>CM024753.1:164769610-165364415 GCA_014218235.1 Colocasia esculenta
TGTATAATTATCTATTTCTTGCATAATGTATTAACTATGTTGTATACGTGTGTATAATTATACATACGTCAATTCAAGTGGGTGCATGTAAGAATTTGTGATTGTGGTATAAATTATTCTTAGTTTGCTTATTTATTTACATCTTACAGATATATGTATGTAAAATCTTGAAGTGCATTGAACTATCTATTCCATGGATGTTGTGTATAAATATATGAAGTACATGTGTATACATGTATTTTATCTTATGCATGTGATAATTAGCTATGTTAAGCATGTTAAATTAATATGATGGGAGGGTACTAAATCATAATGTGTATGTAGTATTTAGCTAATGAGGAGTACATTTCAGTCATAGGTTCATGATGTATTATGCAATCATGTGTGTGTAAGTATATATGGTATGTGTGTTATTGATGCATATTTTCTTAATGATGATTAGTGTAAGTTGTACTTATTAAATATTGTGTAATGCATGTACTTTAGGTAGTAAGAATATATGCAATTTTTTACACATACTAGATTGTTTGGTATATTTATACATTTACTTTTAGGTTTGGCGAGTTTTGGCTACACAGTGCTGTTGGCGGCCAGGACCTGGATGCCAAGGCACTGTTGGCGTCCACCCCCTGGACGCCAACCCTCTGTGGGTGGCCACCCCCTTGACGTAACCTCAGTTAACACCAACCGATGTTGACTCAATATCCTCCTGCGTAATGGTTCCAGAATTGTTAATGCTCTCAATTTGGCTGGTTCTAGATTAGGAAACCCATCCTAACTCATAGGAAACCTACCCTAAGGCGTACCCCCAACCCCAAGCCTATAATAATCATCCTAGTCGGGGAAAATGCTTTTAAATTTGGTGAAACCCTAGCTCCCGAGAGGTGAAAAGTTGAACTTCAGAAGGCCGGATCCGTCGACTGGAGGTTGTTCCCGAGGAGCTACAACATCTGGAGGACAGCCAATACATCTAAGAAGAGATCCCAACTCCGCGGAGCCATCTACATCGACAGGAGAAGAAGATCTAAGGAGTTTCTGAGCACTTTTTGGCAGGTCTGAGAAGGGCTTCATCGACTATTCTGATCTTTGTAGATTTTTTTAGGGAAGTAAACCTAGATCTTGATCTATACATGTCCCCTTAAGCCTTAGTATTTTTACGGATTTTTCCTCGAGTCCTGGACCCCAATTTCACCCTTGTATGAAAAGTTGTCTGTATGTGCTGCTGGGACCATGTTGATGGCAACATAGGTTGCAGTCAAGTTCTTCAGAAGAAGTAAACGGCAACATCCCTTGACGTCTACTTCTTCAGGACCTGAAAATGTGCTTTTGATTTTTTCATGCTGTTGAATGATTTCTGGACATAGTTACATACTGAAATTTTATTGGTGATTGTATACAGTCATTAGGTCATATCATAAGGTGCCTAATTTTTTTGTGAACCGTGTTAATTATGAAAATTCAATATTGTATCGTGAGCACCATATAGCATGTTTAAATTGTGCATAAATGGAATTACTGTAAATAGGGTTGCATAAATTTTACATGATAGTAGGATTACTAATATCTGATTTCTGAATGTTAGAACAACCATGTTCACTTGTACCTGTCTAATGATATTTCAATGAAGTCTAAAATCTAGATTTAATTATAGAAATGTATTTCTGTCTAAAAAATCTAGAAAAGTACATGTGTGATATATTTACTGTTAATGACCTGGGATAAAAATTTAGAACTAAGATGTTAACAGTAGTATAATATTAGTTAAACCATGGAATTTGTAACATATTAGATAGGTTGATCTAATCTTGTGTAATTCGGTAAATGTACAACATGTTTAGGACTGTAATGTAAGTTTTTTATTTCTGAAAACAATAGTATCATTAGGATAACTGAGACATGTGCAATGATAATTAAGATGTGTAAGGTGTTAAGTATTATATGTGAATAGTGTGTGAAAATGTGATAAAGGAAAGTATAATGATTGGGCCAAGAATGACACTGCTACCCTAGAGGCACGAGAGCTGTACATAGAAAAGTCCTATGGAAAGCTACATTGTAAAAGTTTTCCTAAAGGCATTAGGAAAAACCTAGAGGTGGACAGGTACCACTGGATAGGGTGGAGAGGGCTTCTCCAGGTCTGCGCAGTACCAAGATTCACCACTTCATTGCCTAGGTGGTGGGTAGTGATATGAGTTGTGTTATGAGTTATGTGTTATGCGATGAGTATGAGTATGAGATATTGTTTTGTGTCCTCTAATAGGTAGTTAGCACTATGTGTCATGGCATTTTAAGTTATTGGAATATGAGTAAAGTGTAAGATAATAGGTGATATGGCATGTGATGAATGCAAATATGTGATAAGTAAAAATAAAAGAGTAGATGATATGAAGATTTTGTGAAGAGATAGAGTATGTAAGGGAAAAATTAAGGTTAATGAGAATGTGATTTCATGTGAAACTAATATGATAGGGCATATGTTCATACTATCATGTATAATATTTAATTATAATGTCATGTTTAATATCATGTCATGTATTCATTAATCTTCTTGTAATAATGTATGTAAGTATATATATATATATATATATATATATATATGCGAATTATGTAACACAAAAGATGGAAATGTGAATTTGCTAAAGGAATAAGATAAAGTGTAAATAGATCTAATTCTATGTAATTGAGTTTATTCAATGTGCAGCAATTAAAATATCGTTATGAATGTGTTAAGCATAAGAAAGAATGTTTAGATCCATGCTAGTGTGATGAGTACTTAGTATAGAGTCCATGTTTAATTGTTAGTATGCCAATCAACTTTACTATGATCTAGACTTTCAATTATGCTATAAAATATGAAACCATGCATATGAAATTTATTACATTAAACCAGCAAGCAATACGTGAAATTTAATATGAAAAGTGCATGAGAAAAATGAATAGTCATCATGTTAGGTTGTTCTTTCTCTATACCTAATTTTCTATTCTAATTGTAGAAATAAAGATGAAATGAATAATGTGTGAATGAATGATTCATGTTACATGTTAGGTGTAGAGAATATGTACAAGTGTATAATATTAGTATCCATGATTTAGAATAAACATGTGATAGAACAAAGCATGTCTAAGTGATTTAGGAATGTGTTGATAGTTAAAAGTATGTTCCATGTATATTCTTGTAGTTTAAATAATCGTATGTATTCTTTGTGTTTAAAAGATATGTGAATGTGATGTGTTTAAGATTAAGTCTTTGTTTACTTGCTGAGTCTTTGGCTCACCCTGCTTCGACGTCATGTGAGACATGAGTTACTATTGAAGGAAGGCATACGAAGGTTGATCGCTTGGAGGAGTAGCTTTTGAGGAGCAAATTTTCAGTTGTCTTTTCTTTTCATAGCTTGAATAAAATATTATTGGACAATATTTGGACAATGTAGTTCTTTCATTATGTAATAATGTGGACATTGTCGTTTTATTTCGCTATTTAGACGTGGAATGTGTGATGGATTAAAGTTTAATTATTTATTTTATTCCACTGTACTAAATTGCTATCTATGTACTTTCACCTATCGGCTAGTGTTGGTTTTATCCCACTGTAATGACACTCTTTATACCGATGGGGATGGTATAATCGTAACGGTTAGGATTAGGGTCATTACAAAGGGTCTCAGGATGCATTAGGCTCTGAATTGAAGCTTAGTTCGGCATTCCATCCCTCGATAGATGGGCAGTCCAAAAGGACTATCCAGACACTCGAGGATATGTTGAGAGCGTGTGTGCTGGATTTGAAGGGTGATGGGAGCGTCATTTACCTCTTGTGGAGTTCGCATATAACAACAGTTTCATGCGGGTATTGTATGGCTCCATGTGAGGCGTTGTATGGAAGGCTTGTAGATCTCCTTATGTTGGGAGGAGATCGGTGATAGGCAGTTGATCAGTCCAGAGTTAGTGTAGGGACTTTGGATATGATCAGCTTATCAGGAAGAGGCTTGTTATGGCGCAGGATAGATAGAAAATTACGCCGACAACATAAGAAAGGATTGGAGTCGAGGTTGGTGAGCATGTCTTCCTAAAGATTTCGCCTACTCGAGGTGTTGTCAGATTTGGCAGGCATAGTAAGCTAAGTCCTAGATTCATTGGCCCGTATGAGATTCTCAGGCGTTTGGGTAGCGTGGCATATGAGCTAGCTTTACCCCCGACATTAGCTAGTGTTCATCCTGTATTCCACGTATCTATACTTAGGAGATATGTCTGAGATCCCTCTCATGTTATTAGTCATGAGCCAGTGGAGATCCAGCCAGATCTATCTAATGTTGAGCAACTAGTAGCTATTCTTGATCAGAAGGTTCAACATCTCCAGAACAAGAGCATTGCGTCCGTGAAGGTGCTATGGCGGAACTTCTCGTGAGAGGAGCTACATGGGAGCTTGAGGGCTATGATGAATAAGTATCCTCAATTGTTGAGTAGTGTTGTTCTAACTTCGGGACGAAGTTTTTTAAGGGGGGAGAGAGTGTAAGGCCCTCAAAATTTTTGCCCTATTATTTAGATGTTTGGTTGTGTAATATTTAGATGCTGTGAGTATAGTTTGTGTGTATATATATATATATTTGTATTCTATACATATTATAATTAAATAAGTTGTACATGCACGTATGCTTGTTTATTATGTACATATGGTGTTTATGTAATACATTGTACATTATATGTATGTATGTACATAGTGTAAGTGTAGTTTATTGCATTTCTGGGTTCTGGCCGAAGTGCATGTTAACGTCAATATGCATGGACGTTAATGGGTAGTCGACGTCCAGATCGATGGATGCCAACTGCCAGTAGACGGCCAACAATGTAGACGTCTACTTCCCCAGGATTTTGCGGGTTCAGATCTGGAAATGTCTGCGATTTCTTCGCCTACTGTTTAGGAAACCTCTGCCCAACGGTAGGATCCCCTACCAAAATGCGTACCTGACTGCCCTAGCTTATAAAAACACCTTCTATGGCCGAATTAGATCCTTTTTGGCTATTGTAAAAAACCCTAGAAAACCTGTGCGAACCTGAAACTTTGACGCTTTGGATCTGGCGACTTGGTGCGATTCCGGGCGATCTGCATGACTGGAAGGAGCTTTGAACATCAAGGAAGGCTTCCCCGACTCCGGCATGCTTCATCCATCAACATAGAAGCCGGATCAAGGGCAGATTGAAGGGCTCTGGCTTGGCCGAGGAGAGCTTCTCCGGCAAACTAATCATGCCTAGCAATTTTTAAGAGGCAAGTAGTTCTTGTACATTAACCCTACACATGTCAGCTAGGTCCTAGGGAATTTTTGGGAATTTTCCTCGTGTCCTGGAACCCCCCATTCACCATTATTTCTGCGTTTAGTCTGTGTTTGCACACACAGGAACTTAACGACAACATCTTGTGCCATTAAGATCTATGGTTAGTGGCCACCGATGGTGCCGTTAACATATGTTGGCGGCAGCATCTGTGCCGCCAAGTTCAACAGATTTTGATAGCATGCATACTTTGATCCTTATGACCTATTTTCCGGACTTCTAGACATGATTACTTGTTGTAAAAATTTTATATGGTCAAGTATATTCAGTAGATCATGCCATGTGATTAGGTCGAATTTTTATCAACTGTGCTATTTATTAGAATTTCTACAACAAGATATTGAGCATGATTTAGCATTGATAAATTTTGTTTAAATAGATCCATGTTAAATTAGGATATCAAAAAATTTCTGTGACTTTATAATGATTGTTAGTAGGTTTTGAAACTGATATACATGACTGTACTGCTGTGGGCCATGTGTAGTTGAGTTTAGTGGTAAATGTGATTGAAGCATGTTTTCATTATTAAAATTATTTTACAAATCTGAAAAATATGAAAAATTGAGTAGTTAACAGGATTTCTATTGGGAACCTGTGATTAAAATTTCGTCGCATTTTGATAATAGTAGATACCGTCATGAGTTAAATGAGCGAAAATGACGTCTTAAGCATGCTAATGTTAATTGTATGAAGTTCAATTGTTCGCAGAAGGTTTAGGTCTGTATTAAGAGTCAATTTCATTGTGAAATAGTAAAAGTATACTATGTAAACTGATTCATGTATATGTGTTAAATGTGAATGCGTGTGCATCTAATTACATGTGAATACTATGACAACGTGATAATGTGAAAAGTGTATAAATTGTGCCGTGTGTGACACTGCTACCATAGAGGGCTGTGGAACTATACCGTAGAAGTCCCTACGGAAAGGTTCAAAGTGTGTGACATCCTATGGCAATTAGGATGAAATCCTGGAGGTGGACAAGTACCACTAGTTAGGGTGGAGAGTGCTTCTCCCGGTTGCGCAGTTAAACAAGGTCTATCACTGTGTTGCCTAGGTGATGAATATGTGAATGTGAATGTGAATGTGTGTCCTTCTAGTGGTGGTTTGGACTATGTGTCACGACAACTAAGTGTAAATGTGAATATGTGTAAGTGAATTGTGAAATGTGCAATGTGTAAATGAGCATGTAAAAGTGTAAAGTGAATGTGTTAACATGTGAACAAGTGTTAACCATTGTGAATATGTTTAATTTATGAAAACAACAAGTAAAATGTGTATAATTGTGTTATATTCATGAGAATTCAAATAGAATCCATGTAGGTGTGATGCTACTTTATGAGTAGTTCCATGCCTAAATTGTGTACATTATAATATGAATTGAATGAGATTGAATGTAAAAGCATCTTAATTAAAAAGTGTAGAAAGCATGTTATAGGTTTTTCTTAATTGTTGTAAGTGAGATAAAGCATGTATCATGCTTAGTAAATTTAAATTGTATAACCATACCATATGTGATAATTGCTTCCATTGAAGTTAGCATGTGTATATGATGTGTGTAAGGTTGATGTATATGGATTGCTAGCTGGGTCTATTTAGACTCATTCTTGCTTCAGCGTACAGGTGCAGAGGTGCCCACTTCTTCTGAGGAGATAGTTAGTGTAATGACCCGACCTCCCAGACCCTTGCCAGGGGTCCCGAGGGTCGCGCCGCCATCCATGGATCCGAAGATCCAGAAGGGTTAGAAGAATTAGTCTAGTGAGATATGTACTGAATTTAAATAACTATAACAATATGTACAATATATAAAGGGTTGTACAACGGGTCCCAAGCAAAAGCACAGGTACAAGAAGAAAGGTGCAGTCCTTAAGGGTCATACCCCGAGGACTTGCAAAACACAACTCTCAGCTCACTCAGGCTACGAGAGCTCACAACGCTCGCTCTCACTGCTGTTGACAACACACGACGCCACTGCCGCCTCTCCAACCCGTTTGACACCGAGCTCCCGCGACGACGAGCCCCTAGCTGAAAGAAGTAGGGGGGTGAGCCTCGCGAACAAGGCCCAGTAGGATTACCAGTCCCTCACCAGCCAGAGCAGCAGGAACCCCGAAAATAGGAAACTACACTAGAAAGCTGTAAAGCGAGGAACACCTACAGCATGGTACTACTAAGCAGTGGAAGAGAACAGTACGACGCCACGACCACCAACCATGGTCGTGGCACACACACGACTCCCGCAGAAACCAACGAAGTTGGGCACAAAGCGGAAGCAGTGCTCAGCGCATCTGCCGAGACCACAGAACAACCAAGTGAGAATGACGTCTCACCGCAAGCACGACCACCTCATACCTCTACAAGGTCAAGGGCCCACAAGCAGAACCACCTCGAAACCCAGGACACACCGCCAGGTCGGGAAGCAACACACGTCGGTGCCATCACGGGCTGGCACCCAAGAATGGGACCACAGAACTGAGAGAACACCGAAGCAGGAACCACCAGAAGCACGGGTCTGCCCAAGGCCAGACCAACGATGCCCACGGGAACTAGGCACGGCCAGGCTATAACCACTGTGCAGCTAGGGCAACGGAGAACACTTAGAAATGTCATGAGGGAACACCATCACAACAACAACAACCAAGCCACTGCCGCTAGCAGCCAAGAGGGGGATCCGTAGTCCATGCGCTCTGCTCACTAGCCTAGCTCCTGCCTCCACCCCATGAAGGGCGAGACAGAGCCGCCACAGAAACACACAACACACGCAACACCGCAGCCTGGCCAAGCTGCGGCCTCACGCCCGACACCACTACGTGGCTCCAGAACCAACGCAGAGAGAGGCAGTGAGACAAGGGACTGTCTGGTCTGCACCAGGAAAGCACTCCGAACCCCTCGGCGTCCCAGACCTAGACATGAGAGCTCTACCAGTGCCACTGTCCAAACCTCGTTTTCCCCTCAGCTCCAGAGTCTGCTCACGTGGGCTGCCAAATCGAGCACATCGTAGCCTGGATACCTCCCTCAACGGGCTCCCAAGGATGGGGTCCCAGGAAATGGAGACAACCTCTGAACGGGACAAGCCCTCAAGTGCCAAGCACCATGCGAACAGGTGGGGCAGCACAACAAGAACCACGTCGAACCGCTGGCTTGCAGCACACGACAAGCCCATCAAGCGAGAGGCACGCACGGACACTCAAAAGGGTCATCGGCTAAGCAAACACGCACGAGCGAGCCAAAACCTTGGAGCACTACCAGAAGTACAGAAAACCCATCGCTCTGCTAACAATCGATTGACCGCCAGTCAATCGATTGTTAGACAGACGTGACCCTCCTGGCACCACTTCCAGGACACGGCCACGAAGGTGTCACCTTCGGTCACTGAATGCAGGGAGGCAACCAACCGCGTTCCCTACCAGAAGGTCCTAAGGGCAAAGCCTGCCCTGGGGCACACGCCGACACACAACCGGGCCAACGGAAACACCTGAGGCAACACAGGTACTATTGCAACCCCCAAGGCCGTCGCGACACCATCGCGACGGGGAAGGGCACCGCGACAGCCCTGTTGCGACCGGGCAGAAACGCGCCGCGACAGAAATTCTGTCGCGACCGGGAAGCACGATGTGACACCCTTATAGCGAACGCCAACCGCGTCACGATAAGGTCGCTCCCGAGCGGGCTGACGCCTCCTCTGATGTCGCGACGCATCGAGCCGTCACGACACCAGCAGGGAGGCAGACCAATGGGATCCTCAATCCCGGGCCGCCCACAATCCATCCAAACATAACACAAGGGGGAGGGGAGCATGGGGAAAGCAGTAAAGCTATCTATAAACCCAGAGGGGCTCTCAATCCACCTGGATCGGGAAGGGCACAATAAATCCCTACCTTTTACGAAGAACGAACCCCAATGGGGCCCTTCACGTCGGTTGGCCACCTCCTCCTCGCTCCACGCAAGGTCTACGATGCCACGGCACCACGCACGGCCCTCCTCCTCGCTTGAAACACACAAAGGGGAGAGGGGGAGGCAGAGCTTCTCCGGAGGGAGAGGGAGAAGGGAAGAAGAAGAGAGAGAGAGGGAAGGGGTAGTCGGCCAACGCCTCAAGCCCCTGGCACCTAGAACGTGTCGGACCGCCCCGTCGCGTTAACAACCTTAACGCGACGGGTCTGCGGACCGCGACAAGAACGCGCCCCCCATGGGCGCCGCGACAACGTGACAAGCCGCACTGACACACCTGCCACCCTGACAGGTGTCAGACGATCGGACAGTGCAACACGACAAAACACTGTCGCGGCCCGTTGATCGGGCGTGACAGCAAGATGCGATGGAGAACCAGGGCGTGACCAACATGCGACCCACAAGCTCGCTGCGACATGGATGACTGTCGCATCAGGCACCCCCGATGCGACACCAATGCATCACCCAGCCTGGACGTGTCAGTGGCCAGTCATCCCACGACACCAGACGGAAGCCAGGAAACTGGGTCTTACATTCTACCCCCCTTAAAACAATTTCGTCCTCGAAATTGGGGCAAGCCCAAAGGATATCGAGGCACGAAATGGAGCACATGGAGCAAACGTAAGACCAGCACGAAAAAAGTCACTAAGTCTCCACATGACATTCCTCATGGCAACAATCATGCAACCAAGCGCGCGGAACACACGAAGTGCGGAAAGCCAATGACTCACACAACGAGCTCCAACACACTGGGAGCACGCAACCGAAGAATCGAACGGTTCACAACATGCTCCAATGCTCCTAGAGCACCAAGCCGAGAAACCAACGACTCACTCTAGCCACACGTGGGGCATCCAAATGGGACGAAAACCCCACAGGTGCTGAGCAATGCAAAAATAGACCTGAACAACAGAAAACCAGCCGAAAACCGCATGGCTGCAGCCACCAACAGACCCACTGTTGGGACCAACCGATCGACAACCTACTCTATCACCAACAAAACCCGTCAGAGCACATAGTTTCCGATAACAACATGAGGAACACCCGAGAACCAACCACAAGGCTCAGGGGAACAGTCTTACGCTACTAGCAGCTGCTAGCATCAATCATCAACCCAACTGAGAAGCCATGCGAGTGACGAGAACCAGAGCACATCGTGCTCGTGGAAAGTCCGCAACACATGGAACAACGTCCACTGTCACCACTAGGTCTCACCCAGACCTTCCTCGCAGTCCAACAGGGACGACAAATGCACGCGGAGGAACCTCAACACGCGAAAACGGTATCCACTGTCACCACTAGGTCTCACTCAGACCTTCCTCGTGGTCTGACAAGGACACCAAACGAACGCGGGGACACAGAAACTGGGAGTCACACACTCCACAACGTGGCACACCGCGACGAAAACATGGAAGACGTCTGAGGTTAAGCCAAAACCGGACACCTCCCAACGTCGACGAACCACGTGGTCGAGTATTAGCAAGCCAACATGCCTCACTGTCACCAGACGAACTGACAGGAGACTCCGCTATCGGCTTCCAGACTCACCAATGCCATGCACAATGGAGAACCAACAAAGAGTTGGCAGCACACTGCCACACGCACACAGGGCTTAGCGCGGGTACCAACAAGCCAACCGCCAGAAAGGCACACAACCACACGGGAACCGAACAACCGCAGAGGTCGAGAACAACACACCGACCTCAGAGGGACCCAAACCTAAGCAGGGTACCACAGCCAAACACGATCGCTCCCAGAGCGAGAGGAAAAACTGGGACACTGGCCACGACCAGAGCCTGGCGTACCACCGATAGGGCTACCTAGACAAGGCGAAGCACCACCCCACAGCGGTAATGGCACAACCACAAGGCATAGGCCAGCACAGAGTGTCCCAGAGGTGGAACGCTCAATGCCTCCAACACCGAGCAAACTTGTGAAACAACACACGAATCTCACGATCAAGGCACACGGCACAACACATGGTGCTAACACAAGCACTAGGAGCCATCCAAGGTACAAGGCAATGCACCAAGGCTCCAGACGGCACCAAACCAAAACACTCGAGCACGAGCACACGGTGCTACCACAAGCACCAGAACTAAACAAAGTGCAACACAGGTGCACCAGCGGCCGAAACAACGCCACAGGCTAACAGGAAGGACTCTCCACCCGAGACCTACCAAAAGCCATGCGCAAAGAACCACAAGCCTGAAAGGGCACAACAGGCCACGCCGGCCCCAGCCCTTGAGGCACAAAACACGAAGCATCGAAGAAAATGCTCAAGGTGCAGCACACACAGCAGCACCAACGGCCCGAGACGATACAGGGCCCATCGAAGGGGACTCTCTACCAGAGACCCACAATAGAAGCACACGGAAAGCTGACAACTTCTTCAAGAGCGCAACACCCACGTCTGCTCCAAGAAGCACACAAAACACGGAGCACCGACTCCACCGCACGGGGAGCGAAAACCATGACGACTCCCTGGCACGCAAGAGCAAGAAGCACCACCTCCATCGCAACTGATAGAGAGGCCGAACACCAAAGCGATTACGTGGAAAGCCTCCAAGGCACAAGCCGAGGCACCACCGGGCATACAACGGAACAATGCTTGAACAAGCAAGACAATCACAAAAAACCATTGCACAGCGGAATAACGTTCACATGAGCGGCCCAACAAGAAAACAATGCTACCTCGCACCAAACCAACAGGGACCCAATGCCCTGAATTGAGCCTGGCAGGTAGCGAGAAACAATCACATCGACGAACGGCACGAACAGGTCCACCGACCCATAGTGCCACAAGGAAACGACAGCACGAGGGGAGCAACCAGCTCAACCCAAAAACAACTCAAGGGAAGATGACTCCACCAGAAGGTCGCAACGATGCGCACCTTGGCAATACAACACCACTGTGGAGCATCTCCACCCCGAGCAACCAACGAAAAGCAGGGGAAGGAGACACGCAACGAGTCTCTTCCATACGCGAGGGGCAAACCACAACACGAGACTGGCACTTCCACAAGAGGCACAGTCAGCCAAACACCTACAGCACTCGCCAAACCACTATCTACGAGAGCACGCAGGGCGCAAAAAATGAAGCAAACCATCCGAGCTACGAGGACACGCAGTCCTACTAGCGCAATCGAGAAACTTGGAAACGACCAACGAGATAAGCTGGCCAACGCAGCAGCTAGATGCACAGCCAAGGGCATGATACCTTGACTGACAATGGCCAAGCAGACTGTAACACAGACAGTCCAACTGGCAACAGTGACAGCTCATCTCTATAGCGAGAGAGAGCAGCGACAACCGAAACAACACTGGGCAGCTTTGGGGAGAACCTCCACCAAAAGCGCCAAGAGCCGTCCTAGGAGAACCTCACCAAGATGCAGCCCAACCAAACGGCACGCAACACAAACCACAGGGTCAACACAACGGCGGCCCGAAACAAACACGAAGCACTCCTGGGAAGAACCTCCACCAGAAGCGACAAAGGGCGATCCTGGGAAGAATCTTCACCAGAATGCACAACCTAACGACCAAACAACACGGACCATTAAAGAGAACACTGCAGCAAGAAGAACTGCAGAAGCAACGCAAGCCGGTCCTGGGAGAACCTCCACCAGAACCACCAAGGCGCCGTTATGGGAAAACCCTCCAGAACGCACCAGCCAAACCAACAACACACCTCAGACTCTGAGGAGCACGACAATAGCAGAAACAAGCGCGAAACAGTCCTGAGAGAAACACTCACTAGGACAATAACAAATAGTTCTGGGAAACCTCCACCAGAACATAGAGCAACCAAGCGATGCACCTCAGCCTAGAGGGCAACGCAACAACAACCAGAAACGAGCACAACACAGTTCTGGGGAAACCTCACTCCCACCAGAACCAACAGAGAAGAACTTCGAGAGCACGTCACCAGAGCTCACAACCAGTCAGCACCAGGCTGACAACGACCACACACAAGTGTCGCAGCGCTCAACTAGCAGTGCAACACGGCACATAAAGCACTTGCTCAGCTCGGCGTCCCAAGCACAGCGCACAAGCACACAAGGGAAAACACACAACAACCACAACACACACCCCAACAACAAAGGGGTAGTCAACAAGGCAGAGACACCTTCCACCGATTCCACAGGCAACAACCTTGCACCGGTGAAGGCCATACCACACGCAGGCTCTCTCAGCCTTCGCGACGCACACACACACTCAAATGCGCCGAAGACGACCAGGAGCACTGCACCTGGACTTGCCTGCAAGCATCCTCCACACAAGGAAGACCACTGCCAGCGAGTCCAGATCCAACCGCGCCGCTACAGCATGAACACGTCAAGCGACCACGCTACCTATGCACACGGCACAACGACAACTGCAACCTACAACACGCGCACGAATCATGCAGGGAAGCCACACACCTGCAAAACATTTGAAAGCACAAGCCTAACACTAGTCGGACGGCGTCAGCAGCGCACTAGTACATTTCCTTGGGACAGCTATAGTTATCAATTTCTTACAAATCTCAGTAGACTCCTCGCTCTGATACCACTGTAACGACCCGACCTCCCGGACCCTCGCCAGGGGTTCCAAGGGTCGCACCGCCACCCACGGATCCGAAGATCCGGAAGGGTTAGAAGAAATAGTCTAGTGAGATATGTACTGAATTTAAATAACTATAAAAATATGTACAATATACAAAAGGTTTGTACAACGGGTCCCAAGCAAAAGCACAGGTACAAGAAGAAAGGTGCAGACCTTAAGGGACATACCCCGAGGACTTGCAAAACACAGCTCTCAGCTCACTCAGGCTACAAGAGCTCACAATGCTCGCTCTCACTACTGCTGACAACACAAGGTGCCACAGTCGCCTTTGCAACCCGTCCGACACTGAGCTCCCAAGATGACAAGCCCCTAGCTGAAAGAAGTAGGGGGGTGAGCCTCGTGAACAAGGCCCAGTAGGGATTACCAGTCCCTCACCGGACAGAGCAGCAGGAACTCCAAAAATAGGAAACTACACTAGAAAGCTGTAAAGTGAGGAACACCTACAACATGGTACTACTAAACAGTAGAAGAGAATAGTACGACTCAATGACCACCAACCAAGGTCATGGCACACACACGACTCCCGCAGAAACCAACGGAGTCAGGCACAAAGCGGAAGCAGTGCTCATCATACCTACCGAGACCACGGAACAACCAAGTGAGAACGACATCTCACCGTAAGCACGGCCACCTCAGACCTCTACAAGGTCGAGGGCCCACAAGCAGAACCACCCCGGAACCCCGGACACACCGCCACGTCGGGAAGCAACACACGCCGGTGCCATCACGGGCTGGCACCCAAGAATGGGACCATGGAACCGAGAGAACACTGAAGCGGGAACCACCAGAAGCACGGGTCTGCCCGAGGCCAGACCAACGACGTCCACAGGAACTAGGCACTGCCAGGCTATAACCGCCGTGTAGCTAGGGCAACGGAGAACACTTAGAAACACCGTGAGGGAACACCGTCACAACAACAGCAACCAAGCCACTGCCGCTAGCAGCCAAGAGGGGGACCCGTAGTCCACGCGCTTTGCTCGCTAGCCTAGCTCCTGCCTCCACCCCCGCGAAGGGCGAGACAGAGCCGCCATAGAAACACACAACACACGCAACACCGCAGCCTGGCGAAGCTGCGGCCTCGCGCCTGACACCACTACGTGGCTCCGGAACCAATGCAGAGAGAGGCAGTGAGACAAGGGACTGTCTGGTATGTGCCAGGAAAGCACTTCGAACCCCTCGGCATCCCAGACGTAGACAAGAGAGCTCTACAAACGACTCAGCGCCGCTGTCCAAACCTCGTTTTCCCCTCAGCTTCAGAATCCACTCACGTGGGCTGCCAACTCGAGCACGCTCGTAGCCCGGATACCTCCCTCAACGGGCTCCCGAGGATGGGGGTCCCAAGAAATGGAGACAACCTCTGAAAGGGACAAGCCCTCAAGTGCCAAGCACCGGGCGAATAGGCGGGGTAGCACAACAAGAACCATGCCGAACCGCTGGCTTGTAGCACATGACAAGCCCAACAAGCGAGATGCATGCACGGACCCTCAAATGGGTCGTCGGCCAAGCAAACATGCACGAGCGAGCCAAAACCTTGGAGCACTACTAGAAGTACAGAAAGCCCGTCGCTCTACTAACAATCGATTGACCGCCAGTCAATCGATTGTTAGACAGACGAGACCCTCCTGGCACCACTGCCAGGACACGACCACGAAGGTGTCACCTTCAGTCACTGAATGCAGGGAGGCAACTAGCCGCGTTCCCTACCAGAAGGTCCTAAGGGCAAAGCCTGCCTTGAGGCACACTCCGACACACAACTGGGCCCATGAAAACACCTGAGGCAACACAGGTACTGTCGTGACCCCCAAGGCCATCGCGATACCATCGCGATGGGGAAGGGCACCGCGACAGCCCTGTTGCGACCGGGCAGAAACGTGCCGCGATAGCAATCCTGTCGCAACTGGGAAGCGCGGCGCGACAGCATTATCGCGACCGCCAACCGCGTCGCAATAAGGTCGCGCCTGAGCGGGCAGACGCCTCCTCTGATGTCGCGACGCGCCGAGCCGTCGCGACACCAGCAGGGAGGCAGACCAACGGGATCCTCAATCCGGAGCTGCCCAAAAACCATCCAAACACAACACGAGGGGGAGGGGAGCATGGGGAAAGTAGTCAAGCTATGTATAAACCCCGAGGGGCTCCCAATCCACCCGGATCGGGAAGGGCACAAGAAATCCCTACCTTTCACAAAGAACGAACCCCAATGGGACTCTTCACGTCGGTTGGCCACCTCCTCCTCGCTCCACGCAAGGTCCACGATGCCATGGCACCACGCACGGCCCTCCTCCTCACCTGAAATACACAAAGGGGAGAGGGGTAGGTGGAGCTTCTCCGGACTGAGAGGGAGAAGGGAAGAAGAAGAGAGAGAGAGGGAAGGGGTAGCCGGCCAGCGCCTCAAGCCCCCGGCACCTAGAATGTGACGGTCCGCCCCGTCGCGTTAAAAACCTTAACGCAACGGGTCTACAGACCGCGACAAGAACGCTCCCCCCACGTGCACCACGACAACGCGACAAGCCGTACTGACACACCTGCCACCCTGACAGGCGTCAGACGACAGGACAGCGCAACACGACAAAACACTGTCGTGGCCCGTTGATCGAGTGCGACAGCAAGACGCGACGGAGAACTAGGGCGCGACCAACACGCGACCCACAAGCTCGCCACGACATGGATGACTGTCACGTCGGGCACCCCTGACGCGACACCAACGCATCACCCAGCCTGGACATGTCAGTGGCCAGTCATCCCACGACACCAGACGAAAGTCGGGAAATCGGGTCTTAGAGTTAGGAGCGACTCCGAGTGAGAGGAGTAGCATTATTGTGGAGATCTCTACGTTGTGTCTCTCATTTCATAGTATGTAAATTGGAGTTATGTAATTGAGAATGGATAATGTAATTCATTGAAAGTTGTATTAATGTGGACTTTAGTATTTTCTTTCATTTATCGTTATATAGACTCTATATACTAATGATGATGATGGAATGGAATAAAATTGTTACTTTCTTTCCGCTGTACTCTTTGCTATTCATGTACATATCAACCTATCGTTTAGAGTTGGGTCAATGTCCCACTGTGACGACGTTCATTATACCGACGTGGATTGTTATAATCCTACCGGTATAAAGAGGGTTGTTACAACTTGTATACTATTTTGATGAGTGGGAGAAATAAATGTATGTAATAGTAGACCTTTCTTTTTTTTTCTATTATGAAATTTGTCTCCGTGTAGATTGGGTTTAAACTCTAGCATCTTTGTGGAGACATAACATACCTAGATATATAGTTGTGACTTGCAGCATTGTTCTGTCAGCATTTTTGCATTTATACATATTTGTCACACCTAAGAATTATGATATATTTTTAACTATTCTTATATTCTGCAATATCAATATGATTTTTTCTGCTCATTTCTCCCTATTTGTGAATTAGGATGTCTCAAATGGAAGGAACAAGTAACACAAAGAGTAGCACAATTAGAACTAGTTGGAAGGATAATGAAATGGTGAAGTTCTTTCTGGATTGTTGTATTAGTGAGGTGACAAGAGATGGGAGATCGGGAACAACTCTAAGAAAAGAATCATGGGAAAGAGTTGGAAACTAGTTGAAGTAGAGGTACAATATGGAGCTCACACTCAGAGAGTTTTTTCTAATCATGTTTCTAACTATATCCCAAATTAGCTGTGTTTCTTTGAAAAGATGCTTTAAGGCTGATCTGCAGAAGGTTTTATCATATGAAATAGTTCTTGTAGCATTATTCAGATTTACGTCAGAAGTGTAAATTGTAATTGTGACTTCTTGAAAGATAGAAATAGGCCATGACTTCATTGACTTGTCTCAGCCATATGCCATTGACATGCAAGTATGATTTACTTTCGCATGAGAAACTAAACCTTCTTGCTTTATATCATTGTGAAGGCTATTAAATTGCTCTACAATCATCTTCCCCTTCTCTACTTCTAGGCAGTAGGCAGTGTGCGGTTTGTAAAGATGTATTTATGCAGCTAGTACTTTGATATGTTATTCTCACTAATTCAACTAGTGTAGCTTCTGTAAATTATTCTTTTGATTAGTTTCTTACAAGCTCATCACTAATGAACATGTTGTTGGCCCACTGGTATTGCAGCACGCTATCTAGAAGGGGGGGGAGGGTTGAATAGATTTTCTGTAAAAAATAGAAACTTAAACACAGAAAATACCACTTAAAACTTTGGTTAGTGAATGTGATAGTGTGTGATATAGAGTAGTAGTGCAGAAGTAAATTTAGACAATCACACAAGGAACACAAGGAATTTTATCTTGGTTCGGTACTTTACAGAAGGAAGACCTACGTCCAGTCCCCAAGCAAAATCTTGGAATTTCACTAACCTAAGTACAATCCCCTATGGACGTTAAAAAAATGAAATAGAAAATATGAGGCCCAAAGAGAGGCCTAAAACCCAGCAGTTGAGGCCTATGTGCAGGCCCAAAATGAAGCCCATGTGCAGGCCCCAAAATCACAGGCCCATCAGGTGCCCCTAAGAAAAAAGGGAAAATGTGAAGGGGTAAAGTGGGAAGAGGCCCTTTCCCAAGCCCCTTAAAAAGACCTTGCTTGCGCAGCAAGTAGAGGGAGGCCAGCAAAAAGGTGAGCAGCAAAAAGGGTCCCTCTCGGGTCTGGTTTTCTGGGCAGGAAGAAGAGAAAAAGAGGAGAGAAAGGGGTGGTCTGCTACATGAAGAGAAGAAGAGAGGAAGAGAAGAATAGAAGAAGAGGAAAAAGGCCTGCTGGTTCTTCTCCAAGAAGGGGAGCAGCAGTTACGAGGAAGGGAAGAGAGCTTTGGAGAGGGGTCTCTTCTCTTAAAAGGTGTGCATGGGGTGAGAAAGAGAGGAGACATCCCAAGAGGGAGCCATCGCCCCCTCCCTCTTTGTCTTTCTTTGTATTCCTTCCTTCTCCTCCCCCTTTTATTGTCAAGTCATAGCTCTTCTTTATTTTATTGTCTTCTCCCCATTCCCCCGTGTGTTATGTGATGGGCATTTATTGCCCTTTCTTTCTAATAGTACATGAGATGCATGAGACAAGATGGCATGTTGTCTTTCTTTATTGCAATGTGACATGATTGCCTTGTTTAAAGTTTTTTTATTGCACAAGCATGTGTTCCTTTCCCATGCATTTATTTATTCATGCACTCTTGGTTCCCCCCCCCCCCCCCCAACAAAGGCCCCCTTTGCTGTTGCACTGCTTCCTGTTCTCCTTTAAAGGAACTTTGCCGACTCAATCTAATGTGAGCTTGAGGGCGCCCAAGGATGGATAAGTTGATATCCATTCCTTGTTGGAGCCCCAAAATAGGATTGATAGGCCTCAAATCCTCCTTGAGAGTGTTTTCTTCCCTTTGGCACTAGAATCCCCTCCCATTTATGAATTTTTGAGCTTGAATGTTCTTGCCAACTCACCGTGGTTTCAAGTCCAAGCTCCAAGGGTTGGATAATACGATATCCATGCTCCGTCTAGGACTTGCATGGGATCTAATCTGTAACATCCCGGGTTTTGGCTTCCTTGGTGTTGTTCTTGGGATCGCGACAGATCAGGCTATCGGGTTCTGAACGCGACGTGCTCTGTGTCGCCTTCTGGTTGAGAAGGCAACGACCCTCGTGTCGCGTTCCATTGTCTATTGGCTAGTGTGCCACGTGTCCATAGCGTGTGTGTGAAGGCGACATGCCAGTTGTCGCTTTCACCTGAGACGCCTGCATGTGTGACACGTGGTCTGGAGGCTGTCTGCCTGTCAGAACTTTTGAGAAGGCGACAAGGTGGTTGTCGCATTCTGGTTGAGAACACGACGCCTATGTTGTCGCGACCTCAGTTCCGCGGCCTTAAGGTAGTAGACCCTCCTTTCTTTCTCCTCCTTCCTCTCCTCTTCGAGGTGGGGGACTCCCTCCCTCCTTCTCAAGCATTTTGGAGCGTGGAGGCGTCGACGAGCTCGTGGCGGAGCAGTGGAGCAGCGTCGTGGAGTGAGGAGGAGGTGGCCGAGCCGTCGTGAAGGCCCATTTGGGTTCGGTTCTACATTTACCTGTAGGGATTTCTTGTTCCCTTCCTTGTTAGAGTAGATGGAGCTTAGTTTTGGGCGATCCTTCCCATGCCCGTAAGTTCCCTTGTGATTTCGCACAGGTGGATGCTTGCCGGTGGTGCTCCGTCTATGTGTTTAGCTTAGTTCTCGTGGTGTGTGGGCGAAGAGAGGTGGCATTGGTGCCCCTCGAGCCACTTTTAGCTTCCTTGTTAGTGTGCTCCCCTCCCTCTGTTGTTTGGAGGAGGTTATGTAGTTTGTGGGACCATGGGATGGCCCCATTGCTCGGTTCGGGCTTCTCTCTGAGGTCGCGACAGGTTAGCTGTTGTGACACCAGACAGAAGGTGACGTGCAACCTGTCACGTTCTGGTGGCGACAGGTTGGCTGTCGCGTTCCCCTCTGCCCTTCAGTTTCTGTTTCCGATCGTGGCGGAGGATGGCTCGTGTTCAAGTTGGTTAGAGGGAGGTCTCACCAACTTGGTACAAGGCCAGTCCTCCTATTTGGGGCCTTGGCCTAGTGGCCCTTTGGGGTGTGGGCCTTGGGGTGGTTCTGCCCCAAGGGCCCTGCCTTCAGATGAGGAATGCGACAGTTTGAAATGTTACGTTCTAAATCTGAAGGCGACACCCTTCGTGTCGCTTTCTGGTTGCGATAGGATCCATGTCACGTTCTTCCTTCGGGTCGCGACGGGGTTCTCGTCGCCTTCTGGCTTTGGTGTTTGTTGGTTGGGGGCCTGCTGACCTGCTTTGGGGTTCGGCCTTCTGATGTTGAATGCGACGGGTCAATACGTCGCATTCAGATCAGAAGGTGGCATGCTAGTTGTCGCGACCTGTTGGTGACAGGTTGGTCGTCGCCTTCTTGTTCCGAAGGTGACGCCCCTGTGGTCGCATTCTGGTTGCCTGTGTTTCTGGCCGTGGTTTGTACCTTGGTTGGCCGATGGTCCTCCTGGGGGTTCCCGGGAGGTGTGCCGTGCGTGCCTGTGCCTGCTGGGCTTGTCTTGGTCACAAGCCAGATGTGCCGATTTCTGTGGTGGTTGCCCGCCAGTTCTCATCACCCGGTGCTAGGCACTTGAGGGCTTGTCCAAAGACAGGTTGTTACTGTTACCTGGGACCCCCGGTCCCCGTGAGTCTGTTAGAGGGAGTTCTCCGTGCGACGAGTTTTGCTCGAGTCACAGACTCTGATAGCAGAGGGGAAAACGGTGGGGACAGTGGCGTAGAGTCATTTGTAGAGCTCTCTTAGCTGGTCTGGGTCGCCGAGGTTGTTGTTGCACTCTTTCGGTGTGGACCAGCTAGTCCTTTCTCACTGCCTTTCTCTGCGTTGGTTCTGGAGCCACGTAGGGAGGTCAGGCGTGGGGCTACAGCTCGGCTGGGCTATGGTTGGTAGTGTGTGTTCTCCGCTGTGGCTCACTAGCCTCACTCTACCGGGGAGGTTATAGGCAGGAGTCAGCGGCTGGGGAATTGGAGGTGTGGATGTTGGGTGCTCCTCTTAGCTGCCTATGGCGGTGGCTTGGTTGCTCTTGTTGTGACGGAGTTTCTCACGTTGTTTCTAAGTGAGTCTCGTCGCCCTAGCTTGCACGGTGGTTGTAGCCTAGCCGTATCTAGATTTTGTGGGCGTTGTCGGTCTGGCCTCGTTGGCCGTGCTTAGTGACTTCTGCACTGCGTGTTCTCTCGGGGTGTCTTGTGCAGGCACCTGACTGCTGTTTTTGTAACCCGTTCCTTGGTGCCGTCCGTGGGGGCACTGGAGTGTGTAGTTCTCTGACCTCATGGCGTATCTGAGGTTCAGGGTGGTTCTGTTTGTGGGACCTCAATCTTGAAGAGGTTTGAGGTGGCCGTGGTTGTGGTGAAATGCTCTTCTCACCTAGTTGCTCGGTGTATCTCGTGGTGACACCTGGTAGTTCCTTCCCGACCTCGTGGTGGTCTGGGATGTTGGTGCTTGCGTCGTGAGATTCTGGTCTCACGTGGTTGCTCCGGTGTTCTAAGAGCTTCTGGTCTCGGCGGGTGCATACCGAGGGTTGCTTCCGCATTCTGTTTAACTCCGCTGGTTCTACGGGAGTCGTGTCTGGCCCGACCCTGGTTGTGGGTCATGGCATTACTCCTTTCCATTGCTTTGTAGTACTCTGCAGTAGGTGTTTTCGCTTTACTACTTTCCAGAGTAGTTTGCTTCTGCTTTCTTAGAGTTCCTACTACTCTGGCTGGTAAGGGACTGGTTATCCCTATTGAGCCTTGTTCGCGAGGCTCACCCCCTACTCTTTTCAGGTAGGGACTCGCTGTCGCAGGAGTTCGTTGTCGGACGGTTGTGGTGGCGGTTTGTATGCCGTGCGTGCCAATAGTGTGAGTTGTGAGCGTGAGCGCTTGTACAGGATTGAGTCGAGAGTTGCCTTTTTGCAAGTCCTCGAGATATGTCCCTTAAGGACTGCACCTTTCTTTCTGTATCTGTACTTTTATTTGAGACATGTTGTACATAATTCCATTATTATTGTACGAACATTCTGTTATAGTTATTTGAATTCATTGCTTATCTTACTGGACTAAATTCTAACCCTTATGATTCTTCGGATCCGTGGGTGGCGGCACGACCTTCGGGGTCCCTGGCGGGGGTCCAGGAGGTCGGGTCGTTACAGTGGTATCAGAGCTCAGGGGTCCAACATGATTTGTAATGAGTTAATAACTATGGTAGTCCCAAAGAAAGGTACTAGTATGCTGCTGGCCCGTCCGTGTAGAGTTGCTATTAGGTGTGATCAATTGGTTCTTTGTTGCAGGTGGCTAGCTTTCCAGCAGGGTTTAAGTGTGAGCTACAGGAGAGTGTTACTGCTGATGATGGGTGTGCATGCTACGAGCGTGGTTGCTGGTTTGTTCATGCTGTGGTTGAGTTCGTCGTCGGCCTGTGCGTCCATGTGGGTGTGTCGTAAAGGTTGAGAGAGCCTACGTGTGGTGTGGCCTTCACCGGTGTAGGGTCATGGTTTGTGGAGCCGGTCGAAGGTGTCCTTGCCTCGTTGGCTATCCCCTTGTTATTGGGGTGTGTACTGTGTTGGTTGCATGTTTGGCCTCGTGTGCCTGTGCACCGTTGTGCGCTGTGCTCTGCTCAGTCGGCATCTTTGCTCGAGCTAAGCAGATGCTTGTGTGCCATGTTGCACTGCTGGTTGAGCACTGCTACACCTATCTGTGGTTGTTGTCGGCTTTGTGCTGGCTAGTTGTGAACTCTGGTGAGTTGCTCCCGGAGTTCTTCTCTGTTGGTTCTGGTGGAAGTGAGGTTTCCCCAGAATTGTGTTTTGCTCGTTTCTAGTTGTTGTTGCGTTGCACTCGAGGTTTAGGTGCATCGCTTGGTTGCGATGTGTTCTGGTGATGTTTCCCAGAATGGTTTGTTGTTGTCCTAGTGAGGGTTTCTCTCAGGAATGTCCCGTGCTCGCTTCTATCTGTTGCTGTGCTACCACAGGTTCTGAGGTGTGCTGTCCATTTGGCTGGTGCATTCTGGCGGGTTTTCCCAGAGCGGTGCCTTGGTGGTTCTGCTGGAGGTTCTCCCAGGACCTGCTTGCGTTGCTTCTGCAGTTCTGCTTACTGTAGTGTTTTCTCTGATGGTTCGTGTTATTGGCTGCTTGGGTTGTGCGTGCTGGTGAAGGTTTTTCCCAGGATCGCCCCTTTGTTGATTCTGGTAGAGGTTCTTCCCAGGAGTGCTCGGTATTCTTTTTGGGCTATCGTTGTGTTGCCCCTATGGTTTGAAGGGTGTAGTTTGGTTGGGCTGCGTTATGGTGAGGTTCTCCCAGGATAGCTCTTGGCCCTTTTGGTGGAGGTTGTCCACAGAGCTGCCCTGTGTTGTTTTTTTCGTCGGTGCTCTCTCTCTCTGTAGGGATGAGCTGTCATTGTTGCCGGTCGGACTGTCTGTGTGACCATCTGCTTGGGTGTTGTCGGTCAAGGTGTGGTGCCTTGTGAAAGATGTGCGGAATTGTCCAATATGGTAATCTAGAGGGGGGGGGGGGGGTTTGAATATTACTATTTGTTAGATAAACTATGACCTTTTTTATGGAAACACAGACTTTTGATATTTCAAATAGAGTTTAAATCAAACTAAGTTGTGTGTTAATTGTGAGTAGATAGAGTAGCAATTTTTCTAGCGTGTGAGAGATCAACGTGCCTACAAAATATCTAGCGTGAAACGTTCAAACCACAGACACGATGATTTAATGTGGTTTGGAGTCCACAACTTGTGTATCCTATGTCCACCGTCCACACACACACGCAGAAAGACTTCTTATCAACAAGTTCACTCGCTACAACACACACACACTCACGTCGTCTGATGTAAACCACGAACAGAGCAACATGACAAACATGAATCAAGTACAAGGACGCTTGACTCAACAACACACACACAAGAGATATGAAAAACAGAGATAAAGAAGAGTTCAGAGTTGAGATTTCAAATCCTGATGTGGAACTCTTCAGATGATCGTCCCGATGTGCTTCAAGCTTTGTCTTGACAGGTATCAGTTGATGGAGAAGCTTGAGAGATGGACAATCTGGCTTCAATCTGTTCAGAGGATGTCTCTTTGGTTGCCTGGATGGATGGTTGAAGCAGAGCAGCAGAAAGATCTTCTCTCTTGAGACTTTGCTAGGATTTTTGTGTGGTGGCTGCTTCTGTACAAAAATAACTCCAAAGAGTTCCTTTTATATGTGTGTCTAAGTATGGAGAGTCGTGACAATTGGAAACACCCAACTCGGAAACGTATGGAGATCTCGTATTGAGATTTTCTCTTCGTCTGTCGACAGCAAGAACAACATCTGTCGACAGATGTAGACAGACTTGCAAAAGGCAAAAGGCTGAGCTTTCCGGGAGACAATTCCGTGTGTGGATATGTCGATAGGCGACTTGAGTCCATCGACAGGCACACCTTGCAAGGAGCCTGTTGGTTCTGTTTATGCTGATCTGTCGACAGGCATCAGTGGGGCTGTCGACAGGTACATCTTTGCTAGTACCCTATTAGATCTATCTGTGCAGGGCTCTCGACAGGTACTTATTTTTAGTGCTTTTCTTGATCTTTTTGCTCTTGTTTTGGTACATTGTCTTGCATGCAATCTCACCTACATTTAAGATCATTGTTAGTGAGATAATGTGAACATTTAGATGATCAAATTAAACATGTGTTTCTTGATTAACATTTGCTTGACTTGTCATTCTTATCATGTTTCACACATTCATATCACATGAAATTGTATTGTTCATGAAATGCTCATCGATTGCTCATCATCAAAAAAACAAACATCTCAAATATAAATCCATGTAAACCCAACATTCTCCCCTTTTTGATGATGACAAAATTTCAATTAATTCACAATTAATGTACAATTGATTTTTCTCCCCCTTTTGACAACATCCAAAAAGACACGTCATGCACGCATGAGTAGAGAAAATAACTGTGATTTTCATTGTAGTGGCAAGCATTACACATAGTTACAAAATGGAGTGACAACGTGACAAAAGGAATTGCAAGGAAGAGAATAACATGACCAAGAAATCAAACTAGTACATCAAGAACAAGACCATGACCATGACCAAGACCCAAACACAGTGGACACCTAAACTCTCTAAGCAGCATTATTGCCAGGTGGTGCAGAGGCCTGACGAATGTCATGAATCTCTGTGGAGAGTCTAGTAAGTCTGAGCTGAAGCTGGACTTGAGTATCAGCTAGTGCTTCAATGCTCGTATCAACTGTGTCCAATGGTTCATTTAGGTGCTCAAAGCCTGTGGTCATTTGAAGCTGCATTTGTGCCATTTGAGCAGTGATGAAATCTCGAAGAGAGAGCTCAGCAGGCGCTTGTTCATCAGCAACATCTTCATCTTCAGCACCCGGAGCATCTATTGGCTTAGACTGTGAGTCATCACCAGCATCATCTTCATCAACGTCATCTTCTTCATCTGCCTCAGCAATTTCCGGTCCCTTACCCTTGAGTTCTCATGACACAACCCCATTAACCAATTTGTAGCCATCCTGTGAGCAGCAGTGAGATCAAAGGAGCTACGAGAGTTGAGGGTTGTCATCTCTTCTTTGGGGATTTGGATGCCAATGAACAAAAGAAGAGAAGTGATTGGACATGCATAAGGCATAGACCTATTGGAATTACGAAGGCATATCCGGATGTGAGAGAGTAAAAGGAGTGGTAGATTGACTTGTTCAAAGTTAAGTGATAATTACAAAATTTTTATGTTAAATTTCATACATTTAGTTAAATTTAGACAGTCATTGTCTATAAATAACGTGCATTTTGATGTTAATTTTCATTTCATTTGTAAATAATTTTTTTGAACATATTAGTTGTTAAATTTTCATTCAAATAAGTCATTTCTTTTATTCACTTTGAAAAATAAAAGTCATTTGTAAATAAATATTGTTACAATAATAGTCTTGTAAATATCTTTAGTGGTAAATAAATAGGGATAATAAATAAATAAAATTTTAAAACCCCACCCCATCCCATTAAATAAATTTTTTACTTCACCAACACCATAATGACACCTACCCACCCTTTAAGATCCATTGTGCCCTGCCTCTCATCTCACTAGAATGTGCCACATACCCCCACTTAACCTTTTTACCCTGTCTTCGCCACCAGATGCTGCTGGAAGCAGCTAGAAGGGTGCGGGGTGGAGGCGGCTGGTGCTTGGCGGTGCTGTGCAAGGGAGGGCATGGCGCGGATGGAGCTGAGCTGGCGCGATGGCGAAGCAGCTGGTTGGGGACAGGGCGGTTTGAAGCCTGGCGATTTGAGCCCAGGCAGGGAAGAAGGTGAGCAGGAGCAAGGGCGACGGCTGCTGATGGCTGAGGTGGACGGCTGGGCCAGGCTGGGGTATGGCACGATGGGGGCTTGCCAAGGCTCGAGCTGGAGAGCCCGGATCGTGAGGATGCTGGAACCATGGGCGGCCAGCGCCCATGTGTGCAGATGGCGAGCTGGCCGCAGCCAGATCTGGGCCAGGCGCCATGCGGTGTGGAGCGGTTGGTGTGTGCAAATGGAGGGTTGGCGGTGCGGTTGGGTCAATGGAGGCGGTGCGCTGCAGTGGTGCAGACCAGGCAAGCTGGAGGCAGAGTAGGGCTGGCGCTGTGCACAGCGCCCAGGTGTGCGAAGCGGCCGTGCGTGGTGTGCATGTTTGATGGCGGTAGTGTGAAGCTGCTGAGGCGGCCAATCCGGTGCGGAGCTGATGGCTCCGAAGGCAGAAGAGGCGTGAGCAGCTGTGCTGAGGTGGCGGCCGGGCGTGCAGAGGTGGCAATCCTGGTGCTGCTGCGTTGGTGATCCGGGAGCCGCCCGGGCATCTATAAAAGGACCCGAGGTTCTCTTCTTCGGGTTGGCAAGTAGGAATTCTGAAGAATTTTTAGTTTTCATTTCCCTGTATCTTCTTGTTTTAGCAGAGCCAGAGAGGGAGTGTTCCGGAGAGTTCTACTGTTTTTTTTTTTGGGCTGGGGTTTAGCATCCGGGAGATGGGAGAAATTTCTTCTTCTTCTTCTCTTCTGTAATTTTCTGGTTTATCATCTGTAGGAGAGGGAATTCGACTGTTGTTGTGAGTTGGGATAAGAGAGATGGATTAAGAGAGATTGTTTTCTTTTTTTTTTTGCTGTGCAAGATTTCTTAAACCGATTTCTTCAGTGTAATTTTATGTTGAGATTAACTGTTCTTCCATTTCTGTATTCTCGCTTTGAGCATTTGAGATAGTTCTCCTATGAGTATTTCTTTTTTCTGGAATTATTCTTGTGGCCAGTTCAGATTTCAGATCTTGAAGGTGATCTTCCATCTGTGTTCTGCAAGCAATAGGGCAGGGTTGGACGACTTATTCTTTGCTGTTGGTTGATGGAGGGAAGGTAGGTCTGTTCTTCTCTTCACTGTTGATGCTACTGTGATTTTTTTTTTGAGAGCTATGAGAGCTTCGGAGTTCAGAATTTCAGTGGATTTTAATTCCCATCTCTTCATCTTTAACTCATGGGAAGAGATTTGCTTCTACTATTTTCGGTGATTTTAAGTTTAGATTCTATTTTCCTTTGTCTTCTGTGAGAGCTATAAGCATCAGGAGAGTTTCTTCTCCCGGAGGAGAGAAGACTTTGTTATTATTCTTTTAATCTGTTCAGCATTAGTTCAAATTTGGCGAGATGGAGTTTATACTTTTAGTTTTAGATTTCGTCTTCTATACTGTGTCGACAATTTTCTTCTTCTTTCATTTCTGTTGGGAATAGTGGGATCAATCCAGTGTGTATGTTTCTTTATTTCCTCTATGTTTGGGAGAGCCTGATTCAGTGTTATTTCTTTGCGTCTGTGTTAAGATTGCCTGGAGGGTGATCCATGGGTAAATTGCTTTGTCCATTTCTTCAGTTCGATTGTTGTTATTAGTTTGGAAGTTTATTTTTCTTCTTACTGTGGAAGGGGAATTCCAGGGAATTGTTCTTGTTTCTTCGGTGTTTAAAGGTTGCTCAGGAGAGGGAGTTTGTGATTTTCCCGGGAATTGTTCTTTGCTATTTGATGGATTTTGGCTACTGTTAAAGGGGCAATCTATTTCCAGTTTTGTTATGTTTAGTTAGATTAATTCGGTGGCAGTTGCTTCTTAAACTTCTTCTGCATTTTTGTCTATTTTTCTGTTTAAGTGGTTTGATCCAGGAGGTAGTCTTGAGTTCACGAGGGATTTAGGAGTTCCTTAGTGTTATTAATCTTGCTCTTATTCATGTTCTCAGTAATGACAGTGAGAGTTTGGTTCAGCAATTAATTTCGGTTCTGGTTTTCTGTTCGAATCTTAAACTTTGAGAGTAGTGATCCGGTGTTTGTGGAGAGTTATGACTGTTCATCCCCTGAGCTATAGGGGTACATGGCTACATTGGTTGATAATGTCCTTTGAGACTTCTTGCTCTGTCACCTTCTCATTTCCTTAAATTTTAAATCATTTTAGAATTAGAGTTGCATTGTTGTGCAATCTTAGTTTAATTTCTATTTCAGATTTTTGTCTACTTATTTGATCCCTCGAGCTGTGAGGGTACAGTGATACCAACTTTTGGTTCTCAATTCTACTTGTCCTTTCATTGAGTATAATTTGTCAAGTGTGGGGAATTTGATCGGTGTTGATTACACATTCATTTTAATGCATTGTTGATAGAATAGAGATTTCAAGTCAAAGTAGTTTTAATTCAAGCTTTATTCAGCCTCTCCGTGGAAATGACCTGTTCTCACCATTGTGCTAGTTCCTTTTGGTGATTTAATTCTGTGAGACAGTTTAGAGGAAGTGCGCATCGTGACTTTTGCGAGGAACTCGAGACAACGAAAATACACAGTCAACAATGTCGCGCGTATCATCTTGGCGCCGTTGCCGGGGAGGCATTAGAGTTTGATTTAGATCTATTTTGATTTCATTTCTATTGGTTTTACATTGACTTCTTATTAGGCTTTCATTTTAGATTTGCACACAAGTGGACCATGGAGATTGGGCTTGGCATTTGAGGCCCATTGGAGGAGAGAAGCTTGCTGATTTCTTTTCTCAATTGTTTTTAATTCAGAAATTTAGATAGAAAGAGTGTGAGTGAAGCTTGTAGTGAGGATTTCATCTATTCTCTGTGCATGTACAGAGATTTCTTTCACGTTGGCATGTAATAATGGGCCTCTTGGTGTTTGATTGGTTTGACATTAGTCTATAGTACCACTTCATATTTTCTTAGTTAAATTTCATTTCATTCAGTTTAAAAACCAAATAAAAATTAAAAAATTCTAAAATCTAAAAAATTTCCAAATCGCTCTTTCATGTTAGCCGTTTGTTTGTAAATAAAAATTTCATTTCTCAAGATTAGGATCCCATGTTTAGGACATTCATCACTTTAATTGTCATTTGAATTCAATTTTGTTCTTTGCATTGAAGAGTGCGGGGGAAAGGTAAGATTTCTCTCTCTCATTTCATGCATTAGTCTTAGCATTAGAAAACCATTGTTTAAAATTGATTTGTTGCACTTCACACTTTTAAATGGGACTGCTTAAGGGCTTCACCCATTAGAATAAAAAGATAAGGTGAGGGATTTCATCACCCTCGCCGGCTTGGGGAGAACGAGGACGGCGATGGGAGTCATGCTTCTTGCTCTTGGGAGCCATCAGAAAGAAGGATTTCAGAGTAGAGAGGGATGTGAAGGGAGGAAGGAGACACGAGAAGGGGGAAAGACACAAAGAGGCAGACACTCCTCTGTCGCCCTAGAGAAGGAGGGTTTTGGTGAAGAGGCAAGGAGGAGGGATTTTGTGGAAGTGGGAAAGGGGGAAAGGGGTCGTGGGGTCCTTTTAAAGAAAGTGGGAAGGGATTTGAAGGACGGGGACCCACGAAATCTGCCCTAGATGGCCGCCCGTTGGGCTTCCAAAATAAGTCCTGCCGCCGGCTGTCGACAGGTGAACAGTGCCCTGTCGACAGGCACTTGCAGAAAGTGTGCCAGTGAAGTATTTTGACAGGATTTTTCAAGGCAATGAGCATCCAATGTGTATATTGTTGAACCACTCTCTATTTGTTCTTGTATTTGGTGATAATAAAATTTATGATGTAACTTAAATTGAATATTTTGTTTCATTTGTGTCGCATCAATCCCATAGCAAAATGCTAAGTCTTTCATTGATGCAATATATGGCGCACTAAAATGATAAAATCGATGTTTAATCAATATACATCGATTTCTGTTTAAGTGCCAAAGTATCAAGCGCCGCAACGATTTGCTAAGAAGTCGATGCCATAACGATTTGATAAGTGGCCTTAACGATTTCTTCTTTGAGCGTATGATTTGATAAGAAGTCGTTCCCATAACGATTCCTTAAGTGACCGAAATGATTTTCCAAGAAATCGATCTCATAACGATTTCATAGTATTCGCAACGATTTCTTTAGAAGCCATAACGTTTTGTCAAGAAGTCGATGCCATAACGATTTCATAAGTATTCGCAACGATTTTTCTTTAGAAGCCATAACGTTTTGTTAAGAAGTCGATGCCATAACGATTTCTTCTGTAAAGCGCAAGAAGTCGATGCCATAACGATTTCATAAGTATTCGCAACGATTTCTTTAGAAGCCATAACGTTTTGTCAAGAAGTCGATGCCATAACGATTTCATAAGTATTCGCAACGATTTCTTTAGAAGCCATAACGTTTTGTTAGAAGTCGATGCCATACCGATTTCTTCTGTAAGCGCAAGAAGTCGATGCCATAACGATTTCATAAGTATTCGCAACGATTTCTTTAGAAGCCCTAACGTTTTGTTAAGAAGTCGATGCCGCACGATTTCTTCTTTGAGCGCAGTGATTTGGTAAGAAATCGTCCCATAACGATTTGTTAGAAATCGTTCCCATAACGATTTCATAAGTCATGCTCATATCGACTTCTTCATGAATTCTGAATTGCCTTTATATTTCAAATATGCTTGGCGCTTAAATGAAAAGTCAAATATCTTCTGACAAAAAGCTGCATGCATATTTCAGAATCTTGTCAAAAAGATATGACCTACTATTTTCAGTATGTTAGCAGAAGCACAGTACCATGCATCGTTTATCATAAACACTCTTTTATGCTAACACTCTCTTCTATGCTCACAGACATCGAAGACCATCAATCTGAGTAAGACAAATGAAGAGAAAGATCAGCAACGACTAGAAGAGCTCCAACGGATCTCTTCAACGGATCTATTCTAAAGTGCTCAATATAAAAGATGGAGCATTGCTGAAGAACAACAAGAGCCTTTTCCTGAATATCTTTGAAGGAGTGTACATCTGTGAGAAGCACCTTCACGCCACATACACTCAAGGAAAGAGAGAAGAGCCCGAGCCAAGAAGAAGCAATCAAGCGTCTCAAGCTTCCAAGCTTTTAAGCATTCGAGCCTTCTTTTCTCTCTTCTGTTTCTCTCCGAGCTTATTGTATATCTGGGGAGAGTTTGGGGCTGTGAGCTTTACATGAGTGTTCATCTTGTAAGGTCTCTCAGTCTGATCTTTCTAAGAAAGATCTGTGTCCAGCTGTAGGACTGTATACAGTTGTTAACCCAGCTAGGGTTTGTGTCTAGCAGAACCTAACTGGGGTTTGTACCAGTAGTCAACCCAGCTAGGGTTTGTGTCTAGCAGAACCGCACTGGGGTTTGTTCCAGGAGGTTGGCTTCTTTACCTGTAAGAGAAGTGGGCTGCCTTCTTGCCGGGAAAGAGAAGAGACCTGGTGGGGGATCCAGGGTGTTGTAAGGTCCATAAGGGGGACTGTACCCTTGGTTAGTGAAATCCCAAGAGTTTGCTTGGGGACTGGATGTAGGACTTCCATGTGGGAAGGCCGAACCAGGATAAATCTCCTGTGTCCTTGTGTGATTGTTTATTCGCTTCCGCACTGCACTCTCTATCACACTGAACTAACCAAACTTTCAAGTGTTATTTTCTGTGTTTAAAATTCTATTTCAGATTTCAGAAAAACCTATTCACCCCCCCTCTAGGTTGGTTTGCTACCGCATACTAAAAGGGCCAACAAGTGGTATCAGAGCGGGTCTCTGATCATTCAAGAAGATCCAACGATCTTAGAGTAAAGATCCATGGCAGCTCAAGGATATGCTGAAGGACAATCAGTCACCAGACCTCCATTCTTTGATGGAGAGACTACCATATTGGAAGATGCGAATGGAATGCTTCATTCGAGGCACAGACTTCGATTTGTGGCAGGTAATAGAGGTAGGTGATTTTGTTATTGTTCCTATAGAAGCACTACTGCCATTACAGCAGCAGATAAAAGTAAATTATCTTTAAACTTTAAAGCTAAGAACTACTTATGTTGTGCCTTATCCAAAAGAGAATTTAGTAGAGTGTCTGCATGCAAATCTGCTAAAGAATTTGGGATAAACTGCAGATAACTTATGAAGGAACGGATAAAGTGAAACAAACTAGAATAGATATTCTTGTTTCACAATATGAACAATTTAAAATGCTTCCAAGCGAAAACATTACTACTATGTATAATAGATTTTCAAGCATAATAGTAGGCTTAAATTCTCTTGGTAAATTCTTTCAAATGAAGAAACCGTTAGAAAAATACTTAGGTCCTTAACTATTTCATGGACACCTAAGGTAACGGCCATAGAAGAAGCCCATGACTTGACCAAATTATCGATTGATAATCTGATAGGTTCTCTCATGGCACATGAAATAAATATGGAGCGATTATCTGAAAGCTCATCTAAGAAGAATGTACTAATGCTCTTAGGTTGTAGCTGCTCCTTCCACTTCTTCTTCTAGCTCAAAAATGCAGATTCTGAAGACAGTGACGTAGATGAAGTTCTGTCCAAGCTTCGGAAAATTTCAAGAAAAGAAAATGGATCAAGAAGGATTCAAAAGAAAGAAAAGAAAGAAAAGAACCAGTCTGCTATGAATGCAGAAAACCTGGACATCTGAGACCAGATTGTCCAAGGTTAAAGAAGAATGGTCAAACCGAAAAGCTCAAGAAGCAGCACAAGAAATTAAAAGAAAAGCTATGGCGGCTGCTTGGGAAAATGAAGAGACCACATGCTCAGAATCATCAAGTTCAGATTCCGAAAAGGAGCAGGTAAATCTAGCCCTCATGGTGGGGCTAAATGAGGTACTCTCTGAACCTTCTTTTGACTCTTGCACAAATTCAGGGTCGAGTCTGAAGACTTAGAAGAAGTCTTTAATGAACTATATAATAAGCATAAGGTTGTTGTAAAAGAACTAAAAAATCTCAAGAGCAACCTTACCTGTTTGGAAAACACTAATTCTGATCTTAAATCAGAATGGAACAATTAGAGGAACAATTAAAAGATAGTAAAGAAAAATCATCTTTTGAATGAAGGTTTGAAAAGCAAAAATAATGAAAAGTTAGAGTTAGAAGAAAAATTAAAATTCTAACTGAAAAAATCTCTACCTAAAGAATCAGTTAGAAAATTAACAAAAGGAAAAACTTCTTTAGCTTTATGTTTGAAAGGGTCAAAACCTGGAAATAACAAGCAAGGCCTTGGATACATACCTCTGGAAAAAGGAAAACAAGCAGTATTCCAGGAAAATATCCATTACCAAAATTTGTAAAAGAAACCAAGTTGCCTCAGAAAATGGCCCCTGTAAAAGAAAATGTTTTAAAAAGTTATGTCCTAAACAGACATCACAAGGCAATAAGAACTGCAAAACAAATTATATTCACTGCTGCTCTCATTGTAATAAATTAGGACACACAGTAAACACCTGCACAACTAAGCACCTAGTTTGGATACCTAAAGGCTATTTTTATGCATCTAACGATCAAGGACCCAAAATTATTGGGTACCTACTTCTGAGTAGCTCATTTGCAGGATAGCCTTGGGGCATCAGGAACAAAGGATGCTCAAGACTGAAGACTGCCACTCTTCATCCATCTCATATCTGAAGAGGGAGTAGTCATTATTATTCGTAAATTTTAAATATTACTAATAATTATTTTCAAGTTTCATTCAGGTGGAGTCTCTCATGCTCAGGGGGAGCACAGACTAAGGGGGAGTCTCATACTCAGGGGGAGCCTTCACTAAGGGGAAGTTATTCATTGAATATCTATTATTGTTGAACCCCTCAATGGTAAGAAATTTTCTCAAAGGGGAGAGAATGCATGGTAGATCCTTCCTTTTTGGTTAGTGACAAAAAGGGGGAGAGTTTGTATGAATTTTCTGAAACCTCTATGCTATATACATTTTTATCAAAAATTCACATAAATTTTGTCATCACCAAAAAGGGGGAGATTGTTGAACCACTCTCTATTTGTTCTTGTATTTTGGTGATAATAATTTATGATGTAACTTAAATTGAATATTTTGTTTCATTTGTGTCGCATCATCCCATAGCAAAATGCTAAGTCTTTCATTGATGCATATATGGCGCACTAAAATGATAAAATCGATGTTTAATCAATATACATCGATTTCTGTTTAAAGTGCCAAAGTATCAAGCGCCGCAACGATTTGCTAAGAAGTCGATGCCATAACGATTTGATAAGTGGCCTTAACGATTTCTTCTTTGAGCGTATTGATTGATAAGAAGTCGTTCCCATAACGATTCCTTAAGTGACCGAAATGATTTTCCAAGAAATCGATCTCATAACGATTTCATAAGTATTCGCAACGATTTCTTTAGAAGCCATAACGTTTTGTCAAGAATCGATGCCATAACGATTTCATAAGTATTCGCAACGATTTCTTTAGAAGCCATAACGTTTTGTTAGAAGTCGATGCCATAACGATTTCTTCTGTAAAGCGCAAGAAGTCGATGCCATAACGATTTCATAAGTATTCGCAACGATTTCTTTAGAAGCCATAACGTTTTGTCAAGAAGTCGATGCCATAACGATTTCATAAGTATTCGCAACGATTTCTTTAGAAGCCATAACGTTTTGTTAAGAAGTCGATGCCATAACGATTTCTTCTGTAAAGCGCAAGAAGCGATGCCATAACGATTTCATAAGTATTCGCAATGATTTCTTTAGAAGCCATAACGTTTTGTTAAGAAGTCGATGCCGCAACGATTTCTTCTTTGAGCGCAGTGATTTGTAAGAAATCGTTCCCATAACGATTTGTTAAGAAATCGTTCCCATAACGATTTCATAAGTCATGCTCATATCGACTTCTTCATGAATTCTGAATTGCCTTTATATTTCAAATATGCTTGGCGCTTAAATGAAAAGTCAAATATCTTCTGACAAAAAGCTGCATGCATATTTCAGAATCTTGTCAAAAAGATATGACCTACTATTTTCAGTATGTTAGCAGAAGCACAGTACCATGCATCGTTTATCATAAACACTCTTTTATGCTAACACTCTCTTCTATGCTCAGACATCGAAGACCATCAGAATCTGAGTAAGACAAATGAAGAGAAAGATCAGCAACGACTAGAAGAGCTCCAACGGATCTCTTCAACGGATCTATTCTAAAGCTGCTCAATATAAAAGATGGAGCATTGCTGAAGAACAACAAGAGCCTTTTCCTGAATATCTTTGAAGGAGTGTACATCTGTGAGAAGCACCTTCACGCCACATACTCAAGGAAAGAGAGAAAGAGCCCGAGCCAAGAAGAAGCAATCAAGCGTCTCAAGCTTCCAAGCTTTCAAGCATTCGAGCCTTCTTTTCTCTCTTCTGTTTCTCTCCGAGCTTATTGTATATCTGGGGGAGTTTGGGGCTGTGAGCTTTACATGAGTGTTCATCTTGTAAGGTCTCTCAGTCTGATCTTTCTAAGAAAGATCTGTGTCCAGCTGTAGGACTGTATACAGTTGTTAACCCAGCTAGGGGTTTGTGTCTAGCAGAACCTAACTGGGGTTTGTACCAGTAGTCAACCCAGCTAGGGGTTTGTGTCTAGCAGAACCGCACTGGGGTTTGTTCCAGGAGGCTGGTCTTTACCTGTAAGAGAAGTGGGCTGCCTTCTTGCCCGGAAAGAGAAGAAGACCTGGTGGGGGATCCAGGGTGTTGTAAGGTCCATAAGGGGGACTGTACCCTTGGTTAGTGAAATCCCAAGAGTTTGCTTGGGGACTGGACGTAGGACTTCCATGTGGGAAGGGCCGAACCAGGATAAATCTCCTGTGTCCTTGTGTGATTGTTTATCGCTTCCGCACTGCACTCTCTATCACACTGAACTAACCAAACTTTCAAGTGTTATTTTCTGTGTTTAAAATTCTATTTCAGATTTCAGAAAAACCTATTCACCCCCCCTCTAGGTTGGTTTGCTGCCGCGTACTAAAAGGGCCAACATATATAAGATGGAAAACAGGTAATTACACATTATAAAATGTCATACCACTAATAATTAGGACATGCCAATTATCGACAATGGTTGTGAAATAATATTCCCCGGACTCTCAAGTTGCAGCATAAGGAGTACACTGAACAAAAAGACATAGGAGAATAAAATAGACCACTTGAATAAAACCATTGCAAAAGAACATATATCTTAGTATGTGACAGTCAAAAGGTGTATGAAAAGGATGTCTACATGGGCAATGTTTCATTAACAACAGCTTGGCCTTGAAAAGAAAAAATTGAGGAGGCTACACTCTATTTCATCTGTTGTGATTTGTTTCTAAACAAACAGTAAGAGAGAAAGTGGTAAGTAGGATCACTATGACCTTTTGACATGAAGATAGACATGGGTAATGCCGGTATCCCCAGATACTCAGTAGAAGTGATCATCAGACCATTATACAGAGATAAGGAGTAAGCCTTTTGACGCGAGGGCAGACATTTGTGATACCCATATCCCCGGTTACTCAGCAATACTCATCATTGCTCTGCCTTTATTCCCTTATTAAATTTGATACACTTTGATTTTTATTTTTATTTTTATGAAATAGGTAGCTTTTCTCCTATGTGATTGTGTTTTTTTAAAATCAAGGTCAAGAGTTAGATAAAGCATAGAAGCCAATGCAAGACATAACATTCAATAACCTTTGGACTTAGCACATTACTTAAAAAACATGATATTCCACAAGGGATTTATTCAAGTGAGTTAGGGTAGACTCATGTATTTTGTTAAATGTACTCAAAATGATGCAACCTAGACTCACAAGAGAATGGTATGTCAAAATCATTGTGATTTGGACAATGTCGTTGATATTATGTGGATATGAAAGATTATAACATAAGTAAGTCACCAATTTACACCTTAGATACATTAGTGAAGCATGCTCATGAAGTATGTTGAGATAGGACAGGCAAAACTCAGTAAAAGGTACATCTGTCGACAGCCATTGGGTGCCTGTCCAAAGATTCAGACAGTGTGAAGTAACTGAGTTCAGGTAGGTGGCGTCTGTCGACAGATACAGAGTGGTCTGTCGACATATTTGAACAGACTGAAGAGTAGTGAGTTCGGGATGAGGAATCGTGCTAGGGGCTGTCGACAACAAGGAGTGGGGCTGTTGACAGGAGCTGTGAGAAGGGTTTTGAAAGCAGATATGAGAGATATCATTTGAGTTCCATGCCAAGGAAGTGAAGCATTAAAAAATGGATAGTTTCCCTTAAATAACACTCATCTTCCTTAACCTAGCTCCCCCATAGTGTGTGCATGTGAAGACTCAACAAGCAAGCAGTTCAAGACACATTTGCACAAGTTTAGCAAGCAATTGCATACACGTTCATGAATAAGGACAGACCATCACAAAAAGATCCATTTGTGTGCAAAAGTGAATGGGCAAATTGAAAAGAATCCATATACCTAATTCAAAGTAGATGACCCTTATTTGCAACTTGACTATGGATACGTGGCGGAGAATGTTTTCTCACGCATAATGATAGTTTCCAAACAAGCTAACTTGTTCTTCCAAAATCACCATTTGATATACCTCATAGTCGGTGCACACAGGAACATGTACTTCAAAGTTTGGTATGGGCTTCATTGCATTTTGCACAATCCTAATTCTCTTCTCAATGTTGTGAATCTATCCTCAGCAATGGTTTTGTGAAAATATCAGCTAATTGCTTATCAGTGGGTATGAAGCTAAGCTCCAAGGAGTTGTTGGCTACTTCATCTCTCAAGAAGTGATGTCTAATCTCAATGTGTTTTGTCCTAGAGTGTTGGACTGGGTTCTTTGAAAGATTGATGGCACTAGTGTTGTCACATAAGATAGGTGTGCATCCAATGTCAATATTATAGTCAGACAGTTGACTTTTTATCCACAACACTTGAGCCGCACAACTCCCCGCAGCAACATACTCTACCTCTGCAGTGGAGAGTGCAACCGAGTGTTGCTTCTTGGATGCCCACGAAACCATGCAACCACCAAGTAATTGGCAGTACCCACTAGTGCTTTTCCTGTCTATCTTACATCCAGCATAATCAGCATCAGAATATGATATCAAGTCAAAACTACTTCCTGCTGGATATCAAAGACCCAAATCATACGTACCTGAGAGATATCTGAATATTCTCTTAACTGCAACCAAATGGCTTTCCTTTGGACTAGATTGATATCTAGCGCAAAGGCAAACACTGAATTGTATATCGGGTCTACTTGCAGTAAGACAAAGGAGTGAGCCAATCATACCTTGGAATTACTTTGCATCTACTGGTTTACCTTTCTCATCATTTTCCAATTTTATGCTTGTGCTCACTGGTGTTGAAGCAGAGTTGGCTTGCTCAAACTGAAAGCGTTTCAAGAGCTCCTTTACATATTTTTCTTGATTAATGAAGAAGCCATCTTCATGTTACTTCACCTGCAAACCAAGAAAGAATTGAAGCTCCCCCATTAGACTCATCTCAAATTCGCTGTGCATATGTTTGGAAAACTCTTCACACAGTGATGGGTTAGTGGAACCAAATATAATGTCGTCCACATAAAATTGAACAACAATTATGTGATTGCGAACTTTCTTAGTAAATACAGTTTGGTCCACTTTACCTGTAACGACCCTCTTCATACCGGTACGATTATACCAATCCCCATCGGTATAAAGGGCGTCGTCACAGTGGGACATTTACCCAACACTGGTCGATAGGTTGATATGTACCTGGATAGCAATAGAGTTCAGCGGAATAAAGTAAACAACTCAATTCATGATCCGTCACCAACACACATTCCATAATCTAAATAGCGAGATAGAAGGATAATGTCCACATTAATACAAAATAAAGAGAGTTACAATGTCCAAAAATAGTCCATACATTAATCCTTTTTTTTTTTTTGCAAAAGAAAAGTACAACTGATAACAGCTCCACAAAATAGTCTTCGAACGATGATCCTCGCCACGCTACCTTCTAGTGCACGATACCTGTCAACCTGTACGCCGAAGCAAGAGTGAGTCCAAAGACTCAGCAAGCGACACTACTCATGATATACACATACAAGTCTTAGTAGTTTCTACATGCATTTTTAGAATTAACAACACATCGCATGCTAGTCAATTCAAGTTGTCAACCTATCATGATTGTTCTACAATTTTATACATAACTCATGCTTTCATATTTCTAAAATAAAATTCACCTATCACATGGTCTCTATTCAATTTACTCAGGAACTTTAATCTTTCAAAGAGCTAAAACATGAAAGCTATCAACATGAACAATTTACATACGTGAAAGGAAATACAACTAGCATAGATTTCACATAGTTTTAAACACATACACGAACCTTTTCACATGCCTTAGATTGCTGATTTCATATAATTCAATGGCTATAAATCTACACATGAGAGCTACAACGTTGCTTAAAACATAACATATGAGCAGTCCCTCATGCCAGTTTGCACACACATTCATTAGTTGCTCCTAGCATGGATTCTAGGCATTTATGCACACATAAGCATGATAATGACAACAAGAGTTTACTGATTTCACATGGTTTCCAATAACCCATTCTCACATTTTCGGTTTCACATGATTTCATACTTACTCATTCACATTGTTCCCTTTTACACATTTGGCACGTACACATATTCACACTTACAAAATTTACTCATTTTCACATCATTTTTCTCTTCCACTTTCACTTAACACATAACACATCGATTGCACTTACCACATGCATCTTGGGCACTTACCACGTGCCATGTACACACATTTCACATTTTACTCATTTTTCGTTACTTAAACAATTTGTCATGACACATAGTCCTAACCACCAGTAGAGGACACTAACCATATTTCATAGCTCGTGCTCATCCCTTAGCACGGCTCTCAACACAACTCATAACACAACACTTACACGACTCATACACATACTCACCACCTAGGCAATATAGCGGTGAATCTTGGTAACTGCGCAGACCGGGAAAGCCCTCTCCACCCTATCCAGTGGTACTTGTCCACCTCCAGGATTTTCCCAATGCCTTTGGGACAAACTTATATCACATGGAGCCTTCTATAGGGACTTTTCTATATACGGCTCCCGATGCCTCTAGGGTAGCAGTGTCACATAGGCACAACTTTTACACTTTTACACATTACCGTTTTACACATGGTTTTACACATAACTCTTCTCATTTCATTCACTTTCTCACTCACATGAACATTTCTGTTTTTCCCTAACATGGTACTACAGAATTTCAAGATTTTAACACATAGTAAACACACTAATCATATTGGTTTTAGACCATAACAATCACATTACGTTCGTATGTACGAATTATCACATTTCACATGAAAATACATAACTTTTTTTTTTACTGATCCAAATGACCTGAAATTTTAACCACATGCTGGTTTCGGGTGCATGATGATACCCTCAATTTTTCAGATTTTTCTGAGCTATGTAGAATTTACAGAAAATAAAACGTCTAATTAGCATGCTATTAACAACTTAAGTTAACATGGGGTTAACACATCTTGTAATTTAACCACTTGCTGTTTAAATACACACTACCAACAATATGTAGGAATTGAGGATACAAAATTTACCCTAATTTATACACCTAAGGATCAACTACCACGACCATGCTTACATGCCTTCATTGTTACCGAACCGAGCTTATTTATAAATTACACAAGCATGAATAAATTTCTAAAATTTGCAAACCCATATGCTGACCCACTGACCTTCATGATTAGACTAAAACCAAATCGTTCACACTAATTCAAATCATGAACAAGGATTTACAGAAAATCAAACACCTATTTAGCATATTATTCACAACTTAAGCTGACATGGGTCTAACATAATTTGCAATTTATCCACTTACTGTTTTGCACAGAAACTACTACTATATGCATGATTTTAGAATACAACATCATCCTAATTCATACATCTATAAATCATTTGCCACAAACTATTTTTTTTTTTTACATGTTTTCATTTTACCGAACCACACTTATTAACAATTCCACAAGCATGCATGGATTACCAAAATTTCAGAACATACATACATGGCCCACAATTCTTCATGAATGGACTGAAAACAAGACACTCAACTAATCCTAATCATGAAACCTTGATTTGCAAAATCATCTACAAGTTATGCTCACATGCTTACAAGACATCATTAACCACACTCACCAACACAACTCATATACATCCACAACCACAATGCACAATGTACATAGCTTATAGGATTACCATATATCCTCATCGCATAAACATACCGAAATTAGATGTATAAGTGGGACAGAACAGCTCACTGTTCTATCCAGAAGAAGTAGACGGCGGTCTCTGGCCGCTGACTCAGGGTCAGCGGCATGGTCGATGGACGCCAAGGGTGAACTGGGCGTCCAGGGACCTTGCCGTTTACTCAGGTCTGTGCAGAAAACACAGACCCGAGCTCTAAAACTTGGGTGAAATGGAGGGTCTAGGACTCGAAATAAATTCCATAAAAATGATAGAAACATCCTAGACTCATACGGGGACACCATAGATAGGTCACTTGCCTTTCAAAAATTCTTCTAAGGGATTTAAAGGCTTGGTGAGGACCTCCTTGGGCAGTCCCAAGAAGTTGCAGAAACGCCTCCAAGAACGCCTTCCTCCGGGCTCCTGGGGGATCTCCACGCCGAGGGGATGATGGGGAAGCCTTCCCCTTTGCTTCAGCCTCCTCCTTGATGCAGAAGATCTCCAATTCCAGCTCCAATGGGTCGGATTTAGGGTTCTAAAGATGGGGTTTTTTCTCACAGCTCACCTAGGGTTTGTCTCTCCTCTTGCAAGGTGAAATGGGCAGTGGGAGAGGCCAAATCCGGGTTCAGACCTAATGAGAGCCCCTCACCCACTCACCCTACTGATTTGACAACTTAGAGCCGTTGGGGGACATCCCCCAATGGGTGGCCATGCCTTGTTTCAGAAGATAGCAGCTCTGCTGCGCATGCAGGTCAGAGAGGTTGGCGTCCACATCGCTGGACGCCGGAGTGAGTGTTGGCGTCCAGGGCTGGACGCTGACACTACCTCAGCGGCCAGGGGTTGACGCCAATAGGGCCTTCGGCCAGAACCCTAGTTTATGCAGAAAACCATGCATGTAATGCATGTATACAAGCATTAGGTATATAGTAGGGCATACATACTATCACCATTCATCACATAAATTATTTACATTTAATATAACCATATGCACATTAATTATACTAATTAATATGTACATAACTATCCATATACATACACAAGCATACATAAACATACTAAGATAAAATGTACGTAGACACCTACCTGTACGTATGAGATATTCTACATAAATATGACTCGACACGCGGCAATTAGATGACGAGGATTATGAGGGCCTCGCAAATCATTAGGAGGTGACATGCATTATGCTAGCTAGGAATAATCCATTGATAAAATAGTCCTCGCATGCACACACTTGATTTGACATATATATAGTATACGCACACTGGTGTAGCCTATTTATGTACATTATGATTGAAATGGATGGGTACAATTTGCGCACCGATAATTTGATTAACTTACACAACTTTACCTAACATTACTTAAGTATTACACGTATAGGATTTCTTAATATATATGATATATGCATAATTCATCCAATTGACTATTCTCACCTACTCATCGTAAAGATGCATGCATGTTATTCATGAGGAGTATAGAATCCCAATATGACTACTAATTACACCTACTATGCTTGAACTCTTTACGTAGATGCAATGCACGAAGTACAATGTACACATTAACTAAACCATGCAATAACAACGTTTACAACCAAATATACATATGCCTACACAATTACGCCAAGGTGTTATGCATGTAGAATTAAGTATACCATTGTCACACGTATAAGATAACATATATACGTACTTACACATAGGTACTTCATACACTTCCATACAAAGTTCCAAAAAAATAGGTAGTATAGGATATTCTTCAATATCTAGATAGCACATGCATAGTGTTACTCACGTATCCTAAGTCAGAGATTCTTGGTATTCATAATACACCTCTAATTAGCTAATTGTTCACTTCTACATTAATTATCATATACCCGTATCTATATATATATATAAATACAGATATACGCACATGCTCATGTTCAAAAGAAGGATAAAATTTATAGTAGGCACAATGAACTACACACGCTAAGCACACAAGAAGCTAATACTCAACACACCATTCATATACATACAGATATATAAGGAGAATAAAATCCAGGGTCTTACATTACCTCTTGAGTAGTTTTTACTCACCAAAAAGTTGCTCAATCTGTCGTACCAAGCTCGGGGTGCCTGTTTCAAACTATAGAGAGCTTTGTGCAGTTTATAAACATGGTTAGGCATTTCAGCATTTTCAAAACTGGGTGGTTGAGAGACATAGACTTCCTCTTTGATGTAGCCATTCAAGAAAGCAGTTTTAACGTCCATTTGAAAAAGTTTAAACTTATGTGAGCATACATATGCCAATAAGATTCTAAATGCTTCAAGTCTAGCTACAGGGGCAAAGGATTCTTCAAAGTCCACACCAAATTCTTGATTGTATCCTTTTGCTACCAATCTAGCCTTATTTCTCACCACTTTACCCTCTTCATTTAGTTTATTCCTAAAGACCCATCTTGTTCTTATGATAGAAATTTCAGGGGTTCTAGGAACTAAACTCCAGACATTATTCCTTTGAAATTGACCAAGTTCCTCATGCATAGCATCAATCCATGAATTTTCTTTTAAGGCCTCTTCAACATTTTTAGGTTCCACTTGAGAGACAAAAGCTGACTGATCTTGTTCAATTATTTGTCTAACTTGAGATCTAGTTTGAACTGAATCATTTACATCTCCTATCACATTCTCAAGTGGGTGATCTTTGGAATGCCTCACATTGGTGATTGTTGAAGGACCAGAGTGATCTTGGACTTGTGGAAGTTGATCTTGTGGAGGTTGTTCTGGAGGAGGGTGTGCTTGAGGAGTTTCATCTTGAGGCTCTTCCTCTTGTGGATCTTCTTCAGATTCAACATCTTATTTTCTGAACAGATTTTCGTCATCTTCATCGTTGTACCTGCGAAGATTTCCACTTTTATTTTTAGAAAACTACTTTAGAATTTCCTTTTGCTTTTGCTTGTAGTTCCTCGAGTGTTGTTTCTGCATCTCCATCTTGAGTCCTGTAAAGGTTTTCAGTGTTAGTTTTTGCATGCTACTCATCAAAAACAACATGTGGAGTTTCTTCCACAGTTTTATTCTTAACGTTAAACACCCTATATGCCCTAGAGTGTTCTGAGTATCCAAGAAAAATACCTTGATCACTTTTGGCTTCAAATTTGTCTAAATCAACTTTATCATTGTTATGAATAAACATTTTTGAGCCACAAACTCTGAAATACCCAATACTGGGTTTCTTACCTTTTAGCAGTTCATAGGGGGTTTTCTTTATCACGGGTCTTACCATGGCTTGTTGAGAATGTAGCACGAGGTGTTTACCACTTCTGCCCAAAAACTCCTTGGGAGTTGATTTTCGACTAGAAGAGTACGAGCCATTTCCACCAGGGTTCTGTTCTTTCTCTCCACTACACCATTTTGCTCCGGAGTCCTTGGAGAGGAAAACAAGTGTTCTATTCCTTGGTGCTGCAAAAATTAGAAAATGAGTTGTTATCAAACTCTCCCCCGTGATCAGTGCGGATTGAGCATATCTTATTAACATTTCCATACTCAATCTTATTAAAGAATTCTTCAAAGATTTTTGGATCTAGAGGAACTCTTTCTTGAGGCTTTTAAGGCAATTGACCTTTTTGGGTTTTCTTCAGTTTCTTTCCTTTTCACATTTATTTCATATGTCATCAGGGAGCCAATTAGTTCATCCAATTTCATCTTTAAGAGATCTTTTGAATCCTCAATGTTAGTGGCCTTAGTGTTCCATGAGGATGGAAGAGACTGAAGTATCTTCCTCACTAAGTCACTTTCTGAGTATTCTTTCTTAAGACCTTTCAATCAATTATTATTAACATGAATCTAGCAAACATATCTGAGATAGTTTCATCATTATTCATCTTAAACATTTCATACTCAGAAACTAGCATGCTTGGTTTGGTTTCCCTTACCTCGGACATACCTTCGTAGATAAGTTCAAGTTTGTCCCACATCTCTTTCGCTGAAGTGCATGTGGAGACTCTTGAGTATTCTTTGGGATGAACATAGCACTACATCATGTTCAGAGCACTCCAGTTGAGAGTTCCCATTGCAATCTGGTCCTTCGTCTAGGTATCTTTGTCCTCGGGAAGGGTGTATGCTCATTTGCTGACAATTTTCCATAGCTTGAAATTTTGAGCTCTCAGAAACACCTGCATGCGATTTTTCCAATAAGGATAGTCAGTGCCATCAAAGAAGGGTGGCCTGGTCACAGAGTGTCCCTCAGACATTAACCCCTTGTTAGATTCCATAAGACTGAGAATCTCCTGATCGCGAGATCAAGCCATAAAAGTAGTAAATCGGAGAAACCTCGCTCTGATACCAATTGAAAGATGTGCGGAATTATCCAATATGGTAATCTAGAGGGGGGGGGGGTGAATAGATTATTATCTGTTAGATAAACTATGACCTTCTTTTTGATGGAAACACAGACTTTTGATATTTCAAATAGAGTTTAAATCAAACTAAGTTGTTTGTTAATTGTGAGAAGATAGAGTAGCAATTTATCTAGCGTGTGAGAGATCAACGTGCCTACCAAACATCTAGCGTGAAACGTTCAAACCACACACAAGAGATATGAAAAACAGAGATAAAGAAGAGTTCAGAGTTGAAATTTCAAATCCTGATGTGGAACTCTTCAGATGATCATCTCGATGTGCTTCAAGCTTCGTCTTGATAGGTATCAGTTGATGGAGAAGCTTGAGAGATGGACAATCTGGCTTCAATCCCGTTCAGAGGATGTCTCTTTGGTTGTCTGGACGGACGGTTGAAGCAGAGCAGCAGAAAGATCTTCTCTCTTGAGACTTTGCTAGGGTTTTTGTGTGGTGACTGCTTCTGTACGAAAATAACTCCAAAGAGTTCCTTTTATATGGGTGTTTAAGTATGGAGAGTCGTGACAATTGGAAACACCCAACTCGGAAACGTATGGAGATCTCGTATTGAGATTTTCTCTTCGTCTGTCGACATCAAGAATAGCATCTGTCGACAGATGTAGACAGACTTGCAAAAGGCAGAAGGCTGGGCTTTCCGGGAGATAGTTCCCTGTGTGGATCTGTCGACAAGCGACTTGAGTCTGTCGACAGGCACACCTTGCCATGAGCCTGTTGGTTCTGTCTGTGCTGATCTATCGATAGACATCAGTGGGGCTGTCGACAGGTACATCTTTGCCAGTACCCTATTAGATCTGTCTGTGCAGGGCTGCCGACAAGCATCTTGGGGACCGTCGATGGGTACTTGTTTTTAGTGTTTTTCTTAATCTTTTTGTTCTTGTTTTGGTACATTGTCCTGCTTGCAATCTCACCTACATTTAAGAGCATTGTTAGTGAGATAATGTGAACATTTAGATGATCAAATTAAACATGTGTTTCATGATTAACATTTGCTTGACCTGTCATTCTTACCATGTTTCACACATTCACATCTCATGAAATTGTATTGTTCATGAAATGCTCATCGATTGCTCATCATCAAAAACAAACATCTCAAATATAAATCCATGTAAACCCAACACCTTGGACCGTGTGTCTGGCCGTGGTGCTGGCCAGGTTGTCTTCTTGTTCATTTTTGAGTTTCTCGGCTTCGCTGGTGGGACTTCGTGTGTCCACGTGGTCGGGTGGTTTGCTTTGCTTCTCGCGCCCTACGTGCTCTCCCAGATGGTGGTCTGGTGAGTGTAGTGGGTGTTCGGCTGGCTGTTCCTTTTGTGTGAGTGTTAGCCTTGTGTGCTGTTTTCTATTTCGTGTGAGGAAGAGGCCTGTGGCGTGTCTTCTTCCTCCGTTTTCCGTGGGTTGCTCGGGCTGGTGGTGCTCTACCATGGCTTTTGGTGCCGTTTTGCACACCGTGGCGACCTTCGTGGTGAAGGTCCCTTCCCTTTGAGCTGTCTTGAGGTTGAGCTGGTTGCTCTCCTCGTGCGTGTTGTTTCCTTGTGGGCGATATGTCGTGGTGACCTATTGTGCCATCTCTTGCTGTGCCGGTTCCTTGTTGCCTGGCTGGACGATGTGGGGCAGCGTGCCCTATGTTCCGTGTGAGGCAGCACCGATTTTCTTTTGTTTGCCTTGCTTGTGCAAGCATCGTTCCAGTGTGTGTTTTGCTTGTGCCTCAGTTGTGCTTTGGAGGTACTTGTCGCCATTTAGTGTGTGGCCCTCTCCGCCTACGTGGTGGGAGTCGTGCCTTGTGTTTGTGTGCTTCTAAGAGCCGATGTGGTTGTTGCACTCTTGAAGCTGTTGATTTTCGTGCATTTCTCTTGTGGGTTACTGGTGGAGAGTCCACTTTGGTTGGCCCTATGTCGTTTTAGGTCAATGGTGCGGTCACGTGCTACACCTTGAGTGTGCTTCTTTTTCAATGCTCTATGTCTTTGTGCCTTAAGGGTTCGGGGCCGGTATGGCCTATTCTGCCCTTTTAGGCTTGTGGTTCCTTGCGTGTGGCTTTTGGCAGGTCTCTTGTAGAGAGTCCTTCCTGTTAGCCTGTGTTGTTTCGGCCACTGGTGCAACTGTGTTGCATCTTTCTTGGTTTTGGTGCTTGTAGTAGCACCATGTACTCGTGCTCGAGTAGTTTGTTTTGTGCTGTTTGGAGCCTTGGTGCACTGTGTTGTACCTTGGGTGGCTCCTGGTGCTTGTGTTGGCACCGTGTGTTGTGTCGTATTTCCCTGATCGTAAGCTTCGTGCATCGTTTCACGAGTTTGCTCGGTGTTGGAGGCGTTGAGCTTTCTGCCTCTGGGACACTTCTTGCTGGCCCGTGCCTTGTGGCCGTACCGTTACCGCTGCGGGGTGGTTGCTTTGCCTTGTCTAGGAAGCCCTATCGGTGGTACGCCAGGCTTTGGTCGTGGTCTGTATCTGAGTTTTCCCCTCTCGCTTTGGAGCGAGTGTGTTCTGTAGTGGTACTCTACTTCGGTTTAGGTCCCTCTGAGGTCGATGCGTTGTCCTCGACCTTTGCAGTTGCTTCGATTCCCGTGCTATTTGTCGACGTCTTGGGATGCTTGGCTTTGCCAACCTCAGACGTCTTCCATGGTTTTGCCTCTGCACGTGTGCCTGTGGAGCGTGTGGTTTAGTTTTCTATGGCTCCACAGTCGTTGTGTGTCCTTGTCGGACCACGAGGATGATCTGGGTGAGATCGAGTGGTGCAGGCGGACACTGTTCTGTGTGCCGTGGTGTTCTCCACATGCGTGTTATCGCTTTGTTTTGGGTCACCCTTAAGACTCTCGTTTGGCTTACGACTGGCGCCAGCTGTTGTTAGTTGTGCGAGGCTGTTCAGCGGAGTCTTGTGGCTGACCTCTTGGTATTTTCCTTGGTTTGCTGGCAGTAGTTGTGTCCTCTATCTAGTCGCTGGTGATAGAGTGAGTTACTGACCGGTTAGTCTCAACAGGGTGGTCTGTTGAGGGCTCAATCGCGTGGTTTCCGACTGGCATTTTCGTTGTTTTTCTAGTTGGTTTGGTGTGCACCGTGCCTGTGGAGTTGTCGACACTCGATTGTGTGCTCCGCGCTGGTTGGTGTGGGCTCCGTGAACTGTCAGATGTCTGGTTAGGCACTCCATTCGTGGCGAGGTTGTGGTGGTGACCACTGGGAGCGCGTTTTTCACATCTTCATTTAGTGGTCTTTTGGATCTGTGTTTACTGGCTTTGGTGTGGTGCTTATGACCAATGTGGGGTCATTAAGCCTTTGTCGTGGTTTCTGAGTGTGTGCGGGGCTTAGTGGGCTAGCACGTTAGGCGCATAGTGCCCGTTGGTTCACTAGATGTGAATGCGACGGAGGTGTAGGTCGCGTTCTGAACGTGACGGCCGTGGTGGTCACGTTCTTGTTGCCGCTATTTGGGTCGACGTCTGCATGCACGCCGCGTGTCGTGCACGGGGCTGAGCTTGCTGACGTTGGGAGTGGGAAGGCGATGCCCTAGTCTGTCGCGACAAGGTCGCGACAGCGAGGTATGTCGCGATCCCAACCGCTGTGCATTTTTAAGGAAGTTTGCCCAAACAGAGCTTTCACAAGCTCTGCTTGAGCAGGGAAGAAGATGCTGAGGTTTCATTGGGTGATTTGGCATTTCGGCGTGGTTTTCGACGCACTCTCGACGCGAGGACGTCGCATGGAGCGGGGAAGACATCGTGCCGTAGCCGGATTGCCTGTTCTTTGTGGAGGTAGGGAGTTCCCACCTGGTTTCGTTGCGTGGATCGCGTATGATGTATGTTTGATTTGTTTAAAGTTTTATAAACATTAGATTCTATGTTAGGACAACGAAATGAGCATGAAAACCGGGTTGAAACTGTGTTTAGGGTGGTTTGCATTCGGAGAGGGTTCCCACATTAGGGTTTTCACTTGAGAAGGCGACAGACTCGGCTGTTGCGACCAGGTCGCGACAGGCTAACCCATCGCGTTAGGGTTTCCTATCATGGCACATCGTGGTGTTGCGACCTAAATGCGACTGTACCTCATGTCGCGACCACAGCCAAGTGAGTTTGTGGTGCTTGTTTTATCCGATTATCGTTTAAGTATCATGCATGGCAATGCTTGTGAAGCATTGACACTTGTAGCACTTGTAAAGTGTGTTGTTTGTGTGTTGTTTATGTGATAAGGGTAGTGCTCACGAAGTGAGCATGCTTTCACATGGTGTTTACATGGTTTGAGTGCCGCGCATGAGTGTGCATGGCTAGTGGTTCGACGTTATGATTATTGTAATATAACTTGTATAGTTAGTTTGAGGTGACTGGGCAGTAAGGACATGTGTGGACCTAGCCCTAGTCTATTGTTGTCTTTTAAAGAGTATTATAATGATATATGTGTTAAGTAGTGTGTGTTGCCATAGAGGAAATAGAGCGACCAATGTTAGGCAAGGTTGTGTTGCACTGTTGTGATACAAGTGTGTACTAGTGTAAGATGGTTTGGAGGTCACATGGTGTCACGGAGTGACCAATGATAGGCAAGGTTGTGTTGCACTGTTGTGATACAAGTGTGTACCAGTGTAAGATGGTTTGGAGGTCACATGGTGACTGATGACAAGCCAAGTAATTATCGATTGGTGTGATTTATGTAAGCACTTGTGTTGGTTAGCTTGTAGGTCATAGGGTGATCGGAACAAGCTACTTCTCATTTGCGTACCGTGGTTTGTAATAAAGATTATATATTAAATATATCGTAGTTTGTGCTAGCCGAGTGTGGTGGTCCGACGCCTATTCTGGAATACCTCTTTAGTTGGGTGCCCCAGGTTTTGTGTGAGCCAGGCACGTGTGTGTGCTTGTGGCTTGTCCCGGTATGGTGGTACCATCGTCTGTGTCGTCTATCCTGGACACCCTCACTCCTGTGTTTGAGTAGTACGTCCGGCTGAGAGAAAGACGACAGTGGGACAACGAATTGTGAGAGCTTGTGTTTAGTCGCTTGTGGCGTGCTCGTAGTTGGGGCTACGGACACCAGTAGACATTGCTGGTCCCCAGCTAGTCCTATTTTCCAGTGCCTCACTTTAGAGAGCTCGAGCCAGAGTCTCTAAAGGTGCCAGGCATGGGCATGCAGGGTGTGTGACTTACAGTTGTGGTGGTTTGGTTGGTCTCCACAGTTCTTTGGCTTTACTTATGGTTGTGGAGTGGCAGTTAGACCTTACGTCTGTGACTGGGAGACTGAGAGGTAGTTCTTGTGTTACGTTGTCTAGGTTGGATACTAGCGTCATGAACCAGTAGTCCGTTCCCATGTGGTGGCGTCGTTCCTTTCCGACTCGTGCTTTGCCAATGGTCATGGTTTGTATGCAGCGACTCGTTGATTGTGGTTTGAGCAGTAGAGGTATGCCCTGGTGTTGGCACAGTTGAGTTTGTATTTCAGTGGTGGTACCTCATGGTGGTAGGTACCTATACCCTTTGAGGATACTGGTTTCTCATAGTACGTTGTGTACCAGCCTTTCAGGTGGTGTGGTAGAGCTGTGTTCCGTGGGGGTCTTGTGGTGAGACCTTCCACTTGTTGTGTATTACCCATCCTTGGGTAAGTGTTTGAATATGGTTTAGTGTGAGCTGGATTGGCATCGTGGTAGCCAGTCCTGTTACTTAAATGTGGCATTCAATATATCATTGATTGGGGATATAAAGGACTAGCTCCTAGTTAGCAGTCCTGTTACCCATGTGTTTGAGGTTCGCCAGTGAAGCTTGTAGCTTAGGCAATGGTTTTCCTGTGTGGCTTGCAACTTAGGCGACCAGCTGTTGAGGTGGTGTGCCTATGAGGCTTATGGTCTAGGCTTTACAATTGTTGGGCAAACTAGTAACATGGTGCTAGTTCTGCCGTCTCTTCTTCTTTCCGGGATTTGTGTGAATTGATATAATTATGCTTTGTTGTGAGCATGAATTGGTTTGATTATCGATGATGCCAGTGAGACCCTTTGGGGTTGAGGTCCTTCAGTGTTGTCTATGGTTCTGGGTGGTCCCTTGCTGAGCCTGTGACTCGTTGAGGCTCACTCCCCTACAGTTCTTTTCAGGGTTTACCAATGGTGTGGCTTGTGAAGACGTTGTGGTAGACTTGTACCACCAGCAGTAGTGTTAGGTGAGTTGTGTGAGCTTGTGCTCCCTCGAGGTATGCCCCAGGTAGTTGTACTCTTTCTAATTTGGACATGTAATAATGTACTGGGACAGTTGTAAATTGTTATATGCAGGTATGAGCACATGTACTTCCTTGTGTCTTATACTATGTGGTTGTCTTTTATATTCTTACTAGACATGTCTACGAGCTATCCCTTGCGAGATTTCGGTACGTTCGCGGGAGGCGGATCTAGATATGGAGCCTTATTGGGCATAAGTATCTAGGGCCGTCACAGTTGGTATCAGAGCATGGTCCAGTTAGAATATGAAAAGACATTGAGGTTACAATGTCCCAATACATGGTTTAATGTCCACTGCTCGTAGTAAGTCTGTGGTTTCTTGTGCTTTTTAGTACGATTTTCACATGAGTTTTGGTATATGAATTGTGTGTATAGCTGGTCAGATTAGTAGTTGTGGGTAATAGCAGAGAAATGGTATGGTTGGTGGTGTAGTGTGAGTAGTTATTGGGGTGTCAGTTGTAGTTAAAGTATAGTTGATTAAAGACTTTTTATTATAGAAATTGAAAGAATTGGTGACTTCAGTTATGAAATTCAGTAAAAAGTGTTTTAATGAGGATCAAAGTTGATAGAGATAGATATAAGGTAGTGATGTGTCGGAATGATAGAGGGAGTAGTGTTATGATGAGAAATAGGGCTCTGTGATCAGGACTGTTAAATGGGTGAATTGTGACTAAGAATTGTAGCAGAGATAGTCATTGTGTTTGATAATTATGTTAATAACGTGTTAAAGAGCTGCTTGGATAATAATATGATTAATGGCATGTTAGGTTTGAAATGATTTTAGTGAGGTAGTCTAGCTTGAGATGAGATGTTGGTAAGCAGAGGAGCAGTGATCAAGATGGTCCTTAAGTGTGATTTGTGATTAAGAATAACTGAAGTAAAGAGTTTAAAGGCAGTGCTGGTATGAAAAATGAGGATAATAGTAAATCTGATATAGAGACCTATGTAAGTATGTGCAGAGGTGAATAGTTGGCTAAAGAAAGAGTAAGGAAAATAGTGAGAAGTTAAATTTCTCTTGAGAATTTTATAAAAGGGATATTTTCTTAGTGAATGGCATTTTATGAAGATTTCGTAGAAAGATTTGTATAAGGTTGCAGTGTTAAAGATAAGAGTAGTGGTGTCAGCATTTATGTGTAGATTGTGGGAGTAGAGAGGGAAAATTAGTGTCAGAGGCAGATTGAAGTTATAACTAAGTAGTTAAAGTAAGTTGAAGCTATGTAAGTTAGAATAGAAAATGTTAAGTCCATTGAGAAGTAATGAGGAAGAGCAAGGTAAATTGTGAATGGATTTGTGAATGAGCTGTAACAGTGAAATTGTTTATGAATGGCAGTAAATTAGCAATGTGGATTAAAGGAATCAAGTAGAATAAATCATTATGTTTAAAGGAAATAGTTTCAGTTTATAGCTATGTCAGTATTTTAATAAGAAGGATTGCGGGATAAATGGCACCTTAAGATTAGTCAGCTAGTAGACTAGTTAAGAGAAACATTTTGCAGAAATGGTGTTATGCTATTGATAGTAAAGATAAAGTTTAATATTAATGATCAAGTGAAGAAAAAGAATATGGCAGAATATAGAATAGTGTTAATTAGATGATTTAGGAAATGTGCAATAAGCATTTGTGTAAAGGTATGCAGTAAGTGATCTAGATGAATAACTAAATTTTGTTATAAGAATATGTCCAGAATTCAAAATCAAGTTATAATTAGTCAGTTAAGAAATAACGAGCAGATTAAGGTATAACAAAAAGGGAATAAAAAAAGGTGAGGAGCAGTATGATCAGTTTAATGGTAAAGACATTTTGAGATTTGATGTCATATAAGTGAGCAAGGTTTGGGTAAAGGTAAAGGTAAATCTTCGGATATGTACAACAATGAGAATAGAAGATGTGAAAAGATATGAGTTTGGTTTGTTGAGTCAGTCAGGGAATATTGTTGGAATATGTCAAGATTTAGAATCCAATGTAATACAGATATAGCAGAAGAGAGAATATGGGTAGAGTTAGTTAAATGGTGTAATTATATGATAAGAGAAATGTAAAGTTAGCCGGAAAGCATGATTTAAAGCAAGATAAGTTACTAGTGAATTAATGGAATCTAGAATTCATAAAATATTTTGCGAAATGTTCAGTATGATTTGAGTAGCGCAGCGGAAGCATGGAAGGTTTAATATTTATAGGTTATTCGAAGTTTAAGTAATTAAAAGAAAATTTAAGGTTTGTGCGCAATTGAGCCAAGAAGCAAGGGTTCCTAGTCAGATATGAGTTGAAGCAGTTGGTGTAGAATGGTCAGAGGAGGTAGAAAATCCAAAGGTGATAATACAAATCTTGCAGGAAATAAGCAATTGAGAATATGAAGACAGATAAAGTAAAGTAATGGTTAGTGGTGATAAGTAAATAGTGGAATGGCACCAAGAAATTTGAAAATTTAAGCAGGGTTAGTATAGTAGAGTATCCAAAGATACCAATGTAAAGTGAAAGGATTTAAGCAAGAAAAATGACCCAGAAAGAAATGTTACAAACACAACCAGGAAAATGTGGAAGTAGGTTCAGTCCAAAGAGATAAAGCGCTATCAGCAGAGTAGAATCGCCTATAGTTAAAGAGTAAAGAATGGTAGATTCAATCTAGGAAATAAGGTAAATGTGGAATAAATTTTAAAAGAAAGGGAAGTCAGAACCAGTATGGAAATGAGCAAATGGTTTAAAAGAAAGATGTAGAGGAAGCTTATCCTACTTGTTCAGCATATGGCTTTGTTTCTTTTTACGTGATAGTTTGGTTTATTGTGGTTTGTTTTGAATGTCGAGGATGTCATTCTTTTTAGGTGATAGTAATGTAACATAGCGCATTTTTCAGATCTTCATTTTGTGGTCGTTCGGATCTACATTTACTGACTTTGGTGTGGTGCTCATGACCAATGTGGGGTCGTTGAGCCTTGGTCGTGGTTTCCGAGCGTATGCGGGGCTTAGCGGGCCGGTAGGTTAGGCTCGTAGTGCCCGTTGGTTCACTGGATGTGAACGCGACGGAGGTGTAGGTCACGTTCTGAACACGACGACCCTGGTGGTCATGTTCTTGTTGCCGCTATTTGGGTCGACGTCGGCATGCGCGCCGCGTGTTCTGCACGGGGCGGAGCTTGCTGACGTCGTGTAACACCCCAGAAAATTTTATTTTTTAGTAAACATGAATAATATGATTATTAGACTTGATTATTATTATGAGTTTGAAATAATTAATATCTGGGATTAATTAGCGTTAATAAATGTTACTCCAGTGTCATACTCCAAGATGCGCGCTCCGACAGGGCGACACCAGAAAACTGTAACAAAAATAAAATTTGTGAATACCATAATTCTTAGAAAACTGTGGGGATATTAGAAATAAAAATATCCAGAATTGTTGACGTGCGGATATCAAGATTAAGCCGACGCAACTATTTTCCAGGTGATTTTTCACCTAGTGGAAAATAAATTCTAAAAATTAAACTAAAATCACCATAATTTGTAAAACCATCATATTAGCCTATGTCTGAAATTATAATACAAATGGACACTAATTGGATATAGTTACATAGGGATTATTGGACCAGTCGAATTATGACCCATTTACGGGAACCATTTCTGGGATTTTTTGTATGATGACGTATCATAGGCAACGCAAGCCTATGTCATGCTAAGTTAAACCCCTTACACATTAGTTACCAGGTGTAACTTTTAGAAAGTGCATGCACTAGGAGGCTTTGGGCGGTTAAATGGGGTTTTTACCCCAACATCTGTGCGCCTACGTGCCTTTGTGCATGCGAAAAGGCTTGGGCTATAAAAACCTTCCCGTAGATAGCAAACCAACCTTTCCAATGCAAACTTCTGCTAGATTTTCTCCCTGCTCTTGCACTTTTCTCAATTCTTCTCTTGGTGTTCTTCTGCTACTGTTGCTGTTGTGCATACACCTTGGCATTGGTGGTGGCTGCTGTGTGGTGTACCAAGTGGGGTGTACCAAGAATAGCCACTACTTCTGATCGAAGGGGCTGTAGTTCTTGCTGTTGAAGCTGCTTCCTTCTACTACTACTGAGAAGAGCTTCAACTTTCCTTCCGGCTATAGTTGATCTTCACATTGAAAAGTAGAAGAATTTGTTCTTTCCTAGGTAGGATTCATATCCTTCTTCCTTAATCCTGTCTTCTTTACATGATAAAGAACTCCTGTAGAGTAGTTATGTTGGTACACCTGAAATTCTCTTGTTCTTCCTCTAGTTGTGATAACCACTCTCACGTTGGGGTGGAGAAGATTCTTGTTTTACTTCAAGATCAACTCTTTTTTCTTCTTCTTCCATCCTTGATCTTTGTACATGTTATAGAGTTTTGTTAGAAGTCAGAAGTCACAATATCTTTAGAATAGTGTGATTACTTTCCATTTAGTTATTTGTACCTCAAGCCTTGATTTGAAATCTTAAACACTTGAGTCTTAGAGTCCATCTTGTAGGAATCTTTCCATCTAACCATTGTTATAAAGGCTATACTTCCAGTACTATGTCATACTTAGCTTCTAGCTAGACAAGTACGGATTGCAACCTTACGTTTCATCTTGCTTGTTTGGCATATGAATCACTGTGAAAACTACAAAAAGGTTCTTCTATTTGATATAATTCATGCCTTGATCCATAGGTTCCATAATTAGAGTTTTTACAGTGAATTCAAAGTCATTCTTAAAAGAGAACTGGCGACTGTTGACAGCCAGCCCATAGCTGCCGACAGACCCAGTCTCTCAGACTACTAGGGCTGTTGCTACCTGTCGACAGCCAGCCCATAGCTGTCAACAGATACACTCAGAACCAGCAAAACTGAGCTCTGGCTGTTGCTATCTGTCGACAGTCACTTCTTAGCTGTCGACACCTACTGTCTTGACTTGTATTTCAGCAATCTTTCATGTAAGAACTCTTGTTAAAACTTCATCCTAATAGCCTAGCAAGCTACCCCCTTATTTACCTTGGTAACTACTGTCCTATTACTGCAAAGTTTACCTACATTGTGTGCCTCACTCATCCTTGGATAATTCAAGAAGTTAACTACGTATGATACCCTGTTGATTCTATTCTCCTGTATTCGGTAACTGAGTTCATAAAACCTGACAACCTGAGAGTTCAAATGCTTGAACACTTTGTGAGATGTGATTAACTGATGATGACATTTATTGGGTCCTTGGACCCCACCTGACTGAAATGCCTGTGCAAATAGGGTTGGTTCAGTCTTGGGAGGAGCACCCAATTTGTCAGTGGCCCCGCGGGGGCAATGAGGACAACAGGATGTTTGGCATTGCATCAATTACTGTTTGATTATGGTCATCATAATTCCTGTTCTGTATAACTGTTAAATGAGCCAGTTTTGAGTTATATACCTGAGCATGCCTTGTGTTTCATTATCATTGTTTCAAGCTTACTGCCCTGACATTTAATTGTGCCTTTTTGTTATCCGTTCTGCCATTGTCTTGGCTATCATGTATTCACCCTTTGAATTAAGGATTTGAGTCCTACTGTGCTAGTTAGCTCATCAAATCCTATTTTTTTCAGGTTATCTACAGTTCTAGAAGGCGGGACATCGGGATTTGAGGGCTGAGAGATCAACCTTTACGGCGTTTAAGTTTGAATTGTAAATGGAGAGTCATGTATTACCTGTAGAATGTCAAGGAATAATTATTTTTATTTAGTAAAGTCTCGAGCAATTTACTGCTCAATTAGTTTAAAGTTTACTCTTGACTCCTCATGCGTTCACGTTCCGGCATTTTTAGTTATATTAAATGACGAGATGTGACACTTCAGGAGTGGGAAGGTGACGCCCTAGTCCGTCATGACAAGGTCGCGATGGGGAGGTACGTCGCGATCCCAACCGCTGTGCGTTTTTAAGGAAGTTTGGTCGAATAGAGCTTTCACAAGCTCTGCTCTACCAGAGAAGAAGATGCTGCGATTTCATTGGGCGATTCGGCGTGGTTTTCGATGCACTCTCGATGTGAGGACGTCGCATGGAGCGGGGGAGACGTCGTGACATAGCCGGATTGCATGTTCTTCACGGAGGTAGGGAGTTCCCACCTGGTTTCGTTGCGTGGATCGCGTATGATGCATGTTTAATTTGTTTAAAGGTCTATAAACATTAGATTCCATGTTAGGACAACGAAATGAGCATGAAAACCGATTTGAAACTGTGTTTAGGGTGGTTTGCATGGAAAATCTAGAGAGGGTTCCCGAATTAGGGTTTTCGCTTGAGAAGGCGACAGACTCGGCTGTCACGACTAGGTCGCGACAGGCCAACACGTCGCGTTAGGGTTTCCTATCGCGGCACATTGTGGTGTCATGACCTAAACGCGACCGTACCTCATGTCGCGACCACAACCAAGTGAGCTTGTGGTGCTTGTTTTATCCGATTATCGTTTAAGTATTGTGCATGGCGTGGTGTGCCCGTGAGGCTTATGGCCTAGGCTTTACAGTTGTTAGGCAGACTAGTAGCGTGGTGCTAGTTCTGCCGTCTCTTCTTTTTTCTGAGATTTGTGTGAATTGATATAATTATGCTTTGTTGTAAGCATGAAATGGTTTGATTATCGATGATGCCAGTAAGACCCTTTGGGGTTGGGGTCCTTCAGTGTTGTCTGTGGTTTTGGGTGGTCCCTTGCTGAGCCTGACTCGTTGAGGCTCACTCCCCTACAGTTCTTTTTAGGGTTTACCAATGGTGTGACTTGCGAAGACGTTGTGGCAGACTTGTACCACCAGCAGTAGTGTTATATGAGTTGTGTGAGCTTGTGCTCCCTCGGGGTATGCCCCAGGTAGTTGTACTCTTTCTAATTTGGACATGTAATAATGTACTGGGACAATTGTAAATTGTTATATGTAGGTATGAGCACATGTACTTCGTTGTGTCTTATACTATGTGGTTTTCTTTTATATTCTTACTGGACACGTGTACAAGCTATCCCTTGCGGGAGGCGGATCTGGATATGGAGCCTTATTGGGCATAAGTATCTAGGGCCGTCACACCCTCCCTCCTTCTCAGGCATTTTGGAGTGTGGAGGCGCCAGCGAGGTCATGGCGGAGTAGTGGAGCGGTGTCGTGGAGCCAGGAGGAGGTGGCCGAGCCGTCGTGAAGGCCCATTTGGGTTCGGTTCTTCGTTTACCTGTTGGGATTTCTTGTTCCCTTCCTTGTTAGAGCAGATGGAGCTTAGTTTTGGGCAATCCTTTCCGTGCTCGTGAGTTCCCTTGTGATTTCACATGGGTGGACGCTTGCTGGTGGTGCTCTGTCTACGTGTTTAGCTTAGTTCTCGCAGTGTGTGGGCGAGGAGAGGTGGCATTGGTGCCCCTCGAGCCACTTTTAACTTCCTTGTTAGTATGCTCCTCTCCCTCTCTTGTTTGGAGGAGCTTATGTAGTTTGTGGGACCATGGGATGGCCCCATTGCTCGATTTGGGCTTCTGTCTGAGGTCGCGACAAGTTAGCTATCGTGACACCAGGCAGAAGGCGACGTGCAACCTATCGTGTTCTGGTGGCGACAGGTTGGCCGTCGTGTTCCCCTCTACCCTTCAGTTCCTGTTTCTGATCGTGGCGGAGGATGGCTCATGTCCATGTTGGTTAGAGGGAGGTCTCACCAACTTGGCACGAGGCCAGTCCTCCTATTTGGGGCCTTGGCCTTATGGCCCTTTGGGGTGTGGGCCTTGGGGTGGTTCTACCCCAAGGGCCCTACCATCAGATGAGGAACGCGATGGTTTGATACGTCATGTTCTGAATCTGAAGGCGACACCTTCGTGTCACTTTATGGTTGCGATAGGATCCATGTCGCGTTCATCCTTCGGGTTGCGACGGGGTTCTCGTCGCCTTCTGGCTTTGGTGTTTGTTGGCTGCGGGTCTGCTGACCTGCTTTGGGGTTCGGCCTTTTGATGCTGAATGTGATGGGTCAATACATCGCATTCAGATCAGAAGGCGGCACCCTGGTCGTCGCGACCTGGTGGTGACAGGTTGGTCGTCGCCTTCTTGTTCAGAAGGCGACGCCCCTGTGGTCGCGTTCTAGTTGCCTGTGTTTTTGGCCGTGGTTTGTGCCTTGGTTGGCCGATGGTCCTCCTGGGGGTTCCCGAGAGGTGTGCCGTGCGTGCCTATGCCTGCTGGGCTTGTCTTTGTTACAAGCCAGCTGTGCCGGTTTCTGTGGTGGTTGCCCCACCAGTTCTCTTTCGCCGGGTGCTAGGTACTTGAGGGCTTGTCCATGAGACAGGTTGTTACCGTTACCTGGGACCCCTAGTCCTCGTGCGCCTGTTAGAGGGAGTTCTCTGGGCGGCGGGTCTTACTCGAGTCACGGACTTTGGTAGTAGAGGGGAAAACGGCGTAGAGTCATTTGTAGAGCTCTCTTAGCTGGTCTGTGTCGCCGAGGTTGTTGTGGCGCTCTTTCAGTGCGGAGTAGCTAGTCCTTTCTCACTGCCTCGCTCTACGTTGGTTCTGGAGCCGCGTAGGGAGGTCTGGCGTGGGGCCACAGCTCGGCCAAGCTGTGGTTGGTTGTGTGTGTTCTCCGCTATGGCTCACTAGCCTCACTCAACCGGGGAGGTTATAGGCAGGAGTCAGCGGCTGGAAAATTAGAGGTGTGGACATTGGGTCCTCCTCTTAGCTGCCTATGGCGGTGGCTTGGTTGCTCTTGTTGTGACGAAGTTTCTCACGTTGTTTCTAAGTGAGTCTCGTCACCCTAGCCTGCACGGTGGTTGTAACCTAGCCGTGTCTAGATTTCGTGGGCATTGTCGGTTTGGCCTCGTTGGCCTTGCTTAGTGACTTCCGCACTGCGTGTTCTCTCAGGGTGCCTTGTGCAGGCACCCGACTGTTGTTTTTGTAACACGTTCCTTGGTGCCGTCCGTGGGGGCACTGGAGTGTGTAGTTCTCTGACCTCGTGGCATGTCTGTGGTTCAGGGTGGTTCTGTTTGTGGGACCTCAACCTTGAGGAGGTTTGAGGTGGCCGTGGTTGTGGTGAGACGCTCTTCTCACCTAGTTGCTCGGTGTCCCTTGTGGTGACACCTGGTTGTTCCTTCCCGACATCGTGGAGGTTTGGGATGTTGGTGCTTGTGTCGTGAGACTCTGGTCTCACGTGGTTGCTACGGTGTTCCGAGAGCTTCTTGTCTCTGCGGGTGCATGCCGAGGGTTGCTTCCACATTTTGTTTGACTCTGCTAGTTCCGCAGGAGTCGTGTCTGGCCCGACCCTGGTTGTGAGTCGTGGCATTACTCCTTTCCGCTGCTTTGTAGTACTGCGCAGTAGGTGTTTTTCACTTTACTACTTTCTAGAGTAGTTTGCTTCCACTTTCTTGGAGTTCCTGCTGCTCTGGCTGGTAAGGGACTGGTTATCCCTACTGAGCCTTGTTCGTGAGGTTCACCCCCTTACTCTTTTTAGGTAGGGAATCGCTGTCGCAGGAGTTCGTTGCCGAACGGTTGTGGTGGCGATTTGTACGCCGTGCATTGCCAGCAGTGTGAGTTGTGAGCGTGAGCGCTTGTACAGGAGTGAGTCGAGAGTTGCCTTTTTACAAGTCCTAGGGGTATGCCCCTTAAGGACTGTAGCTTTCTTTCTGTACCTGTACTTTTATATGGGACATGTTGTACATAATTCCCTTATTATTGTATGAACTTTCTGTTATAGTTATTTGAATTCATTACTTATCTCACTGGACTAAATTCTAACACTTACAGGTCTTCAGATCCGTGGGTGGCGGCGCGACCTTCGGGGTCCCTGGCGGGGGTCCGGGAGGTCGGGTCGTTGCATAATTGGTCCCAAAATCAGTAGTATGACGTGTTTATCCCATTTTCCAGGGCGAGAACCATGTAAATCGCAGTTTCTATATTGAAGGCTTGCTGCCGACTCACCATGGCAGTGAGCTTTAAACACTTAAATAGCGGTTGGCATGGTGTTCTGACCCGTCTAAGAGTGTAAAATCGACCGAGTTATACCTCAGTCCCGCATGGGAATTTATCCCACCTTTTCGCCATGAGTACGCCCTCAAGTTGGGTGCCATCCCTCACAAATGGGTGCTGCCAACTCATGCAGACAGAGCTGTCTGTTGCTGACTCATTCATGCAGAACTCTGTTTTCTGCCGACTTACTTGGAAATGAGACGTCTATGAGACTTCGGGTTAGATAACATGATATCTATGCCCGAATACCTAGATTTAAACATTACTGGATCGCCGACCGAATTATTTTTGGTCTCGGTACTCATCGATTTCCTCGTAGGCACACCTCGAGAATCGGTACCGTGTGCCATTTGGGTGACACCATATGTGGAAAACACCCCGTTTTGGTACCATCTCCTCCGTGGTGGATGATTACCGCGAACTCCCCCACATTTCATGAGCCCGAAGGAGATGCCGACGATTTTTTCACGTGAGATTTAAGCCGTTAAATGTTTCTAGTTGGTGAGTCGGCAAGGATTCAATAGGCTGCCGACTCACTAAACCAGTGAAGAGATTTAGACTGGTGAGTCGGCAGGCCTCATGAATGATGAGTCGGCAAGCCCTGGTTGATGAGAAGACTTGTTTTTGGTCTCGGTGCTTATCGATTCCCTCGTAGGCAAGTCTCGGGAATTGGTACCGTGTGCCATTTGGGTGACGCCGTACACGACAAACACCTCATTTTGGTGCCGTCTCAATCAAGGTGGACGAGTACCGTGACCTCCCCCCTTTGCTATGATTAAGGGGAGGTGCCGCCGAATTTTTCACGTGCATTCTTATGTGATTAAAAGACTTTATAACCACACTGGTTGGGTGATTCGACAGTATTGCAACATTCTACCGACTCACTGACTCAGCAATCTGCCGACTCAGCTGAGGTTCACTGACCTAGCAGTCTGCTAGCTCACAAGCATAAATACAACTATCATGTTTCAAATGGAACGAAGAGAACACATCGACATTAATTTATAAATATCACATGAGTAAATGAATAAAAGATCCAACAATTGTACATGAAGATGATAATGATCACGATGAGTCAAATGCTGTTAAATAGACATCTTTTCCATTGCCATTTTGGCTTCACTCCAGCACACACTTTGCACCTTTATCAGATGTTTCCATTTTAGGCCATGAGACTTTGTAATCTGGCGATTAATCAAGGGTTTTCTCTCTCTGAGAGATGTAATTAATGTCGTTGCGCTTAGGCAACGGCGGGATCTTGGTCTCGACTCGATCCTCACTTTCGTTTGACGAAGTCAAACGGTGCACAAATAGACCTGAAGTCCTTCGACTCTTGGAGGCAGAACATATTGTCACTTCGATGACTGGCACGCCTGTGCTATGCGATTGTCGATTCATCTCTCGTCCACACCGCTCGAGCAGCACTCGACGAGACTTGAATTTGTAATATACATCCATGAGAAAATGAGAACATGATAAACAAAACTTTAATAAATAATTTGATGGATTATCCTTAAATCCATTTCCACATTTCCCAAGGATATACAAACCCCCAGCTCCCCGCTGGTCCTCTTTCTTTCTGAGTAGGAAAGAGACTCACTTCTATTACAGGTCAAGAAGCTAACCTCCTGGAACAAAACCCCAGCGCGGTTCTGCTGACACTAACCCCAGCTAGGTTCTTCCCTTAACCAAAAGAAGGTGCTAAGAATAGTCCCTTAGCTGGACAGAAACCACCAGCACCCTACTAGCCTTCTCTTCACACAGGAAGAGGCTCACTGTATACAGTCCTACAGCTGGACAAAAATCTTTCTTAGAGAAGAAAGAACAGACTGAGAGTTGTACAAAATGAGCACTAACTCAAGAATTCTCAGCTGAAAAGACTCTCCCCAAGAATTACAGTGACCGCAGAGAGAGAGTGAAGAGAAGAAGGCTTGAATGCTTTGAGGACTTCTGCTTTGAAGGCTTCTCTTGAATGGGCTCGAGCTCGTCTCTCTTTCTTTGAGTGTATGTGGCATTTTTGGTTTCTTACAAGATGCACACTCCTTCAAAGATATTCAGGAAGGCTCTCTCTTGTTGTTCTTCAGCCCTGCTTCATCTTTTTATACAGCTGCTTTGAACAGATCCATTGAAGAGATCCGTTGGAACTCTTCTAGCCATTGCTCATCTTCTTCTTCATCTATTCTTCTTCTTCTTCTGTCTAACAGTTATTTGGTGTAGATGGGAGTCTTATCTGTAGGTACAGAAGATAGGGTCAGACTAAAAAGGTCTTCTATCAGAAGCCCATACCTTGCCCTCTGTCCATGTTTTCTGCTGACAATATCTCACCTACCTTGAAGAATAGTCAACAAAAACATCTTTAGTCAGACAGAGAAATAATAAAATAATATGAAGTACATTTGATCTTTTAGTTGCCGCCACAAACATTTTGAAATATTTGAAATATAGAGGCAATTGATGTTTAAGTATAGAAACTTTGACTGTGAAGAAGTTGGAGTATGTATCACACTTCAACTTTCCAGAAGTTGGAGTTGGTTAACTTCAACTCTTCAGAAGTCAGAGTTGAACCAAGAGTCGGAGTTTAATCAGAAGTTGGAGTTGGTCAACTTCAACTCTTCAGAAGTTGGAGTGTGTCAACTTCAACTTTCCAGGAGTCGGAGTGTGACTTCGACTTTCTCGAAGTCGAAGTGTGACTTCGACTTCCCAGGAGTCAGAGTGTGACTCAGTCGCTACCACACTTCGACTGTTCAGAAGTTGGAGTTCCACCAGACTTCGACTATTCAGAAATCGGAGTTAGTTTGATATCAGTATATGTTGTGGATTTAGAAAAAATCCGAGCAGTCAGAAAATGCGCCATTCAAAACATAGTGTTTATAACATATATTTTTCTGTGATATTACTATAGTGCATTTGAGGATTATTTATGTAGATAGTTATGCACCCATTGAATGTTCAAATTTATACATGAAATGCATGATTTTTCAGATTAATATCAAAACATGATATGACATAAACATAAGATTTATTTAGTCATGAGTTTTAGTTATCACCAAAACATGAGATAAACAAAAGGGTGGTTCAACACATGTTTATGTAAGGAGTTCCTCTATGTTGACAAGATATACCGAGTTTGTATGTCCATCTACTTCTATAGTTATGCATTGCCTTTTTATTGATTGTGCATCTTCATCAGGAGGAACTCCTTAATCTTACAGTATGATATTGTCTTTCTTACTAGGTGTAGTAACTGGACAAAGAAAAGCAAGTAGTGACAGTCGAAAGGGAGGTTGACGGTGGACTGGAGACTTTATGTCCAGATCTCCCAACAGTAATCACGTAATGCACTTTTCTTTTCTTTTCTTCATTTGCTGAAAGTCTCAATGTTCATGCTTTCCTACTTTTTGAAGGTTCACTCCTAGAGGGAGGAATTCTCATTTTCATTCAAAAGAGTTTTTTGGTGTTGTTTCTTCATACTGAAATGAGTGATATAATTGCAAGGTAAACAAAACTTAAACAATTATGATGAAGCAAGAGCCAACAGTAAGCTTTGAGGGTTAAAACGTGCTAGACGAACCAAGCAAGAGCCAACAGTAAGCTTTTTGTTCTCCTCCAAAAACTGTGCTCACAAAGCTCAGGCCACTTTATCCTTGTGGTTGGATCCTTTTGTAAGAGAGAATTAACAGACAGAGGTGAATCCACAAAAGAGCTATTGGGGTTACCAGACAGAGGTGGCATAGGATCAGAAAGTATAAACTTTACAAGTTGCGAATTCCCTTCCCTCAAAGGGAGGTCGAGATGTATATCATTCATACAGCACACAACCCATGTATTTGTTGCTATTGTTATATGTAAATTTTTTGAGACAATTGATACATAACTAATGCTTTATGTAATTTTTCTTTGATTTAGTGAATAGTTTCAATATTTGTAGAGGTATATTTGCAATATGTAAAATATTAGGTGCTTATATGTAATTAAAAAATTGTACTATATATAAATACCATAATCCTTTAACTTTAGTAAATATGGAATAAAAACCACAAATTTAGGGATATTTTTAAGTATGTAGGGGTGTTTATGTAATATATAAAAATTAGGGACTTATATGTAATTATAAGATAGTTGAGAGATGTATATATAAAATTATGGGAAATAAAAAATAAATTTAGACATATTCCTAAGCATATAAAGATATTTATGTGAAATAATATATTAATTCAGATGTCATTTAAGTTGGTTATCAAACAACTCTTAATAGAAGTCTAATATATTTTAAGTACTCATTAAATTACAGATTTAGACAATAGATAGAAAATTAGACTTTAGACATTTTAGATAAGTGTTATCAAACACACCGAAATACTCCTATGTGTCCCACAGTCTGAGGCCCACTAGCTAGGTCATGTACGTACGTAGTTTCCCAGTTCCAATAAAAGACCTGATCTGGAATCATTTCCTTCAAGGGCTCACACTTCCTGGAGGCCCATATTTTTGGACCTCCACTGTTGACATGACCTCTAACTAGTGGCCCCTTATTCCCCACATTCGTTTAGATGCGATTTATCAAAAAGACGTTTAAAAGATGAGCATGATCATTGCTTTCAAAAAGGAGGAAGAATATGTCCTCTTCATGGTCCGTTAGTGGTCCTAATAGGATGGAGCTAGCCGTTGCCATCCATCGAATTTTATTTCCAATTCAGGCCACATTTATTTATCTAATGTTCTCACGTTTGCCTGATGTTAGTCTTAGACTATTAATATTCTCATGTTTAGCGGGCAACGGCCCGGTGGCCCATCTATATATGTACCAAACATCTATATATGTACCATGTTCAGACACTGTTGATTCTTCTGATGCTCCAAGCAGGAAAATTACTTTCATCTTACTTTAGCTTTACAAGTTTGCCAACATGCAGTGGATTAATCTGACAATGTCATCGAGTTAAGAAACTAAGATGAAGGGAGAGCACATTGAACCTGGGACATACCGACAAAGGAGGAAGGAAGATGTGATTTAGAATGTCTGCCAATAATTTGGGCGACCGGAGACTTATTCCTCTGCCCTATGTTCATTGGGGTTCAATCTTGGCTTGTGGTGGTTTCATAGCACACTTACGACCAAGTTTATTTGAATCTCTACGAGGACTTTGCCACTCTTAATGTACTTTTTAATTGCGATTTACCATGTTTTGACTCTTAATTTTGATTTGCCTTGTTTTGTTTTCTTTTCCCATTTTGGGTCATGACACCTACCTGCTAGAGCATCGGACAAGTTCAAAGGTCAATCTCACAGGTTCCCACCCCTATTGACGAACCGAAAGGAAGAGAAACAATGGTGCCCTAGACTCTTAGCTAAGCATTGATCTTCTTTAGATTCGTGCTTTTAGGTCCCAAGGGTGGGGCGTGTAAGTGTGTGTGAGTGTCGATGCCTCTGGTTAACTCATCAGGAATGAAGAATGAATTTGAAATGACAATATTTTTGTTTTAGGGTCCGTGTACCACGTGGATCCAAACATCTATCTAAGGGTAGTACTTTTTAAGATATAGCCCATTCCAGGGGTGAGCAAGCTCTTCACCCTCAACGTTCACTAGCCTGTACATGTTACCTGGATATGCTTCTTTTATTACATACGACCCTTCCTAGTTTGGTTGGAGTTTAGAACGAGGACAACCAAGTTTGTCAAAGATTCTTTTGATGGCCATTTCACCGACTTTGAATTTTCTCTCAATAACTTTCTTTTTGTAAAAACGAGTGAGTCTATATATTTTGATATGCTTTGGTATGTTCCAGACATCTCTCATCTAAGAGTTGTAGTTATGCAAGGAGCAACTCACGACGCTCATCGATTGACAAGTCCTTGTCAAGCTGGACTCTTAGTGAAATGATAAGAATTTCATATGGGACTACAACTTCCATTTCATAAGTGAAGGCGAACAGTGTTTGCTCTGTATGAGTGCAGATTGAAGTGCGGTAGGCCCATAGTGCTTCTACAAGCTTGTCTGGCCAGTCCGAGAATTTGTTAGCCTCACACACCTTCTTTATGATCTTGATCAAAGTTTTATTTGTGCCTTCTGTCTGGCCGTTGCCTTGAGGATAATTGGCAGTTGAGTGGTGTAATGCAATTTTATACCTGTTGCAGTGGTCTTGAAGCTCTTGAGAGATAAATTGGGGCCCATTGTTGGTGACGATGGTATTGGGGATGCCAAATCTAGTGATGATATTTTTGATGATGAACTTGCATATAGTTGTTGCCTTGACTTCCACATAAGCTTTAGCTTCTTCCCATTTAGTGAAGTACTTCGTTGTAGTGAGAATGTATGATTTCAACTTATTTTGGTAGTTTGAATCACCAAGGGGACCAATAATGTCGAAGGCCCACATGGCGAAAAGCCATGGTGAGGGCATAGGGTGGAGTGAAAAGGATGGTGAATGAATTTTATCGGCATGCAGTTGGCACTTAACACACCGATGAACATAGATAGAACAATCCTCTTCTAGAGTAGACCAGTAAAATCCTTGCCTAAAAATTTTCTTGGTAAGCATTTGGCTGTTTAGATGACCCCCACACACACCTGAATGGGCTTCCTCAACAACTTTCCAAATTTCATCATCATCCAGACATCTTAGCAAAACTCTAGTGAGACCTCTTCTGTAAAGTACATTTCCAACCATGGTATATTTCTGGGACATTCTCCTCATAGTTCTCTTCTCTTTAGTAGTGGCTTCCTCAGAGTAAGATTGATCTTTTCAATACTTAGCTATCTCATAGAACCATGGTTTCTCCTCATCGTCCAATTCTTATTCTAATTGCAATAGCATGATTTCTTTCTTCTTGCCTCTCTCCATCATCCTAGACACCTCCTCTTTGACCCTAAGGAAAGCAGGATCTTGAGTAGCGGGGGCGAAACACCGATGGATATAGATATATTCAAAACTTCTACTAAGAGGAAAGTTTAGAGATGAGGCAAGAGAAGCGAGAGCATCAGCTAGAATATTTTGGTTGCGAGGAACATGGACAAAAATCAGCTTGGACAATAGCCTAGCATAGGTTGAAGAGAGTTCTTGATAAGACTTGGGCTTTGGATCGCGTGTGCGATATTTGGTGAGCACTTGGAGAAGAATTAGTTGACTATCACCTACAATTCGCAAATGGGTGACATATGGAAGTGTGCGGCCTCAAGTCTGACCAACAGGGCTTCATATTCAACTATATTATTGGTAACAGCGAATGCTAGTTAGAAAGTTAGCGGCATGGTGACCCCTTCAGGTGATAGGAGAACAATCCCGATACCGTTACCATGAGAATTCAAAGCTCCATCAAAATGTAATGTCTACGTAGGATCAGATTGGATAAGGGAGATTAGTTCTTCATCTGGGAACTCTGAATGGACAAGATCAAATCGAGGGATAGGGTGGCGAGCGAGATGTTCAGCTATGACATAGCCTTTGATTGACTTTTGCTAAATGTAGGTGATATCGAACTAAGAAAGAAAGCTTTGCCAATGTGCTAGCCAATCATTGAGAACATATTTTTTTGAAGAGGAACTTGATAGGATTCATACGGGCCATGAGATGGACTTCGTGAGCAAGAAACTATTGCTTAAATTTCTGCACTATCCAAACAAGAGCGGCACATGTTTTCTCCATAGTTGTGTACCTTTGCTCACAGGGGTTGAGAATCTTTGACAGGTAGTAAGTTGCCCTCTCCTTACCTTCATCATCCACTTGTGAAAGGACAACTCCTGTAAAGTCTTCCAGGACAGAGACATAGAGAATTAGTGGTTTTCCTGGAGTCGATGGCCTCAAGATAGGAGAATTAGCCAAATACTACTTTAATCTGTCAAAGGCTGCCTGACACTTCTCATCCCAATGAAATTTGACTCCTAGTCTAGTTAGGTTGTAGAAGGGTCAACACCTCTGTGAATGTTGGAAGACAAATTGGCGGATAAATTGCAATCTCTCAACCAATCCTCGAACTTCCTTCAAATTCTTGGGAGGTGCCATTTCACTTAGTGCCCTCGCCTTATTGGGATCAATCTCAATACCCCTCTTGCTCACGATGAACCCTAGGAGTTTACCCGATGAAATAGCAACACCACATTTCTTGGGGTTCATTTTCAACTAAAATTCTCTTGATCTTTGCAACACCTTAGTTAGAACCCCAGGATGCTCAGCCAAAGTTATAGATTTAACCTCCAAGTCATCCACATACACCTCAATATAAATGTGAATCATGTCATGAAAGATGGCCATCATTGCTCTTTGGTAAGTGGCTCCAGTGTTTTTGAATCGAAATGGCATGAACACATAGCAATATGTGCCTCAAGGTGTAGTCAATGATGTCTTCTCTTGGTCCTTCTCAGCTAATTTGATTTGGTTGTATCTTGAGACGCTATCTATGAAGGAGAGGGTTTCATACCCATCCGTCTTATCAATTAGCATATCAATGTGACGCAAGGGGAAATCATCTTTTGGACACGCGCAGTTAAGGTCCCAGAAATCAATACAAATTCTGACTCTTTTGTCCTTTCTCATGACCGGTACAATGTTTACTACCCAATTTGGATAAAGTATAACTCTAATAAACTTGGCTTTGTGGAGCATGTCTACCTCGTCTTTCATTTTCAAAGCCACTTGTAAGTGAAAATGTCTTAACCGCTGCTTAATAGCGACGGACCCCAGCTTAAGTGTAAGGTGATGTTCAACAAGCGCGGGGTCTCATCCTGACATATCTTCATAGCTCCAAGTGAATGTGTCCTTCTATTCTTTGAGAACCTCAATAATTGCCTCCTCCTCAGCTGGTGACAAGTTACTACTTATGAGGACGGTCCTAGGGTTTCCTCGGTTCCTAGATTAATTTCTTTGGTTGTTTCTTCTACTGTAGATGATGGTTCATCAAATCTTCTAACTCCGCTCATGAATGCATTAGCTTCATCCTCAAACTCTTCATCCCCTTCTTCAATTGGGTCATTATCATCCATAATCTCATAGACTCCATACCCATCATTAATAAAGTGTTGGGTTGAGTGTGAATATAATACATTTCTCCTCACATTTTGATGATGACAAGCTGTGATTTTAATGCATAACAATTGGAACATGTGAAATACATCACACCTGAAATAACAATATTCAAAAACATGTTTCCAAGCACATTTATCATTGATATTCATGATAATATATTTAACTAATGATTTATGTGTTTATTTTCTCAGGGACAACATTTTCTTGCAAAGGTAGTGTCGACACAACCATCAGTGGTGTGTACACAATGGCTCAGAGCAAAGACAGAAATGTGAAGAAAAGATCAACTAGTGTCGACACTAGTCCAGGGCAGGTCGACACTAGAGACAGATCCCAGAGAAATATGTTAACAGGCTTCTATCTCAGGTCGACAGTAAATCAGATAGTGTCGACACTAGAGAGCCTTCCCAGAAGGCCTATTTTTCAGATGGGTAAAGCAGGTCGACACCAAATGCAGGTAGGTCGACACTAGATGGCTCTCCCAGAAGACCTGTTTTGCTGTCTGGGACATGGTGTCGACACTGAATCATCTCAGGTCGACACTAGAGACCCCTCCCAGGGAATTGTTTTGCCAGTCTGGGACAGTGTGTCGACACACCTCATGGGCAGGTCGACACACTCCGGAATCTCTGTGACTTAAAATTTGTCCTGGACACGTGGCACCCTAGGGAACTGTTGGATTAGCCTTGGATCGTGTGCCCACGACCCCCAAGGGTACATATGGACTATTAGGGGTATAAATACCCTTCTATTGGCTATCCAACATGTAAGAACCCTTTCAGAGCCTCCCAGAAATCCCGTTGGCGGCTAGAAGGTTTCTCCTCCCTGTTCTTGCCTTCTTGGTGCTTCCTCAAGCCAAATTCTCATCTGCTCAAGCATGAGAAGTGGAAATTGATCGTTGAAGAAGCAATTGGATCACCTCAAGGAAGCAGATCAAGTAGAAGCCGACTTCTGTGAAGAATTCAAGGAAGATCCTGAAGATCAGATTGCAGAGCATCGTCCAGGAACTTCCAGAGATCAAAGCACTTCACAATTCGACCTTCTACAAGGGAGTACATCTGAAGAGAAAAGCTCCTCAATACAATTCTCACTTTCCTTTTCTCTTCTGAGTGATTCTGAGATTGTGCATGGGTTGTTGCATGAGTCTCATGAATTAACTCTTGTTGGACTAGATCTGTTGCTAGAGGATCTGAGTCTTGTGTTTATCTAGCAAGTTGTTTGTGAGCCGTCGAGCTCAGTGGTTTTGAGTCGTCGTACTCAAGTGGTAGTTGAGCAGTCTTGCTCAGGGTTCTAGAGTAGTCTTACTCTAGAGTTTGTGTGAGTTGTAAACTCAGGTGGTTGGAGTTGTCAGGCTCCAGTGGGTGTGTTGTACCCAGGTTGATTAGTGGATCCTCACTGTGTGAGGGGTGGATGTAGGAATCACATGGTGTGATTTCCGAACCACCTAAAAATCTCTGTGCATTGATCTGATTGTGGTTTGAATTTATCCTTCATTAGATGCATGCATTGGATCGTTTGAATTCATCTAATCAATCTGTTCACACACTCCATTTGCACAACTCACTCAGTTTTTCAATTTGCCTCTGATTCAAGAGTTTTTAAAAATTGGTTAAGCTTCCGCATTAGTAGGCCTAGATCTATTCAACCCCCCCTTCTAGATCTTGTCCTCATCATTTCTCGATCCTTCAATTGGTATCAAAGCGGGTTTATATCTGATCTGATCTGAGTGATTTCTAATTGTTCTGTGTGATTTGCTTGCTTGATTGTTTGCTTGCTGAGTGTTTCCCTCTTTGCACCATCTGTTTAATTAAATGGATTACAGAGGGTTCATAGCTGAGGGTCATTCCATTAATAGGCCACCATTTTTTAATGGAACAGACTATTCTTATTGGAAAAATAGAATGCAAGTCTTTCTAAGAGCCCAAAATTATGAAATCTGGAAAGTAGTGGAGGTAGGCCCCTATGAGAACCAGGGAGAGGAAGAAACCTGGACTAGGGAACAGATAAGAAGGGCTACATTGAATTACAGTGCCATGAATATGATTCAATGTGCTGTTCACCCCAAAGAGTACTCAGGAATCTCAATGTGCAAATCTGCCAAAGAGATGTGGGATAAACTTGAGTTACTCTATGAGGGAACATCTCAGGTTAAAGAAACCAAGGCTAACATACTTGTCTCTGAATATGAATTGTTTATGATGAAATCTAATGAGACAATCACTGAAATGTTTGCCAGGTTTATGATCATAGTTAATGGACTGAAGGCCTTAGGTAAGGACTATACGGATGCTGACTTGGTAAGAAAAATTATACGTTCTCTCTCTTCAATTGGCACACAAAAGCCACTGTCATTGAAGATTCTAAAGATCTGTCCAAAATTTCTTTGGATGAGTTGATAGGATCTTTAATGACATATGAAATCAATCTAAAGAGAAATGAAGAACATATAATCAAAACCAAGCCAGTAGCTCTAAAGGCCTCATCTAGTAACAAAGACAAGAGTCAGGATAAAACCAGTTCTGATGAGTCTGAGTCAAATGAGGATGAGATTGCCCTCATGACCAGGCAATTCAGAAAATTCTTGAAATATAGAAAAGGAAAACTTTCTGGCAAAAAGAAATATTCATCAGGTAAGAGAAACACTTCCTTTTCTAATGCTAATTCTAACAAGAATAAAAAATCTGACGAGATTGTCATCTGTTACAGGTGCAACAAGCCAGGACATATGAAGGGAGAATGTCCTGAAAACAAGAAGGAGAAGCACAAGAAGTTTCACAAGTTCAAAAAGCCAAAGGCCATGGTAGCCACTTGGTCTGATGAAGACTCAAGTGAGAAGGAAGAAGACGAAAAATCCTCAAGTTCGGAAAATGAGGAAATCTGCTTCATGGCGAATAGTTCTGATGTAAAGGTAAGTACATCCTTTGAAGACTATTCAGTTGAGGATTGGCAAGATGCTTATGCAGAACTTGTTGAAAAATACACTGAAATGAGGAAAGAAAATAAACATCTCAAAAGAAAATTGAAAACATTTACCATAACCAATCCTCAAACAAAAGAATTTGTGAACTAGAAAATGAAGTAACAGAACTGAATGAAGAAAAAGAAAATCTTCTGAATTTGATTGATGAGCTTAAGCTAGCCTCTCAAAAGGCCACCCATGAATTCAAAGAACTGTCTGGAAAGCTGGAAATGGAAAATCATGATAAACAACAAAAGGTTGAAGAAATCAAAACTTTACAAAACCAGCTAAAAGAAAAGGATGAAGTTATTGAAACATTCACAAATGGTAAAGATAATCTGGAGGCCTTGCTGGGAGCAAAAATGAAATCAATTTCTCATGGACTAGGATTTGATAAACAAAAACCTAAGAAAGACAAATCTGGTGAGAAGAAGGATAAAGCACCATTAATTAAATTTGTAAAAGGCCCTAGTCTTGAGAACACAGAAATCAAACAACATCAAGCAAAACACCAAAAATTCAAAAACTCAGAATCAAAACAGGCAACCAGGTCGACACAGTCACCTGACAGGTCGACACCAGTCCACAAGAGAGGTTTCTGTGGCTGTTTTGTCGACACCAGTCAAGGAGAGGTCGACCTGCTCAACATCAACAAAGACAAACAACAAAATCAAAAATTCAAATAAAAATTTGAAAAATAAGAAAAAGTCAAAGGAAGTCATTCATGAAAAACCTTGGACTTCCAAGACAAGATATCAAGCTGATTGGAACCAATGGCATTACAACCCATGTTGGTATCATCCCCAATTCTTCTATCCAAATTTTTTGATGTACCAACAAAATCCTTGGATTCCACCTCCTCATCTAAACTCTCATATTCGAATGAAAACTTCCCTTCCTACCAAAAACAAAAACACTGGTGTTTTCATTCCTAAAGGAAAGAAGAAAGTGAAAAAGACAGAGAACACCACTGTAATAAAACAAAAATAAAAAACAAATCAAATTTGGGTGAGAAAAGATTTGATAAAAATGTCCAAACATTCTAATGGTCCCAACATTGTTTGGGTACCAAAATCTTCTCTCCATTGATTGATTTTGTAGGAAGGTCGTGCACCCAATTCAAATGTGTGGTTCCTTGACAGTGGGTGTTCACGACACATGACTGGAGATAGAGCCAAATTTTCATTCCTGATTGAGAAGGAGGGATGTTCAGTAACATTTGGTGGTAAAAATAAAGGAAAGATCATTGGATCTGGAAAGGTTGGTCAAACTTCCTCAAACTCTGTTGATAATATTTTATTAGTTGATGGTCTTGACTATAATCTGCTGAGCATTAGCCAACTATGTGACAAAGGTCACAAAGTTGTGTTTGAATCCAATTTCTGTAAGATCATTGATTCATCAACTGATAAAATAAATTTTTTTGGAAAAAGGGAAAACTGTTTACATGATCGACCTTAATAAAAACTTTTCTGAAAATCTTTGCTTTGTTGCTAATAAAGATGAAATTGTATGGACTTGGCACAAAAGACTTGGCCATGCAAGTTTCAGAACATTGAATAAATTGTTAAGGCTGAACTTGGTTAAGGGTCTTCCTGAATCTTTCTCTATCATTGAAAATCAAGTTTGTGGGATCTGTGCCCAAGGAAAACAAATCAGGAAATCTTTTAAGACCTTCAATGAGGTACTCACATCTAGGCCACTAGAACTACTTCACATGGACCTTTTTGGCCCAACAAGAGTTCTAAGTCTAAGTGGCAGGAGATATGGGTTTGTAATCATTGATGATTTTACCAGATTTACTTGGGTTATTTTCTTGTCCCACAAAAGTGATACTTGCCTTGAGTTCAGGAAATTCTGTACCACTGCCCTAACAAACTTTTCATATAAAATCAAAAATATTTTGACTGATCATGGGGGTGAATTTGAAAACCAATCCTTTTCTGATTTATGTGTTGAACTTCAAATTTTCCACAAGTTTTCTTCACCAAGAACTCCAGAACAAAATGGAGTTGTGGAAAGAATAGAACTCTTGTGGAAATGGCTAGATCCATGCTCTTAGAAAGCAATTTGCCCAAATCCTTCTGGGCTGAAGCTGTAAACATAGCAAATCACATTCTGAATAGAGCTTTGATCAGACCAAAAATTAGAAAAACCCCTTATGAATTATTGAAAACACAAAAGCCAACTGTTTCTTACTTCAAAATCTTTGGGTGCAAATGTTATGTACACAACAATAATAAAGAAAATCTTGACAAGTTTGATGCTAAGAGTCAGGAAGCCATCTTCTTGGCTATTCAGAAGTGTCAAGAGCTTTCAGAGTGTACATTCTTAAAAACAAAACTGTTGAAGAATCTCCACATATTATCTTTGATGAAAATTCCTTTTCAACTAATAATTCTAAATCTTGCAGGGAAAAAGACAGTGAAGATGATGATTTCATTGTGCACTCTTCACCAACTGTTGAGGAGCTTGAAGACATTGGTGAGAACTTGAACATCATTCACCATCTTCAAGTGGATCAAGTAACATTGCTCCAGATTTAAGTACCCCTCAACAGGTAATTTCTGAACATCGAATTTTGAGAGATCACCCATTAGATAATGTAGTTGGCAATTTGCATGATAGAGTTAGGACTAGATCATCATTCCTGCATGATATTGAAGAAGACCCACTAGCTCTAATATCCCGAATTGAACCAAAGTCCATTGATGAAGCTTTATCAAGTTCTGATTTGATTAATGCCATGCATGATGAACTTCATCAATTTGAAAGAAATCAAGTATGGGAATTAGTACCTAGACCTAGTGACTAAACAGTCATTGGCACTAGATGGGTTTTCAGAAATAAGTTGAATGAGAATGGTCAAGTCATAAGAAATAAAGCTAGGCTAGTTGCAAAGGGGTACAATCAAGGGTTTGGAATTGACTTTGAAGAATCATATGCCCCTGTAGCTAGAGTAGAAGCAGTTAGGATTTTCCTTGCTTTTGCATCCTTCATGAAATTCAAAGTCTATCAAATGGATGTTAAAAGTGAACAACCTCCTAGATTTGAAAATGAAAAACATCCTAACTATCTTTTCAAGCTTCATAAGGCTCTCTATGGTCTTAAACAAGCTCCAAGAGCTTGGTATGACCGTTTGAGTTCCTTTTTGCTTGAAAAAGGATATTCTAGAGGAAATGTTGATCAAACTTTGTTCACAAAAATAGTCAATAACAAATAATTGCAGTCCAATTATTATTGATGACATAATATTTGGATCAACCAATAAAGGCCTGTGTAATGAATTTTCAAATCAAATGAAAAATGAATTTGAAATGAGTTTAATGGGAGATCTAAAGTTTTTCTTGGGATTGCAGGTTAACCAAACACATGAGGGAATCTTCATCAGTCAAACCAAGTATGTCAAGGAACTGTTGAAAAGGTTTGACTTTCAGAACCTCAAGCATTCAAACACAACAATTGCCATTAATGCTAAGCTAGAAGAAGACTCTCATGGTAAGTCAGTATACCCAAAGACCTACAGAGGTATGATTGGTTCTCTACTTTATCTTACAACTTCTAGACCTGATATTCAGTTTAGTGTGTGTTTGTGTGCTAGATTTCAATCAAATCCTAAAGAAAGTCACATGCTAGCTGTTAAAAGAATTTTCAAATATCTAGTTGGAACATGTGATTTAGGAATTTGGTATCCTGCTAATTGCAAGTTAGATTTGATTGCTTATTGTGATGCTGACTATGCTGGTTGTAAATTAGATAGAAAAAGCACAAGTGGCTTGTGTTTGTACTTAGGTGGGTGCCTAATCTTTTGGGCTTCTAAGAAGCAACATTCAGTTGCTCTGTCCACTGCAGAGGCTGAGTATGTTGCAGCAGGTAGATGTGGAACTCAAATTCTTTGGGTGAAACATCAACTTCTTGATTACAACCAAGAGTTAGGTTGTGTTCCCATCCTTTGTGATAACACAAGTGCATAAATCTGTCTAAGAACCCCATTCAGCATTCCAGAACCAAGCATATTGAAATTAGGCATCATTTTTTGAGAGATGAGGTAGCAAAGAAATCATTTGAACTCCACTTCATAGAAACTAAAAAACAAATTGCTGACATCTTCACCAAACCCCTTCCTGACAGTAGATTCTCATCTTAAGGAGAGAACTTGGTCTTTGTAATGTCCATTTTCTTGATTTCTCTCATTGGGATTGGGTTGAGTGTTAGGCATCTTCTGAGGGGGAGTTCTTTGCATCATCATATTCATTTGCTTCCTTGATTCACACTGATCATATCTCTCTCCATTTCACTTCTATTTCTTTTGACAATGAACTCTTCAACTCACATTGTGTTGAACTTCTTGGTATATTAAATGGTGATTTGGAGAAGGACAAGTTATGCTTGTCTGGACACTTTCACTATGCGAGAGTATATGTCTCCGCCAGTACCAAGAAATGAAAATGCAATTATTGAGGGGGAGCTTTTATTGTTTAAAGAGAATCTTTCCTGACTTCAAAAACTTGCATATCTTTATTCTGATGAAAAGTGGTTGAAATCCTCATCTCAGGGGGAGCTAGAAATTCAAATAATGTCCTTTGCAAAATTCAAAACTTTTCTTGCATTACATCAATTCCCTTGCATGATGTCCTCATTCAGGTGTCTAGAGTCTCAAAATGATCCTTTGAGTGATCTACTATATTCATTTGTCAACTCTCATCCATACTCTTTAAATCTATAGAAATTCAGATTTCTTTCAAAGACTGAAGGATAATGTGTGTCTTGATTTTAAACATGCTTTTGTTTGCAACTGATGTTGGATATAACTGATCTCTTTTCTCAAAAACTCTCCAAAATCTGATAATTCAACAGAGCAATGGCACATGTGCTGAGAAACTGCACACCTTCACAATGAATGAAGTGCCATGTATGTCATGAGGCACTAATGCTATCTCTGTTCAAAGGAGATTAAAATCAAAAACAATTTCAAAACAAAATAAATATGTCCTATGCTTTTTGATGATGACTGAGTAACTGAAAATATTGGCATCTAAAAAACGTATATTTTCATGTCAAAATGTCATCATTTACCCCTTTGAGACTTGATCATGGATAAATCTTTAGTATCCAGGGACTATAGTGTGTGAAAAGCATTAGTTCTTGAGTGAACAAGATTTATCTCATTTGATAGTTTGTTTTTTTTTTAAAAAAAATGCATATCATTGGAGAATTGTTTAAAAGAATCATCTCTATCCATCATCAAGTTGTTTTAAAACATTGTTTACTTTCAACCCACTTGTTTTCAGTCTAGAAGATATTTTTATTTCTTTGGAGTTGAAGAATATGGTAGTTTGTAGTTGATTATTCAATATATTATATCCCTCAAATCATAATTTTATTGACTCAAGCCAATGAATGCTCATATCCTGTTGGATATTGTGTAAAACTTGAATTGTGTTGAATTTTTTGCAAAATATAACACATGAATTTTTTAGTCTCTTAAAAATCCTTGAAATGATTATTCCACCTATTGATTATCATTATAAAGAAATCCCAAAAAGTCACAAAATTTTTCCATACTCAAATTCAAATTTTTCATCAGGCCAGGTTGACACTACTTACATCTAGTGTCGACACAGATTAGCTCAGGTCGACACTCACCTCCTCTAGTGTCGACACTGACCCCCCTGCCAGAGTCATTTACACCGTGGGCGCCGGTTAAGGGTTTGGTGTTCCTGCGGGATAGCTTACCCTAAAACCCCCTTTTTCTTCTCCAGGTCGACCCGACGGCCGTCTTCTTCCTTGAGTCCGGTAGGTTTTGAATCCATCTCCACCTCTTCCCTCCTCCATTCCATTCTTGTCCCTCTTCTCTCATTCCTCACTCTCCATCCTCTCCTATTCCACTCCATCTTGCTCCCATGGCACCCAAGCAAGCCCCTCGCCGTGGAGCAAAGTCAAGGGCTACGGCAAGGCCCATTCCGGTGGATGATGATCCTCCTACTGAAAGGAGAACCAAGAGGTGCCATGACCCTGCAGAGCAGCCAGGGCCTTCCTCTGCATCCCCATCATCTGCTAAGAGAGGTAGGGCTTCATCTTCTGGGCGAGGTAGAGGGTCTTCCTACCCTAGGAGGAAAATTATGGATTCTTCTCCTGAAGTCTCTGAGAAGTCAACCCCTTCATCCTCAGAGTCTTCCCAGCCTTCTAAGAGAACTCCGTCCAAACCACTTAGTGCAGGGAAGACCATTTTGAAACCCAGAGCAGTGGACTTAGCGGACAGTGAACTGAATGCTGCTTTTCCTGAGGTCATAAACTTCTTTAAATTTCAGTCTTGGCAATCTTTCATTTCAGACTTTCGCATCATATACCCTAGACTTGTCCAGGAGTTCTACATGCATTTGGAATGCACAGATGAGGGCTACAAGTCAAAAGTCAAAGGGATTGAGATTGATATGCCTACAGACATAGCAGACACCATATTCAAAATTCCAGATGAAGGAGAAGACTACCATAACTTTGAGTTCAACCTTCATGAAGCATATACCATCTTGACTGGATTGCAGGCAGATGAGTCTGATCTCAAGCAAACTCATGTCACTAAATTCAACACCAACACTTTTCCTCCAGTGTTGAGGCTTACCCATCATATCCTCACCACTATCATAACACCTCAAGGTGGTGAGAGATAGACTCACAGACATCCAAAGGTTTGTGATATACTGTATGAGCAAGGACATAAAGATAAACCTCCATGTCATCATGTACCAGATCATCTCTGAGACAACTAGGGCAGATTTGCATAGATCACTTCCTTATGCAGCCCATTTAACTCAAGTCTTCAAACACTTTGGTGTGCCTCTTGAGAATGAGAAGTCTCAGAAAATTCCTAAGTCCAACATTTATTGCTTTAAGCATGTTCAAAAATTTATGGGCTTTAGGATTGTGGGTGATCGGTTAGGAGAGGCCAGCTACAGTAGAGGCCCCTGTGGTCCAAGAGGATCAGCCTCCAGTGCAAGAGGATCAGCCTCCAGCTCCAGAGGATCAACCTCAAGTGCATGAGGACCAGCCTCCAATGAATGAGGATCAGCCTCATGTGGCAGTTGAAGTTGATATACCCTTTAATGCCCCTCTTTCACCTCAACTTCAGCCCTCCTCCTCCATGAACCCTGAAACTGAAATTCCATCTTTTTCTCCACAACCTCCAGTTCATGCATCACATCCTTTGGTGGACCTTCTGTTTCACACCAGAGTTATACACCTTTTTAAATGACAAATTTGATGCTTTGAACACCTCCATTCAGACTATGTCAGAAAATTTTGAGTTGAGGATTCAGAGGTTGGAGAACACTGTGTCTGCCAAATTTATTGAACAAAAAGCAGCTTCTGACCATGCACACAAAGGTTCACAGGCTGATTGGCACATTGGCAGATGCTTCAGTTGAGCTAAAAGAGCATCAAGAGAAGTTGGAAACAGTTCTTAAGGGAATTTTGGCAAATTCCCAAGCTGATGTCTTCAACACCAAGGAGACACTCTCTCAGATCTCTAAGACAAGACTGTCTTTTGCACATTTGGTAGATGACTTGGAGAGCATGAAGAATTTATCTGCTCATATTGATGAAGAGATGTCTGCACTTAAAAGGAATTCAAAGTTTTGAATAGACCTGGTTGGTCAGCTGGTTCTTCTTCTTCTTCACAGCCAATGTCCACTGATTCAGTGCCCTTCAAGCTACAATGTCAGAGAATTCAGAGAGAATGAAAATCTTTTGCATACAAGACTCTCAACTATCCAAGCTCAAATGAAGTTTAGTCTGGCTTCAATGGAAAAGAGATTGACGGATATTGAGACCATTTTGATACCCATTCCTCCTCCTCCTCCTCCCCATTAATGTAATTTCTTTTGATGATGTCAAGGGGGAGAAGATAGCAAGAAATTGTAATGCTTTTTAAATGTGTTTTTGAATAATGAATAGAAACCTTTGTGTCTTCAATGTGATTGAAAACTCTTTTGAATGAATGTGAATGTGATGAATGCTTGTCAAGCTGCTTGACCTTTGTGTGAGAATAGCTTATCTTTAGTAACATTGTGTCTTTCATGTGTGCAACTTTTAAATGTCACTAAAAATGTTCAAAGGTCTTTGACAAGTATGAATAAAAGGTAATGAAAATGCTTTAAATCACATTTCATTGAAATTTTCTACTTCCATACGAATTTAATGTTGCCATCATCAAAAGGGGGAGATTGTTGGGTTGAGTGTGAATATAATATATTTCTCCTCACATTTTGATGATGACAAGTTGTGGTTTTAATGCATAACAATTGGAACTTGTGAAATACATCACACCTGAAATAACAATATTTAAAAAGCATGTTTCCAAGCACATTTATCATTGATATTCATGATAATATATTTAACTAATGATTTATGTGTTTATTTTCTCAGGGACAACATTTTCTTGCAAAGGTAGTGTCGACACAACCATCAGTGGTGTCGACACATGGCTCAGAGCAAAGGCAGAAATGTGAAGAAAAGATCAACTAGTGTCGACACTAGTCCAGGGCAGGTCGACACTAGAGACAGATCCCAGAGAAATATGTTAACAGGCTTCTATATCAGGTCGACACTAAATCAGATAGTGTCGACACTAGAGAGCCTTCCCAGAAGGCCTGTTTTTCAGATGGGTAAAGAAGGTCGACACCAAATGCAGGCAGGTCGACACTAGATGGCTCTCCCAGAAGACCTGTTTTGCTGTCTGGGGCATGGTGTCGACACTGAATCATCTCAGGTCGACACTAGAGACCTCTCCCAGGGAATTGTTTTGCCAGTCTGGGACAGTGTGTCGACACACCTCATGGGCAGGTCGACATACTCCGGAATCTCTGTGACTTAAATTTTGTCCTGGACACGTGGCACTCTAGGGAACTGTTGGATTAGCCTTGGATCGTGTGCCCACGACCCCCAAGGGTACATTTGGACTATTAGGGGTATAAATACCCTTCTATTGGCTATCCAACATGTAGGAACCCTTTCAGAGCCTCCCAGAAATCCCGTTGGCGGCTAGAAGGTTTGTCCTCCCTGTTCTTGCCTTCCTGGTGCTTCCTCAAGCCAAATTCTCATCTGCTCAAGCATGAAAAGTTGAAATTGATCGTTGAAGAAGCAATTGGATCACCTCAAGGAAGCAGATCAAGTAGAAGCCGACTTCTGTGAAGAATTCAAGGAAGATCCTGAAGATCAGATTGCAGAGCATCGTCCAGGAACTTCCAGAGATCAAAGCACTTCACAATTCGACCTTCTACAAGGGAGTACATCTGAAGATAAAAGCTCCTCAGTACAATTCTCACTTTCCTTTTCTCTTCTGAGTGATTCTGAGATTGTGCATGGGTTGTTGCATGAGTCTCATGAATTAACTCTTGTTGGACTAGATCTGTTGCTAGAGGATCTGAGTCTTGTGTTTATCTAGCAAGTTGTTTGTGAGCCATCGAGCTCAGTGGTTTTGAGTCGTCGTACTCAAGTGGTAGTTGAGCAGTCTTGCTCAGGGTTCTAGAGTAGTCTTACTCTAGAGTTTGTGTGAGTTGTAAACTCAAGTGGTTGGAGTTGTCAAGCTCCAGTGGTGTGTTGTACCCAGGTTGATTAGTGGATCCTCACTGTGTGAGGGGTGGATGTAGGAATCACATGGTGATTTCCGAACCACCTAAAAATCTCTGTGCATTGATCTGATTGTGGTTTGAATTTATCCTTCGTTAGATGCATGCATAGGATCGTTTGAATTCATCTAATCAATCTGTTCACACACTCCATTTACACAACTCACTCAATTTATCTTTAGATCTATGAAATTTGTTTTTCAATTTGCCTCTGATTCAAGAGTTTTTAAAAATTGGTTAAGCTTCCACATTAGTAGGCCTAGATCTATTCAACCCCCCCTTCTAGATCTTGTCCTCATCATTTCTCGATCCTTCATAAAGCACAATGACTCCTCACATTCTACGTCTGGCAACAACAAGGGCTCTTCAATAAATTTAGGGATTCCTAGATATGCCTTATAACGCCTCGACATAGAATATTAGAGCGATAATATAGTTAAATAAATACTATAGAGTGAGAAATAACATCAAACCATTGCACAAATTGGAATAATGCCAAACGATCCAACTTCATTAATAATTCCACCAATTCATCTATTACAATAATCATTCAGAGCCCAAACTATGGGCCCAGAGTACTTTATTCAAATCCAAACTATACTTGTTTTATCAACTAACTACTACTAAGCATTGGTTGTCGAAAGACTGGTCACTCTTGTACTTCCTCATCCCCTTCCTCGTGAGTGTGGTAGTCTCCATCAGACTCACCTGAAACACATGAAATAAATAGCACATGATGAGCGATAACGCTCAGTAGGACTTAATATCTCATGTAAACAGCATGCTTTAAGTGATTAATGTCTTGTAAAGCAGGATAACTATAGAGAACGATCAAGTATAGTCAAGAGAGTAATGTCGCATGGTAGCAAGAGAACGATGGTACTTTTCACATGAAAATAGCACAACTAGCATGATAATAGATTGGCCATATAATGAAATAGCATGTAACGTTGCACAAAAGTGCACTAGTAGAGATAGCACGTTTTGGCCGAACTTCTTGTCAACCGAGAGAACATAGTATAGTGACTGATTGATTGTCATAGATTAAATCTTGATAGTATGTCACTTGGGTATTATGTCGTATACCCTGATCATTAAACCCCCGCGAGTTATAGCCTTTTGAGCGCACCTCCCAGGACCAGATCGGGCCGTTTATAATGTTGCCTGGAATGATTTTGTTTATTATCTTAGACAATCAAATGGATGGCCAAATAGAGTACCAAGAATAGATGAAGAAATTGATGAATAGATGAGAGTATAGAGAGAATGTGAACAGATGAGAGCGTAGAGCTAGTAGATGAGAACAGGGTCATGTTCATAAAACAACGATAAACAGGAGATAATATCAGATGCACAACACACACGGTCATGTGCCCTTAGTCTGGTAGATGTCACATCTGCCCAATAGCCGTGCTATGAACATAGGCCAGAGGTCCGATGTGATCTCAAGGTAAGAGAGAACAATCTAAGGCCGTTGGATCATGCTGATCCCTAAAGGAAAATAAGTATTGATGGTACAACCCGCTCGTCGGCAATGGATGTCTACCAAAGCCAAGTCTTACGGAGGCCTCGACAAGGAGTTCCTAATCCAGTAAGGAGTATTCCCAATGGAGAGGTCGTCCAAGCTAACATAGATGTATGTAAGAAATAATTGTTCGTCATGCCTTGAGTGCTCGAAGGCAGAGGATGCGATAGCAGTGTTCAAATCAAGCGAGTAAAATGATGACAAGTTCATTTAAAATAATAGGGAATTACATGATTAATTTCACTTAATTACTAGATATATTATCGAATAATTTTCAGTAAGGTCTCATGGCAAGAATTCATGTTTAGTGTGTGCATGTGTAAGAGAATTAAATTAGTAAGAGAGAATCGTGCACACATCTTTTAATTAATAGAAATCATGTGATTAATACTCATTATCCATAAACATGTTGTTACTATTCATAATAGTATATGGCAAGAGTTAAACATTGATTAAATGGCATGATTAACACAGTTTGCATGAAAAATTAGGGTTTTGGTTTACACAGTAAGAACACGACAGGGGTACCTGTCGCGGAAGGTCGGTCGTGTTCACAGGAACTAGATCAGGCCAATCGATTGATGTTGTAATCATGACGGGGTGACCGGTCGCGATTTAAGCAAATGGTCCAGAACGTGACGTGTCGGTTTGTCGCATTAAGGCCAATTGGAACAGTATGTGAAGAACGCGACGTGTTGGGCCGTTGCGTTCATGTCACGATGTGCCACCCTGTCGTGACCTTCTGAGAATCACAACGGGTTGGGCTGTCGCATTCTCAGAGGGTTAGGTTGTGACGGCTCTGGATACTTATGCCCATTAAGGCTCCATATCTAGATCCGCCTCCCGCGAACGGACCGAAGTCTCGCAAGGGATAGCTCACACAAGTGTCCAGTAAGAATATAAAAGACAACTACACTGTATAAGACACAAGAAAGTACATGTGCTCATACCTGCATATATCAATTTACAACTGTCCCATCACATTATTACATGTCCAATTAAAAAGTACAACTACCTGGGGCATACCCCGAGGGAGCACAAGCTCACACAACACTAACTACTACACTACTGCTAGTGGTACTAGTCTGCCATGACGCTACTACAAGCCAAACACACGGCAAGCCTTGAAAAGAACTGTAGGGGAGTGAGCCTCAACAAGTCACAGGCTCAGTAGGGGCCACCCAAGAACCACAACTAGTGAACAAAAGAGACCTCAACCTCAAAGGGTCTCACTGGCCACACATATAGCCAAACCATTTCATGCTCACAACAATTGAATTTAGACTGCAACTAAATATAAACACTTTAATCAAACATAACCTTGGAAGATAAAAGAAGCTATCGACTAGTTTCACACTACTAGTCCGCTCAACAACAGTAACGCCTAGGCCTCAAGCCTCACAGGCAAACATAGTCACAACCAATCATTTAAGCTATAAGCCGCACAAGCAAATCACTGCCTAGGCTATAAGCTTCACAGGCAGTCTCAAATATGTGGACAATAGGACTGCTAACAAAAAGCTGGCCCTTAATACCCAAACCACAATATGTCCAGAAGCCACACACAGAATGGCAGGGTGGCTACAACGGCCAATCCTTCACACACGAGAACCATGTACGAACTTACCCGAGGAAGGGTAAAGCACATTGAGTGGAAGGTCACACCACACGATCTCCACGAACACAGTTCCACATCAACACCAGAACAGACTGGTATATGACGTACCACCATAACCATTACCCACACAGGGTACAGGTACCTATCACCACAAGGTACCAGCACAGAAACCACAAGTAAACCAATGCCGTAACAGGGCACACCATAGCGAGCTAAACCACGTTTGTGGTGAGTCAATACTCACCATCTATAGCTGAAACTATGCCACCACTCGGGCACACCACAAGCCACAATCGTAGTTACAACTGTGCCAACACCAGGGCACACCTCGAACGAGTCAAACCTCGACTACGAGTCACAAACTCATGAACCACAGCCTGTGAGTGGCAAAGCACGAGTCGGAAAGGAATGACGCCACCACATGGGAACGGACTACTGGCTGATCAGGCCAGTATCCAACCCGGACAACACAACACAAGAACAAACTCTCAGTCTCGCAGTCACGGACGAAAGGTCCAACTGCCGCTCCACGAGAACAAGTCAAACAACTGTGGAGACCAGCCAACACCATACCTGTAGACACACAGCTGTAGGTCCATGCCTGGCACCTCTAGGGTCTCTGGCCGGAGCACCCTAAAGTGAGGCACTGGAAAATAGGACTAGCTAGGGACCAGTGTCAAGTACTGGTGTCCGTATTCCCAACTACGAGCGCGCTACAAGCGACTGCACACCCACAAACACAAGCCGCTGCCCTACTGTCGTCTTTCCCTCAACCAGACGTACAACTCAAACTTAGGAGTGAGGGTGTCCAAGATAGACAACACAGACCTCGACGGTACCACACTATACCGGGAAAAACCCCGAGCACAACAAACACATGTGCCTGGCTCACAAAGAACCTGGGGTACCCGACTAGAGAGGCATTCCGGAATAGGCGTCAGACCACCACACTCGGCAAGCTCAAACCACGGTATATACACAAACACTTTCTATTACCAGTTATGGTACATATGTTAGGAATAGCTTGTTCCAGTCACCTTGTGACTTATAAGCTAACCTACACAATTACACACATAAACCATATTAATAATAACACCACAGCCTGCCATCGGTCACCTTGTGGCAGTGGAGGTTACACTAAACACAGAACACAATAATCACACTTATACTTTACTAATTATTCATCTAGGATAATCTATAAAAGATCCTAAAGGATCGAGGCTAGGTTCAGATATGAACCTCATCGCCACAATACCACACCACTAACCACAATATAAAATACAATAAACACAATAATGTACGATGTGCCATGCACACACAAACCCCATGCATGACATTCAAACCACATAGACACCACATGTATAATACACCAGCTAGGTGCACCACACGTCATTTACGTAAACAACATGCCCAACATATGGACAGCACGCTCCAGAGTGCTACAGGTGCCACGCACCACACATACTACACGTAAATACCAAGCGGTTACGTGCATAACATACTAACCAGTAAAACATGCCCACCTCGTGAGCTATACGCTCCATGAGCGTAACAAGTGCATTGGCTCCACTTGTCATTGCCATGCACACAGATACCATTAACTGGATATTCAAATAGAAAAACATGCATAACGGGACCTCTCTGGTGAGGTCGCGAGATAGGGCTGTGTCGCCTTCAGAACGCGACGCCCCGACCTGCCGCCTTCATAACTATATCGCGACGGAACAACATGTCGCGTTCACAACATGAACGCGACCGGTCGGGCTGTCGCATTCAGGACGCGATGCCCTGGGCTGTCGCCTTCACAAGTGCAAACCCTCATCCGGGAGAAACTCCACGGATCACCATTCCAAACCATTCAAACTATGATTAATTCTCATTTTACATGCTTTAATGGATACCCTAGCATGGTATCTAATGTTCTATAAGCTTTAAATGAATCAAATCCACACCAAGAGCATTTCACACAATCAAACGAGGTAGAAACACCCTACCTTCGTGAAGAACGCGGAAACCACGCACGACATGACATCTCCCCCCTGCTCCACGCGACGTCCTCGTGGCGAGAACACACCCCACGCACCTCCAGAACCTCGAACCGTCTGGAAAAACCCCGCAGCAGCTCCCCCTGTCCGAACAGAGCTTCACCTGCTCTATTCGGTTGGGGTTCCTAAAAACAGCACAGCGGTTAAGAACGCGACGCTGCCCTACGTCGTGACCTGAACGCGACGTAGGAGGCCGTCGCCTTCCTACTCCTGACATCAGCAGGCCACCCAACGCCCGACACTTGGCATGCATGCAGACGTCGATGCTCAACGGCGGCAATAGGAACGCGACCCCCAGGGCTGTCGCGTTCAAAATGCGACGCACACCCCTGTCGCGTTCACAGGCAGAAAACCTGTGAGTGCTTTGGGCCCAACGGCCGGCCCACCAAGCCTCACAATGCGTGCAAACACCTGAAACACAAGCTAATGGGCCACACATTGGCCATCAAACCCGCTAAACCTGGATCCACGGGGATCCGGAAAATGCGCGACGTTACATAGGCCGAGCCCCAACAGTGGACTGGTTCACCTTGGGTTTTGGTCCTATCCTTCCAATGGTGATACAAGGGACTTGTAAAATTTATATAAAATCATGTGCTTGAAGAAAGATCATGAATCACTTTTAAACGAAACTAGACATGCATATATATCCACAGTAACGATAATTAGAGATTAGACATGGTATGGGCATGCCATGATGAAGTTACTTTACGATGACCCAAAATCACACACTGTGATGAAATACAGTTTAATCCGAATAGGGTACTTGATAGAAATTGGGGGAAATAGGGTCATTAGATTCCTAACAACATGTAGTATGTAGGATAAAAGTTTCATGGCATGAGATCATTCATGAACATAGAATTACGGCGAACATGAGGGTTCATGTACATGTTCTCAATAGGAATTTGAGCATGAAATACTCCTAAATGGCACGATAAAAATTAGGGAAAACATAGGTCTTTCGAAGATGGGATCATGATCTACCTAGGGTCAAGTTATTAGTTTTTGCTTGAGAGATTGCCTACCTTTGAACGCTTTTGAGATCCTAAGGTAGAAAGGTTGAAGAAAACGAAATCCCCTTATTCCTAGCCTCCTCTTCCTTGATCTCCACGTTCAAGTGCTTCTTCTCATCATTCTCCAAGCTCCAGAGGGTGCCTAGGGTCGGCTAGAGATAAAAATGGAGAGTTTTGTATGTTTAAAGTCTCCTTATTCACTTAGAACTCTCCCCTCTTATCCAACTCCGAATTTCCCATAATTATCTCCCTTTTTCTAGCCTTTATCTATCTAATAGGCTTGGGGAGAACTCCAATTTTGTGGCTACGGGATTATGATAGGCCTATGACTCTTTTTTAGGATAATTATGAGTTAAATATTGATTATCTTAACCTTTTTTCATTTATTAATATTTTAGGTACGAATTTAGTATTAAATATCTCCCATCCAACTTGGGCTCTTCACTTTTGGGCTCAATACTTCATGTATGAACCTCTTAGTATAACCCATTACTTGTTTTTCACTTAATGAGTTTTAATTATTCTATATTTCTTTTTAATTTGATTCATTTATTAAATTAAAAAAAAAATCAGAGTTGCTACATGCCTTGCATCTACAGACTAGATCAGCTAATAAGCGGTGTGGAACCCTCTTCTCCTTGGACTTCTTCTTTGGTACTACCCCCAGATTCCCACTAACCTGACCTATACTCTCACTATAACTACCAGAATCTACAAGAGGAGGAGAAAAAGCAGTAAATGGAGGTTCCTACATGGAGAGAGTCGGGAGTTCCTACGTGGAGGGAAAGAGGAGGCCGGTCATTGGGTCGAGGAGGAGTGGCTCATAGGTCGGGATGCACTCGGAGGAGAGATAAGAAGTCTCATCGATGGAGATGATTAGATCAAGAGCTTGGAAATTGGCTTTTTTTGTTTTCAGCATTATTCAAATTTTTATGGTTTTTGTTTATCATGAAAAGGGGATGGGATGAAATTGAAAGATTAGAAAATTGGGAGATGAGCATGTGCTCGATTGGAGGGAGATTAACAGAAAGAGAGAGTTGGAGGGTGAGCGTCTGCTCAGGGAAGTGTAGGACATTATGAGAAGGGGCATTGGTGCCTGAGGAACGACGAGAGAGAGGAAAAGGGGTCACGTGGTGGCCTGGAACAATAGCATGATGCCCATGCTCGTCAGTTTGCACGACATATTGCTCCCTTGGTTACATATGAAGCTTTAGAAAACCTCAGGCCCCAAAAACTGAGAAAAATGGGCGACCCTAAGTGTAAATGGTACCGTTGGTTTGACATGAATGACATCTCTATTTCTCTTAGTTGCCTCTTCATGCCAATGGACCCAGAATGGCCACCAGTCATACATGATCTCCTGGAAAAGTTGACAGCTATCACTAGCAAGAGGCAGCTGCTGAATGGATGGACAGATGAAGGGGAGCCAGATGTCCCCTTTGAAGAAGGTTTCACAGTCGACGGGCTTTGGGTGGGTGTGATGATTGACGTTGTTTGTTCACTCCTTGGATGCAGAGGCCCCTTCTTGAAATGGTGGTAAGAGACCATGTGAGTGGCTGCCTGTCAGTCTTCATTGTTGACATCATTGTTGCCCGTGGTTTTGCTGACACTGGCCTCTATTCATAATCTTCTTTCATTGGCTTATACCCTAGTCTTGCCCTAGACCTTGTCTTTCTATCTAGCACTGCTTTGGTTCTGCCTTGTAACTATGCCCCTAGCCGTTTGCCTGGCTGGTACCCCATTTTTAGCATGACCTGTAGCCCTTATCAGTCATTATCTTGCTTTTCTTCTGTGCAGTAGTTGATGGTGTGGATGATACTAGTGGATGTATTGTGTGTTGCTGCACGCCATATATGTCTAGCACTGACATGAGAGGTTGGTTTCTTGGCCATATGGAATGAATAGAATTATCTGTTACGACATCAACTTCTAAAAGCATCAGCCTGATTGTGACTTTGACGATCTATCCCATGTATGGAAACTTGAGGCATTGGTGTATGGCGGAGGTGACGGCACCAAGTGCTTGAATATAGGGCCAACCCAATATCATTCGGAAGCTTGAGTCCATGTCTAAGATGTGGATATCAACTTTAGTTACAGAGGGACGCAAACCCACTTTCAGTGTGACTAGCCCTTTTGGCAGCCTACTAGTGTTGTCATAAGTAGTGATTGTAATTGAGGAAGGCCGAATCAATTCTAGTGCAAACCCGCACAAGTTCAATGTGCCCAAGAAAACCACATTAATGGATGCTTCGGTGTCTACCAGACATTGAGACATGTAGGTCTCGTTGACTTTGACAGTTAAGCATGAGGCATACCATTGTGCCTCCATAGGTGCTAGTTCATGTTCATGGAATTCCATAGTCGGATGTCAACTTGTGGGGGTTAAGACTGAGCTAATATGGTTCACTGGAAAGTATTCATTCACCATCACTTTTTGTAGGTACTGCATCAGAGCTTCTTGATGTACCGACGGCTTTTTGATCAATTCTAGAATGGAAATTCTGGCTGACATTTTGTCTAGATGTTTCAACAGATCATATTGAGTCCCTGGAATGGACTCCTTAGTGGGGCTTCTTCTTCTTGCTACTGGGGTGTGTAGACACCCATTTTGGCCTATGAGTTGAACCACATTTCTTGTCATCTTAGTGAGTCCCTAGTTGGTCACTCACCTTGAGCCCACTATTAGCCTTGCTTTGAGCCCATTAAGAAGCCCAATTTCATCCCGTCCACTATCCTTTTAAAAGAGTCCTTGTGCCTTAATTGCCTATCATTCTCCCATTTGATTGCCCATTTTTTGAGAATAATCGATTTTTCATTAACGCGACATATCATGGCGACGCGATCATCTTGTCGCGCCCCCTTTGGCCGTCGCGATAGCCCATGCCTATCCATGCACGAGGCTTCCCAGTCGCGATGCCTTCGGCCGTCGCGTTCTTCCAGGTCGCACCCCTGCGATATGTCGATACTAGCCACGGCAACAGCCTCTGCAACCACCTCCACTTTATCCTCCCATGGCCTTATCTCTATCCCATGCAACCTCCCAACTCCTATGGCCGCGGTTTGGGGTTGTGGGAGACTCTAGGAACCCCTTTGGACACTCCCAATCCGGATTTAATGACATTTATCCTTTATTTGGGGTAATTATCATTTTAAAATGGGTTTTTCTCTCTCCAAGTCTATATAAGCAAGGATGTTCCTTCAGAGGAAGGGGAACCCCATTTTTCACCCCGAAGGGCTGCCGAATTTTTCTGTGACCTGGACTTAGCTCGCAGCTCCTCCATTCCTCCCATTTTCTTCCTATTTCCTTCACCAAGCCATGCTCATTTCTTCATCCACAAGGCTTGGAGCTTGAGGAGGGCGACTTCCTAAGCTTCTACAGTGCTCAGGGATTTCATTTTGAGGCAGGGAGTCACCCCATGCATGGTTATTGCTTTGTTAGATAGGAATTCATTTCCCTTTTCCTCTAATGTTTTCCACACACCCAAGCGGTTTAAAAACCACCTCCAAGTCTGTAACGCCCTCGAATTTTGTTGTATTACTTTATTTCGTGTAAATAATTCATGCTTATGTATACATAGATGTTCATGTCTACGTACGTATTAACTAGTTATACTTATGTGTGCATGTGTATAAATAGATTATAAATATTGCTTGAATTGCATGGTGGTAGTGTGTACATGATAGTGTATATATGGCATGTATATTTATGTAAACATTAAGCATGGTTTCTGCATGTTTTAAGTTCTGGCCGAAGGGCCAAATTGGCGTCAACATGGATGGACGTCCATGATGAGTCAGCGTCCACCTCGATGGACGCTAATACTTAAGTCAACGGCCATGTATGTGGACGTTAATATCTCTGACCTGCATGCGTTGCAGACTCCGGAATTCCGGGGGCAAGCAAGCCCAGCCATTGGGGAGATGTCCCCAACGGCTATCAGGCATCCCATCACACTCTCCGGGGTTCCCCAAACCCCTCTCCTATAAACCAACCCCGCTTCTGCACCAGAAGAGTTCTCTTCGGCTCTTTGCAAGGAGAAGAGAGAAACCCTAGCTTCTGTGAGAAAAACCAGACTTTGCATGCTCTGATCCGACAACTTGGAGCTTCATCCGGCGATCCCTTGCAACCGGAGGCCAGAGTGGACCAAGGAGAAGGCTTCCCTGACCCCAGCTTGCTGTGGAGGTCGACCAAGAACCCGGAGGAGTGGTGTTTTGGAGACTTCTTGGGACTTCCCAAGGAGAGCTTCAATGACACATTTGACCCCTTTGGAGGTTTTTTGAGAGGCAAGTAACCCACCCACTTCGTCCATGTATGTGTCTAGGAGGTTTCTACCATTTTTATGAGATTTTATCGTGTCCTGGATCCTCACATTCCTCTGTTATTTGGAGCTCGGTCTGTGTTCTTGCACAGACAGGAACTTGACGTCAAGTCCTCTTGCCGCCAAGATCTCCAGTCAGCGGCCAACGATCTTGCCGTCCATCTCCTTGAATGGCCAGACACTGCCGTTAAGTTCTTCAGTGCAGAACAGTAAACTGTTCTACCTTAAATAATTATTTTCCAGACTTTGACGCATGAGGATATAGTGTAAATTAATATGTTATGTAAAATAGATAATGTGATGTGTGTGGAAATTTATGTGTTTTTTCTGTGGATGTCATAAATTATTAGATTTATTAAATACATGTTGGGAAAATGGATTATGCATGTTCACCTACTGTCTATATGTTTCCTGAGGAATTAAATGCCCCAAATTTTTCTATACCATATGTACGTGTGCTAGTCCATACCCTGCAAATTTGAGAATTTGTTCATGTTCATGTGATTTACTGTAATTTCTGCAATGGAAATAGAAAGCATGAGTAGGTTATTCGAAATTTACAGTAAATTGTGTGTTGTGCAATAAATTTGGGGAAAAATTCTTAAAATGATGTGTATGTTAGGTTCAGGGCTGTGAACTGTCAAACTGGATATTCATGTTATGTTCCATGACAAATCGAATTATGAATGGCATGCAACTGAATGTTTTAATTTCTGTAAATGTAATATGACTCAGAAAAATCTGAAAATTTGTATGTGAAGTCATGAACCTGCAATTAGTGTGTGGTTAAAATTTCATGATGATTGGATAACTATAAAGTGTATTATGAAATTCCATGTGAAAACATGTGATAAATGCATGCTATCATGAATATGATTTGATGGTGTGTTGCCAACCTGATTAATGTGAGCTACTGAATGTTTGAATTCTGTCAACAGTAGTATCATGATTGGGAAAACAGAGCCATCTGTGTAAGTGAGAGAATGTAAAGACATGTGAAATATGTGTGTTAAAAATTGAAATGTGTAATGTGTAAAAGTGTGTGCCATGTGTGACACTGCTTCCATAGAGGGCCGTGGAACTGTACCATGGAAAAGTCCCCATGGGAAGGTTCAATGTGTTAAGATCCTAAGGGCATTAGGATGAAATCCTGGAGGTGGACAAGTACCACTGGTTAGGGTGGAGACTTGTTCTCCCGGTCTGCGCAGTCCAAGAGTCGTCACTGTATTGCCTAGGTGACGTCTATGTGTATGTGTTATGTGATGTGTCCTTCTAATGGTGGTTTGGACTATGTGTCACGACACTAAATTGTGAAATGTGAATGTGGTTATGTGTAAATTGTGTAGTGTGAACCTGTGAAAATGTGCAATGTGTATAAAGAGAACTATGTGAATGAGTGATTGTGCAAACATGTGAAACCAATAAGTTAGATTGTGAAATTGTGATCCATGATACATTAATGTGAAATTATGTTATAACAGCAACCTAGTTGTGTTATAAGAATGTTTTATATGTGTAAAAAGGCGGAGAATCCATGCTAGGAACAATTCTTGCTTATGTGTAAACGTTTCCATGTTTAAGTGCTATCATGTTGTAGTTTAATCGAGAATGTAGCTCATGTGATAGGATGTGAATTGCTAAATCCATGTCAAAACAGCAACCTTAAAGTGTATAAAATGATAATGTGCAGGTGAAAGAATGTGTAGAAACCATGATAGGAATGTTTCCTTTTATGTAGGCAAGAATCCCATGTGTGGTTGCTTCCATGCTGTAGCTTGATTTGAAATATAGCTTTCATGTGATTGAATGAGTAGAAAGCATGTGATAGGATATTTATTTTGGAATGGCTTAAATCATGTACCATGTGTTTTTAATTTGGTAGAATTGTCATGATAGGTTGTCTTTTATCAATGCCCAAGTATGCTATATGTTTTACTTATGAATTGGAATGAAAAACCTACTGTGATATATGTATGTATGTTGTGTGTGGTGTTATTTGCTGAGTCTTTTAGACTCATTCCTTGCTTCAGCGTACAGGTTTGGTTGGTGACCCTACATCATTAGAGGAGACCGTGGAGAGTGACTCCGAGCGTGGCGAGTAGCCTGGTGGAGTCGTCATCGTGACATTTTGCTTTCATTGTATGTAATTGAGGCCTTGTAATAGAAACTCTATATAATTTGTGGACAACTATGTATTTGAATTTAGTACTTCATTATGTGGACTTTATTCTTTTAAATTGTCATTTGAATCATGTATGTTAATGTGGATGATGAAATGAAGACAAGTAGTTCTTTTGTTCCGCTACTCTGTATTTATATTTATGAGCAACTCAATCGTATGTTATTGATTGGCTAAATGCCCCACTGTGATAACGTTCACTATACCGACGTGGGTTGGTATAACCGTACCGGCATAATGAGGGTCGTCACAAGGATTGGTATCAGAGCAACCGATTGAGATTGCACATGAATATATATATAAGTCATCATCCCCATTACATGCTAAGTCTACATAGAAATGTCCACATGTGTAGAATTGATTAATAATGAATGAACAATAGATAAGGAAATGGTTAGGAAATAAATTAACGTAGCTCTAATGGTGGCTGAAATTTATTGCAACCATGGCTTCGAGAGGTAGGCGTGGCGGAGCGCCGGCCCGTGAGGACGAGCCGAGACGTGAGGAGCGGGAGGAGCAGCAGGCCCCAGCACCGCAGGGTCCTGTACTTCCCCTACCACCGCATGTGTATTATGGAGTGTTCATGCAAGGTTTGGTGTAGGCCATGCAGACGTAGGCCCACACCCAGGCTGCACTCCAGGCTCAGTTGGAGGCTCAGGTTAGCATAATTATTTCAAAGTGTAGTTGTTTTTTATTTAATTGTATGATATTGTGTTGAATGTGTATTATTTGTTGTTGGATATAGCAGGCTCAAGTTCCAGCTCTGAACCATGGTGGACCTTCCATCATGCAAAGATTCAAGAGGATGTTGCCACCTTCTTTTAAGGGGGAGAGCGATCCATTACTAGCTGAGAGTTGGATGAGGGAGATTGAAAAGATCTTCCGAGCTATTAGGTGTGCGGATGAGGATAAGGTTACTTTAGCCACCTATATGCTTCAGGTATGTGTTAGTTTTGTATGTTTGTATGTTCTGTTAAGTTAGATTTGTTTAGATGGTGCTTGAACGGTTACTGTAGAAAGAGCTGATGTATGGTGGGCTTCATTACTACGTACACGGTTTGAGGACGGCGCGATTGATGTTGCTTGGGACGAGTTCTGAGGCTCTTTCGGGCCAAGTTCGTCCCCCGCATATTCAAGATCGGATGGAGCAGGAGTTCCTCTCTTTGACTCAGGCTCCATGACTGTGCTAGAGTATGAGGCAAGGTTTGCAGAACTATCTAAGTATGCACCTCACGTTGTGGCTGATGAGAGCAGAAAGGCGAAGAAGTTTGTGATGGGACTCAACCATCATTGAGGACGAGGCTAGTGGCGTTCGACCATCGCACTTTGGACGAGGCCCTTAGTGCTGCCTGTAGGCAAGAGGGTGAGATGGAGCAATACCTTGAAGAGAAGAAGGCTTCACAGAAGAGACCTACAACTACGTTCCAGCGACAGGACAAGAAGAAAGCGGTGTACCAGACACAACAGCGATCAGTAGTAGTCGGCAGTACACAGGTATCTTCTATACATTCCCCTGGTGTGAAGAAGAGTGTCCCCATTGTGGGAAGACACATGGTGGTTCTGAATGTTGGATGGTTGCGGGAAAGTGCTTGAAGTGCGGAAGTAGCGACCACAAGATCAAGGATTGTCCGAGACTTTAGTAGGGAGTCTAGTGTGGAGCGCCAGCCCCAACAGCGGTAGCAGCAGCAGCGCCAGCTACAGGAAGACCAGGATGGCCTCGAGCCCCAGCTCGAGTGTTTGCTTTAGCACGCGAGGACGCCGAGCAGGCGGAGCATGTCACCGAAGGTACGATTTTACTTCTAGGTGTGCACGCTCGGGTTTTGTTTGATACGGGTGCTACTCACTCGTTCATTTTCAAATGGTTTGCTAGGCAGTTAGCCCTAGAGTCATGTATAGAGTCTGAGGATTTAGAGGTCCCTTTGTCTATGCACACCCCTGCGGGTACGGTATCGACTAGGAAGTGCATTCCGTCGTTGCCTGCGTGCATTGAGGATAGGGTTTTAGATGGGTGTTTCTTCTTGCTAAAGATGAAGGACTATGATGCTCTTCTTGGTCTGGATTGGCTAGAGGAGCACTATGCGCTAGTAGATTGCCGTGGGAACATGATTGTTTTCCGCATTCCTGGTAAGGACGAGTTCTCTCATCCCTTGCCAAGGAACTTGGCGGGAAAGTTAGTCATCTCTGCCATGAAGGCGATGTGCATGGTAAACAAGGGTTGTGACGCTTTTCTTTCCAGCGTGGTATTAGTACCAGAGACTGATGAGTCACCTACTCTTGTAGAGATCGAAGTAGTGTAGGATTTTCCAGACATTTTTCCTGATGATTTGTCTGGTTTGCCACCGGATAGAGAGATAGAGTTTACCATAGAGTTGCTTCCGGGCACCTCTCCTATCTCGAAGGCTCCATATCGGATGGCACCTGCGGAGTTAGCTGAGTTGAGGAGGCAGTTGCAAGAGTTGCTAGATAAGGGATTTATTCGCCCTAGTGTTTCCCCTTGGGGCGCACCTGTATTATTCGTCAAGAAGAAAGACGGGTCACTTAGGTTATGCATTGACTACAGAAAGCTGAACCAAGTGACTGTGAAGAACAGGTATCCCTTACCTCGTATTGATGATTTGTTTGACCAGTTGCAAGATGCATCAGTCTTTTCTAAGATTGATTTGCGATCTGGTTATCATCAGTTGAGGATTCGGAGTGAGGATGTGTCCAAGACGGCATTCATCCCGTTATGGACATTATGAGTTTTTGGTCCTTCCTTTCGGATTGACCAACGCCCCTGCAGCGTTCATGGATCTCATGAACAAGGTGTTTAGGCCGTATCTAGATAGCTTTGTTGTAGTGTTTATTGATGATGTGCTGGTCTACCCTTCGGACGAGGCCACACACTGTTAGCATTTGAGGGTAGTATTAGATGTTCTCCGTGAGCACAAGCTGTATGCTAAGTTCAGCAAGTGCGATTTCTGGTTGCGCGAGGTTCATTTCCTCGGGCATGTTATCTCTGGTGCCAGTGTTGCAGTTGATCCAGCCAAGGTCCAAGCAGTTATGGATTGGGAGACTCCCAAGACCCCTTCGGAGATTCGTAGTTTTCTGGGTTTGGCTGGTTACTATCGGAGATTCATTGAGGGATTTTCATCCATCGCCGCCCCATTGACTCAGCTCACCAGAAGGGAGTGAAGTTTGTCTGGTCCGAGAAGTGTGAGAGTAGTTTTCAATTGTTGAAGACTAAGCTCACGTCAGCTCCGGTGTTAGTCTTGCCGAGCGGTTAGAGGGTTTTCTATCTACACGGATGCGTCTCGGATTGGCTTAGGCTGTGCTAATGCAGCAAGGAAGGGTAGTGGCTTATGCTTCTCGTCAGTTGAAGGAGCATGAGAAGAACTATCCAACTCATGATTTGGAGCTCGCAGCAGTGGTTCATGCACTAAAGATCTAGAGGCACTATCTTTATGGTGTCAGATTTGAGGTGTTTACCGACCACAAGAGCTTGAAGTATCTTTTCTCCCAAAAGGAATTAAACCTGAGGCAGAGAAGATGGATTGAGTTCTTGAAAGACTATGACTTCGACCTTCAGTATCACCCTGGGAAGGCGAATGTCGTAGCGGATGCTCTGAGTAGGAGGAGACCATCTCTCCAGCAGGGCTGGAAGATGTTGGAGGATGCAGCTTGCGCGTTGACTGAGTTAGAGCCATCGCTATGCCAGGCTTTTGTAGCTCAGTTATCCCTTAGGTCCTTGGTTCTGGATGAGGTGATCGAACAACAGAAAGCCGACCCTAGACTCTTAGAGTTAGTGGGCAAGGTAGGCATTGCTCGTGATGAGGACGGTGTGATTAGATTCCATCACCGTGTGTGTCCCTGATTTGGTAGATATCCGTGAGCATGTGTTAGCGGAGGCTCACAGGTCGAGATTCTCTATTCATCCGGGTAACACTATGATGTACCAGGATTTGAAGAGGTCCTTTTGGTGGTCTGGCATGAAGAGGGATGTGGCAGATTATGTATCCCGGTGTTTAGTATGCCAGCAAGTGAAGGCCGAGCGACAGCGACCATCAGACCTTATGCAAAGGATGGAGATCCTAGTGTGGAAGTGGGAAGCTGTCACTATGGACTTTGTTTCAGGTTTGCCTCGATCTAGAATGGGCAATGACTCGATTTGGGTAGTTGTAGATAGATTCTCGAAGACTGTGCATTTCTTACCTATGAAGAAGAAGCAGTCGGTTGAGAGTTTAGCTAGATTGTATGTTAGTAGTGTGGTTAGATTGCATGGTGTGCCGAAGTCGATCATTTCGGATCGAGATCCGAGATTTACTTCGAGGTTGTGGAAGGTCTTCAGCATGCGTTAGGTTCGGAGCTGAAGCTCAGTTCGGCGTTTCATCCCCAGACAGATGGACAGTCCTAGAGGACTATCCAGACGCTCGAGGATATGTTGAGAGCGTGTGTACTGGATTGGAAGGATGATTGGAGCGTCATCTACCTCTAGTGGAGTTCGCATACAACAACAGCTTTCATGCGAGTATTGGTATGGCTCCATTTGAGGCGTTGTATGGAAGGCCTTGCAGATCTCCTTTATGTTGGGAGGAGACTGGTGATAGGTAGCTGATCGGTCCGGGAGTTGGTTCAGGAGACTTCGAATAAGGTCCAGCTTATCAGGAAGAGGCTTGTTGCGGCGCAGGATAGGCAGAAGAGCTATGCCGACAACAGGAGGAAGGATTTGGAGTTCGAGGTGGGTGAATGTCTTCTTGAAGATATCACCTACTCGGGTGGTCGTCAGATTTGGCAGGCATAGCAAGTTGAGCCCTAGATTCATTGGCCCGTATGAGATTCTCAGACGATTGGGCAGCGTGGCATATGAGCTAGCTTTACCCCCAGCTTTAGCTAGTGTTCATCCCGTTTTCCACGTTTCTATGCTCAAGAAGTATGTCCGAGATCCATCTCATGTGATTAGTCATGAGCCAGTGGAGATTCAGCCAGATTTGTTGTATGTGGGGCAACCAGTAGCTATTCTTGACCGGAAGGTTCAGCATCTCCGGAACAAGGGTATTGCGTCGGTGAAAGTTCTATGGCGGAACTACTCACGAGAGGAGGCTACTTGGGGGCTTGAGGATGCGATGAAGAAGAAGTATCCCCGTTTGTTTGAGTAGTTTTGTTTAAACTTCGAGGACGAAGTTTCTTTAAGGGGGAGAGGGTGTAAGGCCCTCAAATTTTGTTGTATTGCTTTATTTCGTGTAAATAATTCATGCTTGTGTATGCATAGATGTACATGTCTGCGTACGTATTAACTAGTTATACTTATGTGTGCATGTGTATAAATAGATTATAAATATTGCTTGAATTGCATGGTGGTAGTGTGTACATGATAGTGTATATATGGCATGTATCTATATGTAAATGTTAACATGGTTTCTGCATGTTTTAAGTTCTGGACGAAGGGCCAAATTGGTGTCAATATGGATGGACGTCCATGATGAGTCAGCGTCCACCTCGATGGACGCTAATACTTAAGTCAACGGCCATGTATGTGGACGTTAATATCTCTGACCTGCATGCGTTGCAGACTCCGAAATTCCGAGGGCAAGCAAGCCCAGCCATTGGTGAGATGTCCCCAACGGCTATCAGGCATCCCATCACACTCTCCGGGGTTCCCCAACCCCTTCTGCACCAGAAGAGTTCTCTTTGGCTCTTTGCAAGGAGAAGAGAAACCCTAGCTTCTGTGAGAAAAAACCAGACTTTGCATGCTCTGATCCGACAACTTGGAGCTTCATCCGGCGATCCCTTGCAACTAGAGGCCAGAGTGGACCAAGGAGAAGGCTTCCCCGACCACCATTGCTGTGGAGGTCGACCAAGAACCCGGAGGAGTGGTGTTTTGGAGACTTCTTGGGACTGCGCCCAAGGAGCGCTCAATGATGACACATTTGACCCCTTTGGAGGTTTGTGAGAGGCAAGTAACCCACCCACTTCGTCCATGTATGTGTCTAGGAGGTTTCTACCATTTTTATGAGATTTTATCGTGTCCTAGATCCTCACATTCCTCTGTTATTTGGAGGTCGGTCTGTGTTCTTGCACATACAAAAACTTGACGTCAAGTCCTCTTGCCGCCAAGATCTCCAGTCAACGGCCAGCGATCTTTCCGTCCGTCTCCTTGAACGGCCAGACACTGCCGTTAAGTTCTTCAGTGCAGAACAGTAAACTGTTCTACCTTAAATAATTATTTTCCAGACTGACGCATGAGGATATAGTGTAAATTTTATATGTTATGTAAAATAGATAATGTGATGTGTGTGGAAATTTCTGTGTTTTTCTGTGGATGGCATAAATTATTAGATTTATTGAAATACATGTTGGGAAAATGGATTATGCATGTTCACCTACTGTCTACATGTTTCCTGAGGAATTAAATGCCCCAAATTTTTCTATGCCATGTGTACATGTGCCAGTCCATACCCTGCAAATTTGAGAATTTATTCACGTTCATGTTATTTATTGTAATTTCTGCAATGGAATAGAAAGCATGAGTAGGTTATTCAAAATTTACAGTAAATTGTGTGTTGTGCAATAAATTCAAGAAAAAATTCTTGTAATGATGTGTATGTTAGGTTTAGGGCTGTGAACTGTCAAACTGGATATCCATGTTATGTTCCATGACAAATCGAATTATGAATGGCATGCAACTGAATGTTTTTAATTTCTGTAATGCAATATGACTCAGAAAAATCTGGAATTGTATGTGAAGTCATGAACCTGCAATTAGTGTGTGGTTAAAATTTCATGATGATTGGATAACTGTAAAGTGTATTATGAATTTCCATGTGAAACATGTGATAAATGCATGCTATCATGAATATGATTTGATGGTGTGTTTGCCAACCAATTAATGTGAGCTACTGAATGTTTGAATTCTGTCAAGTGGTATCATGATTGGGAAATAGAGCCATGTGTGTAAGTGAGAGAATGTAAAACATGTGAATATGTGTGTTTAAAATCGAAATTGTATGTGGTAAAAGTGTGTGCCATGTGTGACACTGCTTCCATAGAGGGCCGTGGAATCGTACCATGAAACGTCCCCATGGGAAGGTCAATGTGTTATGATCCTGAATTAGCTGAAATCCTGGAGGTGACCGTACCATGGTTAGTGTGGAGACTTGTTCTCTCCTCGGTTTGTGCATCCAAGAGTCGTCCTCTCTTGTATGCCTAGGTGACGTCTATGTGTATGTGTTATGTGATGTTTCCTTCTAATGGTGGTTTTGACTATGTGTTACGGCACTAAATTGTGAAATTGAATGTCATTATGTGTAAATTGTATAGTGTGAACCTGTGTAAGGCCCTCGAATTTTGTTGCATTATTGTATTGCATGTAAATAATTCGTGTTGTGTAAATATCTACGTAAGTACTAGTTAGTATACTTATGTGTGTATGTGTATAATTTAGGTATAAATAATGCATGTATTGCTTGATGGTAGTGTGTGCACAATGCCATATAGATATTACATGTATATATTCATGATGCATGGTTTTCTGTATGTTTAGACTTCTGGCCGAAGGCCAGATTGGCGTCAATATCATGACGTCGAGGTGGTGTCAGCGTCAACCACATGGACGCCAACACTAACCCTAGCGTCCAGCGATGTGGACGCCAACTTCTCTGACCTGCATGCATTGCAGAGCCCGAATTCCGGAACAAGCCACCCCAACCATTGGGGAGCTGTCCCCAACGGTTGAATGGGGTTCACATCAACATTTCGGGACAGGAGAAGCCTCTCACATATATCTGAACCCGAAATGCTTCCCCAACCCTTCTCTTTGCCTTTTTGCAAGAGAGGAAGAAGAGGAAACCCTAGCTCGGAGCTGTGCAAGGACTGAACTTTGGAGGCTTCATTCCGGCGATCCAAGGCTTCATCCGGTGTTCTATTGCAACTGGAGGCTAGAGGGAACCAAGGAGAAGGCTTCCCCACCACTGGCTTAGCCCCTGCATCGACCAAGAACCGGAGGAGTGGAGTTTTGGAGGCTTCTTGGGACAGCCCAAGGAGAGCTTCACCAAGCTTTTGATCCCTTTGGAGTGTACCCAAAAGGCAAGTACCCTACCCATAGTGTTCATGTATGTGTCTAGGATGGTTTTATCATTTTTATACATTTTCCTCGTGTCCTGGATCCCCTCTTTCACCCTTTCATTTGAGTTCGGTCTGTGTTTCTGCACAGACAGGAACTTGGCGTCAATGCCTTGACGCCAAGCATGTGCGCGTCCAGCGATCTGGCCGTCCACTTCTGGAACGGCCAGAGACCGCCGCCAAGTTCATCTGAGCAGAACAACAAGCTGTTCTGCCCTTCTATGTGGATAATTTCGATATGTTTCACGATGAGGATATAATGTAATCTCTTATATGCTATGTATACTAGCTAATGTGATGGATGGGAATGTGAATGTACATTTATTTTGTGGATGGTAGAACTTATTTATATATTTAAAAGCATGTGGAAGAATGTTCATGTGTATGTTCTTACCATTTTCCTGATAATCCGTGGTAAAATCATGTTGCCCTAATTTCATTAGACCATGTGTGTACAACCTTGTCTATGCCCTGAGTTTCTGGAATTTTCCATGCTTATATGATCTATCGAATTTTCCCGTTTTGGGGAAAACAAAAATCATGCGTAAGTCGCAATAAAACTTCTGTAAATAGTATGTTGGCCAATAAATTCAGGAATAAATTCTATAGTTCCATGCCTGTTAGGGTTCAGACAGTGAGTGGTTAAAACTGTGCTTGTGTTTAACTCCATGTTAAATCGAATTGCGGATAGCATGTGAAATTAATGTTAGATTTTCTGTAATTCTGTTTTAGCTCAGAAAAATCTGAAATTTTGTATGTGGGATCCTAAACCCGAAAATAGCTTGTGGTTAAAATTTCAGGTCATTTGGACTAGTAGATGATACAATATGAATTTCCCATGTGAAATTGTGAAACTAATGCATGCCGTTGTAGAATGATTTGATTTTGTGTATAGCAACCTGATTAGTGAATTTTCCTGAGTGCTAAACTTCTGTAATTGTAGTGCCATGTTAGGAAAAACAGAGAAGTGTGCATGTGAGTGAGAAAGTGAATGAAATGAGAGTGACATGTGTAAACCTATGTGTTAAAATCGGTAAAAATGTGTAATGTGTAAATTGTGCCATGTGTGACATTGCTTCCACATAGGGCAGTGGATCCGTATCAGGGAAAAGTCCCCCTTAGAAGGTTCAATGTGTAAGTGACCCTAAGGGCATTAGGGGGAAATCCTGGAGGTGGACAAGTACCACTGGTTAGGGTGGAGACTTGTTCTCCCGGTCTGCGCAGTCCAAGAGTCGCCATTGTATTGCCTAGATGGCGTCTATGTGATGTGATGTGTTGTGTCCTTCTTTGGTGGTTTGGACTATGTGTCACGACACTAAATGTGAAAGTGTAAATGTGAATGTGTAAATGTGTATGTGTTCATGTGAAAAATGTGAATGTGAACAATGTGTAAAAGTGCATGTGTAAAGTGTGAAATATGCGAAATTGGAATTGTGTAAAAATGTTAAACAAAATGTGAGGATGTGAGTTTGTAATCTATGTTATGACAATCTCAAATCATGCTTGAACAGTAGCTTTACTAGGTTAGAATCATGTTTATGTATGCAAAATGCCTAGAATTCATGTTAAGGATAATTGATAAGGATATGTAAACAACTTCCATACTTGATTGTTCACATGTTGTGATTTAAATCGTTGTTGTAGCTCTCATGTGTTAGATTATGGTTGTTAAAACATGTAAAATCAGCAAGCTTAAAGTATGAAAAATGGTCATGTATATGCATAGTAATGTGTAGATTCCATGTTAGGTGTGTTTCCTTTCATGCATGTTCGGAAATGTATGTTCATGGCTTTCATGTCTTAGTTGGTTGGAGGTAGATTTTTATGTGAGAAATGAATAGAAAGCATGTGATAGGTGATTCTATTTCCGTAAATCTGAAAGCATAGTCCATGTGTTAAATTGTAGATTCACCATGATAGGTTGTAAATGTTTAATATCTAGCATGCTACATGATGCGTCGTATGAATGTGTATGAAAAACCTACCATGATATGTGCATGTGCGGTATGTGTAGAATACTTGCTGAGTCTTTTAGACTCATTACTTGCTTCGGCGTACAGGTGTAGTTGGTGACGACACGCTTGCAGAGGAGGCGTTGGAGACCGACTCCGAGCGTGGAGATTAGAGTGTTGGAGTGCTTGTGACATTTTGAGATTTTCATAGTATGTAATTGCAACATTGTATTAGAATTACTATGAAAGGGAATGTATAAGTGTGGACATTTATGTTTTAAATTTTCAGCAATTTAATTATGTGGACTTTTAGTTCTTTAAATGTTATCAAATCATGTATGTTTAAATGTGGATGATGAATGAAATGAAGACATAGTTCTTTACTTCCGCTACTCTGTTCTTATATTCACGTGTATCTCAGCTGAATGTTATTGTTGGGTAAATGTCCCACTGTGGCAACGCTCGCTATACCGACGTGGGTTGGTATAACCGTACCGGTATAATGAGGGTCGCTACAGAGATTGGTATCAGAGAACCGGTTGAGATTGCACATGAATATACATAAGTCATCATCTTCATTGCATGCTAAGTATGTCCACATGTGTAGAATTGATTAGTAATGAATGAAAAATAGATAAGAAAATGGTTAGAAATTTAGTAACCTAGCTCTAATAGTGGCTGAAATTTATTACAGCCGTGGCTTCGAGAGGTAGGCGTGGCGGAGCGCCGGCCCGTGAGGACGAGCCGCGATGTGACGAGCGGGCGGAGCAGCAGGCCCCGGCACCGCCAGGTCCTGTACTTCCCCCACCGCCACCTGTGGACTATGGAGTATTCATGCAAGGTCTGGTGCAAGCCATGCAGACGCAGGCTCATACCCAGGCAGCACTCCAGGCTCAGTTGGAGGCTCAGGCTAGACCAATAAAATGAACTATTATCTGTTTTATTTGAATGTGTGATATTATATCGATTGTGTATTGCTTAATGTGTGCTGTAGCAGGCTCAAGTGCCAGCTCAGGACCATGGTGGACCTTCTACCATGGAGAGATTCAAGAGGATGCTGCCACCCTCATTTAAGGGGGAGAGCGACCCGTTGTTGGCTGAAAGCTGGATGAGGGAGATAGAAAAGATCTTCCGAGCTATCAGGTGTGCAGAGGAGGATAAGGTTACATTGGCCACCTACATGCTACAGGTATGTGTTGATTTTGTATGATTGTATGTTTTGTTTAGTTAGAACTGTTAGTTGGAGCTTACGAAGGTGTATTGCAGGAAAGAGCTGATGTATGGTGGGCTTCATTGCTGCGTACCCGATTTGAGGACGGAGCTATCGACGTTGCTTGGGACGAGTTCGTGAGGCTCTTTCCGGCCAAGTTCGTCCCCGAGCATGTGCAAGATCGGATGGAGCAGGAATTCCTATCTTTGGCTCAAGGCTCCATGACCGTGCTGGAATATGAGGCAAGATTTTCTGAACTCTCTAAATATGCACCTCATATCGTGGCAGACGAGCGCAGGAAGACAAAGAAGTTCGTGATGGGACTCAAGCCATCACTGCGGACGAGACTCGTGGCATTTGACCACCGCACGTTGGAAGAGGCCCTCAGTGCTGCTTGTAGGCAGGAGGGAGAAATGGAGCAATACCTGGAAGAAAAGAAAGCTTCGCAGAAGAGGCCAGCGGCAACTTTCCAACGGCAAGACAAGAAGAAAACGGTGTACCAGACACCGCAGCGATCCGTGGCAGTCGGCAGTTCTCAGGTACCTTCTGTACGTTCCCCTGGTGTGAAGAAAGAGTGTCCCCACTGTGGGAAGACACATGGTGGTACCGAGTGTTGGATGATTACGGGCAAGTGCTTGAAGTGTGGAAGCAGCGACCACAAGATCAAGGATTGCCCAAGACTTCAGCAGGGAGCTCAGCGTGGAGCGCCAGCCCCAGCAGTAGCGGCAGCCGCGCCAGCTACAGGAAGACCAGAAGGCCTCGAGCCCCAGCTCGAGTGTTTGCTTTAGCTCGCGAGGACGCCGAGCAGGCGGAGCATGTCACCGAAGGTACGGTTTTGCTTTTAGGTGTGCACGCTCGGGTTTTGTTTGATACGGGTGCTACTCACTCGTTCATTTCCGAGCGGTTCGCTAGGCAGTTAGCCCTAGAGTCAGGATAGAGTCTGAGGAGTTAGAGGTCCCTTTGTCTGTGCACACCCCGGCGGGTACGGTATCGACTAGGAAGTGCATTCGTCGTTACCTGTGTGCATTGAGGATAGAGTCCTAGATGGGTGTTTCTTCTTGCTAAAGATGAAGGACTATGATGCTATTCTTGGTCTGGATTGGCTAGAGGAGCACTATGCGTAGTGGATTGTCGCCGGAAGAGGATTGTTTTCCGCATTCCTGGTGAGGACGAGTTCTCTCATCCCTTGCCAAGGAACGTGGCTGGAAAGATGGTCATCTCTGCCATGAAGGCGATGCGTATGGTGAACAAGGGTTGTGACGCTTTTCTTGCCAGCGTGGTGTTAGTGCCAGAGGATGATGAGTCACCTACTCTTGCAGAGATCGAGGTAGTGCAGGATTTTCCAGATGTCTTTCCTGATGACTTGTCTGGATTGCCACCGGATAGAGAGATAGAGTTTACCATAGAGTTGCTTCCGGGCACCTCTCCTATCTCGAAGGCTCCATATCGGATGGCACCTGCGGAGTTAGCCGAGTTGAGGAGGCAGTTGCAGGAGTTGCTTGATAAGGGATTTATTCGCCCTAGTGTTTCCCCTTGGGGCGCACCTGTATTGTTCGTCAAGAAGAAAGACGGGTCACTTAGGTTATGCATTGACTACAGGAAGTTGAACCAAGTGACTGTGAAGAACAGGTATCCCTTACCTCGTATTGATGATTTGTTTGACCAGTTGCGAGAGGCATCAGTCTTTTCTAAGATTGATTTGCGATCTGGTTATCATCAGTTGTGGATTCGGAGTGAGGATGTGTCCAAGACGGCATTTAGAACCCGTTATGGACATTATGAGTTTTTGGTCCTTCCTTTCGGATTGACCAATGCCCCTGCAGCGTTCATGGATCTCATGAACAGGGTGTTTAGGTCTTACTTAGATAGCTTTGTCGTAGTGTTTATTGATGATGTGTTGGTCTACTCTCTGGACGAGGCCACGCACCGTCAGCATCTGAGGGTAGTGTTAGAGGTTCTTCGTGAGCACAAGCTGTATGCCAAGTTCAGCAAGTGCGATTTTGGTTGCGTGAGGTTCATTTCCTCGGGCATGTTATCTCCGGAGCTGGTGTTGCAGTTGATCCCGCAAAGGTCCAGGCAGTTGTAGATTGGGAGTTTCTCAAGACCCCTTCAGAGATTCGTAGTTTTATTGGTTTAGCTGGTTATTATCGACGATTTATTGAGGGATTTTCATCCATCGCCGCCCCTTTGACTCAGCTTACCAAAAAGGGAGTGAAGTTTATTTGGTCTGAGAAGTGTGAGAGTAGTTTTCAATTATTGAAGACTAAGCTCACGACAGCCCCAGTGTTAGTCTTACCGAGCGGTGTAGAGGGTTTTTCTATCTACACGGATGCGTCTCGGATTGGGTTAGGCTGTGTGCTAATGCAGCAGGAAAGGGTAGTGGCTTATGCTTCTTGTCAGTTGAAGGAGCATGAGAAGAACTATCTGACTCATGACTTGAAGCTCGCGGCAGTGGTTCATGCACTAAAGATCTGGAGGCACTATCTTTATGGTGTCAGATTGAGGTGTTTACCGACCACAAGAGCTTAAAGTATCTTTTCTCCCAAAAGGAATTAAACCTGAGGCAGAGGAGATGGATTGAGTTCCTGAAGGACTATGACTTCGACCTTCAGTATCACCCTGGAAAGGCGAATGTTGTAGCAGATGCGCTGAGTAGAAAGAGGCCATCTCTCCAGTAGGACTGGAAGATGTTGGAGGATGTGACTTGCGCGTTGACTGAGTTAGAGCCATCGCTATGTCAGGCTTTTGTAGCTCAGTTATCTCTTAGGTCCTCGGTTTTGGATGAGGTGATCGAGCGACAGGGAGCCGACCCTAGACTCTTAGAGTTAGTGGGCAAGGCAGGCATTGCTCGAGATGAGGACGGTGTGATTAGATTTCAGCACCGTGTTTGTGTCCCTGATTTAGCAGATGTCCGTGAGCATGTGTTAGCAGAGGCTCACAGATCGCGATTCTCTATTCATCCGGGTAACACAAAGATGTACCAGGATTTGAAGAGATCCTTTTGGTGGTCTGGCATGAAGAGGGATGTAGCGGATTATGTATCCCGGTGTTTAGTATGCCAGCAAGTGAAGGCCGAGCGACAGCGACCATCCAGCCTTATGCAAAGGATGGACATCCCAGTGTGGAAGTGGGAAGCTGTCACTATGGACATTGTTTCGGGTTTGCCTCGATCTAGAAGGGGCAATGACTCGATTTGGGTAGTTGTAGATAGATTCTCGAACACTGCTCATTTCTTGCCTATGAAGAAGAAGCAGTCAGTAGAGAGTTTAGCTAGATTGTATGTTAGTGGTATCATTAGATTGCATGGTGTGCCGAAGTCGATCATTTCGGATCGAGATCCGAGATTTACTTCGAGGTTGTGGAAAGGTCTTCAGGATGCTTTAGGTTCGGCGCTGAAGCTCAGTTCGGCGTTTCATCCCCAGACTGATGGACAGTCTGAAAGGACTATCCAGACACTCGAGGATATGTTGAGAGCGTGTGTTCTGGATTGGAAGGATGATTGGGAGTGTCACTTACCTCAAGTGGAGTTCTCATACAACAACAGCTTTCATGCGAGTAATGGTATGGCACCATTCGAGGCGTTGTATGGTAGGCCCTGCAGATCTCCTTTATGTTGGGAGGAGACTGGTGATAGGCAGTTGATCGGTCCGGAGTTAGTTTAGGAGATTTCGGATAAGGTCCAGCTTATCAGGAAGAGGCTTGTTGTGGCCCAGGATAGGCAGAAGAGGAAGTATCACCTTTTGTTTGACTAGCGTCGTTCTAACTTCGAGGATGAAGTTTCTTTTAAGGGGGAGAGGGTGTAAGGCCCTCGAATTTTGTTGCATTATTGTATTGCATGTAAATAATTCGTGTTGTGTAAATATCTACGTAAGTACTAGTTAGTATACTTATGTGTGTAAGTGTATAATTTAGGTATAAATAATGCATGTATTGCTTGATGGTAGTGTGTGCACAATGCCATATAGATATTACATGTATATATTCATGATGAGCATGGGTTTCTACAGGTTTTAGACTTCTGGCTGAAGGCCAGATTGGCGTCAATATCATGATGTCGAGGTGGTGTCAGAGTCAACCACATGGACGCCAACACTAACCCTAGCGTCCAGCGATGTGGACGCCAACTTCTCTGAGCTGCATGCATTGCAGAGCCCGGAATTCCGGGAACAAGCCACCCCAACAATTGGGGAGCTGTCCCCAATGGTCTGAATGGGGTTCACATCAACATTTCGGGACAGGAGACGCCTCTCACATATATCTGAACCCGAAATGCTTCCCCAACCCTTCTCTTTGCCTTTTTGCAAGAGAGGAAGAAGAGGAAACCCTAGCTAGGAGCTGTGCAAGGACTGAACTTTGGAGGCTTCATTCTGGCGATCCAAGGCTTCATCCGGTGTTCTATTGCAACTGGAGGCTAGAGGGAACCAAGGAGAAGGCTTCCCCACCACTGGCTTAGCCCCTGCATCGACCAAGAACCCGGAGGAGTGGAGTTTTGGAGGCTTCTTGGGACAGCCCAAGGAGAGCTTCACCAAGCTTTTGATCCCTTTAGAGTGTACCCAAAAGGCAAGTACCCTACCCATAGTGTTCATGTATGTGTCTAGGATGGTTTTATCATTTTTATACATTTTTCTCGTGTCCTGGATCCCCTCTTTCACCCTTTCATTTGAGTTCGGTCTGTGTTTCTGCACAGACAGGAACTTGGCGTCAATGCCTTGACGCCAAGCTCCAGGTGCGCGTCCAGCGATCTGGCCGTCCACTTCTGGAACGGCCAGAGACCGCCCCCAAGTTCATCTGAGCAGAACAGCAAGCTGTTCTGCCCTTCTATGTGGATAATTTCGATATGTTTCACGATGAGGATATAATGTAATCTCTTATATGCTATGTATACTAGCTAATGTGATGGATGGGAATGTGTATGTACATTTATTTTGTGGATGGTAGAACTTATTTATATATTTAAAAGCATGTGGAAGAATGTTCATGTGTATGTTCTTACCATTTTCCTGATAATCCGTGGTAAAATCATGTTGCCCTAATTTCATTAGACCATGTGTGTACAACCTTGTCTATGCCCTGAGTTTCTGGAATTTTCCATGTTTATATGATCTATCGAATTTTCCCGTTTTGGGGAAAATAGAAATCATGCGTAAGTCGCAATAAATCTTCTGTAAATTGTATGTTGGCCAATAAATTCAGGAATAAATTATATAGTTCCATGCCTGTTAGGGTTCAGACAGTGAGTGGTTAAAACTGTGCTTGTGTTTAACTCCATGTTTAATCGAATTGCAGATAGCATGTGAAATTAATGTTAGATTTTCTGTAATTCCGTTTTAGCTCAGAAAAATCTAAAATTTTGTAAGTGGGATCCTAAACCTGAAAATAGCTTGTGGTTAAAATTTCAGGTCATTTGGACTAGTAGATGATACAATATGAATTTCCCATGTGAATTTGTGAAACTAATGCATACCGTTGTAGAATGATTTGATTTTGTGTATAGCAACCTGATTAGTGAATTTTCCTGAGTGCTAAACTTCTGTAATTGTAGTGCCATGTTAGGAAAAACAGAGAAGTGTGCATGTGAGTGAGAAAGTGAATGAAATGAGAGTGACATGTGTAAACCTATGTGTTAAAATTGGTAAAAATGTGTAATGTGTAAATTGTGCCAAGTGTGACATTGCTTCCACAGAGGGCAGTGGAACCGTATCAGGGAAAAGTCCCCCTGAGAAGGTTCAATGTGTAAGTGACCCTAAGGGCATTAGGGGGAAATCCTGGAGGTGGACAAGTACCACTGGTTAGGGTGGAGACTTGTTCTCCCGGTCTGCGCAGTCCAAGAGTCGCCATTGTATTGCCTAGATGGCGTCTATGTGATGTGATGTGTTGTGTCCTTCTTTGGTGGTTTGGACTATGTGTCACGGCACTAAATGTGAAAGTGTAAATGTGAATGTGTAAATGTGTATGTGTTCATGTGAAAAAATGGGAATGTGAACAATGTGTAAAAGTGCATGTGTATAGTGTGAAATATGCGAAATTGGAATTGTGTAAAAATGTTAAACCAAATGTGAGGATGTGAGTTTGTAATCTATGTTATGACAATCTGAAATCATGCTTGAACAGTAGCTTTACTAGGTTAGAATCATGTTTATGTATGCAAAATGCCTAGAATTCATGTTAAGGATAATTGATAAGGATATGTAAACAACTTCCATACTTGATTGTTCACATGTTGTGATTTAAATCGTTGTTGTAGCTCTCATGCGTTAGATTATGGTTGTTAAAGCATGTAAAATCAGCAAGCTTAAAGTATGAAAAATGGTCATGTATATGCGTAGCAATGTGTAGATTCCATGTTAGGTGTGTTTCCTTTCATGCATGTTCGGAAATGTATGTTCATGGCTTTCATGTCTTAGTTGGTTGGAGGTAGATTTTTATGTGAGAAATGAATAGAAAGCATGTGATAGGTGATTCTATTTCCGTAAATCTGAAAGCATAGTCCATGTGTTAAATTGTAGATTCACCATGATAGGTTGTAAAAGTTTAATATCTAGCATGCTACATGATGCATCGTATGAATGTGTATGAAAAACCTACCATGATATGTGCATGTGCGGTATGTGTAGAATACTTGCTGAGTCTTTTAGACTCATTACTTGCTTCGGCGTACATGTGTAGTTGGTGACGACACGCTTGCAGAGGAGGCGTTGGAGACCGACTCCGAGCGTGGAGATTAGAGTGTTGGAGTGCTTGTGACATTTTGAGATTTTCATAGTATGTAATTGCAACATTGTATTAGAATTACTATGTAAAGGGAATGTATAAGTGTGGACATTTATGTTTTAAAATTTTAGCAATTTAATTATGTGGACTTTTAGTTCTTTAAATGTTATCAAATCATGTATGTTTAAATGTGGATGATGAATGAAATGAAGACAGTAGTTCGTTACTTCCGCTACTCTGTTCTTATATTCACGTGTATCTCAGCTGAATGTTATTGTTGGGTAAATGTCCCACTGTGGCAACGCTCGCTATACCGACGTGGGTTGGTATAACCGTACCGGTATAATGAGGGTCGCTACAACCTGTGTAAATGTGCAATGTGTATAAAGAGAACTATGTGAATGAGTGATTGTGCAAACATGTGAAACCAATAAGTTAGATTGTGAAATTGTGATCCATGGTACATTAATGTGAAATTATGTTATAACAGCAACCTAGTTGTGTTATAAGAATGTTTTATATGTGTAAAAAGGCGTAGAATCTATGCTAGGAACAATTTTTGCTTATGTGTAAACGTTTCCATGTTTAAGTGCTATCATGTTGTAGTTTAATCGAGAATGTAGCTCATGTGATAGGATGTGAATTGCTAAATCCATGTCAAAACAACAACCTTAAAGTGTATAAAATGATAATGTGCAGGTGTAAGAATGTGTAGAAACTATGATAGGAATGTTTCCTTTTATGTAGGCAAGAATCCCATGTGTGGTTGCTTCCATGCTGTAGCTTGATTTGAAATATAGCTTTCATGTGATTGAATGAGTAGAAAGCATGTGATAGGATATTTATTTTGGAATGGCTTAAATGATGTACCATGTGTTTTAAATTTGGTAGAATTGTCATGATAGGTGGTCTTTTATCAATGCCCAAGTATGCTATATGTTTTACTTGTGAATTGGAATGAAAAACCTACTGTGATATATGCATGTATGATGTGTGTGGTGATATTTGCTGAGTCTTTTAGACTTATTCCTTGCTTCGGCATACAGGTTTGATTGGTGACCCTACATCGTTAGAGGAGACCGTGGAGAGTGACTCCGAGCATGGCGAGTAGCCTGGTGGAGTCGTCATCGTGACATTTTGCTTTCATTGTATGTAATTGAGGCATTATAATAGAAACTCTATGTAATTTGTGGACAACTATGTATTTGAATTTAGTACTTCATTATGTGGACTTTATTACTTTTAAATTGTCATTTGAATCATGTATGTTAAATGTGGATGATGAAATGAAGACAAGTAGTTCTTTTGTTTTCGCTACTCTGTATTTATATTTATGAGCAACTCAATCGTATGTTATTGATTGGGTAAATGCCCCACTGTGATAACGTTCACTATACCGACGTGGGTTGGTATAACCGTACTGGTATAATGAGGGTCGTCACAAGGTCCGTTCCCACCATGCTTCATCTTTCCTTTTCATTTTCGAATAGATATTACGCTTAATATGTTCTAACAGGGTCTTCTTTCTTATTTTCATTATTTTGGCAAGTACTTAGGCGACATCCACGAGGAGCTCTTATCTTCTGGCCGGCCAGAGGATGGTAAGAAGGTCCAATCACATCTCTCCCGCACTGCAGAGAATGCGATTGGGAACGGCGACGCGATAGCATAGACGCGCCGTATATGGGCGACGCGACTACAGCCCCGTTGCGACGGACTTGACCGTCGCGATCTCAGTAAGTCCACAGTTCTCTTTCCTTTTCCTAGTATAGTTAGACCATATTATTTTCATCATCAGGAAACTATCTAGGTGGCGATCACATTCTTATTTCCATGTTTCAATAGCCGATAGATATTTGCGTGGCTTGGGGGTCGCACAATCCCCGTGATTACACCTTTTGGTGATCACGGTGGGACCTTCAGTGCTAACCTCGTGATTGTTGCTTGCCTACCTTCCTTGTTTTCCATTGTTAATTCTCTTCTAGAACCCTGTTAGGTCCATTTTTGTGCTGTTTCTATCTTTCTGTGTTATGTGATTAACGCGGTGTATCGCGACGCCGCGACCACTCTGCGTCCACAAGGGGCGATGCGACTTCTGGTACGTGTCCTTCCCCTTACCAAACATTGACTTCTGTCCAGGGAGTGCATCCATGTATTCACCATGCTGTTATGCCATGTATATTAGTGTTTCTATTTGGTAGAATCTTGCTAGGGTCCTGGTTTTTTGTTTATTTTCACTGTTTGATTTCAGTTCTAGTCGTGGAGGATCGTGGGGTCGCAACAGTGTCGCACCCTGGTTGGAGGTCGCGTTACCAGGTGCACGTTGTTTGTTATTATTTTCAATCCATGTATCGGTTTCTGTGTGTCTTATGAGTCTTAATTTTCTGATTAGTCCATTACATCATTATTTTATGTGTTAAGGTAGTCTGTCTGCTCTTTGTTTGCATGCAGCTATAGGTCTCTGCAGCCTGTTACTATCGCGCCGGGGTTTCCGGTCGCGATAGGGTCGCGGCGTATCTGGCCGCCGCAATTTTGTCAGACACCTGTTAGTTGTTCTATGTTAGCACAAGTTAGGTATTGCATTAATTCATGCATGTACACTATTGAACCGTGTTGGTTAAGTTATCCTCCTTGGATGAGTGGGTCCTCTCACCTGCGAGCACTCGTGGGCTGACTAGGGCCACCTTCTGAGGGCCTCCGTAAGTCCCCGTGACAGTACGCACGTTGCGGTTCACCGGGCTGGTTGTACCCGTTGTGCCTTTAGCTTGAGCCATCCCCACGCGTAAGTTATGTGTCTCCCCTAGTTCCACCGGAGGACTTGAGTTCATACCTATTAGGGTCCCACTTGACCGAGTGATATTCCATTAATCAACCCATTTAAAGGATAAGTGCAAACTCTAAAACTTGAACGGTAATCATAATAACTCGAGTGCCTATTCGGTGCATCCCTTCTTATCTCACAGTCCCTTCTTGTTTGTGGTAGAGTCTAGGATTTGTTTGGCTAGTGTCACCTCCCCTATTTTGCTTAGGGGTGGTGCATGCGTCATTGTCTAGGTAGATCGAGTAAGTCCCCTCCGACCATTGTGCTATATCATAATCCCTTGTATGGTATGGACCACTTCCGCATCCTTGCCGATTATTCTCTACCCATTGGGCTTCTAGAGGATGCAGCCCAACCCTTCGCGGATGTCCTCTCTGGGCACATCGAGCCCTCTCTGGGCACATCGAGCCCTCTCTGGCCACCGGTGGTCAATCTCGCCCTCCTCCTCCTATGGCGGATGACCCACATTCTCAATTTAGTCAACTTCTCCCTCATCTGAGTCCGGACCAAGTCCGTGAATTTTTGCCGCTGCCAAAGGCAAGCGACCCTTATCCCCTCCCACTCACAGTTCTGCCCAACAAGCAGCTTCCTCCGCTCCGGTTATTTCAGTGCCACACGTACCCTCTGTGGTGGCAGACCCTACACCCCTCCGTCCGCGAGCTATTCACTTTTCTAAGCCCAGCTATTTCCCGGCGCAAGATGTTTGGCCTAGATCCCCTCCAGTCACCTCATTCTATAAGGCCGAACTTGTTCCCCTTCCCCGCGAGAGGTCTTACTCCTTAGAGCACCTCCGCTCCCTCGTCCCCACTCACCATGTCTCGTCCCCCTCCGACTTCCTTGCGGAGTGGACGGCCATGAAGAGGGAGCTCCATGACTTAAGGAGAGAATTGGACCCGCAAAAAGCTGCGGACATTCCCCATCCATCTTTTCAATATCTTCGGGTCCCACCTCAGTCAGAACTCCCTGTGTTCTGGCGTTATTCTGGGGTAGGAGACCCCTATGTTCATTTGAAAGATTTTGTGTATGAGGCTGCACTGCACAAGTACGACCGCCACCTTATGGCGTACTTGTTACAGAAATCATTGGATGGTCCGGCCCTCGAGTGGTTTTATTCTTTATTACCCGAGGAAGCCGAGGATTTTAAATAGTTCAAGAAAGGTTCTTACAGTAGTTTCAGGATCGGGTGAGACCCGAGTACTCTTTTGTTGATCTAGTGGCTGAAAAAATGATGCCTGATGAGGAATTTGCTATCTACACCGACAGATGGCGTGCCTTGGCTGCTAAAGTCCGATACCTCATGCTGGAAGAGGAGAAAGTTAAATTACTGATCTCCAATGCCACACCTACCTACCGTGCCATTCTAGCAATGAACGACATCACTTCCATGCACCAGTTATACAACTGTGCCCGTTTCATCCCTACCCAACTCAAGGATTCGCCCATCTACTCTATGTTTGAGGCCCCTAAATCCTGCTATCCCAAGAAGGCCCAGGGACCTGTTACTGAGGGAATCCAAACCAATGAGCAGGTAAGTGCAGTGAATAACCCTCAAGGCCCGGTAGGTAGGGCACCCCTTAATCAGCAACCCCAGAAGCCCTGGAACAATAGACAACCACCTCCTCAAAACCAGAACCCTCAGCCAGATCAGTGCCAATACAACCAAGTCCCTCCGCCCCCAAAATGGCTATGCTCCTCGAAAGCCTAATGGGCCCAAGAGGGCGCAATACCCTCCTCTCCCAGAAATTCTTGCTGATATATTTGTGGCCCTCATGTCTCTAAATGCTCTTAGGCTCCTTCCCGACAAACCAAATTGGAACATGGCAGTAGACCAAACAAAGTACTGTGTGTATCATCGCTATCCAGAGCACAATGTGTCAGATTGCTTCCAATTTCGGGACATTATATATGATCATCATGAACAAAACCAAATTGATTGGGCCGAGATGAAAAGATTGATCCAGACACTGAGAGACCAACAGGGTCAAAGATAGCAGCAGCAGCAGCAAAGGCGACAGTAGCCTCAGCAACAACAGCAGTAATTCCAGTAGCAACCTTTTCAGCAACAGCAATTGCAGTAGCAGTACCAGCAACAGCAGCAACCGCAGCAACCACAGCAGCAAGCCAATGACCTCGGCATAATCCGTAACCCTGTGCCGCAACATCAGCCCGCTCCGAACCCTCAGCCTGCTCCACCACCTCCTCCTCCAGCTCAAGTTAATCCCATCATCCACCATCCACCACTAGCAGCCGTGTGGGCCTACGATGATGAGCACGAAGTAGGCCAGCTTTTGGTCATTTCCCACGCCACACCTACTTCCACCACACCTACTACCATCACCTCCACACCTACCACGCCCACTGTTGCCACCCTCACCTCGCCACTCTACAACAACCCCGTCATACCGTCTGTCATCCCGTCACCTTTCCACACCCCATTCTTCCCTACGCCAGCACCCTAATTAGCCACCCCCTCCATCATTGACACCAATTCACCTCCCCTTCACCATAACCTCGCCCTACGGAGCGGGCGAATGTTCCACCGGATGTACCCAAATGCATCTGTGTCTATGCTTGGTCAGCCGACCCAACCTTTCAACAACCAGCAGTAGCAACAAGACTTTGAGGAGATAGATCTGGCCCCGGGGACCCAATATGATATTTTGAAGTATTTGGATCAGATTCCGGCAAAAATATCAATCCTTGAATTGATCAAGAGGTCACCAACCCACGAAGATGCCCTGAGAGCCTTTCTGCAAAGGGTCATGGAAAGTGAAGATATGAACCCGGACAACCTGCCATCTGTTCTTTCCATTGTAAACAAGGGGCCAACCATTACTTTCACAGACGATGAGCTGGCTCCTCTAGAGGCCAGGAGAATGCCTTTATGTGTCACCCTGACCATAAACAAAGTGGCCATTGATGCCGCATTGGTTGATACCAGAGCTTCTATAAATGTGTGCGCGCTGAGTACCTTGAGATCCTGCAACATCTCCAAGCACCGCTTGCAACCCACTCCCACAACTATAGCGTCGTGTGACAATTCCCGGCGGGCCTGCCATGGCATCATTTCTTTACAAGCAGAATTAGGCCCACTTCTCATGACAGTGGATTTCTATGTGCTTGACATTGATCCAACCTACAAAGCTATTCTGGGTCACCCATGGATTGAGGCATTAGGGGCAGTCCCCTCTACAGCTCATCAATGCTTTAAATTTCCATTCTAGGGTCGTATAGTCAAAGTTAAAAGTGCAACAACTTCTCACACAGTAGAGGCCATCGAGAAAGTATTGCCATCAGTTTGGCCATCCAACAAGCCCATTATCTTAGTCCTTGATGTGAACTTTCCTTGGGCTTACACATTTTCCAGCAGCTGTCAGATCATATCTCCATCAGTGGCAGCTGTCAAGAAGGGCACACTCTCAAATACCAAGGGCTGGAATATCATGGTCAGAATTGGGTATCAGCTGGGAAAGGGTCTAGGTGCCCACCTTCAAGGGAGGACTCAGATCATCAATGACCCTAAGAAATTCACAAAGAGGGGTCTTGGATACCAAGAAGGGCTCAAACCATGGGCGACATATTCATCTGCACCAAAGACAGACCAAGACCCTGTGACCTGGACACTTTATGATCATTTTGTCAGAGGGCCCGTACAGCTAGGCTACAGTACTATCATGACAGAAGCACTGTTGTCCCCATATCAAGTTCTGGAGGCCCAGAGGCCCAGCAAAAAGAGGAAGCCTGAAGAAACAAGGGCAGAAGAACCACATCTGGAAGACTTAATCTCAGCCATTAGTTTTCTGTTCAAGGAGGACAACACTGTACAGTCCCGTGTAGCAGAAGTAGAAGAACAAGAGCTCGAAGACCTTGTCTCGACAGTCAGTCAGCTATTCAGTGAGGACAACATTTCATACTCTCCAGCAATCGAACAGTCAATATTAGCGGTCACCACCAAGTGACAGTTGCTTGGATCGGGTGAAGATTTTGAAGTCATAAACCCCATCAACCCAACAAAGGAGTTTTGGCCAGGGTATTCCCGGTGTTCTAGTCATTTTGTGTCTTCCATCCTTGTTTATAATTTTTCCTTCATCCCTTCTCCTCCTCCTCTCATCCTCCAATTCTCCCTCGACGCTCCGAAGCGTTGACCATCTCTTCCTCTTCTTTCACCATTTCTTTCAATGGCTCGATTCTGTCCATCTCCCGACGTTTTTTTCTGTAGGATAGTTATTTCTTTTTAGTCTAGTATGTTATGATTAATTCAAAAAAAAATCAAATAAATAAATAAATAATAATAAATAAAAAAATCAATAAAAAAATGCTTCCATTCCCTCTTTTTTCATCATTTAGATGGCGATCCCCGTCCTCCCTTTCCTCCGCTCTCCTTCAGACGGTGATCCCCATCTTTCCCTTTTCAAGTACCAATCTCCCTCTTTTACTGCCACTGCAATCCCCGCTCCCGACGGCAATCCCTGTCACTCCGCTGCAATCCCCGCTCCCGACGACGATCCCTGTCACTCCGCTGTAATCCCCGCTCCCGACGATGATCCCCGTCACTCCTTGCTCCCAACATTCGGACGGCAATCCCCGTCCCACGTTTCCTTGCTCCCGACGGTGATCCCCGTCACTCCTTGCTCCCAAAATTTGGATGGCGATCCCCGTCCCTACGTTTCCTTGCTCTCAACGGCGATCCCCGTCACTCCGGATTTCCTTCCTCCTTGGAGGCGATCCCCGCCTCTCCTTCCGTATGCAAACTGCGATCCTCGCTCACTTGACCATCATGGTCACGCTGGGCGATCTGGGTGAGGGGCCTTCTTCTCCCCAACACCCCAACTCCTCTACAGACACCCTAAGCTCGAGTGGTCTATCCTTGCCTCCAATCCCATCGGAGGATCTGTGCGGCTCTGCCACACATGTCTCTTCCCCTTCCAATAAACCTCTGGACACTCCTCCAGAGCCTCCTGTAAATATTAGCCCTAGGTTAGTTTCAAGGGTAGAATCTAGTAAGCCCCCGTCCCCGACTAGGAAGAGCAAGGGTAGTGGCATACCCCGTAGGTATTTGTTAGATCTGGCGCAAAGGTGTGGCGCTCTTCTAGCTGTTGAAGAGTTTGCCCAAGAAGCAATTGTTTTGAACATAGAATCTCAGCACGAAGAGGAAGGGCTAGATGATGGGTTTGGAGTATATGAAATCTTAACTGAGGAAGACCCAGTGGATGAAGAAGATGGTGAGATAGAGGACGCTGCCGAGATGTATGCAAGTGGCATGAAAAGATTTGACGAGCCCACCTCGGCAGTGGACGAGCCCACCAAAGAGGTAAACATTGGAACTGAAGAAGACCCCAGGCTCCTAACTATAGCTTCTAGTCTCCCTCCTGAGGAAGAAGAAGCGCTCATAGAAATGCTGAGGGAGTTCAAGGATTCTTTTGCCTGGTCATATGATGACATGCCCGACATTAACCCCGAATTAGTGGAACATAGGTTAATTTTGAAGCCAGGGGCAGTTGCCGTTAAGCAAAAATTGAGGCGTTTCCTCCCCCACATTGCTTTGAAGATGGAAGAGGAAATTGATAAGCTACACAAAGCCAAGTTCACCCGTGTAGTCCTCTATCCGTTGTGGGTGGCGAACATAGTCCCAGTAATGAAGAAGGATGGAAGAGTGCGAATTTGCATTGACTTCTGAGACTTGAACAAGCCATGTCCAAAAGATGATTTCCCTTTACCTCATTTGGATGTGTTGATTGATAACACCGCTGGGTATGAAACTCTATCATTTATGGATGGGTACTCAGGATATAATCAAATCCGTCTAGCCCCAGAGGACCAAGAGAAAACCTCCTTCACCACGCCCTGGGGAACATATTGTTATGTGGTCATGCCGTTTGGATTGAAAAATGTCGGCACCACTTATCAAAGGGAAATGTTGGCTATCTTCCACGATATGATTCACATAGATGTTGAAGTGTACGTGGACGATATTGTGGTGAAGTCTCAAACTCGAAGAGAACACTCCTCCGTGCTGGCCAAAGTATTTCGTCGCATGCAAGAATATCAATTAAAGATGAATCCGAAGAAATGTGTGTTTGGGGTTTCTTCAGGCAAATTTCTAGGTTTTATAGTCAGCAAACGAGGGTTCAAATAGACCCGCACAAGGCCAAGGCAATCAATGAGATGCCCCCTCCTAAGAATATATCTGAGCTTCGAGGTTTGATTGGTCGATTACAGTTCATAAGGAGATTCATATCTCAGCACTCCCAAAGGTGTCGGCCTTTCTATGAACTGTTGAAAGGAGGGGCCAAATTTGAATGGAACACCAAGTGCCAAGAAGCCTTCGATGAACTCAAGGGTTATCTCATGAATCCGCCCATGCTGCAGGTGCCTGTCCCTGAGAAACCCTTAATCCTATATCTATCTACAATTGACGACTCCCTAGGAGCTGTCCTTGCGCAACATGACGATTTGGGCAAAGAAAGGGTAGTCTATTGCCTATCTAGGCTCTTCAATCCTTCCGAGCTCAAACTCACCACAATGGAAAAGACATGTGCAGCGCTAGTGTTGGTAGTGCAGAAATTGAAGCACTATTTCCTAGCCCATAGGGTGAGTTTGATTTCTAGAATAGATCCTATCAAGTATCTCCTGGAGACACCAGTCCTCACCGACATATTGGCACATTGGCAGAGTTTCTTGTCTCAATTCGATATCACCTTTGTAGTCCAGAAGGCTATAAAAGGGTATGCCATTGCTGAGCACCTCGCTCACCTTCTTCTTCCTCACAGTGACACGGTTCAAGAGGATTTCCTCGATGAAAACCTATCACTCATCTCTCGCGATCCCTTCTTGTCACTCCACTTTGATGGAGCTCTCAATTCTAGGGGACGGGGCATAGGTGATGTCTTGCTCACCCCAGAAGGTGTAACGCCCCTCTTAGACCCAGTACAGTTACACCAACTCACATTGGATCTAGTAGAGGTATTACAGTGGAACGAATCCAACAAGTACAATACAGGTTGAAATATACACAAATAACTATTCAATTCCAATGATAATTGACAGATTATGGAATTAAACACTTGCAATCAGCATTTATTCAAAAGTAAATCTAATGCAGAAAAAGGTAACAATAGTCCAAATTTTATTACATTTTAATGACTAGCTGCATAAAGGAAATTACATAAGATCCTCACATACAAGAGTTACTCTAAACTCTCTAGGACAAGCTAAGTCTCCACGTCCTCACGTTCTGAGTCAGTTTGCACTAACTCCTCCGTATCCTCTAGCTCTCCTGAAATGTTAGGCAAGTATGAGTCTACAAGACCCAGCAAATGACATGAAAGACAGTTCAAAATATTAACAGTATATTAGGTTTAAAAACATGGTAGTACATTAACATTTCATTCATTGATATCATATACTTTTCCTTACTACAGTTCTAAGCCCATTGGCAATCATTCATTTCATAGTGATTCTAACTATTATGGAAATAAAATATGTTTGTATGTAACATGGAATCACTTATTCATGGAATCTCTTCGATGTCATGTGACCTACAACAATTCTCATGTATCAATTTCTCACTTATACATGCACTATTCTTTTACACAACAATTTTCATGTAGTTATATTAAAACATTGTCATGTAGTATGAAATTCTTTGAACAAGTTCACATGTAGGAATGTAAACATATAACATGTAGTATGTAGCATGTAGAACAGGTAGACATATAACTTGTAGCATGTAACATGTAGCATGTAAACATATAACTTGTAGCCTGAAATCATTTTCGTATAGTTGCCAAGACATAGCCCACACTAAATTAGAGATCAGTAGTCATTTAACATTCACTTATCACCTAGGCAATGCGGTGATGAAGTCATAGTATTTGCGCAAAACCGGGGAAAGTCCTTCCCACCTTGGCCAGTAGAACAAGTCTACCTCCAGGATTTCAATCCGTTGCCCACGGATTCATTTATTTACATGTAGGTGAACCATTACCATAGGGGCATCTACGGTGTAGTTCCTGTAGGAATCTCTAAGATAGCAATGTCTTATTGGCATCATTGATATAATGCATACACTAACATGTATAATAGATAGTGACATTTCATTTCATACTATTTAACATGTGTTAATGCAATATTTCAAAATACAACACTTTCAGTTTTGAAATCCTATTTACTGTACAACAGATTTCTATCATGATATTAATATCATTCTTGCATTTACATTCATTTTTATTCAATTCTATGTGTAATATATTGTTCAGAAATTCATAACAGAACGTACACATGTCTGAAAATTCTGACATTTTAACAAAAATTCGAAATCAGGAATTACAATGTACATGCCAAATTTCATAATTTTATGATTTCTGCAACTATTTTTCATGAAATTAACTCTATTAAATCAACTAACTAACATGGTTCAATATTGAGAAAAGTTCATAATTTTCATCTGGAATAGGGATTACTGACATATTATATCTATCGCAGTAATTTAGACATCAATCAACATGCTCTCCTTTAAACCATCGTACTTATCTATTGCTAACTTAACATTGATTGTTGCCATGTAATTATGCAAGTTCAATAATACATATATATATATAACCTGTACATTATAGCAATAGACAGTCCATAATATAACAATAACATGCTCTGATATTACATGGTTGAAACACATACATTCATAAATTATACATTTAAACAAATTCACTCAGATTTCTAGAAATACATGATTCTGTTAAACTCGACGTCAATTGGTATGACGTTTACTATAGTAGACGTCCACATACGATGTCGTCAAGTAATTATAGACGGCGGCACATAGCGCCGTTAACACAAACCGATGGCGGCACATAGCGCCGTTTACATATAGTAAAGACAGAAAATACATAAAATTTGGACCAACTAAACGACAGTCGATATTGCCGTTTACAGGATATAGACGGCAATACCCCTGGACGTCTAGTTCTAAGACACAGAAAACACAGAAAACCTGCATGAAATAATGGCGTTTCTAACCCTTCCCGTAGGTTGTTTTCGTGCTTTAAAAATACAGAAAAATGTTAGATACGTAGTATATCATATCCTAAACTAATCCCCCATGCAACTTGCCTTAATCCCTCCTAATGGAGTGTCGAATCCGAGCTCGAAGAAGCCCGTCTCACCAGGGAGACAGTTCTTTTCTTCGCCTTCAAGCGATACAAAACCTCCTCCGATGTAGTTCCTCCGCCTGGATGAGCCTTTGGTTAAGAAGTTCTATGCATCTCCTCGGTGAAGAAGCCTCCGATCCGCATGAACCAGCACCTGATCGCTCTGCAAAATCCCTTCCTTGGCCCTCTTTTTCCTCCTCCAGAACCAGAGTAAAACCTCTTCTATCCACGAGATCTGGTCTTATAAAGACCTCTCAAGCAAAGGCCAAACCTAATCTTGACCCTCGGATCTAAACGCATCGGATCAGCTCATTAAAACCTTCCCGAAACGGCCGATCTCCTTAATCCGGAACGGAAAGCCCAAAAATAGGCAAGTCAGCTTAACGTCAACATAGGTTGTCGTCTACCCCAAATATAAACGTCCATCGATGATGTCGTTTATAGTCTTGCCCATAATTAAATAATTCAGAAAAATTACTAACGTCAATACCTGTTGTCGTTAACATCATATAAACGACATACGATATTGCCGCTTACAAGTCTTAACGTCAAATGATCTTGACGCCTAGTTCTTACACACAACAGCATTCAAAATATGTAGAAATAAACAAACAATGTACAGAATAAATTCAATAAAATTCTAGGGTACTACATCCTCTCTCCCTTAAAATAATCTTCGTCATCGAAGATTGAGTTAAGTTACTCACCGAACAAAGACAGATAAAGCTTCTTCATTCTTTCCTCAAGCTCCCACGTTGCCTCTTCACGTGAGAAGTTCCTCCATAGAATCTTCACAAATGGAATGGACTTTGATCTTAATTCTTGCACCTTCCTGTCCAAAATCTCCACAGGTTGCTCAGAATAAGACAAATCTGGCTGCAACTGAATCGGCTCATAACTGATCACATGAGCCGGATCTCTAACATACCGCCTCAACATGGATACATGAAATACTGGATGCACCGCTGCTAAAGATGGTGGCAAAGCTAACTAGTATGCCACATTCCCGATCTTCTTCAGAATTTCAAAGGGTCCAATGAATCTCGGGTTCAGCTTACCCCTCTTTCCGAATCTTACTACACCTCTGGTTGGCGAAACCTTAAGGAAAACATGGTCTCCAACCTCGAATGCCAAATCCTTCCTTCTTGCATCTGCATAACTCTTTTGACGATCCTGAGCCGCCTTTATTCTCTGCACAATCATCTGAATCTTTGCTGAAGTCTCTTGCACCACTTCCGGTCCAACCAGATGTCGATCTCCTGACTCCTCCCAACACAATGGGGATCTACAGGGTCTTCCGTACAAAGCTTCAAAAGGTGCCATACCTATGCTCGAATGGAAACTGTTATTATAAGCAAATTCCACAAGAGATAGATGGCGCTCCCAATCACCTTTCCATTCTAAAACATAAGCTCGAAGCATATCTTCCAACGTCTGAATAGTCCTCTCGGACTATCCTTCCGTTTGCGGATGAAATGCCGAACTCAACCTCAACTGACTGCCAAAAGCCTGCTGCAAACTCTGCCAAAACCTGGAAGTGAATCTCGGATCACGATCTGAGATAATTGACTTCGGAATTCCATGCAGCTTCACAATACTATTAATATACAGTCTGGCCAAGCTCTCAACAGACTGTTTCTTCTTCATAGCAAGGAAATGAGCACTCTTCGAAAATCTATCAACGATCACCCAAATGAAATCATTTCCTCTAGCCGATCTAGGCATTCCGGATACAAAGTCCATGGTCACTTGCTCCCACTTCCACTGAGGGATTTCTAACCTCTGCATCAAGCCTGAAGGTCGCTGACACTCCGCCTTCACTTGCTGACAAATCAAACACTTCACCACAACATCAGCCACATCTCGCTTCATGCCAGACCACCTGAAAGAACGCTTCAGATCCTTGTACATCTTCCCACTGTCTGGGTGAATAGAGAACTGAGATCTATGCGCCTCCTCCAAAATTTCCTTTCTCAGATCAACATTATTAGGGACACAAACCCTAAGATTCAAGCGAATCACATCATCTTCATCTCTGGTAACTCCGCTTTTTCCAACTAACTCCTGCAACAACGGATCATCTTTCTGCAACGCAATGACCCGATCAAGAATAGAAGATCTCAAAGACAACTGCGCCATGAACAAGTTACACAATTGAGGTTCTAGAACATCCAAAGAACTTGAAGCGTCATCTAGCATCTTCTAGTCTTGCCTCATCATCTGCCTTTTCCAGCTCAACGCATCTGCCACTACATTGGCCTTCCCTGGATGGTAAGATAGTTCAAAATCATAGTCTTTCATGAATTCTATCCACCTCCGCTACCTCAGATTCAACTCCTTCTGCGAGAACAAGTATTTGAGACTCTTGTGGTCTGAGAAGAGCTCAAATCTAACTCCATATAGATAGTGCCTCCACATTTTCAAAGCATAGACTACAGCTGCTAACTCCAAGTCATGGGTCGGGTAGTTGCGCTCATGCTCCTTAAGTTGCCTAGAAGTATACACCACAACTCGACCACCCTGCATCAGAACACAACCAAGCCCAATCTTTGAAGCATCTGTGTAGATAGAGAAAGAATCTACATCATTGGACAAAACAAGCACTGGCGCTGAGGCCAGACGAGCCTTTAATTCCTGGAACGCCTTTTCACAAGCCTCTGACCACTCAAACTTGACTCCTTTCCTTGTCAACTTCGTCAAAGTCCCCGCAATAGAAGAAAATCCTTCGATGAATCTCCTATAGTAGCCAGCCAAGCCGAGAAAACTTCTGATGTTAGCTGAAGATCTCGGTGTTTCCCAATCAAGAACAGCTTCCACTTTAGCTAGATCTACAGACACACCTTCTCCTGATATAACATGACCCAAGAAATGGACTTCTTTCATCCAGAAGTTGCACTTGCTGAATTTAGCATACAACTTATGCTCCCTCAGGACACCCAACACAATCTTTAGATGCTCGCTATGAGTCTCTTCATCGGGCGAATAAATCAACACATCATCAATGAAGACTACCACAAAAGAATCCAGATACTGCCGAAAAACTCTATTCATCAAATCCATGAAAACTGCTGGAGCATTTGTCAAACCAAAGGGTAAGACAAGGAACTCATAATGGCCATATCTTGTCCTAAAAGCCATCTTAGCAGAATCCTCCGGCTTAATTCGGAGTTGATGATAGCCAGAACGAAGATCAATCTTAGAGAATACAGAAGCTCCTCGCAACTGATCAAACAAGTCATCAATATGAGGTAAAGGGTACTTGTTCTTAACAGTTACCTGGTTGAGCTTACGGTAATCTATGCACAACCTCATCGATCCATCCTTCTTCTTCACAAAAAGAACGGTGCTCCCCATGGCGAAACGCTCGGTCGGATGAAGCCCTTATCAAGTAATTCCTGCAGCTGCTTCCTCAACTCTGCCAATTCCGCTGGCGCCATGCGATAAGGTGCAATGGAAATAGGTGCTGTGCCGGGTACAAGCTCAATGCCAAACTCTAACTCCCTTGCAGGTGGCAAACCTAACAAATCTTCAGGAAAGACATCGCTGAAATCTCTGACCACCTCAATATTCTCGAAAGATAGAACCTTCTTCGAATCCTCAGTCACAACCACACTAGCCATAAAACCGGAACAACCCTTGCTCAACATCCGAGTCGCCTTCAAAGCCGAAATCACAAATTTACCCGACATGACCTTGGGCAAAGGGTGAACAAACTCCTCCTTTCCAGGAATCCGAAAAACAATAAGCTTCTGCCGACAATCCATCAGTGCATAATGCTCCTCGAGCCAATCAAAGCCCAAGATAGCATCATAATCCTTCATCTTCAGCAAATAGAAATTACCAGGCAAAACTTGCTCCTCAATGCACACAGAAAGCGACGAAAAACACTGCTCGGTCAAGATAGTTCCTGCTGGAGTATGCACAGACAAGGGAACCTTCAACTTTTCCGGAACTAGACCATTCTCCTTAATGAAGACCTTGGCAAATCTCTCGGAAACAAAACTATGCGTGGCACCGGTATCAAATAAGACTCTAGCATGCATTCCCATAATTAGAATTGTACCTTCAGTGACGTGCTCTGCCAACTCTGCCTCGTCTCTTGCCAAGGCGAACACTCGAGCCGGAGCCCTCGGTCTCCCTGCTGCTCTCGATGCCGGTCTCGCTGCTGCTGGTGCTGCTGCCGCTGCAGTCTGCTGTGCCATCTTCGGACAGTCTCTGATCTTGTGGTTCTTATCACCACATCTCAAGCATCTCCCGGAAGTCACCCAACCCACCTCGCCTCCATGACGCTTCCCGCACTGGGTACACACTGGCTTTTCTGCAATCATACCTCCGCCTGGAGTCTGTGCCGCTGCTCTCGCTGAAACCACTGCTCTCTGCTGAAAAGCTGGGGTCTTCTTCTTCTTATCCTGCCGCTGGAAAGCTGATGCTGGCCTCTTCAAAGAAGCTCTCTCTCTTCAAGGTAAACCTCCATCTCTGCCTCCTGCATACAAGCTGCTGACAAAGCTTCCTCCATGGAACGATGACCTAATGCCACTAGTCTCGTCCTCAGGGACGGCTTCAACCCCATGATAAATTTCTTTACCTTCCTCCGCTCATCTGCCACAATGTGAGGCGCATACTTGGACAGCTCCGCAAATCTTGCCTCATACTCAAGTACACTCATCGACCCCTGGGTCAACGTCAAAAACTCCTGCTCCATGCGGTCCTGCACGTGCTCTGGAATATACTTTGCCTTGAACAATCGGACGAATTCAGTCCATGCAACCTCCATAGCACCATCTTCAAACTGTGTGCGTAGTACAGAGGACCACCACACATCGGCACGCTCCTGACAAAAAAAAAAGTAAGTACATCTAAGATATATTCCAAACAACACCCATAAGCTCCTTAAAATCTATCTTTACCTGCAGCATATAAGTAGCTAAGGTCACTCTCTCCTCTTCCGCACAACGAAGGGCACGAAAGATCTTCTCCGTCTCTCTAAGCCAACTCTCCGCAAGAATGGGATCACTCTCTCCCTTAAAGAAAGGCGGGGTCATCGTCCTGAATCTTTCCATCATAGGCACTCCTCCAAAAACTGCCTCCTGAGCAGGTGCCCGTGCCTACAATCCAAAACATCCCTTAGATAACAACTCTTCAGTTAACACCTTGAATAATTCTTGCAGCTACCGACCTGAACCTGCGCCTGCAATGCCGCTGTAGTCTGAGCCTGAGTCTGCATCGCATGCACCAATCCTTGCATCAATGCTCCATAGTCTACAGGTGGTGGTGGGGGTGGCAAAGGTACACCAGTCTGGTCCTGAGCCTGCTGTGCTGGAGTCTGCTGATCACCTGCTGATTCATCACCTGGAGCCGGGCCAGCTCCTCTACGTCCACGAGTCGCCATAGACTGCAAAATAAGCATCCTATTTAATAACCTATTATTCTACATAACTTGGACTAATTCTTTATGCAGACTTGAAATGTGAATACAATACTGATATTCTATTTATGTACATGTTCAACCTGGATCGCTCTGATACCAATCTCTGTAACGCCCCTCTTAGACCCAGTATAGTTACACCAACTCACATTGGATCTAGTAGAGGTATTACAGTGGAACGAATCCAACAATTACATAACTATTCAATTCCAATGATAATTGACAGATTATGGAATTAAACACTTGCAATCAGCATTTATTCAAAAGTAAATCTAATGCATAAAAAGGTAACAATAGTCCAAAGTTTATTACATTTTAATGACTAGCTGCATAAAGGAAATTACATAAGATCCTCACATACAAGAGTTACTCTAAACTCTCTCGGACAAGCTAAGTCTCCACGTCCTCACGTTCTGAGTCAGTTTGCACTAACTCCTCCGTATCCTCTGGCTCTCCTGAAATGTTAGGCAAGTATGAGTCTACAAGACCCAGCAAATCACATGAAAGACAGTTCAAGATATTAACAGTATATTAGGTTTAAAAACATGGTAGTACATTAAAATTTCATTCATTGATATCATATACTTTTCCTGACTACAGTTCTAAGCCCATTGGCAATCATTCATTTCATAGTGATTCTAACTATTATGGAAATAAAATATGTTTGTATGTAACATGGAATCACTTATTCATAGAATCTCTTCGATGTCATGTGACCTACAACAATTCTCATGTATCAATTTCTCACTTATGCATGCACTATTCTTTTACACAACAAATTTCATGTAGTAATATTAAAACATTGTCATGTAGCATGAAATTCTTTGAACAAGTTCACATGTAGGAATGTAAACATATAACATGTAGTATGTAGCATGTAGAACAGGTAGACATGTAACTTGTAGCATGTAACATGTAGCATGTAGACATATAACTTGTAGTCTGAAATCATTTTCGTATAGTTGCCAAGACATAGCCCACACTAAATTAGAGATCAGTAGTCATTTAACATTCACTTATCACCTAGGCAATGCGGTGATGAAGTCATAATATTTGCGCAAAACCGGGGAAAGTCCTTCCCACCTTGGCCAGTAGAACAAGTCTACCTCCAGGATTTCGATCTGTTGCCCACGGATTCATTTATTTACATGTAGGTGAACCATTACCATAGGGGCATCTACGGTGTAGTTCCTTGTAGGAATCTCTAAGATAGCAATGTCTTATTGGCATCATTGATATAATGCATACACTAACATGTATAATAGATAGTGACATTTTATTTCATACTATTTAACATGTGTTAATGCAATATTTCAAAATACAACACTTTCAGTTTTGAAATCCTATTTACTGTACAACAGATTTCTATCATGATATTAATATTCATTCTTGCATTTACATTCATTTTATTCAATTCTATGTGTAATATATTGTTCAGAAATTCATAACAGAACGTACACATGTCTGAAAATTCTGAAATTTTAACAGAAATTCGAAATCAGGAATTACAATGTACATGCCAAATTTCATAATTTTATGATTTCTGAAACTATTTTTCATGAAATTAACTCTATTAAATCAACTTACTAACATGGTTCAATATTGAGAAAAGTTCATAATTTTCATATGGAACAGGGATTACTGACATATTATATCTATCGCAGTAATTTAGACATCAATCAACATGCTCTCCTTTAAACCATCGTAGTTATCTTTTGCTAACTTAACATTGATTGTTGCCATGTAATTATGCAAGTTCAACAATACATATATATATATAACCTGTACATTATAGCAATAGACAGTCCATAATATAACAATAACATGCTCTGATATTACATGGTTGAAACACATACATTCATAAATTATACATTTAAACAAATTCACTCAGATTTCTGGAAATACATGATTCTGTTAAACTAGACGTCAATTGGTATGACGTTTACTATAGTAGACGTCCACATACGATGTCGTCAAGTAATTATAGACGGCGGCACATAGCACCGTTAACACAAATCGACGGCGGCACATAGCGCCATTTACATATAGTAAAGACAGAAAATACATAAAATTCGGACGAACTAAACGACAGTCGATATTGCCGTTTACAGGATATAGACGGCAATACCCCTGGACGTCTAGTTCTAAGACACAGAAAACACAGAAAACCTGCATGAAATAACGACGTTTCTAACCCATCCCGTAGGTTGTTTTCATGCTTTAAAAATACAGAAAAATGTTAGATACGTAGTATAACATATCCTAAACTAATCCCCCATGCAACTTGCCTTAATCCCTCCTAATGGAGTGTCGAATCCGAGCTCGAAGAGCCCGTCTCGCCAGGGAGACAGTTCTTTCCTCCGCCTTCAAGCGATCCAAAACCTCCTCCAATGTAGTTCCTCCGCCTGGATGAGCCTTTGGTTAAGAAGTTCTATGCATGTCCTCGGTGAAGAAGCCTCCGATCCGCATGAACCAGCACCAGATCGCTCTGCAAAATTCCTTCCTTGGCCCTCTTTTTCTTCCTCCAGAACCAGAGTAAAACCTCTTCTATCTACGAGATCTGGTCTTATAAAGACCTCTCAAGCAAAGGCCAAACCTAATCTTGACCCTCGGATCTAAACGCATCGGATCAGCTCATTAAAACCTTCCCGAAACGGCCGATCTCCTTAATCCGGAACGGAAAGCCCAAAAACAGGCAAGTCAGCTTAACGTCAACATAGGTTGTCGTCTACCCCAAATATAAACGCCCATCGATGATGTCGTTTATAATCTTGCCTATAATTAAATAATTCAGAAAAATTACTAACGTCAATACCTGTTGTCGTTAACATCATATAAACGGCATACGATATTGCCGCTTACAAGTCTTAACGTCAAATGATCTTGACGCCTAGTTCTTACACACAACAGCATTCAAAATATGTAGAAATAAACAAACAATGTACAGAATAAATTCAATAAAATTCTAGGGTACTACAGAAGGGATCACCATTCCACTTGCATATGAACTCCAGTTCCTCCCACCAACAATGTCTCTGAGTATGAAGCTCTCCTAGCTGGTAGCTGGTCTTAAGCTTGCCTATCTTTTAGGCGCACGCCATCTCAAGATCATAGGAGACTCTCTGCTCGTTCTTTGGCAGGTCCTTTCTACCTACCGTACTCGTGACCCCAAGCTCAAGCCTTTTCAAGATCTAGTCACACTCCTAGCCAAGCAATTCCGCAAACTCATCTACATTCACACTCCTTGCTCTCAGAATATCCTTGCCGATGCCCTCGCATCCCTGGCCTCATCTCTCTCTTTCCCTCTCAGCCGCAGTGCTGAGACAATCACTGTTTAAAGATTAGAAGCTCCCTCCACTCAGGACCCTTGGTTCAATAACCTTAGGAGCTCTTTAGTCTTAAAGGCAGAGAGAAGAGAAGCGAAGGAAGTAATGCTTGTAGAGCTAGGATAAATGATGGAAGAAGAAAGGCCATGGTACCTTCCCAGAAGAAGTAGAAGCAGAGGATAGAAGAGCCATCCATAGAGCAGCGTTAAGATATACCATTGTTGGAGAAGTGTTGTACAAGCACGCTCTAAATGGAATGCTCCTAAGATGTTTGTCGGACGAAGAAGCATGGAAGGTAGTGGAAGGAGCCCACTCTAGTGAATGTGGAGGGCATGTGAATAGCCAAATGTTGTCTAAGAAGATTCTTAGGCAGGGCTATTACTGGACAACCATAGAAGAAGACTGTGCCATCTACGTCCGTAGGTATGTCAAGTGCCAGCTCTATGCTGATAAGATCCATGCCCCGTCCTCTTCTTTGCATCCACTATCTTCTCCTTGGCCTTTAACCATGTGGGCCTTTGATATCATTGAACCTCTTGGTGATCCTAATGCTCAAGTAAAACAAAAATCTTTCATCCTTACTGCTACTGAGTATTTGACCAAGTGGGCTGAAGCAGAGGCATTTGCAGAAATCAAAGGCTCGACCGTGTGCAGATTCATCATGAAGAACGTCATCTCGCGGTTTGGAGTGCCAAGTGGCTTCGTCACCGACAATGGACCCCAGTTTATATCCCACGAGCTTCAGGACCTATGTAAGAAATTCAACATTTTCTTGCATCATTCGTCTTGTATTATCCACAGGGCAACGGCCAAGCCAAAGCCACAAACAAAACACTTCTGAAAATTTTAAAGAAAACTTGTGAGTCTCATAAGTTCGCTGATTGGCCTGAAAATTTGATTGAGGCTCTGTGGGCCTATCATACCTCCGTCCGCACACCCACTGGGTAAACTCCCTTTTCACTTACTTACGGGATGGAGGTCGTATGTCCACATGAGATCCTCATTCCTTTGCTAAGAATACAGCTAGACAAAGAACTTAATCCCGACGAACGTCGAGAGGCGTTACTTACATAGCTGGAACTCCTAGACGAACGACATCTAGCCATAGCCGATCATGTGCTTTCTTATCTCAAGATATTTTCAAAAAAGGGTGATTGAACGCAAATTCCAAGGAGACATGGTTGTGAAGTGAATTTTCATAAAACCTGGAGGTCCTAGGTCAAAATTGCAACCAAACTCGGAAGGGTCGTACGTTGTTAAGGAAGTGTACCGTGGAAACGCGTACAGACTAGTCAATGCCGATGGTGAGGAGCTTTCTCACCCGTGGAATGGGCTGTATCTTAAAAGATTCTACCCTTAATAAAAGGTTTTCAATAACGACATCATTTGACAAAAGAATGTTAGTAGCTATGTGTCTTACTCCCTTTCATTTGTTGTCAAACGACCCTTACGCTCAGTCACACACACCACACGGCAACACATGGCTAATTTGTATTTAGTTGGTGGTGTTCCTGCCTAGCCCTAGTATGGGGTGCGAAGGTCAATTCTCTTCTTGCTCAGACAAGGTCTAGCGGCAAAAGGATACTAACTTGAGGACTTGGGAAGTATAGCTCATATATATGAAGTCTCAAAGAGAGACGGTCTGTTCAAAAGGAAGAAAGAAAAGAAGAGTAAAGAAAAAATTGATAAGAATATGAAGCAAAAAAAATTTGAAAATAGGGGCATGTCAAAGAGTGGCAGTACAGTTTCCCACGGGACGCCCTTGAGCCCGGTTGTACGCATGCCCCGGACAAGATATTGACCACAAAGTCTCTGAACAACAGATGGATTCCATATGAGATACACATTTGCGAGTCATACAAGGCAGTCTCCCAGGCACCAAGTCCAAGTCTTGTCTCCTTTAAGTCTTCCTATCCCCGCCAATGACTAAAGAACCCCGTACCTGGTCTATGTTCGAACATTAGCGACTACGGGAAAATGGCCTTTAGAGCCAAAGCAAATGCACACTGTGTTTAGGGGATAGTTGACAAGCATATGATATGAGCAAGATCCATAGCCAATCACTCAAATGCAGAATATGTCGTTATCATGAAAACCCAAATAAAAAAACAAAAAAAAATCAGAAAACCCCAACCCCCCCCCCCAAAGAAAAATCGAAAACCCCACAAAATCCAAAAAAATCAGAAAATTCCCCAAAAAACCCAAACAATCAGAAAACCCCAAAATAAAAAAAAATCATAAAATTTCAAAATACAAACAAAAAATCAGAAAATTTTCAAAAATCCAAAAAAAAAAAAATATCAAAATCCAAAAAATTAGAAAATCCCCAAAAATCCAAAAAAATGGTGTGTACATATTGCTTTCCTTTTGCATGCATTATTTTCATTTATTTATCGCCTATTTGAATAAGGCTTAGCCCCTTGACAATTAGAAAGTTGAAATCATTTTACTCAGCGCAAGGGGCTGAGCCAAAGAGCAGATCTAACCTATTTTTTCTAAGTGTGCAGGGATAGAGAATTTTTGGAATGCGTGTGCAACAATGTACTCAGGATACTCTCTCTCTCTCTCTTATTCGAATCTCATCTCACACTCGTGTCAATTGCAGTTCATTCATTTCCATAAATATTGACATAAAATAAATGATCCACTAAGAGATAAGTAGTCTGTACAAAGATAGGGGGGAGGTGGCTCACAAACTCCTCACTGTCCACTGGCACTCTTCTCGGATCCCTCATGCCTATCTGGTGGTGGTGGCATCTAACCACCACCCTGCCACTCCGGGTGCTCGTCTCCCCACCGAGGCGCCTCTCCTCCTCCCCGTTCCTCCGGCGACTGAAGGAACCTGCTAGATACTATCTGACGGAGGCACCGGTCTCCCCGCTAGCACCACTCACACCGCTCCGACTCCTGCTCTGCAATCGGCCTATGGCCGTCATCACCTCCTAAAGTCCCCGAGCTAGGGTCTACTATGGACGATCCATTTCCCGCACCCCCGTCGGACTGTGGAATCCTCCGTTGGCTCGCGAACGTCGCTAGGCTCTCGTTGGCGATGATGGGTCACTGGTTGACCTCGTTGAGTCCCCAGTTGACTAGGTTCACTGAGGAGAAAACAAAGAAAACCAAAAGTGATGGGAGATGTTTGTAATTGCCAGGGCCTTACTTGTGCCCAAGGAAGTTTTGTGATCACATCGGGTGCAACAGCCTCGCACAGCAAACGGAGACGGGGCTTCAACTTCTCCTCCTTCGGCCGACCAAGGGAAGATAGCTCCACGGTCTTCTTAAGAGTGTTCCTGCCACGAGAGAGACTCTATTAGACTAAGGGAAGTGCAGTAGATGCTCAGAAACGAAAAGAAAAGCCCAAAAGGCGAGTCCCGTACCGGTTGCAGACTTGAGAAGAGGGGTGGCCAAGTGTTATGACCACCCTTCTTCCCTCCATTTTTGGTTGGGAAACCCCTTTCTAGGTGTGTAGGAAGGTGTCCTACGTGCCCCGAGTGTGTGAGAATGTGTGCGCAACATGCAAGAACTAAAGGAAGAGGAAGGGAAAGGAGAGGAAGAGGAGAGAGTTGATCATCGTTTGTTGGCATTGTAGACTCCTTACAGGGCTCCTCCAGCTCGGGATGAAGCCTCCTTGACGTCCCAAGTAATGAGAGAAAGGATAAGAGGAATGATGGAAGGTGGGGTGCAACTTTCTCTCTCTTTTCTCAAAGTGGCAGCATATGGACGTCCAGCCTCTCCCCACTCACTTAGAAGGCCAAGGAGGGGGGGGGGGGGGTTAAATAGATAGTGGGGTCGGAGTTCAGAGGCTTTGGATGCTCAAGTGTGAAGAAACACACTTGCACACTTGTCAATCCAAGTATTAAATCTCCAACCAATGAGGAGAGGCCAAGTAGGATTTTTATTGGGTCAAGGGGGTGCCAAGGTGGCCCATTTGCCCGTTAGGAACGGTCCCTTGAGCTGCATGGGTAAGAGAATGTTGCAAGTGGGCTAGATTCTCGGGGTAGTTGCACAGACCTGGTAAACCATGTTGACGTCAACAGATCCTCCCGCCAATACCATGTAGGCGTCCACCGATGTGGACGCCAACATAAGTAAACGTCCAGGAGGCTTGCCGTCAAGATGTAGTCTGCGGCAATCGATGCTGCCATCTACATGGCATCCGAGGCAAGTCAACAAATGGTCAAACAGTCTTTATTGGGCCATAGAACCATGCGGGGATGGGCCAAATCTCGCGTCTACAAATGCCCCTCCGAGACGTCCAGTCTTGCAGGGGAGCCAAGCAGACTAAAAGGTTGGTGTCTCGGTAAACAAAGGACGCAGAGATTTGATGAAGGGCCATCTTCGAGGATAGGAATTCTAGCAAGCCAAACGAATGAGTTAGGCTATAAACGAGTGATGAATCGTCTGAGAGACAAATGTGGATAAGAGGAAGAGTGATCTACCCGTGTAACTACAACTGCAACCCAATGTTAGGGTCCTTGGCGTGGCCGTGTCGGACATTCACTAGTTTCTGGCGTATCTGAGTCAAAGGAGTTGTAATATGACGGTTGAATCAAGAGAGTCTCATAACCGGAGCTCGTGGGCTCGTTGGCCTAATTAGGACGTCTGTCCCAAATTTAGGGGGTCGTGGAGACAAGGAGTTGGTTGATCTCTCAAAGGACTATCAAAAGATTCTAATTGGAATCAATGTTTGGAAAGCCTGAAGTCCGGAATTAAGCCCGCGACTGGCAAAGGTTCAAATGAACTCAACAAGACTGCTTGACTGTTTGTGAAAGTCACGGTGGGACAAGTTCTCGAAGGGGACAACAAACGCCTGATATCAACTTGGATATTCAAGGAGGGACTGACCCGGTAGGCCACCTGAGCTGGGGAGCCATAGAGCAATCGAATGATCGAGAAAATCACCATTTTTTTTTGAGTCAGTGAGAGAATGTTAGTAGTGATGGCCTAAATGCATGTTGGTGTGGGTTGCCTATCTAAAATGCAAGTTAGAACCAGAGGAAAATTCTAAAGGCCAACAAATAACTGAGAGATCGCAAACCCGTCATGATTTTTGGTAGAGGGGAACTCGAGGTTCTCGATCACTAAGTTATTCGCCTCTGGCGGGGTCCTACATTAGACATACCTGTAACACTCAAGGTCGCATGAGTGTTCCGAATCTGAAGAGTAGTTTATGCTTAGATATCTGCAAAACAGCTTGAAGCACAAGATAGAATATAATGGCCTTATAAATAATCAAATTTTGAAAGTTTCTGTGTAGTAAACGTCCACCCCGATGGCCACCAATATGCAATTAACGTCAACCTGTGATGCCGTTGACTGGACACTGGCGTCAACCGATCTGGACGTTTACTGGCCAGCAGATTAGGCTGAAAATATAGGTGATGGGAGTCCATGAGGACTCTTCCTTCTTCTTCCTCCATCCCTCCCTGTTCCTCCTGCGAACCAGAGAGTTTGGGGACGAATTGCAGTAGAAGACATGGTCTCTACATCGACCGAAAAGTCCACGTGCATAAACCCGGGGATTCTGAGCGAGGTTCTGGGGCATCTGAGCACCAAACTAGCCAACGGGGAGGTAAGTAATGCTCACTTCTGCTTCATCAAAAGCTGAAAACGCCCCAAGCTCCAAGCTCCCTTCTCACAACATTCGTTCATGAAGGAGGTACCTGCTTTCCCGAGCCAGGGCCAAGTACGGGCCTTCTCCTGGCTAGTTAACCTAGTGAACGGCGTCACGCTGGACATGAGAAACCTCATTGGGATGCGGAACTTGAGTTTCATGGTGGTGCTGGCAAAGAACATGAAGGATATGTGGTGGGGCTTCGACGCTCTAGGAGCGCTGGTTGAGCGGTGGCATCCGTATACACACACTTTCGTGTTCCAGGCCTTCGAAGCAAGCATGCTGCTAGAGGAGGTGGAACTGCTGTTGGGGTGGAGGCGATGCTTGGAGTATGATGTGACGACTCCTCTCCTTCCGTGGGAAGAGATCCTTGCAGACATCGTATGGGACAAGAAGGAGGTGCTGAGAATGGCGAACAAGAATGGGATCTTCCTAGACCGACTAGCCTGGTGGTTGATACAGCATGCGAAAGAGATTGGAGGAGAGCGAGCAACCCGAGGATTGACACTCTGCCTAGCTGGAGTTTTCTTGTTCCCCACCAGTGGCGACTTCCTCCTTTACGAGCACGTGGGAATCCTATCTCTGCTATGGCGCAGGCAGTCACTTGCCCCTGCAGTGCTGGCACACCTCTATAGCTCTCTGACCACAATGAGCCTAGGCGGACGCACATGCGGGAGTTTGTTCCTGCTTCAGTATGGATGGAGGCTCATTTGAAGTTTGACTTTGCTGATAAACAACCTACCCCCTCTAGAATCTTCCTTCGGAGTTCGGTGCACTGCAGCAGGGCATGGTATGAGCCAGAGGATGAGATCAAGTGTGTGACAGCACACCTGAAGAGTAGAGATGCTTGGAGAGATCAATTGGCTTATCTGGTGATGGAGGATTTCATAGTGAGGCCACTATTCATGAGGACCATTGAATTCAAAGTTCGTACCAGGGAGGATAAAGATTTGTTGTTGATTGGGGCTGATCGGATGGTGGTATACCAGCCACATCGGTGCCATTGTCAGCTCGGAATTCCACGGGGAATTCCAACTTCATCCAACTGCACCGACATGATGATCCTGGGCAGAAATGAGAAGCTGATGAAGAAAGCGAGGAAGACTTGGGCGAAATACACTGTGAGCAAGAAGGTGGGACTGGCAGTGCAGGAAAACCGGTAAGACATCTGGAAGTATGAAGAGTTTAATGACACTATTCGCCCCATTTCTTGTGATTTTTACATGGCCCGTAGGGAAAGTGATGTACTTTCCTCATTTCCAATAAGTGTAACACAATTTGGAGAATAAAGAATAATTTGCATTGTGTTTGATGGTATTGAATTGCTTGAATTGTGGAATTGAGCATTGAAGAGGTTGAATGATGTTCAGATGGGCACCAAATGAGTGTTCTGTGAGGACTGGATGCGCAAGGTTGGCGTCCACATCAATGGACGTCGACAGAATGTTGACGTCCAGATTATGGCCGCTAACAAGCAGAGAGAAGACTAGACATCCAAATCAACAGCCGTTGAATTCAAAATAAACATCCACAACATGGCCGTTGACCGGATCTCGAGGTCTGACAGTGATGAGACGTTGGCGTCAACCATGTGGACGTTTACAGTACGTCAATGACTAGGGTTTGACGTCCGAAAATGGTAAACGTCCTGACCTTGCCGTCTATTTTGAAAAATAGCTTTTTACCCAAACCGAGTGTCGCCGGCGCCATTTCACCTCCTCCAACTGCCGGAGAGCTCCGTTTCTCTCCATTTTTCCCACACTCTCACTCTTTCCAATCCTTGCTTCTTCTTTCTTCTTCTAATTGTTTTGATCCTCTTGAGACCTTGAACGTTGGAGATGAGAATGAGAGGGATAAGAATGATCCTCCGGACCCGTCATCAACCGGGGGAAGAGGAGGAGGGGGCGACGAGGACGGAGAGTCCGGTGGAAGCGGAGGGCACGACAGAGGAAGAGGAGATGGAGACCGGTGGCGTGCCGAGGGGGGGGGAGGAGACTGCCGGAGATGACAGAGGGGGAGACAAGACGGAGGCGGAGGTGCCTCGATGACCCAAGGTAAGCTTCATAGAACCCTAAAAACCCTGTGTGGTGTGATTGTAGAAAGTGGAAAGAGGGGAGAAATAGAGGAGGTGCCGGCGGGTTGAACAGGAACTTGACGACAAGATCAGTTGCCGTCGATATCCTATTGATGTCAACTATGTTGCCGCCAATAAGAACTTGACGGCAAGGTAGTAGACGTTAACCCATGATCTTGATGGCGAACATGTTGACGCCAATTTTGTTTAAACGACAAGCGATGCTGACGTCGGAGGCCAATTGTCCTGTATTTTCTGTTCAGGGAAAGGGGAGAATGAGGAGCAGGGTTAGTTGGGACCTATGCTGGGCTTGGTACAGGGCACTACCGGAGGCCCAGCAGACCCGGATTGCCTAGATGGGATTCGGGCATCTTCTATCGGTGCATCCATTCCACGTGGACGTACCGTACTTGGAGGCCCTGAGGGAGAGATGGGAGGAGGACTGCAAGGCATTCATTATGCCTGGGGGTCACATGATACCCACGTTGGAGGACGTGGCGTATCTGATGGGACTGCCGGTTCAGGGAGAGCCAGTGGTCGGATAGGATAGGAGTGATTATTATGATGATATAGTAGAGCTGCTGGGGCCAGAGTTCGTGGCCGGGAGGAGGAGGCCGATCCGGAGCATCTTGCTCGGATCTTTGTCAGAGGCGGTAGGGCTGAGAGGCAGGAGGAGAGGGCCACCTGAGACTTTGGAGGAGTTCTACATGGGAGTGCGGGGGGCACTCGACCTAGGGGACCGGAGCGAGGAGCGGTCGGTGTGGATCTTCGTCGCCTACCTCTTTGGGCGGCTCCTCTTCGCCACGCAGTCATCCCAGATGAACTACAAGTTTGTACTGCTCCTCCGGGACCTGGGACAGGAAGGGCAGTATTCGTGGGGTGCCGTGATGCTGGGACATCTCTTCTCTCTTCTCCCTAGCAGCTCATGGCGCTCTCAAAGCACAGGGGCTTCACCCCCTTTCTACAGGTACGCCTCTCTCTTTCTTTTAAATGCTCATCATTGAATTTATAAATTGATTAAACTGCCTGACTGACATTCTCTTTCTTATTGCCTTGCAGATCTGGGGGTACACCCGCTTCCTTATGGGACGCGGGGTGTAGGCAGAGGGGTGCCAGACAATGGTGCCTCTCATGGCGAGGTGGGAGGTAGTTCCCGACCCGAGGGTGGCGGATCGGCACGCGGAGGACGTGCGCGCCGCACTGGACCACTACCCCCACGACCAGGTACTAAACGCAACGAGCTCTCCTTGTTTCTATTGCTTTCAATTGTTCCTTTTGGGTGACTGACCAATGTCTTTGTCATTTGAATTGCTTGACTTGATTCTAACCTTGAAGTGTGAATGACAGTTGTCGGAGTCGTAGGCAGTACGCCTCTTGAAGGGGCGACTGGCGGAGCAGGAGGTGGAGCTGGAGAGGCTCCACACCGAGGTCCGGGCACTGGTAAGTAACATCACCCTTGACCATCCCTTGAATTTATTTGAATTTGATTTGACCTGATAATTGACCAAGGTATGTGAATGCAGAAGGGGGAGCTAGCGAGGGTGCGAGCGAGCTGAGATGTAGGGGAGAGCTTGTCCGTTCAGTCAGCTAGAGGGGACCTGGCGGTCCGCCTGCAGGAGGCCCTAGACCGGGCACAGGCGCGGGTCCAGGAGCTCGAGGCAGAGGTAAGACACTAACACCTTTTTACTTATGATTTGACTTGATTTGACTTTGCAGGCTGTCGCGGATTTGGAGTTTCTGAAGAACCGGGTGCTGAAGAAGCGCCGAGAGCAGCAGCGAGAGGCCCAGTAGGAGGCAGTCGGGAAGATGGGTACGTGTTCGGGTCTCTTGATGACATCGTGTCACTGGGGGATCCGTCCGTCGGACGAGGAGGAGTATGACCAGAGGCCTCCACCGCGACGAGACCTCCTGTCCCGGACCGGCGTCGGGAGAGGGAGGAGGAGGAGGTGAGTAGCTTACGCAGGCCGAGGCCTAGCGAGGGGGAGAGGAGAGAGGAGTGACACTTGGTTGTACCACCGGGGTATGCCCCTATCATGATATGTACAGAACTTCATCCTTTATAGTGGATTTTTGTGGACTTCATCATTTGTGTTCTTGAATGGTTTGCTTTGTACTTTGGTTCCTGCATCCACAACACTTAAAGGAAAAAAGTTAGTGTAGATCTATCTTTAGCCCCTTGCCTAAATGATGCCTTTCTTGAGATCTGGTCAAGGGGCTAATGTCTAATTAAAGATAGAAACACAAATGAAATAACCGAAGGGAAATATGCACATGCATTTTTTTGTCTCTTTTTGATGATTTTGTTTTTGAATAGGAAAATAAGTAACATGTTAGTATATGTACATGGTATTACTAATTTTTTTGGATTTTGATTTTTTGATTTTTTTTTATTTTTTTTAGAATAAGGGGAAAATATGTACAAGGTGAAAATATATACTTCGGGAGACTCTCATTTTTTGTTCTTTTTTCTCATTTTCCATTTTTTCTAGATTTTCTAACTCTAAGACACATATTCATCACATGTCAAAGCATAGGGTCCGCATGATCTACTTAATCCACGGAGGTCATGAATAAGGAGGATCGTGCATGAAATCTTTGATGTCGGAAACTGCCCGTAGCCTTCTTAATGTTTTCCACCATGGAAGGTCTTACAAGGTCAAATTTGCCCCAAGAGGGAGGAGTTTGGAAGAAATAAGTAGTAAGTCATGCAAGGATTTAGTTCAAACTATTTTCTGTTTCCAAACCAACATCTCACACTAAAAGACTTGGTCAACAATTATTTCCAGGGGAATTTTTTCATTTTATTTGACTTCTGGGGTGGAGGCACGCACTTTTTGCTACCTCCTTGATTTGGTCAGTCTTTTTTTGGGTACGTACTTTTTGCTACCCTTTTTTGATCTTTTGACTTTTCTTTTCCCCCTTTAGGCTTGATTTAACATTCTACTCCTTGAATTTTCCTTGATTGCCCCTGTTTATGGTGACCTTGTCCTTTAGATGGGAGTGGATGGTCCCCTACTCGTAGTTTGCACCGCTTCTAGACGTGACCAAGTGGGAAGAGAATAAGGGAAGCATATTGACCGAATTAGACTGCCCGAGTGTACTTGTGATTTTCCAGCTAAAAGACAATATCTCAACATCGTGTGGTGTGTGAATAAACCCTACCTTACTAATGACCAAGTGGAAAAGTATAGACTTAAACCCACACCATTGACAAGTGATGAATGACAGACTCGACAGATCGACTAAGGGTAGAATTTCTTGAGGTAGACCGCGTTCCAGGGGTGTGACAACTCAACTCCTTCAGCATCTACTAACCTATAAGCATTCCCTGAGTTTGCTTCTTTGACAACGAAAGGACCTTCCCAATTTTCTTGCAATTTGCTTCTGGGACCTGGTGCCTTTATGATTTTGCGCTTTAGGACCATCTCACCCACTTCAAATTTTCTCTCAAGAACTCTTTTGGCATAAAAACGTGCAATTCTTTGGCGATAGACTTGTGCATGGTCAGCCGCTATCATTCGCCTTTCATCTAAGAGTTCAAATTGTGCCAACAAGGCCTCCCGTCATTGACCGGGGTGAAGTTCGAAATCCAATTGAACTCTAAGTGAAGGGACAAAGATCTCATATGGGAGTATCGCATCTGATCTGTATGTTAAAGCATAGGGGGTTTGCCTCGTAGGAGTTCGGACCAAGGTGCGATAAGCCCAAAGAGCCTCAACCAAGCGGTCTCGCTAGTCAGCATTGTTATGAGATTTGCAATGTTTTCTTTATAATTTTGATGAGAGTTTTATTAGTAGCTTCCGCTTGTCCATTACCTTGTGGATAATATGGGGATGAATGATGCAAATTAATACCATATTTACCACACATGTCGCGGAGCTCCTGTGAAGTGAATTGAGGCCTATTGTCGATGACGATGTCCCGAGGCACGCCGAACCTTGCAAGAATGTTGCGCTTGATGAACTTGACAACTGTTGAAGCTTTGACCTCTATGAACGCTTCTGCTTCAGCCCGCTTCATGAAGTACTCTGTGGCGGTTAGAATGAAGGACTTCTTATGGATTTCTCCGGTTCTGTCAACGAGTGGACCGACCACGTCGAATGCCCACATGGAGAAATGCCATGGAGCAATGAGAGGGTGAAGAGAAGTGGAAGGAGCATGGGTTTTATCACCGTGCAATTGGCATTTAGCACAGTGACGGACAAAGTGACGGCAATCTTCATCCATGGTAGGCCAGTAATAGTGTCTTAGCAACTTTTGGGCAATTGCTCTACCATTGACATGGCCACCACATTCACTAGAGTGAGCGGCTTGAACAACACTTTGAGATTCGATTTCATCGAGGCAACGAAGATAGATCCCACTGAGAGATTTCTTGTAAAGAACACCACCTATGATTTTGTAACGCTCTGAGACGTGGCGAATGGCCCGTCTATCGGCAGAGGTGGCATAATTGGGGAAGGATCCATCCTTGAGATAGTTCTCGATGTCAAAGTACAAGGATGGCCGTCTTCGAGGTCAATTTCGGGCTCTTTGAGAGTGCATGGATGCGAAGAGAAGGTGATTTGAGTTGAATGAACCAAGGATCAACATGAGAAGGGACTCTTAGTCTTTGGACGGAGATGGTTTCTGATGATGTTCCCAAAGGGATGGGAATGGAAGAAGCCAGGGAAGCAAGTGAATCGGCTAGAATGTCATGCCCCGACGCGGAATGTCGGAGCGCAATGGCAATTGCAAGAAAAAGGTATAGAGCGAATACTAGACATCAGACCATTGCACATTGAATAATACTAAAGCAAATCTTTCTCATTAATAACCTTCCAAATGTCTAGTTACAACAACTAATATCAGAGCCATTCTATAGGGCCCAATTACATTGCAATAAAAGGAAATAACTAACTACAATTCTAAGATAACATAATGACTCGGGGGTACTCCTGGCTTCACTCTTGGTCATTCCCTTCCTCGTGAGTGTATGTGTTATCCTCGGTCTCACCTGAGAACATAACATCAAATAACATAGGGTGAGCGATAACGCCCAGTAGGACTTAAATCTCAGGCTCAAGCAGGCTTTAAGTAATTAACGCATTTAATGGCAGAGTATCTAAAGATAGTAGGTACAAGAGAGTCAAAATATAGCAAGAGATAGCACAACAGGTAACATGATAGCACAATAGTACGAGATCGAGTATGGTTTCCAAAAATAGCACAAGTATTGAGTATAGCACAAATAGCAGGATGACCATAGTATAACTAGCACAAGTATAATAATAGCACAACGCGTATAGCACTTGTTTGTCATTCTAGACATCGAGAGAGTATAGCACGTTTTGTGTTTTGATTGTCATATAGATAGTCAAGATAGATAGCACTTGAGTGTAATGCCAAACACTCTGATCATTTAACTCCCATGGGCACTAGCACTTTCGGGCGCACATCCCAGGACCAGATCGGGCCCTTTATATATTGCCAGGCATTGGTTATATTGTATCTTTAGACAATCAGTCAATGGCTAATGTAGAGTACCAAGAATAGTTAAAGCACTAGATGAATAGACGAGATAGTATGGACGAGCGAGTAGAGTATAGATGAGAGCTAAGGGTACATCACGTAAAACAACGAGTAACTGGCGATAGTAACAGTTGCACAACACGCGCACGTCGTATTGGCAATCAGGTGGAATTCACAATCTTCTCGCTGGCCATGTTATGCACAAGTCTAGAGGTCCGATGTGATTCAAGGTATGAGCGAACTTCTAATAGCCGTTTGGATCATATCGATCCCTAAAGGTATAATGGGTGTTAGGGTACAACCGGCTCGTCGACCATGTGGGAATCCATGATCAGAGGGGACTTACGGAGGCCTTGTGTAAGGGTTCACTAGTCTGGCGAAAGGAATATCCAACGGAGAGTTCACCACAAGCCAAGTAAAGTGTGTATATAAAAATAGGTGCTTGACATTCTAGAGGAATTCTAGAATAGTGGAGCGTCGATATCGGTATATAAACAACGCAAGAAACGAATACAAGTCCTTTAAAATTGGGCAATTAATATACTCTATTACAATAAATTACCAGATACATTATGAGATATTTTATGCCAAATTTCAGCCATATATGGATGGTTCATGTGTTTGCATGTGTAAGAGAATCATAGATAGAAAAGAAGTCGTGAATATGTATTTTAAAGCATTCAATATAACTCCATTTTAACACAGGTGTTTTTACTGCATGTATGACTGTTAAAAAGGCGTAAGAATTTTGTAGAAAGTGAGAGCAATAAATTTTATGGGTTTTCATCAAAAATCCTGTGAACGCGACGTAGGCCAGTAAGGGTCGCGACAGGGTCAGGGCAGATCACGACAGGGCCTGAAAAGGGTCACGGCAGGGCTGCCAGGACAGAAGGCCAGAACACGACGTAGGGTACTGTCGCGTTCAGAATGCGACAAGGAAAGCGTCGCGACGGGCTTGAGAACGCGACCTATCGGGCCATCGCGTTCTCAGGTCCATGGCCTGAGTCTGACAGAGTTCTGCTCTGTCTTGGATTACGGTCCAAAAATATCAGATTTTGATACAGGGTCGTTCAGAAAATCATAACTAATTGTATACACGATGAAAAATCATGAAACCAGTGGCAAATGAAACTAGACATGCGAGAGTACTTCCAGTAAATAGAATTAGAGAGAGAGCATGGTTTGAGCATGAACAATAATGAGTAACATAGAACATGATACAGAGAGCATGATTAATTTAATTCGAGCAACATGCTCAACAAAAATTAGGGCTTTCAGGGGCAAAAGATCCCTAACAACATGAAGTGTCTATAGTAAGAATTTCGTAGCATGGGATCAAGTGTACATGGAGATATGATTCAAACATGATGACTCAGAGTTATCATGTTTGCAGAACATCTAAAATCAAGAACAAAAGATTGGCTGGATGAAAAATTATGAAACAAGAGGGCTTTTGTTCCTGGTGATTGGAACTACCTATAGATGGATTTGATTTAGTTTTGCGTGTGAGAATACCTACCTTTGACTCGATTTGTCTTCTAGGGTTAAAATCTCCAAGAAGAAGGAAGAAGCTCCAAGAACTCCTTCTCCCCACGAGATCCTAACCTCCTTGGCCTCTTCTCCACGTCCAACAACCTTTGGCAACGAGCTAGGGTCGGCCATGAGGGTTTAAGAGGTGTATTTATGCATGTATGGGTTCCTATTCCTACTTCTATTCTAATTGCTCTTTAATTACGAGATTCCCTAACTCCAACCTTCCTTTCTTGCTTTCCAACCTCTATTTAGGTTAGGATGGGATCTAAATCCATGCTAAGTCATAAGGGGTAGGATTAGGAATCCAATTCCAACTCTTATTGCCTCTTTTAATGCTTAAAGAGTCCTTTTCTATTTAGGAGATATTAATACTCCAAATTTAGGGTATTTTCTTTTTATTTACTATTTGTAAATTCATATTTTGACCCAATAAGTTCTAGAGGATCCATTAAGCAAAGCCCATTACCCTTTTCCATTTAATGGGTTTTATTTAATCCTCTTTTCATTGAATATCCCTTTAGTTGAGTTTTTAATTTATTATTTTTCTCAAAAATTCAGGTTGCTACATAGAATATTCTGAGCCCTAGGAGTGTGGACTAAAGTGAGCTTCCTAAATTGCCGGACTACCTTTCCTACCAACTCTTGGTATGGTTTCAACTTGAGATCCTGGGTCTGGTACTTTCTAAGAGACTGCCGGAGTATCAACTGCGAATCGCCAATTATCCTTAACTCCTTGACTCCAAGCAACAAAGCCATTTTCAGCCTGACTAAGAGTGCCTCATACTCGGCCACATTGTTCGTGGCACGAAAGGTTAACTGGTAGGCGTGCGGAATGACTACCCCTTCCGGTGAGAGGAGGACTGCCCCTATTCCACAACCTTTGGAGTTGTGGGTGCCGTCGAAGTAAAGCATCCATGAAGGTTCATCATCGATAATGGCTCCTAACTCTTCATCCGAAAAACTTTCGTCGACAGGAGAGTACGAGGGTAAGGGGTGGTGGGACAAATGGTCAGCAATAGCGTGCCCCTTCATTGACTTTTAGTTGACATAGGTGATATCAAATTGATTGAGGAAACTTTGCCACCTCATCAACCGCTCCGTCAGGACGGGCTTCTCAAGCAAGTACCGAACTGGGTCCATACGCATCAGAAGTTTCACCTTATAAGCTAAGAAATAGTGTTTTAACTTCTGGGGAACCCAGACGACGGCCGCACATGTTCTTTCCATGGCAATGTACTTTTTCTCAGCCTCATTGAACAACTTGGATAGGTAGTACACCGCTCTCTCCTTCTTCTCGTCGTCATATTGGGCCAAGACTGCTCCAGTTGAATCTTCGGTGGTTGACACATAGAGCAGTAAAGGCTGACCCCAGATAGGAGGAGCGAGAACAGAGGGATTGAACAGATAACTTTTCAATTCATCGAAGGCCTTTTGACATTTATCGTTCCAATCAAAATTTGCCTCTCCTTTAAGGATCTCATAGAAGGGCTTGCAACGAATTGAATGCTGGGAGCTGAACCTCCTAATGAACTGCAGTCTGCTAATTAGCCCTCCAACTTCTCTGATATTCCTAGGAGGAGGCATGACAATTATTACTTTGGCCTTATTGGGATCAATCTCAATTCCCCGCTTGCTAACTATGAACCCAAGCAACTTTTCGGAAGAGACTCCAAAAACACACTTCTTGGGGTTCATTTTGAGGTTATGTTCTCTAGACCGTTGGAGAACTGCCCAGAGGACATCAGCATGGCCATGTCGAGTCTTTGATTTAACCAAGACATCGTCCACATAGACCTCCATGTGCACATGCATCTTGTCATGAAAAATTGCCATCATTGCCCTTTGATAAGTTGCTCCCACATTCTTTAATCTGAAGGGCATGACAATATAACAGTAGGTACCCCAAGGCGTTGTGAAAGAAGTTTTCTCCTGGTCTTCCTCTGCCAGACGGATTTGGTTATACCTAGAGAAACCATCCATGAAAGATAACATCTCAAAGCCGGCAGTGTTGTCCACTAGGACATCTATGTGTGGAAGAGGGAAATTGTCCTTTGGGCAAGCACGATTAAGGTCGTGGAAATCTATGCAGATCCTAACCTTACCGTCCTTCTTCATCACGGGGACGATATTAGCTACCCATTGTGGATAAAGCACAACCCTAATGAATTTGGCTCTGTGCAATTTGTCAATCTCCTCTTTGATCTTGAGTGCGAGCTTGGGATGTAGCCTCCTCAGCTTTTGTTTAACGGCTTTTGCGTCAGCTTTTAAGACCAACTGGTGTTCAACCAAAGAGGTGTCAAGTCTCGGCATGTCCTCGTATGACCAAGCAAAACTGTCAGAAAATTCTTTGAGAATAGCTACAAGAGTTTCTTCTTCTTGTACACTCAAGTTGGCACTAACCAAGAATACCTTCGGGGATTCTTCAGTGCCAAGATTGACCTCTTTGGTGGGTTCGTCCGCAGCCATGGTTGGCTCGTCGAACCACTTTGTGCCATCCACAAAGGAGCTCACTGGGTCCTCTTCTTCTGACCCAAGGTCTCCCGGCTCACCCTTCTCATCAAAATCTAGTAGATAGACTCCTAAACCATCGTCTACAGAGTCACCGTCTTCAAAATCAGCCTCTACAAGGGCAGGCTCCTAAAGAAATTCTGGGACTTGACTCAACATAGCACACCTCTCAGCCAAGGCCCTGACATAACGGGCAGGAACTTGCCTACCCTTCTCTTTACGAATGCGTGGCTGAGAGGGACTAGACTCTTCTAATCCTAGACTAGACTCTAAACCCGACTCTAAACTAGGATCCAAGACACTATTCACAAGACCGCTATGTACAAAACTATGTACAGGGGAAATGCCCCTAGAGGGGAGAGAATGGGAGTCTAGGTTGGAAAGCGTCGGCCCCGTGCCGAGCGGAAGAGATTCTAGAGAGGAAGGGTGCTCGATGGAGACCTCCATGTCCAATTTTCAAAATTGGCATTTTTTTTTGGGAGTCAAGGCCCAAAACCATGAGTTGCTGACTCAAGGAAGCCTCGACTGGCCAAGTGAAGGATGGAGAAAGGGTAGGTGGAGAAAGAAGAGATGAGGAAATGGTTGGAGGAAAAGAGTCAGGTGCCGGGCACACCTCAGTAGCGGGAGATTGTAAAGGAGGTGAAGGAGATGAGGGAGATGAGGAGGGGAGATCCGAACCAAAGAGCGAGAGAAGGCTGAAAGCTTCAGAGATTTCTTCAAACCCGACATCTTCTTGTGCTTCGCTTTCGGATTCGGACAGCTCCTCTATCACTGATTCCCGAGTACTCGGTTGGAGGGGCCCCTGAACGAAGTGGTCACTCAGGGTCCAAGTAATATGCTGATAGGGGATGAAAGGATCCGGATGGATGCGGTCCGTATGAGAGCCTAACCCAGCCCTATCTAACAACCTTCTTATCTATATGCTCCGGATAGGACCCTGCTCATTCCTACCCAAACCTTGGCCATGTATGTAGCCGATCTTAGCCATGACCTCCTAACCTTTTGTGGACGATCCGTTTCCCGCACCCCCGTCGGACTGTGGAATCCTCCGTTGGCTCGCGAACGTCGCTAGGCTCTCGTTGGTGATGATGGATCACTGGTTGACCTCGTTGACTCCCCAGTTGACTAGGTTGATTGAGGAGAAAACAAAGAAAACCAGAAGTGATGGGAGATGTTTGTGATCGCCAGGGCCTTACCTGTGCCCAAGGAAGTGTTGTGATCACGTCGGTGCAGCAGCCTTGCGCAGCGGATGGAGACGGGGCTACAACTTCTCCTCCTTCGGCCAGCCAAGGGAAGAGACCTCCAAGGTCTTCTTCAGAGTGTTCCTTCCACGAGAGAGACTCTATTAGACTAAGGGAAGTGCAGTAGATGCTCAGAAACGAAAAGGAAAAGCTCAAAAGCGAGTCCTGTACCAGTTGCGGACTTGAGAAGAGGGGTGGCCAAGTGTTATGACCACCCTTCTTCCCTCCGTTTTTGGTTGGGAAACCCCTTTCTAGGTGTGTAGGAAGGTGCCCTACGTGCCTAGAGTGTGTGGGAATGTGTGTGCAACATGCAAGAACTAAAGGAAGAGGAAGGGAAAGGAGAGGAAGAGGAGGGAGTTGATCCTCGTTTGTTGGTGTTGTAGACTCCTTGCAGGGCTCCTCCAGCTCAGGATGAAGCCTCCTAGACGTCCGAAGTGATGAGAGAAAGGAGAAGAGGAATGATGGAAGGTGGGGTGCAACTTTCTCTCTCTTTTCTCAAAGTGGCAGCATATGGACGTCCAGCCTCTCCTCCCCTCACTTAGAAGGCCAAGGGGGGGTTAAATAGACAGTGGGATCAGAGTTTAGAGGCTTTGGATGCTCAAGTGTGAAGAAACACACTTGCACACTTGGCAATCCAAGTATTAAGGCTCCAACTAATAGGGAGAGGCCAAGTAGGATTTTTACTGGGTCAAGGAGGTGCCAAGGTGGCCCATTTGCCCATTGGGAACGGTCCCACGCGCTGCATGGGTGAGAGAATGGCGCAAGTGGGCTAGATTCTCGGGGTAGTTGCGCAAACCTGGTAAACCATGTTGACATCAACAGATCCTGCCGCCAATACCATGCAGGCGTCCACCGATGTGGACGCCAACATAAGTAAACGTCCAAGAGGCTTTCCGTCAACATGTAGTCAGCGGCAATTGATGCTGCCGTCTACATGGCATCCGAGGCAAGTCAACAAACGGTCAAACGAGCTTTATTGAGCCATAGAACCATGCGGGGATGGGCCAAATCTCGCATCTACAAATGCCCCTCCGAGGCATGCGGTCTTGCAGGGGAGCCAAGCGGACTGAAAGTTTGTTGTCCCAGTAAACAAAGGACGCGGAGATTTGATGAAGGACCATCTTCGAGGATAGGAATTCTAGCAAGCCAAACGAAAGAGTTAGGCTAGAAACGAGTGATGAATTGTCTGACAGACAAATGTGGATAAGAGGAAGAGTGATCTACCCGTGTAACTACAACTGCAACCCAATGTTAGGGTCCCTGGCGTGGCCGTGTCGGACTTTGACTAGTTTCTGGTGTATTTGAGTCACAGGAGTTGTAATATGACGGTTGAATCAAGAGAGTCTCATAACCGGAGCTCGTGGGCTCGCTGGCCTAATTAGGACATCTGTCCCAAATTTAGGGGGTCATGTAGACAAGGAGTTGGTTGATCTCTCAAAGGACTATCAAAAGATTCTAACTGGAATCAATGTTCGGAAAGCCTGAAGTCCGGAATTAAGCTCGCGACTGGCGAAGGTTCAAATGAACTCAATAAGAGTAGCTTGAATATTTGTGATAAGCACGGTGGGACAAGTTCTCGAAGGGGGGACAACAAACACCCGATATCAACTTGGATATTCAAGGAGGGACTGACCCAGTAGGCCACCTGAGCTGGGGGGGCTATTGAGCAAACAAATGATCGAGGAAAATCACCATTTTTTTTGACTCAGTGAGAGAATGTTAGTAGTGAAGGCCTAAATGCATGCTGGTGTGGGTTGCCTATCTAAAATGCAAGTTAGAACCAGAGGAAAATTCTAAAGGCTAATAAATAACTGAGCGATCACAAACCCGTCATGGTTTTTGGTAGAGGGGAACTCGGGGTTCACGGTTGCCAAGTTATTCGCCTCTTGTGGGGTCCTACATTAGACATACCTGTAACACTCAAGGTCGCATGAGTGTTCCGAATCTGAAGCACAACTTGTGCTTAGATATCTGCAAAACAGCTTGAAGCACAAGATAGAATATAATGGCCATATAAATAATCAAATTTTGAAAGTTTTCGGGTAGTCAACATCCACCCCGATGACCGCCAATATGCAATTAACGTCAACCTATCATGCCGTTGACTGGACACTGGCGTCCACCGATCTGGACATCTACTGGCCAACAGATTAGGCCGAAAATATAGGTGATGGGAGTCCATGAGGACTCTTCCTTCTTCTTCCTCCATCCCTCCCTGTTCCTCCTGCGAACCAGAGAGTTTGGGGACGAACCGGAGCAAGAAACATCGCCTCTTCAACGATTGGAAAGTCCACAAGTATCAACCCAGAGATCCTGAGCGAGGTTTCAAGACATCTGAGCACCAGACTAGCTAAAAGGGAGGTAAGTAATGCTCACTTCTGCTTCTTCTTAGGCTGAAAAAGCCCCAAAACTCCTCTCTCACAGCACTCCTTCATGCAGGAGGTGCCTGCCTTCCCAAGCCAGGGCCAAGTATGGGCCTTCTCCTGGCTAGTTAACCTAGTGAACGCCGTCACGCTGGACATGAGAAGCCTCGTCGGGATGCAGAAGTTGAGTTTCATGGTGGTGCTGGCAAAGAACATGAAGGATATGTGGTGGGGCTTCGACGCCCTAGGAGCGCTGGTTGAGCGGTGGCATCCGCATACACACACTTTCGTGTTCCAGGCCTTTGAAGCAAGCATGCTGCTAGAGGAGGTGGAACTGCTCTTGGGGTGGAGGCGATGCTTGGAGTATGATGTGACGACTCCTCTCCTTCCGTGGGAATAGATCCTTGCGGACATCGTATGGGACAAGAAGGAGGTGCTGAGAATGACGAACAAGAATGGGATCTTCCTAGACCGACTGGCCTTGTGGTTGATCCAGCATGCGAAGGAGATTGGAGGAGAGCGAGCAACCCAAGCACTGACACACTGCCTAGCTGGATTTTCTTGTTCCCCATGAGTGGCGACTTCCTCCTTTACGAGCACGTGGGAATCCTATCTCTGCTATGGCGTGGGCAGTCACTTGCCTCTGCAGTGCTGGCGCACCTCTACTGCTCTCTGACCACAATGAGCCTAGGCGGACGCACATGCGGGACTTTGTTTCTGCTTCAGGTATGGATGGAGGCTCATTTGAAGTTTGACTTTGCTGATAAACAACCTACCCCCTCTAGAATCTTACTTTGGAGTTCGGTGCACTGCAGCAGGGCATGGTATGAACCAGAGGACGAGATCAAGTGTGTGATAGCACACCTGAAGAGCGGAGATGCTTGGAGAGATCATTTGGCTTATCTGGTGATGGAGGATTTCATAGTGAGGCCACTATTCATGAGGACCATTGAATTAATGTTCGTACCAGGGAGGATAGAGATTTGTGGTTGATTGGGGCTGAACGGATGGTGGTATACCAGCCACATCGGTGCCATTTTCAGCTCGGAATTCCACGGGGAATTCCAACTTCATCCAACTGCACTGACATGATGATCCCGGGTAGAAATGAGAAGATGATGAAGAAAGCGAGGAAGACTTAGGCAAAATACACTGTGAGCAAGAAGGTGGGACTGGCAGTGCAGGAAAATCGAGAAGACATCTGGAAGTATGAAGAGTTTAATGACACTATTCGTCCCATTTCTTGTGATTTTTACATGGCTCGTAGGGCAAAGTGATGTACTTTCTCGATTCCCAATAAGTGTAACATAGACTTAGATGAATAAAGAGATTTGCATTGTGTTCAATGGCTTGAATTGTGTGAATTGAGCATTGAATGTGTTGAATGGGCCTTCAAATTTGTTCATTGGTGTGTTCTGTGAGGACGGAGTGCGCGGAGGTTGGCGTCCACATCGATGGATGCCAACAGAATGTTGACGTCCAACTTATGGCCGCTAACAAGTAGATAGAAGACTAGACGTCCAAATCGACAGCCATTGAATTCAAAATAAACGTCCACAACATGGCCGTTGACCGGATCTCGAGGTCTGACAGTGATGAGATGTTGGCGTCGACCATGTGGACGTTTACAGTACATCAACGACCAGTGTTTGATGTCCAAAAATGGTAAACATCCTGACCTTGCCATCTATTTTGAAAAACAACTTTTTACCCAAACCGAGCATCGCCAGCGCCATTTCGCCTCCTCCAACTGCCGGAGAGCTCCATTTCTCTCCATTTTTCCCACACTCTCACTCTTTCTAATCCTTGCTTCTTCTTTCTTCTTATAATTGTTTTGATCCTCTTGAAACCTTGAACCTTGGAGATGAGAATGAGAGGGAACAGAATGATACTTCGGACCCGTCATCAACCGGGGGAAGAGGAGGAGGGGGCGACGAGGACGGAGAGTCCGGTGGAAGCAGAGGGCACGACAGAGGAAGAGGAGATGGAAACCGGTGGCGTGCTGGAGGGGGAGGAGACTGCCGGAGATGAGAGAGGGGGAGATGAGACGGAGGCGGAGGCGCCTCGATGACCTAAGGTAAGCTTCATAGAACCCTAAAAACCCTGTGTGGTGTGATTGTAAAAAGTGGAAAGAGGGGAGAAATAGAAGAGGCGCTGGCGGGTTGAACAGGAACTTGACGGCTAGATCGGTTACCGTCGATATCCTGTTGACGTCATCTATGTTGCCGCCAATAAGAATGTGACGGCAAGGTAGTAGACGTTAACCCATGATCTTGATGGCGAACATGTTGACGCCAATTGTGTTTAAACGACATGGTCCTTGACGCCAATAAAATGTGAACGACAAGCGATGCTGACGCCAATTGTCCTATGTTTTCTATGTAGGGAAAGGGGAGAATGAGGAGCAGGGTTACTTGGGACCTGTGTTGGGCTTGGTACAGGGTACTATCGGAGGCCCAGTAGACCCGGATTTCCCGGATGGGATTCGGGCATCTTCTGTCGGTGCGTCCATTCCACGTGGACGTACTATACTTGGAGGCCATGAGGGGGAGATGGGAGGAGGACTGCAAGGCATTCATTATGCCTTGGGATCACATGATACCCACGTTGGAGGACGTGGCATATCTGACGGGACTTCCGGTGGTCAGACAGGAGAGGAGTGATTATTATGATGATATAGTGGAGCTGTTGGGGCTAGAGTTCATGGCTGGGAGGAGGAGGCCGATCCGGAGCATCCTGCTCGGATCGTTGTCAGAGGCGGTAGGGCTGAGAGGCAGGAGGAGAGGGCCGTTAGAGACTTTGGAGGAGTTATACATGAGAGTGCGGGGGGCACTCGACCTAGGAAACTGGAGCGAGGAGTGGTCGGTGTGGATCTTCGTCGCCTACCTCTTTCGGCAGATCCTCTTCACCACGCAGTCATCCTAGATGAACTGCAAGTTTGTACTGCTCCTCCGAGACCTAGGACAGGCAGGGCGGTATGCGTGGGGCGCCGCAATGCTGGGACATCTTTTCTCTCTTCTCCCCAGCAGCTCGCGGCACTCTCAGAGCACCGGGGGCTTCGCCCCCTTTTTACAGGTACGCAACTTTCTTTCTTTTAGTGCTCATCATTGAGCTTTAAATTGATTAAACTGCCTGACTGACATTCTCTTTCTTGTTGCCTTGCAGATCTGGGGGTACACCCACTTCCCTATGGGACGCGAGGCACAGGTAGAGGGGTGCCAAACCATGGTGCCTCTCATGGCGAGGTGGGAGGTAGCTCCCAACCCGAGGGTGGCAGACCGGCGCACGGAGGACGTGCGCGCCGCACTGGACCACTACCCCCATGACTAGGTACAAAACTCAACTAGCTCACATTCTTTCTATTGCTTTCAATTGTTCCTTTCGATGTGACTGACCATTGCCTTCTTACATTCAGGTGGTGTGGACCCCGTATTGGGGGGAGGTGGATGCTTCCCACCCAGCGGTGGCGGCGGGTCGCCCTCTGTTCGACCGCCACCTGCTCCTGCTCTGCTTGGGGACGTGTGACGTCCTCTACCTAGAGCTAGTGGTGCGGACCTTGGGCTGGCACCAGCCGGTCATTGAGGTAGCCTCTCTAGATAGGGAAGGACACTCACGCCACCAGTTCTTCACCGAGGACCGGGACTGGAGCGAGGAGCACGGGACCACCGTCACCTATTGGCGAGCCGGCGGCGAGCATGTCCTCTAGCAGATAGACCTTTAGGACAGCGTGGCGTACCTGGAGGGGTATTGAGCACGCTACGCCAGACGGCTCCGGCTCGACCGGCGAGTGGTGAGTGAATTTCTAACTCTAAGCCTTTGTCATTTGAATTGCTTGACTTTATTCTAACCTTGAAGTGTGAATAACAGTTGCCGGAGTCGCAGGCGGTATGTCTCCTAGAGGGGCAACTTGCGGTGCAGGAGGTGGAGTTGGAGAGGCTCCGCGCCGAGGTTAGGACATTGGTAAGTAACATCTCACCCTATCTTGAATTTGGTTTGAAATTATTATGACTTGATTACTGACCAAGGGTATGTGAATGCAGAAGGGGGAGCTAGCGAGGGTGCGGGTGAGCCGAGATGCAGGGGCGAGCTCATCTGCACAGCCGCCCAGAGGGGACCTGGCGGTCCGCCTGCAGGAGGCCCTAGACTGGGCACAGGCACGGGTCCAGGAGCTCGAGGCAGAGGTAAGACACCAACACCTTTTTTACTTATGATTTGACTTGATTTGACATGACATATTTACTCCTTTGTGTGCAGCAGCAGGGAGGAGAAGTATTGACCCTCCAGGCGCAGGTGGAGAGCCTGCGACTGGAGTTGTCGAAGATGGAGGGCCGCATGCTCGAAGCGCGGGAGCGGCATAGCCAGGCAGAGGCTGATCAGGTACAGGCCATTGAGGCCCGTGTGCAGGCTGTCGCGGATTTGAGTTTCTGAAGAACCGGGTGCTGAAGAAGCGCCGGGAGCAGCAGCAACAGGCCCAGCAGGAGACATCCGGGAGGATGAGATCCGTGTTCGGGTCTCTTGATGACATCGTGTCACTGGGGGATCCGTCGTCGGACGAGGAGGAGTACGACCAGAGGCCTCCACCGCGACGAGACCTCCTATCCCGGACCAGCGTCGGGAGAGGGAGGAGGAGGAGGTGAGTAGCTCGCGCAGGCCGAGGCCTAGCGAGGGGGAGAGGAGAGAGGAGTGACACTTGGTTGTACCACTAGGGGTATGCCCCTATCATGATATGTATAGAACTTCATCCTTTATAGTGGATTTTTGTGGACTTCATCATTTGTGTGCTTGAATGGTTTGCTTTGTACTTTGCTTCCTGCATCCACAACACTTAAAGGAAAAAAGTTAGTGTAGATCTGTCTTTAGCCCCTTACCTAAATGATGTACCTTTCTTGAGATCTGGTCAAGGGGCTAATGTCTAATTAAAGATAGGAACACAAATGAAATAACCGAAGGGAAATATGCACATGCATTTTTTGTCTTTTTGTCTCTTTTTGATGATCTTTTTTTTAATAGGAAAATAAGTAACATGTTAGTATATGTACATGGTACTACTATTTTTTTTTGGATTTTGATTTTTTTATTATTTTTTATTTTTTTAGAATAAGGGGAAAATATGTACAATGTGAAAATATATACATCGGGAGACTCTCATTTTTTGTTCTTTTTTTCTCATTTTCCATTTTTTCTAGAATTTCTGACTCTAAGACACATATTCATCACATGTCAAAGCATAGGGTCTGCATGATCTACTTAATCCACGGAGGTCATGAATAAGGAGGATCGTGCATGAAATCTTTGATGTCGGAAACTGCCCCTAGCCTTCTTAATATTTTCCACCATGGAAGGTCTTACAAGGTCAAATTTGCCCCTAGAGGGAGGAGTTTGGAAGAAATAAGTAGTAAGTCATACAAGGATTTAGTTCAAACTATTTTCTGTTTCCAAACCAACATCTCACACAAAAAGACTTGGTCAACAATTATTTCCAGGGGAATTTTTTCATTTTATTTGACATATGGGGTGGAGGAACGTACTTTTTGCTACCTCCTTGATTTGGTCAGCCTTTTTCTGGGTACGTACTTTTTGCTACCCTTTTTTGACCTTTTTGCTTTTCTTTTCCCCCTTTAGGCTTCATTTAGCATTCTACCCCTTGCTTTTTCCTTGATTGCCCCTGTTTATGTTGACCTTGTCCTTTAGATGGGAGTGGATGGTCCCCTACTCGTAGTTTTCCCCGCTTCCAGACGTGATCGATTGGGAAGAGAATAAGGGAAGCATATTGACCGAATTAGACTGCCCGAGTGTACTTGTGATTTTCCAGCTAAAAGACAATATCTAAACATCGTGTGGTGTGTGAATAAACCCTACCTTACTAATGACCAAGTGGAAAAGTATAGACTTAAACCCACACCATTGACAAGTGATGAAGGACAGATTCGACAGATCGACTAAGGGTAGAATTTCTTGAGGTAGACCGTGTTCCAGGGGTGTGACAACTCAACTCCTTCGGCATCTACTAACCTATAAGCATTCCCTGAGTATGCTTCTTTGACAACGAAAGGACCTTCCCAATTTTCTTGCAATTTGCTCCTGGGACCTGGTGCCTTTATGATTTTATGCTTTAGGACCATCTCACCCACTTCAAATTTTCTCTCAAGAACTCTTTTGGCGTAAAACCATGCAATTATTTGGCGATAGACTTGTGCATGATCAGCCGTTATCATTCGCCTTTCATCTAAAAGTTCAAGTTGTGCCAACAAGGCCTCCCGTCGTTGACCGAGGTCAAGTTCGGAATCCAATTGAACTCTAAGTGAAGGGACGAAGATCTCATATGGGAGTATCGCATCTGATCCGTATGTTAAAGCATAGGGGGTTTGCCCTGTAGAAGTTCAGATCGAGGTGCGATAAGCCCAAAGAGCCTCAACCAAGCGGTCTGGCCAGTCAGCATTGTTACGAGATTTGCAAGTTTTCTTTATAATTTTGATGAGAGTTTTATTACTAGCTTCCGCTTGTCCATTACCTTGTGGATAATATGGGGATGAATGATGCAAATTAATACCATATTTACCACACATGTCGCGGAGTTCCTTTGAAGTGAATTGAGGCCCATTGTCGGTGTCGATGTCTCGAGGCATGCCGAACCTTGCAAGAATGTTGTGCTTGATGAACTTGACAACTGTTGAAGCTTTGACCTCTATGAACGCTACTGCTTCAGCCCACATTGTGAAGTTGTAGCAACCTGAATTTTTGAGAAAAATAAAAATTTAAATAATAAATTAAAAACTCAGCTAAAGGGATATTCAATGAAAAGAGCATTAAATAAAACCCATTAAATGGAAAGAGTAATGGGCTTTGCTTAATGGATCCTCTAGAACTTATTGGGTCAAAAATATGAATTTACAAGGGGAGAATAATAAGAACATACCCTAAATTCGGAGTTTAATTATCTCATAATTGGAAAGGGTTATTAAAGTAATAAAGTGGCAATTAGAGTTGGAATTGGATTCCTAAACCTACTCCATATAGTCTAGCATGAATTTAGATACTATCCTAACCCAATTAGAGATTGGAAAGTAAGAGAGGAAAGGTGGAGTTAGGAAATCTCGTAATTAAGAGAAATTTGAGTAGTAGTAGGAATATGAACTTTCATTTATATAAATACACCTATTAAACCCTCATGGCCGGCCCTAGCTCGTGCAAAGGGGTTCTTGGATGTGGAGAAGAGGCCAAGGAGGAGGAGAAATCGAGGAGAGGAAGATCCATCAAGCTTCTTCCTTCGTTCTTAGAGTTCTAAGCCCTAGAAGATAAATCGAGTCAAAGGTAGGCATTCTCACAAGCAAAACCAAATCAAATCCATCTATAGGTAGTTCCAATCACCAGGAACAAAAGCCCTCTCATTTCATAATTTTTCATCGAGCCAATCTTTTGTTCTTGATTTTAGAAGTTCTGCAAACATGATAACCCCGAGTCATCATGTTTGAATCATATCTCCATGTACACTTGATCCCATGCTACGAAATTTTTACTGTTGACACTTCATGTTGCTATGGATCCTTTGCCCCTGAAAGCCCTAATTTTTGTTGATCATGTTGCTCGAATTAAATCAATCTTGCTCTCTGTATCATGTTCTATGTTACTCGTTATTGTTCATGTTGGGTTGAATGTCTAATTCATATCATTTCCCTCCTATTTTGATGATGACAAGAAGTGTTCTTAAAGCAATTTAATTGGAACATGTCAAAAGCATCATACCTGAAAATCATGCTCAAAAAGCATTTTTCAAACCACATTTATCATTTGTGGTAATGATAAATCATTTAACTAATGATATATGTGTTTATTTTTCAGGTACAAACTTTTTATGCAAAAGATGTGTCGACACACCCATCAATGGTGTCGACACATCATCACAGACTCAAAGAGAAATTGTGCAAAAATGTCAAGAGTGTGTCGACACATGTCAAGAGTGTGTCGACACGAGTGGCAGTTTTCCAGAGATCAAGGGTACCCAGGTCGACACACTCCCAGGGCAGGTCGACACTAGACCCAGTTCCCAGAACAGCCAGTTTGAGGAATTGGGACAGCAGGTCGACACACTCAAGAGCAGGTCGACACGGGACCTTTCTCCCAGAACAGATTTTTCTATCTTTGGGACAGTGTGTCGACACAACCACCAGGGCAGGTCGACACACTACGGAAACTTTTCATCCTAAGAGCTAATGGCTGCCACGTGTCCTTCTAGGGCGATCAGAATCTTCCTTGGGAAGTGTGCCCTTGTACCCCAAAAGGGTATCTTTGGAATCCTAAGGGTATAAAAGGCTCCTTTTGGCCTCCCTTCAAAAAGAGAGACCCAACTAACCTCTTAGAGTCTCCTGAAAAATTCCTGGCGGCCATAAGAGTTCGTGTCTCCCTCCTCTGCCTTCCTGGAGTCTCCTGAACACCTCTTCTCACCAATTCAAGGTGTGAGAATTGTGGTTTGATCTTTAAAGAAGCCTCTGAAGCATCTCAAGGAAGCAGATAAGGTAGAAGCCATCGTTGGAGAAGAATTCAAGGAAGGTCCAACCTCCCAGATTGCAGAGCATCGTCTTGGACTTCATGTTTACAAGCTTCTTCCCAATTCAAGCTTCTACAAGGGAGTACACTTGAAGAACGAAGCCATTCAATACATTTTACTTTACTTCTGTTCTTCTGAGATATCTTTTGAGATTATGCAAGTGCTTCTGCATAATTCTCATTAGTGTTCTCAAATTTCGACTAGATCTGTTGCTAGGAGATCTTGTCTTAAGTTGGTGTCTAGCAAGTCTATGTGTGAGCCTTGTGCTCAGATTGTTGTAAGCCGGTGTGCTCAGTGTTGAGTTGTCAAACTCAAGTGTGTGTTGAGCAGTCTTGCTCAGTTGTTCTAGAGTAGTCTTGCTCTAGAAGTGGTGTGAGTTGTAAGCTCTTCAGTGTTGGAGTTGTCAGGCTCCAGTGGGTGTGTTACCCAGTTGTGTTAGTGAATCCTCACGGGTTGTGAGGGGTGGATGTAGGAATCACATGGGTGATTTCCGAACCACCTAAAAATCCTTGTGCATTTGTGTTCTGTGGTTTGACTGGTTCATCCGCTAGATGCTTGCATAGGACTCGTTTCTAATTCACTTAATCAACTTGATTCTCATCTAAGTTTTTCAACTCACTCCAATCTAATCAGATCAGTAGCTTTTCACTGATATTATTGCCTCTGATTCTAAATAGTTTTAAAATTATTTAAGCTTCCGCAAAAGTGGCTAAGATCTATTCATCCCCCCCCTTCTAGATCTTTTCCACACATTTATTTCGATCCTTCAATTGGTATCAGAGCGGGTTTATATCGATCTGATTTGAACTGAGCAGCTTTTGTTTCTGAGTATTGAGTGTTTGTTTGTCTGTCTGTCTGGTTGTTTGTTTGCCTGCTTGCTCAACTACTTCTCCTTGCATTTACTTAAGTGTCATGGACTCAAAGGGTTTTATAGCTGAGGGCCATTCCATAAATAGGCCACCATTCTTTAATGGTTTGGACTATTCTTATTGGAAGAATAGAATGCAAGTATTCTTAAGGGCCCAGAACTATGAGATCTGGAAAGTAGTTGAGGCTGGTCCCTATGAAAACCAGGGTGAGGAAGAAACCTGGACGAGGGAGCAAATTAGGAGAGCTACATTGAATTACAGTGCCATGAACATGATTCAATGTGCTGTCCATCCCAAGGAGTATTCGAGAATCTCTATGTGTAAATCTGCCAAAGAGATGTGGGATAAACTCGAACTACTCTATGAGGGAACATCTCAGGTCAAGGAGACCAAGGCAAATATATTAGTTTCAGAATATGAACTTTTCATGATGAAATCTAATGAATCTATTTCTGAAATGTTTGTCAGATTTATGGTGATTGTCAATGGACTCAAGGCTTTGGGTAAGGAGTATACTGATGCAGATTTGGTAAGAAAAATTTTGCGTTCACTTTCTTCAATTTGGCATACCAAGGCCACTGTTATTGAAGATTCAAAAGATTTATCCAAAATGTCTTTGGATGAATTGATTCGTATGAAATAAACTTAAGAAGAAATGAAGATCTTATCATTAAGACCAAGCCTATGGCACTCAAAGCCTCTTCAAGCAACAAAGATAAAAATCAGGATAAAACAAGTTCTGAAGAGTCCGAGTCAAATGAGGATGAGATTGCCCTCATGACCAGACAATTCAGGAAATTCTTGAAATATAGGAAAGGGAAAATGACTGGGAAAAAGAAATTTCCCCCAGGTAAGAAGAATATTTCCTCTTCCAATTTCAATAAGAATCATAAACCTGATGAGAATGTTATCTGTTACAGGTGCAACAAGCCAGGACACATGAAAGGAGAGTGTCCTGAGAACAAAAAGGAAAAGCACAAAAGATTCCAGAAATACAAGAAGCCCAAGGCCATGGTAGCCACTTGGTCTGATGAAGACACAAGTGAGGAAGAAGAAGAGAAGAAGTCCTCAAGCTCAGAGAGTGAGGGTTTGCTTCATGGCCAACAGCACAGATGGAAAGGTAAATACTTCCTTTGAAGATTATAGTGTTGAAGATTGGCAGGATGTGTATGCTGAATTGGTAGAAAGATACTCTGAAATGAGAAAAGAAAACAAACACATCAAAAAGAAAATTGAAAATCTTTACCATAACCAATCTTCAAACAATAGAACCTGTGAACTGGAATCTGAAGTAACAGAATTGCTTGAAGAAAAAGAAAATTTACTGAACCAAATTGATGAATTAAAGCTTGCTTCTCAGAAGGCCTCCCAAGACTTCAGAAATTTAAATGAAAAGCTGGAAATTGAAAAACAAGAAAAACAACAGAAAATCGAAGAAATTGAAATTCTTAAAAACCAGCTAAAGGAAAGGAGGAGGTTATCCAAACCTTCACAAAAGGCCAAGATAACCTAGAGGCATTGCTAGGATCCAACAAGACAACCACATCTCATGGATTGGGATTAACAAAAAGAAATCAACAAAAGATAAATCTGGTGAGAAAAAGGGAAAAGCACCATTAATCAACTTTGTTAAAGGTCCCAATCTGGAAAACACTGAAATCCAACAAACAGCAAACAAAACCCCAAACAAAAACCCAAACAAAACTCAAAACAAATCAAAAATTCAAAAACAAAAGAAGACTGTCAGGTCGACACAGTCCCCTGACAGGTCGACCTGTTCAACACCAAAACCATAATCAACTCAACTAAAAATTCAAATAAAAATCTGAGAAATAAGAAAAAGGGAAAAGAAATGATCCATGAAAAACCTTGGACCTCCAAGACAGCTCCTCAAGAAAATTGGATTAATCCTTGGAACCAATGGTATGAAAATCCCTGTTGGTATTATCCTCAATACCCTTATCCAAATTTCTGGATGTACCAACACAATCCATGGATTCCACCTCCTTCTATGAACTCAAATTTTCAAATGAAAAACTCCCCTCCTACCAAAAACAAAGATCTTGGTGCTTTCATTCCTAAAAGAAAGAACAAACAGAAAAATGCTGAAAACACCAAAGTAACAAAACAAAAATCTAAAACAAATCAAATTTGGGTGAGAAAGGATTTGCTGTCTATGTTAAATCATTCTGATGGTCCCAACTCTGTTTGGGTACCAAAATCTTCTCTCCACTGATCTTGTTGCAGGGAAGTCGTGCACCCAACACAAATGTATGGTTTCTTGACAGTGGGTGTTCACGACATATGACTGGAGATAGAGCCAAATTCTCATTCCTGCTTGAAAAGGAGGGAGGGTCAGTCACCTTTGGAGGTAAAAATAAAGGAAAGATCATTGGATCTGGTAAGGTTGGTCAAACTTCTTCAAACTCTGTAGATAATGTCTTGTTAGTTGATGGACTTGACTATAATTTGCTCAGTATCAGCCAACTATGTGACAAAGGTCACAAAGTTGTGTTTGAATCTGATTTTTGCAAGATAATAGATTCATCAACTGATAAAATCAAATTCTTTGGAAAAAGAGAAAACAATGTCTACATGATCAACCTTAATAAAAACTTTTCTGAAAATCTTTGTTTTGTTGCAAATAAAGATGAAATTGCATGGACTTGGCACAAAAGACTTGGCCATGCAAGCTTCAGAACAATGAATAAGTTGTTAAGATTGAATTTGGTTAAAGGTCTTCCTGAATCCTTTTCTAGTGTTGAAGGTCAAATTTGTGGGATCTGTGCTAAAGGAAAACAAACTAGAAAATCCTTTAAAGTCTTCAATGATGTACTCACATCTAAGCCACTAGAACTTCTTCACATGGACCTCTTTGGGCCAACAAGAGTTCTAAGCTTGAGTGGCAAAAGATATGGATTTGTAATCATTGATGACTTTACTAGATTTACCTGGGTTATTTTTCTATCTCACAAAAGTGATGCATGCCTTGAATTCAGGAACTTTTGTACCACTGTCTTAACCACTTATCCATATAAAATCAAAAACATCTTAACTGATCATGGGGGTGAATTTGAAAACACATCCTTTTCTGATTTTTGTGCTGAATTTCAGATATTCCACAAGTTTTCTTCACCAAGAACTCCAGAACAAAATGGAGTTGTGGAAAGAAAGAACAGAACTCTTGTGGAAATGGCTAGAACCATGCTTCTTGAGAGTAACTTGCCCAAATCCTTCTGGGCTGAAGCTGTGAACACAGCAAATCACATACTCAATAGAGCATTGGTCAGACCAAAAATCAAGAAAACCCCCTATGAATTATTGAAAAACAAAAAGCCAACTGTTTCCTATTTTAAAGTCTTTGGGTGCAAATGCTATGTACACAATAATAACAAAGAAAACCTTGACAAGTTTGATGCTAAGAGTCAGGAAGCTATCTTCCTTGGCTATTCTGAAGTGTCAAGGGCCTTCAAAGTGTACATAATGAAAACCAAATCTATTGAAGAATCTCCACATGTTATTTTTAATGAAAACTCCTTTTCCACTAATGATTCTAAATCTTGCAGGGAAAAACAAGACAATGAAGAGGATGACCTCATTGTGGATTCTTCACCAACCGTTGAGGAGAGTAATAACATTGAAGAAAACCTGAACAACAACTCACAATCTCCAAATGGTTCAGGTAATACTGATTCAGAAGTGGGTACCTCTCAACAGGTAATTTCTGAACCTCGATTTCTAAGAGATCACCCATTAGACAGTGTAGTTGGCAATCTAAATGATAGAGTTAGGACCAGATCATCCTTTTTGCAAAACATTGAAGAAGACTCACTAGCTCTAATTTCCCAAATTGAACCCAAGTCAATTGATGAAGCCTTATCCAGTTCTGATTGGATTAATGCTATGCATGATGAACTTCATCAATTTGAAAGAAATCAAGTGTGGGAATTAGTGCCTAGACCTAGTGACCAAACAGTGATTGGCACTAGATGGGTTTTCAGAAATAAATTGAATGAAGCTGGTCAAGTAATAAGAAACAAAGCTAGGCTAGTTGCAAAGGGGTATAACCAAGAATTTGGAATTGACTTTGAAGAATCTTATGCCCCTGTAGCTAGACTAGAAGCTGTGAGAATTTTCCTTGCTTTTGCATCCTCCATGAAATTCAAAGTCTTTCAAATGGATGTTAAAAGTGCATTTCTAAATGGATATATAAAGGAAAATGTGTTTGTTGAACAACCTCCTGGATTTGATAATGAAAAATATCCTAACCATGTTTTCAAGCTTAATAAGGCACTCTATGGTCTTAAACAAGCTCCAAGAGCTTGGTATGATCGTTTGAGTTCCTTTTTACTTGAAAAAGGATATTCTAGAGGTAATGTTGATCAAACATTGTTCACTAAAACAGTAAAAAATCAAATAATTGTGGTCCAAATTTATGTTGATGACATAATTTTTGGCTCCACCAATAAAGGCCTTTGCACTGAATTTTCAAATCAAATGCAGAATGAATTTGAAATGAGCTTAATGGGAGACTTAACATTCTTTTTGGGGTTGCAGGTTAACCAAACGAATGAAGGTATCTTCATCAGTCAAACCAATATGTCAAGGAGCTACTGAAAAGGTTTGACTATCAGAACCTTAAACATTCAAGCACACCCATTGCAATAAATGCTAAGCTAGAAGAAGACCCATCTGGTAAGTCAGTAGATCCAAAGACCTACAGAGGTATGATTGGCTCTCTGCTCTACCTTACTACTTCTAGACCTGACATTCAGTTTTGTGTGTGCTTATGTGCTAGATTCCAATCAAATCCTAAAGAAAGTCATATGCTTGCTGTGAAAAGAATTTTTAAATATCTTGTTGGAACATGTGACTTAGGAATTTGGTATCCTGCTGGTTGCAAGTTAGAATTGTTTGCCTATTGTGATGCTGATTATGCTGGGTGTAAGTTAGATAGAAAAAGCACAAGTGGCTTGTGTGTATTTCTAGGTGGGTGCCTTATTTCTTGGGCTTCTAAGAAGCAACATTCAGTGGCTCTGTCAACAGCAGAAGCTGAATATGTTGCAGCAGGTAGATGTGGAACTCAGATTCTCTGGGTGAAACATCAACTTCTTGATTACAACCAAGATTTAGGGTGTGTACCCATCCTATGTGATAACACAAGTGCAATCAATCTTTCTAAAAACCCCATTCAGCATTCTAGAACAAAACACATTGAAATCAGGCATCATTTCTTGAGAGATGAGGTTGCAAAGAAATCTTTTGAACTCCATTTTATTGAAACTGAAAAACAAATTGCAGACATATTCACAAAACCCCTTCCTGAAAATAGATTCTCATCTTTAAGGAGAGAACTTGGTCTTTGTAAATGTCCATCCTTCTGATCTCTCTTAAAGTTTGGGTTGAATGCTATGCTTTGTCTAAGGGGGAGTTCTTTGTATTTCATAACTCCTTGCTTCCTCAAGCTACATTGCTCATATCTCTCTCTATTCCAATTCCATTTCCCTTTTTACAATAAATTCTTCACTTCTGATTGTGTTGAAACTTCTTGGTATATCAAATAGTGATTTGGAGAAGGACAGGCTATGCTTGTCTAGACACTTTCACTATGCGTGAGAACATATCTCCGCCAAGTACTAAGAAGTCAATATGCAATAGTTGAGGGGGAGCTTTTATTGTTCAAAGAGAATGTCTTTTCTGATTTCAAAACTTGCACAGTTTTAACCTTCATTTCTTTCTGATAATGAATTCTTCAACTCTTATTGTATTGAAATCTCTTGGTATATCAAATGGTGACTTGGAGAAGGACAGGTTATGCTTGTCTGGACACTTTCACTATGCGAGAGTATATGTCTCCGCCAAGTACCAAGAAATGAATATACAATTGTTGAGAAGAAATCTTTGTTATCCAAAAGAAACATTCTTTCTGATTTCAAAAAATGCATATCTTTATTTTGATGAAAAATGATTGAAATCATCATCTCAGGGGGAGCTAGAAAATTCACAAGTCATCTTTTTGCAAATTTCAAAACCCTTCTTGCATTTCATCAATTCCTTGCATGATGTCCTCATTCTAAATTCTAGAGTCTCAAAGTGAACCTTGAGTGATACATTATATTTTTTACTAATCAACTTTCCACTATGTCTCTCAATCCACAGAAACTCAGATCTCTTCCTAAACTAAATTACAATTTGTGTCTTGAACTTAAAACATTCCTTGTTTGCAACTGATGGCTGGATGTATTTGAATTCTATCTACAAACTCTCCAAAATCTTGTAAAATTCAACAGAGCAATGACATCTGTGCTGAGAAACTGCACACCTTCACAATGAATGAAGTGCTATGCATGTCATGAGGCATTCTTGTTAACTCTGTTCAAAGGGGATCCAAATTGAAAATAACCTCAAAATTTAAGCAATTATGTGCTATGCTTTTTGATGATGACTGAGTAACTGGAAATATTGGCGTCTAAAAAACGTATATTTTCATGTCAAAAGGTCATCATTTACCCCTTTGAGACTTGACAATGACTAAATCTTGAGTATCCAGGGACTATGGTGTGTAAAAAGCACTAGTACTTGAGTGAAAGAGATTTACATCATTTGATAGTTTGTTAAAAGAACAAAAATATGAAAATTATTGGAGATTTGTTTAGAAAGAATCATCTTCCTCCTTCATCAAGTTGTTCTTTAAGTTTGTGTTTTACTTTCAACACAACTGTGTTTAGTCTAGATGATATCTTTAATTCTTGAAAATTGAGAAACATGGCAGATTTTGGTTGATTGTAAGATACATTATATCCCTCAATTTATCATTTTGTTGATTCAAGTCTTGGAATGCTAATATCCTGTTGGAAATTGTATGAAATACTTGAACTGTAATGAATTTTTGCAAAATACAGCAAATGAATTTTTAGGCCTCTTAAAAATCCTTCAAATGATAATTCCTCTCATTATTTATCATTATAAAGATGTCCCCAAATTTCTCAAAAATTTCCTCTCAAAAATTCTCATTTCTCTCAAAGGCTGTGTCGACACAATCCTCTCTCGTGTCGACACATAATTCCAGTCAGGTCGACACACCCTTCCTCATGTGTCGACACTGCCTTCTTGCCAGAACTTTTCAAATCTTTCGGGTTCACCTTAACCCTTGTTGTTCCTGCGGGGCAGTGTACCTCTGCATCCCTTTTTGGGCATCAGGTCGACCCGACGGCCAAACTCTCACCATTCCGGCAAGAAATTTTCACCATCTCTCTCTAATCTTCAATCACCTCACCAATCTTCCATCTCCTCTCTGACATTCCACTCCTTCCTTGCACCATGGTCCGCAAGTTGGGTCCCCGCCGTGGCGCAAGGTCTCAGGCTTCTTCAAGGCAGGTTCCGGCACAGGTTCCGGTTGAACAGATTGAAAGAAGAACCAAGCGAAGAAATGATCCTGCAGAGCTTCCAGGATCCTCTTCTGCACCTCTCAGAGCTTCAAAGAGAGGTAGGACCTCCAATGCTGGCAGAGGTAGACAAAGTTCAAACCCTAGATCAGATATTTCGGGCGATTCCTCTGACCATCCTGAGGAATCATCTTCGTCTTCCTCTACTGAGTCTCAAGAGGATATACCCTCAGAATCCGTCAGTGCTGCCAAACTGATTTTGAAGCCTAGAATTCTTGACCTTTCTGACACCCAATTAGCAGACTCTCTCCCTGAAATTCAAACCTATTTCTCCTTTCAATCTTGGATTCCTTTTATTTCTGAATTTCAAGTATGCTATCCAAGGTTAGTTAGAGAATTCTACAAAAACCTCACCTGCACAGAAGAAGGTTTTAAATCCAAAGTCAAGGTGATAGAGATAGACATGCCAACTGACGTAGCAGCCTCCATTTTCAAAGTGCCAGATGAAGGGGCTGACTACCATGAATTTGAATTTGACTTACATGAAGCCTACTCAATCTTGACAGGCCATCCTGCAGATCCATCAGATGCCAAACAAACCTATGTGACAAGGTTTAATGCCAACTCATTTCCACCTGTGTTAAGGGTAATTCACCACATCTTGACAACCATAGTTACCCCTCAAGGTGGTGGGCGGGATAGACTGACAGATATCCAGAGATTCATACTCTATTGCATGGTCAAAGATATCAAGGTCAACCTTCATGTGATTCTTTATCAAATCATTTCTGAAACTACAAGAAGAGATCACTTCCTTATGGAGCACATCTGACCTCAGCACAGACAGTGTTCAAGCCATTGGAATGAAAAATCCCAGTCCATCCCATCATTCCCAAGTCAAATATCTATACATTCAAGAATATCCAGAAGTTCATGGGATTTAGATTAGAGGGAAATCAAATTAGAAGAGGACCAGCTGTGGTTGAGGCTCCTCCAGTTCAAGAGGAACAGCCTCAAGACCAAGGGGAACAGCCCCAACCTCAGGAGGACCAGCCTCAGGCTCCAGGGGATCAGCCCCAAGTACAGGAGGAACAACCTCCAGCTGAAGGGGACCAGCCCCTAAGTCAAGAGGATCAGCCTCCTATGCATGAGGATCAAGCTCTTAATGAAAATGTCAGTCCTTTTCATGATCCTCTCTCACCTCAGCTTCCTCATTTTTCTCCACAACCCTCATTCCAACCATCCACATCTTCTGGTGGGCCTCCTGTTCCACCAGAATTGATATCTTTCCTAAATGACAAATTTGAATCCTTCAACTCCTCACTTCAATCCATGTCCTCATCTTTTGAGCTACGGATTCAAAGACTGGAAAACACAGTTTCTGCCAAATTTATTGAGCAGAAGGCAGCTTCCGATTATGCAGCTCAGCGATTTAACAGACTTATGGGAACTCTGGGAGATTCCTATATTGAGCTAAAAGAACATCAGGACAAGTTAGAGAAGTTCTTCAGGGAATTTTGGCCAATTCCCAAGCAGATGTCTTCAACACCAACCAAACATTGCATGAGATTTCCAGCACCAGACTATCATTTGCTCATTTTGTGGATGATTGGAAAGTATGAGAAATTTCAATGAGCACATTGACAAGCAGCTCACAGATTTGACCAAGGAGTTCAAAATCATGCAAAGACCTGGTTGGTCAGCTGGGTCATCAAGTTCTCAACATGCTTCAGATGAATTGAAAAGAACTCAGAGCACCTTGATAGAACATTCTGATAGAATGGAGCATTATCTTCACACTCGGCTGACAACTATCCATGAACAGATAAAGTCAAGCATAAAGTCAATGGATAAGAGATTGTCAGATATTGAGATGCTTCTAGCTCCAATTCCTCCTCCTCCATCTTCTACCTAATGTACATTTTTTTTGATAATGTCAAAGGGGGAGAAGATTGAATGAATTGTAATGATCTTTTGATCTTTTGAATGAAATGAATGACATGAAATGGTTGAATTGTAATGATCTTTTGATCTTTTGAATGAAATGAATGACATGAAATGGTGTTTGGCTTCAATACAAATTTTTGTCTTTGTGTGTGAATACTTGTTCAATTGTTGACTTGTGTGCACAAATTTTCTAATTCCAAGTAACGTTGTATCTCACAAAAATATCATCAATTGTTACTGAACAATATCAAAAGGACATTGACAAGTATGAACAAAAGAAAAACAAAAACTTAATCAATAAAACTTGCTTAAAAATCACACTTCATCAAAACCACATTCAAATATGGATTTAATGTTGCCATCATCAAAAAGGGGGAGATTGTTGGGTTGAATGTCTAATTCATATCATTTCCCTCCTATTTTGATGATGACAAGAAGTGTTCTTAAAGCAATTTAATTGGAACATGTCAAAAGCATCATACCTGAAAGTCATGCTCAAAAAGCATTTTTCAAACCACATTTATCATTTGTGGTAATGATAAATCATTTAACTAATGATATATGTGTTTATTTTTCAGGTACAAACTTTTTATGCAAAAGATGTGTCGACACACCCATCAATGGTGTCGACACATCACACAGACTCAAAGAGAAATTGTGCAAAAATGTCAAGAGTGTGTCGACACATGTCAAGAGTGTGTCGACACGAGTGGCAGTTTTCCAGAGATCAAGGGTACCCAGGTCGACACACTCCCAGGGCAGGTCGACACTAGACCCAGTTCCCAGAACAGCCAGTTTGAGGAATTGGGACAGCAGGTCGACACACTCAAGAGCAGGTCGACACGGGACCTTTCTCCCAGAACAGATTTTTCTATCTTTGGGACAATGTGTCGACACAACCACCAGGGCAGGTCGACACACTACGAAACTTTTCATCCTAAGAGCTAATGGCTGCCACGTGTCCTTCTAGGGCGATCAGAATCTTCCTTGGGAAGCGTGCCCTTGTACCCCAAAAGGGTATCTTTGGAATCCTAAGGGTATAAAAGGCTCCTTTTGGCCTCCCTTCGAAAAGAGAGACCCAACTAACCTCTTAGAGTCTCCTGAAAAATTCCTGGCGGCCATAAGAGTTCGTGTCTCCCTCCTCTGCCTTCCTGGAGTCTCCTGAACACCTCTTCTCACCAATTCAAGGTGTGAGAATTGTGGTTTGATCTTTAAAGAAGCCTCTGAAGCATCTCAAGGAAGCAGATCAGGTAGAAGCCATCGTTGGAGAAGAATTCAAGGAAGGTCCAACCTCCCAGACTGCAGAGCATCGTCTTGGACTTCATGTTTACAAGCTTCTTCCCAATTCAAGCTTCTACAAGGGAGTATACTTGAAGAACGAAGCCATTCAATACATTTTACTTTACTTCTGTTCTTCTGAGATATCTCTTGAGATTATGCAAGTGCTTCTGCATAATTCTCATTAGTGTTCTCAAATTTCGACTAGATCTGTTGCTAGGAGATCTTGTCTTAAGTTGGTGTCTAGCAAGTCTATGTGTGAGCCTTGTGCTCAAATTGTTGTGAGCCGGTGTGCTCAGTGTTGAGTTGTCAAACTCAAGTGTGTGTTGAGCAGTCTTGCTCAGTTGTTCTAGAGTAGTCTTGCTCTAGAAGTGGTGTGAGTTGTAAGCTCTTCAGTGTTGGAGTTGTCAGGCTCCAGTGGGTGTGTTACCCAGTTGTGTTAGTGAATCCTCACAGGTTGTGAGGGGTGGATGTAGGAATCACATGGGTGATTTCCGAACCACCTAAAAATCCTTGTGCATTTGTGTTCTGTGGTTTGACTGGTTCATCCGCTAGATGCTTGCATAGGACTCGTTTCTAATTCACTTAATCAACTTGATTCTCATCTAAGTTTTTCAACTCACTCCAATCTAATCAGATCAGTAGCTTTTCACTGATATTATTGCCTCTGATTCTAAATAGTTTTAAAATTATTTAAGCTTCCGCAAAAGTGGCTAAGATCTATTCATCCCCCCCCTTCTAGATCTTTTCCACACATTTATTTCGATCCTTCAGTTCATGCTCAAACCATGCTCTCTCTCTAATTCCTATTTACTGGAAGTACTCTCGCATGTCTAGTTTCATTTGCCCCTGGTTTCATCATTTTTCATAATGTATACAATTAGTTATGTATTTCTGAACGACCCCGTATCAAAATCTAATATTTCTGGACCGCAATCCAAGATAGAGCAGAACTCTGTCAGACTCAGTCCACGGGCCCGAGAACGTGATGGCCCGATAGGTCGCGTTCTCAAGCCCATCGCGACGCCTCTTCTTGTCGCATTCTGAACGCGATAGGAGACCCCGTCGCATTCTGGCCGCCTAAGCAGACAGCCCTGTCGCGACCCGTACAGGACCCTGTTGCGTTCCATCATGACCCTGTCGCGACCCTTATATGGGTACGTCACGATCACAAGATTTTTTTATGAAAACCCATAAAATTTACGGCTATTAGAAGTTCGCTCTTACCTTGAATCACGTCGGACCTCTGGACTTGTGCATAACTGGCCAGCGGGAAGATCGTGAATTCCACCTGACTGCCAATACGACGTGCGTGTGTTGTGCAACTGTTACTATCGCCTGTTACTCGTCGCATTACATGCAATGTCCACTAGATCTCATCTGTACTCTATTCGCTCGTCTATTCACGTTCTCTCTACTATCTCGTCTATTCATCTAGTGCTGTTAACTATTCTTGGTACTCTACATTGGCCATTGACTGATTGTCTAAAGATACAATAACCAATGCCTGGCAATATATAAAGGGCCTGATCTGGTCCTAGGATGTGCGCCCGAAAGTGCTAGTGCCCATGGGAGTTAAATGATCAGAGTGTTTGGCATTAAACTCAAGTGCTATCTCTCGACTATCTATATGACAATCAAACCACAAAACGTGATATACTCTCTCGATGTCTAGAATGACAAACAAGTGCTATACTCATCGTGCTATTATTATACTTGTGCTAGTTGTGCTATGGCCATCCTGCTATTCGTGCTATACTCGATACTTGTGCTATTTTTGGAAACTATACTCGATCTCGTGCTATTGTGCTATCCTGTTACCTGTTGTGCTATCTCTTGCTATATCTTGACTCTCTTGTACCTGCTATCTTTAGATACTCTGCCATTAAATGTGTTAATTATTTAAAACCTGCTTGAGGCTAAGATGTAAGTCCTACTGGGCGTTATCGCTCACCTACGTTATTTGATGTTGTGTTCTCAGGTGAGACCGAGGATGACATATACACTCACGAGGAGGGAATGACCAAGAGTGAAGCCAGGAGTACCCTCGAGACATTATGTTATCTTAGAGTTGTAGTTAGTTATTTCCTTTTATTGAAATGTAATTGGGCCCTATAGAATGGATCTGATATTAGTGGTTGTAACTAGACATTCGAAGGTTATTAATGAGAAAGATTTGCTTTAGTATTATTCAATGTGCAATAGTTTGATGTCTAGTATTCGCTCTATACCTTTTTCTTGCAACTGCCTTCACGCTCCGATATTCCGCGTCAGAGCATGACAGTTTTGTGGTAACAGAGCCTAGGTTATTCTTAGTACAGATGATCTAGGTTAACCTGCCTCGACTAGAGTCAATTATCCCACCTATGTGATTGTGGTTAGAGCCAAGGGTAACTAGTTAAAATAAACTCACACATGCACAAATTAAACTTTTAATCAGCATTATAACTATCAAACTATTTTGTAGGAACTAAACAGCTACAATGACTGCGGAACCTGCCCAGATGAGAGGCATGCAACAGTCCCTCCAGAACTGACTTGTGCCATACTACAAGCCACCCAGCAAGGTGTGGTAACCACGGAGGGAACCAACCAGGTGCAAGTGAGCTGCATTGCAATTTCAGGGGTCTGAACCCTCCTAGGTTCAGTGGGTCTTTGGATCCAGATGAAGCGGAGCACTGGCTAAAGGAAACAGAAAGGATCTTCTGTGTAATGCAATGTGCGGACGAAGACAAACTCCTATTAGCGACATTCCAACTGGAGAAGGATGCCCGCGCATGGTGGGAGTCCGTGGAAGCCACAAAAGCTAATGACCTATTTACTTGGGCCGAATTTAAGGAAGCTTATAATGCTAAGTACTTCTCTGAACGAGTACATGAAAAGAAAGCTGTTGAATTCGCTGCTCTTAAACAGCAAAGCCTGACAGTAGCAGAATACGAAGCCCAGTTTTCTAGACTGGCAAAATATGCTGAACATCTGATCAACACTGAGAGAATGAAGGCTAAGCGCTTTCTAAATGGCCTTAAGCCTCAGTACATTACTCAACTGGCGCCACTCGACATACAAACTTATGTCGAGATGGTTAAGAAGGCCCAGCTACTAGAAGACGCTACGGACTTCACTGACTGTATCAAGGGGAAGTTCGTAAAGAAATGACATCGGGACCAGGATCTGCCAAGCCGACCAACGGAAAAAAGCGTCCATTCCACCCAACTGAGGGAACCAGCCAAGATAGGAAACCCAAGGTCTTCATCCCCAACACTCCAGCAAAAGGTAATTGCAAGCACTGTGATAAACCTGGACACACCGCTGATGAGTGCTGGAGAAAAGCCGGAGCGTGTCTACGCTGCGGAAGTCGGGAGCATCGCATACCTGAGTGCCCGATGTTGAAAGAAAATGAGAAGCACACTGCTATGCCTAAGAAACAGGGTAGGCTGCAAGCCCTGCACAATGAAGAAACCATCGAGGAGGGTGGCGTGGTAGAAGGTACCCTGCAAGTCTTTTCTTTGCCCGCATTTGTGTTATTTTATACTGGAGCTACTCATTCATTTATATCTCAACACTTTGCTGACACCCTGACTGCAAAACCTACAACCATGGTTTGTGAATTCTCTGTCACAACACCCTTGGGGGAGAAGGAGAAACTAAACCGATACTTTCCATCTGCCGATGTAATGATCGAAAACCATAACCTAAAGGTCGACCTGGTATGTATGTCCATGGAAGGGTATGATGTCATATTGGAGCCGACTGGTTGTCCACATATGGGGAAAGCGTCGATTGTAAGAAGGAAGGGTGACGTTTAGTGACTTTCCTAAATTAGCATTCACTGGGATCAGACATAAGAAGCGGATGTCTCTAGTCTCTGCCTTAAAAGCCCATAACATGATAAGGAAAGGATGTTTTGCTTTCCTTGCGGCCGTCATAGTCGAAAAGAAGGGTTCAAAAATAGAAGACATCCACATAGTCTAAGACTACCCAGATGTATTCCCTGAGGACTTACCCGGAGTTCCCCCTGAACGTGACATCAACTTCGCCATTGAGTTGACTCCTGGAGCTGCCCCGGTATCGTGTCAACCGTACCGGATGTCGCCTTCCGAATTGAAAGAACTAAAAGCACAACTGATGGAGCTGCTAGAGAAGGGGTTCATCAGACCAAGTACCTCCCCTTGGGGAGCACCTGTGCTATTCGTCAAGAAGAAGGATGGGTCGATGAGACTATGCATCAACTATCGTCAACTCAACCAATTGACCATCAAGAACAAGTACCCATTGCCTAGGGTCGATGAACTATTTGACCAGATATCTGGAGCCCAATACTTCTCCAAGATCGACCTTCGATCTAGTTATCATCAAATGAGGATCAAGGATGACGATATCTTCAAAACGGCTTTCAGAAGCAGGTATGGACATTACGAATTTGTTGTTATGCCTTTTGGTCTAACCAATGCTCCTGGAGCCTTTATGCAACTCATGAACAGCATATATCGGCCATACCTTGACAAATTTGTGGTCATCTTCATCGATGATATCCTCATATATTCAAAGACCAAGGAAGATCATGAAGAACACTTGAGGACTGCATGCACTGCAAGTCTTACGAGACAACAAACTATATGCAAAATTAAGCAAGTGCGAGTTCTGGCTCGAAGAAGTGTCTTTCTTGGGCCATGTCATATCAAAGGACGGCATCTCTGTTGATCCTTCCAAAGTCGAAGCTGTACTTAACTGGGAGAGACCAACCAATGTCACAGAAATCAGAAGCTTCTTAGGACTGGCTGGATACTACAGGCGGTTCATAAAGGACTTCTCTAAGATCGTCGTACCACTCACGCGTCTAACACGAAAGGAGAATCCCTACTCCTGGAGTAAAGAGTGTGAGAAGAGTTTCCAAACTCTCAAAGACTGCCTTACCTCAGCACCTGTTCTCGCTCTGCCAATAGAGGGAGAAGGTTTCTCTGTCTACACCGATGCCTCAGGAATTGGGCTAGGATGTGTACTCATGCAAAAGGAGAAGGTCATCGCCTATTCTTCAAGACAACTGAAGACACATGAGGTCAACTACCCTGTACATGATCTCGAGCTGGCTGCCGTGGTCTTCGCCTTGAAGATTTGGAGACACTATCTATATGGCGAGCAATTCACTATCTACTCAGACCATAAAAGTCTGAAGTATTCATTCTCCCAGAAAGAACTCAATATGAGGCAGAGAAGATGGTTAGAATACCTAAAGGACTTCGATTTCAACATCCAGTACCATCCAGGTAAGGGAAACGCCGTGGCTGATGCACTTAGTAGAAAGTCAATGGCATCTATCTCAAGTCTAGTCCTTGGCGAAATGCAATTACTTGAACAATTCGCGAGGCTAGACTTAAATATTGAACATAGGGATGATCATGTTTTGATTGCCAATCTCAAGATCCAATCCGATCTGCTGGAGGAAATCATGTTACAGCAGGACAACGATCCATTCTTGGTTCGTGTGAAGGAAACCTTAGCGAACAGATCGGATTTTGCCATGACTGAAGATGGAAGGTTAGTATTCCAAGGGAGAACTTGTGTCCCAGACAACGAAGCTCTAAAAAGGAAACTAATGGATGAAGCTCATCAAACAAAGTACACTATTCATCCAGGAGGTACCAAAATGTATCAAGACATGAAAAGAACATTTTGGTGGCCGAATATGAAGAGGGAAGTAGCCGAGCATGTAGCTCATTGCCTCACATGTCAACAAGTGAAGGCAGAACATATGCGCCTTGCCGGTGTGCTCAGACCACTAGATATCCCAGAATGGAAGTGGGAAAGCATTGACATGGACTTCATCATGGGTTTACCCAGAACTCGTGGTGGACTTGACGCCATATGGGTCATCGTTGACCAGTTGACCAAATCTGCGCACTTCTTACCCATAAAGAGTACATGGTCTGTGGAGGTGCTAGCTGCATTATATGTAAAGGTACATGGTCTGTGGAGGTGCTAGCTACATTATATGTAAAGGAGATCATGCGGTTGCACGGTATTCTGTCATCTATTATCTCAGATCGAGATCCAAGGTTCACCTCTCATTTTTGGAAAGGTCTGCAAACTGCCCTTGGTACGAAGCTTAATTTTAGTACTACCTTTCACCCACAGACTGATGGGCAAACTGAGAGGACAAATCAAATTGTAGAAGACATGTTAAGAGCATGCATTATAATTTCAATGGTCGTTGGAATGAACACTTACCCTTGATTGAGTTCGCCTATAACAACAGTTACCAAGCGAGTATTAAAATGGCACCATTTGAAGCACTTTATGGCAGAAATTGTAGATCTCCTGTGTGCTGGAATGAAGTGGGAGATCAACAATGGTTAGGACCTGACATGGTACAAAGTACAACCCGGGATAACAGATGATACGAGATCGACTCAAGATTGCTCAGTCTAGACAGAAGAGCTATGCTGATAAGAGAAGACGGGATCTGGAATTTCAAATAGCAGATCATGTGCTATTGAAGGTATCTCCTACCTATGGTATTCAAAGATTCAAAGTGAAAGGAAAACTTAGTCCAAGATTCATTGGTCCTTTCGAAGTACTTGAAAGGATTGGTGAAGTTGCTTACAGACTGGCCTTGCCACCAAATTTGGCAAGTGTGCACAATGTCTTTCATTTCTCCATGCTTAGAAATTATGTGTACGATCCTACACATGTCATTCGCCATGATGATCTGGTGTTAAACAAGGGCATGACGTATGAAGAGAAGCCGATCAAGATATTAGACCGGAAGGTACAACAACTCAGAAATCGTCCCATTCACGTGGTGAAGGTCTTATGGAATAACCGCGGACTGGAAGAAGCCACATGGGAACCCGAAGGAATTATCAGACGCAACTACCCTGATCTAGTTGGTAAGCCATTCTCTCTTGTAAGGTTATATGAATTTGGGGACCAAATTCTTTTAAGAGGGGGAGGATGTAGCAATCTGAATTTTCGAGAAAAATAAAAATTTAAATAATAAATTAAAAACTCAGCTAAAGGGATATTCAATGAAAAGAGCATTAAATAAAACCCATTAAATGGAAAAGAGTAATGGGCTTTGCTTAATGGATCCTCTAGAACTTATTGGGTCAAAAATATGAATTTACAAGGGGAGAATAATAAGAAAATACCCTAAATTTGGAGTTTAATTATCTCCTAATTGGAAAGGGGTTATTAAAGCAATAAAAGTGGCAATTAGAGTTGGAATTGTATTCTTAAACCTACTCCATATAGTCTAGCATGAATTTAGATACTATCCTAACCCAATTAGAGATTGGAAAGCAAGAGAGGAAAGGTGGAGTTAGGAAATCTCGTAATTAAGAGAAATTTGAGTAGTAGTAGGAATAGGAACTTTCATTTATATAAATACACCTCTTAAACCCTCATGGCCGGCCCTAGCTCGTGGAAAGGGGTTCTTGGACGTGGAGAAGAGGCCAAGGAGGAGGAGAATCGAGAAGAGGAAGATCCATCACGCTTCTTCCTTCGTTCTTGGAGTTCTAAGCCCTAGAAGATAAATCGAGTCAAAGGTAGGCATTCTCACAAGCAAAACCAAATCAAATCCATCTATAGGTAGTTCCAATCACCAGGAACAAAGCCCTCTCATTTCATAATTTGTCATCGAGACAATCTTTTGTTCTTAATTTTAGAAGTTCTGCAAACATGATAACCCCGAGTCATCATGTTTGAATCATATCTCCATGTACACTTGATCCCATGCTACGAAAGTTTTGCTGTAGACACTTCATGCTGTTAGGGATCTTTTGCCTGTGAAAGCCCTAATTTTTGTTGAGCATGTTGCTCGAATTAAATCAATCTTGCTCTCTGTATCATGTTCTGTGTTACTCTTTATTGTTCATGCTCAAACCATGCTCTCTCTCTAATCCTATTTACTGGAAGTACTCTCGCATGTCTAGTTTCATTTGCCCCTAGTTTCATAATTTTTCATAATGTATACAATTAGTTATGATTTTCTGAACGACCCTATATCAAAATCTGATATTTCTGGACCGCAATCCAAGACAGAGCAGAACTCTGTCAGACTCAGTCCACGGGCCCTAGAATGCGACGGCACGATAGGTCGCGTTCTCAAGCCCATCGCGACGCCTCTTCTTGTCGCGTTTTGAACGCGACAGGAGACCCCGTCGCGTTCTGGCCGCCTGAGCAGACAGCCCTGTCGCGACCCGTATAGGACCCTGTCGCGTTCCATCATGACCTTGTCGCGACCCTTATATGGGTATGTCGCGATCACAGGATTTTTTTTTATGAAAACCCATAAAATTTACGGCTATTAGAAGTTCGCTGTTACCTTGAATCATGTCGGACATCTGGACTTGTGCATAACATGGCCAGAAGGAAGATCGTGAATTCCACCTGACTGCCAATACGACGTGCACGTGTTGTGAAACTATTACTATCGCCTGTTACTCATCGCATTACGTGCAATGTCCACTAGCTCTCATTTGTACTCTACTCACTCGTCTATTCACGTTCTCTCTACTATCTCGTCTATTCATCTAGTGCTCTAATTATTCTTGGTACTCTACATTGGCCATTGACTGATTGTCTAAAGATACAATATAACCAAAGCCTGGCAATATATAAAGGGCCCAATCTGGTCCTGGGATGTGCGCCCGAAAGTGCTAGTGCCCGTGGGAGTTAAATGATCAGTGTGTTTGGCATTACACTCAAGTGCTATCTATCTCGACTATCTATATGACAATCAAAACACAAAATGTGATATACTCTCTCGATGTCTAGAATGACAAACAAGTGCTATACTCGTCGTGCTATTATTATACTTGTGTTAGTTGTGCTATGGCCATCCTGCTATTCGTGCTATACTCGATACTTGTGCTATTTTTGAAAACTATACTCGATCTCGTACTATTGTGCTATCCTGTTACCTGTTGTGCTATCTCTTGCTATATTTTGACTCTCTTATACCTGCTATCTTTAGATACTCTGCCATTAAATGCGTTAATTATTTAAAGCCTGCTTGAGCCTGAGATTTAAGTCCTACTGGGCGTTATCGCTCACCCTACGTTATTTGATGTTGTGTTCTCCGGTGAGACCGAGGATGACATATACACTCACGAGGAAGGGAATGACCAAGAGTGAAGCCAGGAGTACCCTCGAGACATTATGTTATCTTAGAGTTGTAGTTAGTTATTTCCTTTTATTGCAATGTAATTGGGCCCTATAGAATGGCTTTGATATTAGTGGTTGTAATTAGACATTCGAAAGGTTATTAATGAGAAAGATTTGTTTTAGTATTATTTAATGTGCAATGGTTTGATGTCTAGTATTCGCTCTATACCTTATTCTTGCAACTGCCTTCGCGCTCCGATATTCTGCATCGGGGCATGACTAAAGTACTCCGTGGCGGTTAGAATGAAGGACTTCTTACGGATTTCTCTGGTTCTGTCCACAAGTGGACCGACCACATCGAATGCCCACATTGCGAAAGGCCATGGAGCAATGAGAGGGTGAAGAGAAGAGGAAGTAGCATGGATTTTGTCACCGTGCAATTGGCATTTAGCACAGTGACGGACAAAGTGACGACAATCTTCTTCCATGGTAGGCCAGTAATAGTGTCTTAGAAACTTTTGGGCAATTGCTCTACCATTGACATGGCCACCACATTCACTAGAGTGAGCGGCTTCAACAATTCGATTTCATCGAGGCAACGAAGATAGATCCCACTGAGAGATTTGTTGTAAAGAACACCACTTTCTTGTAAAGAACACCACCTATGATTTTGTAACGCTCTGAGACGCGGCGAATGGCTCGTCTATCGGTAGAGGTGGCATAATCGGGGAAGGATCCATCCTTGAGATAGTTCTCGATGTCAAAGTACCAAGGATGGCCGTCTTCGAGGTCAATTTCGGGCTCTTTTGAGAGTGCATGGACCCGAAGAGAAGGAGATTTGAGTTGAATGAACCAAGGATCAACATGAGAAGGGACTCTTAGTCTTTGGACGGAGATGGTTTCAGATGATTTTCCCAAAGGGATGGGAATGGAAGAAGCCAGGGAAGCAAGTGAATCTGCTAGAATATTCTGAGCCCTAGGAGTGTGGACTGAAGTGAGCTTCCTAAATTGCCGGACTACCTTTCCTACCAACTCTTGGTATGGTTTCAACTTGGGATCCCGGGTCTGGTACTTGCTAAGAGACTACTGGAGTATCAACTGTGAATCGCCAATTATCCTTAACTCCTTGACTCTGAGCAACAAAGCCATTTTCAGCCCGACTAAGAGCGCGTCATACTCGGCCACATTGTTCTTGGCACAGAAGGTTAACTGGTAGGTGTGCGGAATGACTATCCCTTCCGGTGAGAGGAGGACTACCCCTATTCCACAACCTTTGGAGTTGAGGGCTCCGTCAAAGTAAAGTATCCATGAAGGTTCTTCATCGATAATGGCTCCTAACTCTCCATCCAGAAAACTTTCATCGACAGGAGAGTACGAGGGTAAGGGGTGGCGGGCCAAATGGTCAGCAATAGCGTGCCCCTTGATTGACTTTTGGTTGATGTAGGTGATATCAAATTGATTGAGGAAGCTTTACCACCTCATCAACTGCTCAGTCAGGACGGGCTTCTCAAGCAAGTACCGAATTTGGTCCATACGCGCCATAAGTTTCACCTCATGAGTTAGGAAATAGTGTTTTAACTTCTGGGCAACCTAGATGACGACCACACATGTTCTTTCCATGGCAGTGTACTTTTTCTCAGCCTCATTGAACAACTTGGATAGGTAGTACACCGCTCTCTCCTTCTTCTCGTCGTCATATTGGGCCAAGACTGCACCAGTTGAATCTTCAGTGGTTGACACATAGAGCAGTAAAGGCCGACCCGGGACAAGAGGAGCGAGAACAGGGGGATTGAATAGATAACTTTTCAATTCATCAAAGGCCATTTGACATTTATCGTTCCAATCAAATTTTGCCTCTCCTTTAAGCATCTCATAGAAGGGCTTGCAACAAATTGAATGCTGGGAGATGAACCTCCTAATGAACTGCATTCTGCCAATTAGCCCTCTAACTTCTCTAATATTCCTAGGAGGAGTTATGTCGATTATTACTTTGGCCTTATTGGGATCAATCTCAATTCCCTGCTTGCTAACTATGAACCTAAGCAACTTTCCTGAAGAGACTCCAAAAACACACTTCTTGGGATTCATTTTGAGCTTATGTTCTCTAGACCGTTGGAGAACTGCCCGGAGGACTTCAGCATGGCCATGTCGAGTCTTTGATTTAACCAAGACATCGTCCACATAGATCTCTATGTGCACATGCATCATGTCATGAAAAATTGCCATCATTGCCCTTTGATAAGTTCCTCCCGCATTGTTTAATCCAAATGGCATGACAATATAACAATAGGTCCCCCAAGGTGTTGTGAAAGAAGTTTTCTCCTGGTCTTCCTCTGCCAGATGGATTTGGTTATACCCAGAGAAACCATCCATGAAAGATAACATCTCAAAGCCGACAGTGTTGTCCACTAGGACATCTATGTGTGGAAGTGGGAAATCGTCCTTTGGGCAAGCACGATTAAGGTCACGGAAATCTATGCAGATCCTAACCTTACCGTCCTTCTTCAACATAGGGACGATATTAGCTACCCATTGTGGATAAAGCACAATCCTAATGAATTTGGCTCTGTGCAATTTGTCAAGCTCCTCTTTGATCTTGAGTGCGAGCTTGGGATGTAGCCTCCTCAGCTTTTGTTTAACGGCTTTTGCGTCAGCTTTTAAGACCAACCGGTGTTCAACCAAAGAGGTGTCAAGTCCCGGCATGTCCTTGTATGACCAGGAAAAACCGTCAAAAAAATCTTTGCGAATAGCTACAAGAGTTTCTTCTTCTTGTACACTCAAGTTGGCACTATCCAAGACTACCTTCAGGGATTCTTCAGTGCCAAGATTGACCTCTTTGGTGGGTTCATCCGCAGCCATGGTTGGCTCGTCGAACCTCTTTGTGCCATCCACATAGGAGCTCATCTGACTCACCCTTCTCATCGAAATCTAGCAAATAAACTCCTAAACTATCGTCTACAGAGTTACCTTCTCCAAAATCAGCCTCTACAAGGGCAGGCTCTTCAAGAAACTCTGGGACTTGACTCAACTTAGCACACCTCTCAGCCAAGGCCATGACATAACGGGCAGGAACTTGCCTACCCTTCTCTTTGCGAACACGTGGCTGAGAGTGACTAGACTCTTCTAATCCTAGACTAGACTCTAAAACCGACTCTAAACTAGGATCCAAGACACTATGCATAGGACCGCTATGTACAAAATTATGTACAGGGGAAGTGCCCTCAGAGAGGCGAGAAAGAGAGTCTAGGCTAGAAAGCGTCGGCCCCTGGCCGAGTGGAAGAGATTCCAAAGAGGAAGGGTGCTCGATGGAGACCTCGCATTTCCAATTTTAAAAATTGGCATTTTTTTTTTGGGAGTCAAGGCCCAGAACCATGAGTTGCTGACTCAAGGAAGCCTCGACTTGCCAGGTGAGGGATGGAGAAAGGATAGGGGGAGAAAGAAGAGAGGAGGAAATGGTTGGAGGAAAAGAGTCAGGTGCCGGGCACACCTCAGTAGCGGGAGATTGTGAAGGAGGTGAAGGAGATGAAGAGGGAGATCCGAACCAAAGAGCAAGAGAAGGCCGAAATCTTAGGAGATTTCCTCAAACCCGGCATCTTCTTCTGCTTCGCTTTCGAAGTCGGACAGCTCCTCTATCACCGATTCCCGAGTACCCGGTTGGAGGGGCCCTTGAACGAAGTGGTCACTCAGGGTCAAAGTAATAGGCTGATAGGGGATGAAAGGATCCGGATGAATGGGGTCCGGATGAAAGCCTAACCCAGCCCTATCTAACAACCATCTTGTCTGTATGCTCTGGACAAGACCTTGCTCATTCCTACCCAAACCTTGGCCATGTATGTAGCCGATCTTAGCCATGACCTCCCAACCTTTTCCTTGGGGACATGGGACATGCTTAAACTCTTCACTTGACTGGGGAGATTGGCGTAGATCACAGGGTAAGGGGAAGTCAAAGATGGACATGACTGACTTCTTCCCTTTGTCCGGAATGAATAGATGAGGCATCTACTCCGAAGTGATGGAGTTGAGGGTTTCCAAGGTAGGAATGCTCTTAATTTTAATGACCCTCCCATTGAAAGGAAATTTGAAACACTGATGGGCGGTGGAAGGGACTCCTAATGTCTATTCTAGCCAAGGACGACCAAGAATGGCCTTATAGGCCGGATCGACGTCGAGGACTAGAAACTCGGAGGACATGGTGACGGGTCCAATCTTGAGCTGAAGAGCGATCTTGCCTTTGGCAACCCTTTTGGAGTTGTCATAGGCAGCAATTGTGGAGCAGATTTTCTCCAGATTGTCCTCCCCCAAACCCAATTGCTTGAGGGTCTTCATCGAACATACGTTGATGGATGCTCCGGTGTCAATGAGGGTGGAGTCCACCGAAACCCCATTGAGGTTGATGGTAAGACAAAGAGGAAGTGAACGACACTCGGGAGCAGAAAGATCTTTGTCCGAGAAGGATATCGACGGTCCTTGGGTGAGGGAGAGGATAGCATTAGTGACCCCATTGGGAGGAAGGTCATCGTTGACCATGATCTTATGGAGGAATTGGAGGAGAGTGGACTGATGAGACGGCGATCTCCGAATCAATTCTAGAATAGACACCCTTGCGGGAGTCTTATCCAAGTGTTCTAGAATGTCATATTCGGTGCCAGCAAGTGGTGGAGGTCCACTATCCTCCTCATCTTGAGATCGCCGCGGGGGCGGAGGAACAATCCGGTTCCTGAGCGTGACATGAACGTCCTCCTGAGACTTAAGGAGAATGAGCTGGAGAGGTCTGGATCTAGGGGTAGACGACTCATAGACAGGGGGAATAGGAGGGTAGGCCTCTTGTTGGGTGGGTCAAATGAGAACTAAGGGCCGTTCCTCTAAGATGGCGTCTACAGTGGTGGACGGTTCCATGGATTCTACAGAGGGACATGGGTACCATTCTTCAAAACCTTCTACCCCCCATTGTTGCTCTCTCCTCACTACCCGGGGTTCCGAATGTGTCATGGTGTGGACATTTTCCTGGGACTTGGAGGAGGTGGGATTGTTGCTTTGATAGTTGGGGAGGGGGTTTTGGACAATACCCAGATCCTTTTTGGTGTACCTAGACTTGGCTATGGCCACCTTGACGTCCTCCCAGTTAATCCTACTCTGGTCGTTCATGTCATATACCTAGTCACGGAAGGTGAAGTAATTGTTGATATCATGACCGGGAGCCCTATGATAAAGACAGTATTTTGAGGTGTCCACCCTCGGATTGATGCTTTCTCTTTGTGGGGGGGAGCCGAATAGCATCACATGACATGAGGGCGAAGAATACGTCCTCGAGGGTCTCAGGGAGAGGAGGTTAGTGAGACCTTTTAGGACCAGGCCGGGTGTAGCCCGAAGGAGGAGGAACATCGGAATAAGCTTGGAGGGGTGTGACGGGAACTAATGAGGATTGGAAGGAGGATTGGAGGACCTGTTGGGAGGTCTCAAAGGCTGACTGCAAGCATTAACAGACTCGTTGACGGTCACCCCCTCGGTGGTAGGTGCCGCGGGAGCCTTACGTCCCTTGGGCTTCCCTTCAAAGAAATGTGGCAGAGAAGAGTCCTTGATTTGGTTTTGGCCCACCCTGACTCGGTTGTAGAGATGTGCAAAGGAGGGGAACTCACTTAGCATCAGGATAGAACGGAGCCCAGGGGTGGTGTTGGTGACTAACATGGTTATGGCCTGGGACTCTGGGATGGGTATGTCTACCCTTGAAGCCATAGATCTCCATCGGTTGGCAAACATGACGAAGTCTACGTCTGGCTTCATTTTTTCCGCCAGCAAGTCAGGGAGTGTAGGGACTTGAGTGGCCATATATGAGAAATGTGAGATGAATCACTCGGAGACGATGTCAAAATTGATGAGGTCCGATGCGGGTAAAGAGGTGAACAACCTCAAAGCTTCCCCTTCTAACGACTGTTGGAAGAGGTGAACTAAAAGAACCCGATCATACCGCCATCGATGGGAATCCATGGTAAAACCGGCAAGATGGAATTGGGGATCAGAGGTCCCGTCATACTTGCGGTATTTCGGGGCCATAAAACCCGGAGGGAAATAAGCATTGGGGAGCTTGCAGTAGTTCTGGAGAGAATGAGGCTTTGAGAGAGACAGAGACTCAGCCACGAGTCCCCTAACAAGACCCTCCATCTCTGAACGGGAGATGGATTCAGATTGAGTGGGGGGTGTGGATTGGACCGGTGGTGGATAGACAGGAGAAGGGATTGGAATAGAAGTAGGTAGAGGAGTGGAGGGATTCAGAGTGGAAAAGGGGATGGGGGAGATGGGAACCCGTGAAGGGGTAGTAGGTCTAGGAATGGGCCTAGATCAGGAAGCATGGAAAGGAGAAGGGGATTGAGAGGAAGGGGAGATTGCTGCCCGGACGGTATGCTTAGAAAGCATGGTAATGATGTCCTCGGGCGAGTAACGGGAGAGGAGGTTGGAGAATTCGGGGTCTTCTTGAGTGCCTTGAGCATATGTGGGGTTGACCCTTAGACTCACACTCCCCTCATAGTCAGCTTGAGAGGAGGAAGAGGAGTGAACTAACCCTTCTGGCTGATTGTTAGTGTCAACCATCCCGACAAATTCATGGACATTATCCTCGTACTCAAAAGCCGGATTGTTAGTCATATTCAAAGAATTCAACCGAGCATCCATTAGCACACAGCCTACTGATTGCAGAAAACTTAAGTTGATTAACTTCACTGTTTTTAGGAGAAATTTGGGTTTCTACCAAACAATGTTGTCAAACAACGTCCCCAAAGTTTTAAATATTAGAATTGTGTGTTAATTAAACTTGTGGAAAAGGCCAATTCTCTTGCTCCTCTCTCCAATCCCAGTGAATAGGCAGTCTAAAATAGGAAGGTAAAGGTCCTCCTGCCCCGTACCGTGAGGGAATCAACGGAATTTAGGGACTTACAGAGTTTTCCTTGGAACTAACCCGATTTACCCGAGGGGGAATCCCCGAGTAAAAGGTTGTAAACCAAAGAAGGGCTGTCCTAAAATGTGAGGGGAGGCTAGAACAGATGAGAAGAAGGAACCCCCCGTGACTGAGGACTGTTAGAAACAAATAGGAAACAAACAGAAAGCAAAATCAAATCAAATCAGATAAAAAAAACAAAGTTCTATGAACTAAACGGCATGGACATGGATGCGCAGTTCATCAGGAGTAGACTGACGGCAAGATGGACTGACGCTAACACAGACCAAACGACAACCTATATGGACGTTTACAGGAAATAAACGGCAGGAATGATGGACGCTTATCTGGGTGAATGGCACGATCTCTTGACGTTTACCTAGATGCAGACAGACTGCAGCAGCAGTGCTGCTCCCACCGTGATCGCCAGAAAAGAGGCTGTGGACGATCCATTTCCTGCACCCCCGTCGGACTGTGGAATCCTCCGTTGGCTCGCGAACGTCGGTAGGCTCTCGTTGGCGATGATGGGTTACTGGTGGACCTCGTTGACTCCCCGGTTGAGTAGGTTGACTGAGGAGAAAACAAAGAAAACCAGAAGTGATGGGAGATGTTTGTGATCGTTAGGGTCTTACCTGTGCCCAAGGAAGTGTTGTGATCACGTCGGTGCAGCAGCCTCGCGCAGCGGACGGAGTCGGGGCTTCAACTTCTCCTCCTTCAGCCGGCCATGGGAAGAGAGCTCCATGGTCTTCTTCAGAGTGTTCCTGCCATGAGAGAGACTCTATTAGACTAAGGGAAGTGCAGTAGATGCTCAGAATTGAACAGGAAAAGCCCAAAAGGTGAGTCCCGTGCCGGTTGCGGACTTGAGAAGAGGGGTGGCCAAGTGTTATGACCACCCTTCTTCCCTCCGTTTTTGGTTGGGAAACCCCTTTCTAGGTGTGTAGGAAGGTGCCCTATGTGCCTAGAGTGTGTGGGAATGTGTGTGCAACAAGCAAGAACTAAAGGAAGCAGAAGGGAAAGGAGAGGAAGAGGAGGGAGTTGGTCCTCATTTGTTGGCGTTGTAGACTCCTTGCAGGGCTCCTCCAGCTCGGGATGAAGCCTCCTAGATGTCCCAAGTGATGAGAGAAAGGATAAGAGGAATGATGGAAGGTGGGGTGCAACTTTCTCTCTCTTTTCTCAAAGTGGCAGCATATGGATGTCCAACCTCTCCCCCCCTCACTTAGAAGGCCAAGGGGGGGTTAAATAGACAGTGGGTCGGAGTTCAGAGGCTTTGGATGCTCAAGTGTGAAGGAACGCACTTGCACACTTGGAAATCCAAGTATTAAGGCTCCAACCAATGGGGAGAGGCCAAGTAGGATTTTTACTGGGTCAAGGGGGTGCCAAGGTGGCCCATTTGCCCGTTGGGAACAGTCTCATGTGCTGCATGGGCGAGAGAATGGCGCAAGTGGGCTAGATTCTCGGGGTAGTTGCGCAGACCTGGTAAACCATGTTGACGTCAACAGATCCTGCCGCCAATACCATGCAGGCATCCACCGATGTGGACGCCAACATAATTAAACGTCCAGGAGGCTTGCCGTCAACATGTAGTCCGCGGAAATTGATGCTGCCGTCTACATGGCATCCGAGGCAAGTTAGCAAATGGTCAAACGGGCTTTATTGGGCCATAGAACCACACGGGGATGGGCCAAATCTCGCGTCTACACCTTTTCCATGGAGACATGGGACATGCTTAAACTCTTCACTTGACTGGGGAGATTGGCTTAGATCACAGGGCAAGGGGAAGTCGAAGATAGACATAACTGGCTTCTTCCCCTTGTCCGGAATGAATAGATGAGCCATCTGCTCTGAAGTGATGGAGTTGAGAGTTTCCAAGGTAGGAATGCTCTTAATTTTGATGACCCGCCCTTTGAAAGGAAATTTGAAACACTGATGGGCGGTGGAAGGGACTCCTAATGTCTGTTCTAGCCAAGGACAACCAAGAATGGCCTTATAGGCTGGATCGACGTCAAGGACTATAAACTCGGAGGACATGGTGACGGGTCCAATCTCGAGCTGAAGAGCGATCTTGCCTTTGGCAACCCTTTTGGAGGTGTCATAGGCAGCAATTATGGAGCAGATTTTCTCAATATTGTCCTCCCAAAAACCCAATTGCTTGAGGGTCTTCATCGGACATACGTTGATGGATGCCCCGGTGTCAATGAGGGTGGAGTCGACCGAAACCCCTTTGAGGTTAATGGTAAGACAAAGAGGAAGTGAACGACACTCGGGAGCAGCAAGATCTTTCTCCGAGAAGGAGATCGACGGTCCTTGGGTATGGGAGAGGATAGCATTAGTGACCCCACTGGGAGGAAGGTCATCGTTGACCATGATCTTCTGGAGGAATTGGAGGAGAGTGGACTGATGAGATGGTGATCTCCGAATCAATTCTGGAATAGACACCCTTGCGGGAGTCTTATCCAAGTGTTGCAGAATGTCATATTCGGTGCCAGCAGGTGGTGGAGGTCCACTGACCTCCTCATCTTGAGACGGCCGCGAAGGCGGAGGAACAATCCGGTTCCTGAGCGTGACATGAACGTCCTCCTGAGACTTAGGGAGAATGAGCTGGAGAGGTCTGGATCTAGGGGTAAATGACCCATAGACAAGGGGAATAGGAGGGTAGGCCTCTTGTTGGGTGGGTCGAATGAGAACTAAGGGCCGTTCCTCTAAGATGGCGCCTACAGTGGTGGAGAGTTCCTCGAATTCTACAGAGGGACATAGGTACCACTCCTCAAAACCTTCTACCCCCCATTGTTGCTTTCTCCTCACTACCCGGGGTTCCGAATGTGTCATGGTGTGGACTTTTTCTTGGGACTTCGAGGAGGTGGGATTGTTGCTTTGGTAGTTGGGGTGGGGGTTTTGGACAATACCCAAATCCTTTTTAGTGTACCTAGACTTGGCTATGGCCACCTTGACGTCCTCTCAGTTAATCCTACCCTGGTCGTTCATGTCATATACCTAGTCACGGATGGTGAAGCAATTGTTGATATCATGATCGGGAGCCCTATGATAAAGACAGTATTTTGAGGTGTCCACCCTCTGATTGATGCTTTCTCTTTGTGGGGGAGCCGAATAGCATCACATGACATGAGGGCGAAGAATACGTCCTCGAGGGTCTCAGGGAGAGGACGGTAGTGAGACCTTTTAGGACCAGGCCGGGTGTAGCCCGAAGGAGGAGGAACAATAGAATAAGGCTTGGAGGGGTGTGACGGGAATTGATGAGGATTGGAAGGAGGATTGGAGGACCTGTTGGGAGGTCTCAAAGGCTGACTGCAAGCATTAACAGACTCGTTGACGGTCACCCCCTCGGTGGTAGGTGTCGCGGGAGCCTTACGTCCCTTGGGCTTCCCTTCAAAGAAATGTGGCAGAGAAGAGTCCTTGATTTGGTTTTGGACCACCCTGGCTCGGTTGCAGAGATGTGCGATGGAGGGGAACTCACTTAGCATCAGGATAGAACGGAGCACAGGGGTGGTGTTGGTGACTAACATGGTTATGGCTTGGGACTCTGGGATGGGTATGTCTGCCCTTGAAGCCATAGATCTCCATCGGTTGCCAAACGTGACGAAGTCTTCGTCTGGCTTCATCTTTTCCGCCACCAAGCCGGGGAGTGTGGGGACTTGAGTGGCCATATATGAGAAGTGTGAGATGAATCGCTCGGAGACGATGTCAAAATTGATGAGGTCTGATGCGAGTAAGGAGGTGAACCACCTCAAAGCTTCCCCTTCTAACGATTGTTGGAAGAGGTGAAATAAAAGAACCTGAGCGTACAACCATCGATGGGAATCCATAGTAAAACCGGCAAGATGGAATTGGGGATCGGAGGTCCCGTCATAGTTGCGGTATTTCGGGGCCTTAAAACCTGGAGGGAAATAAGCATTGGGGAGCTTGCAGTAGTTCTGGAGAGAATGAAGCTTGGAGAGAGACAGAGACTCAACCAAGAGTCTCCTAACAAGACCCTCCATCTCCAAATGGGAGATGGATTCAGATTGAGTGGGGGGTGTGGATTGGACAGGTGGTGGATAGACAAGAGAAGGGATTGGAACAGAAGTAGGTAGAGGAGTGGAGGGATTCGGAGTGGAAAAGGGGACGGGGGAGATGGGAACCCATGAAGGGGTAGCAGGTCTAGAAATGGGCCTAGATGAGGAAGCTTGGAAAGGAGAAGGGGATGGAGAGGAAGGGGAGATTGCTGCCCGGACGGTATGCTTAGAAAGCATGGTAATGATGTCCTCGGGCGAGTAACGGGAGAGGAGCTTGGAGAATTCGGGGTCTTCTTGAGTGTCTTGAGCATATGTGGGGTTGACCCAAAGACTCACACTCCCCTCATAGTCAGCTTGAGAGGAGGAAGAGGAGTGAACTGACCCTTCGGGCTGATTGTTAGTGTCAACCATCCCGACAAATTCATGGACATTATCCTCATATTCAAAAGCCGGATTGTCAGTCATATTCAAAGAATTCAACCAAGCATCCATTAGCACACAACCTACTGATTGTAGAAGACTTAAGTTGATTAACTTCACTGGTTTTAGGAGAAATTTGGGTTTCTACCAAACAATGTTGTCAAACAACGTCCCCAAAGTTTTAAATATTAGAATTGTGTGTCAATTAAACTTGTGGAAAAGGCCAATTCTCTTGCTCCTCTCTCAAATCCCGGTGAATAGGAAGTCTAAAATAAGTAGTTAAAGGTCTTCCTTCCCTGTACCGTGAGGGAATCTACGGAATTTAGGGACCTACAGAGTTTTCCTTGGAACCAACCCGATTTACCCGAGAGGGAATCCTCGAGTAAAAGGTTGTAAACCAAAGAATGGCTGTCCTAAAATGTGAGGGGAGGCTAGAACAGATGAGAAGAAGGAACCCCCCGTGACTGAGGACTGTTAGAAACAAACAGGAAACAAACAGAAAGCAAAATTAAATCAAATCAGACAAAAAAAATAGAGTTCTGTGAACTAAATGGCATGGACATGGACGCACAGTTCATCAGAGTAGACTGACAGCAAGATCGATTGACGCTAACACAGACCAAACGACAACCTATATGGACGTTTACAGGAAATAAACGGCAGGAACGATGGACGCTTACCTAGGTGGACGACATGATCTCTTGACGTTTACCTAGATGCAGACAGACTGCAGCAGCAGTGCTGGTCCCACCGTGATCGCCAGAAAAGAGGCTGTGGAAGATCGATTTCCCGCACCCCCGTCGGACTGTGGAATCCTCCGTTGGCTTGCGAACGTCGGTAGGCTCTCGTTGGCGATGATGGGTCACTGGTTGACCTCCTTGACTCCCCGGTTGACTAGGATGACTAAAGAGAAAACAAAGAAAACCAGAAGTGATGGGAGATGTTTGTGATTGTCAGGGCCTTACCTGTGCCCAAGGAAGTGTTGTGATCACGTCAGTGCAGTAGCCTCGCACATCAGACGGAGACGGGGCTTCAACTTCTCCTCCTTCGGCCGGACAAGGGAAGAGAGCTCCACAGTCTTCTTCAGAGTGCTCCTGCCATGAGAGAGACTCTATTAGACTAAGGGAAGTGCAGTAGATGCTCAGAAACGAAATGGAAAAGCCCAAAAGGCGAGTCCCGTACCGGTTGCGGACTTGAGAAGAGGGGTGGCCAAGTGTTATGACCACCCTTCTTCCCTCTGTTTTTGGTTGGGAAACCCCTTTCTAGGTGTGTAGGAAGGTGCCCTACGTGCCTAGAGTGTGTGGGAATGTGTGTGAAACATGCAACAACTAAAGGAAGAGGAAGGGAAAGGAGAGGAAGAGGAGGGAGTTGATCCTCGTTTGTTGGCGTTGTAGACTCCTTGCAGGGCTCCTCCAGCTAGGGATGAAGCCTCCTAGACGTCCGAAGTGATGAGAGAAAGGAGAAGAGGAATGATGGAAGGTGGGGGTGCAACTTTCTCTCTCTTTTCTCAAAGTGGCAGCATATGGACGTCCAACCTCTCCCCCCCTCACTTAGAAGGCCAAGGGGGGGTTAAATAGACAGTGGGATCGGAGTTCAGAGGCTTTGGATGCTCAAGTGTGAAGAAACACACTTGCACACTTGGCAATCCAAGTATTAAGGCTCCAACCAATGGGGAGAGGCCAAGTAGGATTTTTACTGGGTCAAGGGGGTGCCAAGGTGGCCCATTTGCCCGTTGGGAACGGTCCCATGCGCTGCATGGGCGAGAGAATGGCGCAAGTGGGCTAGATTCTCGGGGTAGTTGTGCAGACCTAGTAAACCATGTTGACGTCAACAGATCCTACCGCCAATACCATGCAGGCGTCCACCGATGTGGACGCCAACATAAGTAAACATCTAGGACTCTTGCCGTCAACATGTAGTCAGCGGCAATCGATGCTGCCGTCTACATGGCATCTGAGGCAAGTCAACAAACGGTCAAACAGGCTTTATTGGGCTATAGAACCACGCGGGGATGGGCCAAATCTCGCGTCTACACATTTTCCTTGGAGACATGGGACATGCTTAAACTCTTCACTTGATTGGGGATATTGGCTTAGATCACAGGGCAAGGGGAAGTCGAAGATAGACATGACTGGCTTCATCCCCTTGTCCAAATGAATAGATGAGGCATCTGCTCCGACGTGATGGAGTTGAGAGTTTCCAAGGTAGGAATGCTCTTAATTTTGATGACCCGCCCTTTGAAAGGAAATTTGAAACACTGATGGGCGGTGGAAGGGACTCCTAATGTCTGTTCTAGCCAAGGACGACCAAGAATGGCCTTATAGGCCGGATCGACGTCGAGGACTAGAAACTCGGAGGAGATGGTGACGGGTCCAATCTCGAGCTGAAGAGTGATCTTGCCTTTGGCAACCCTTTTGGAGTTGTCATAGGCAGCAATTGTAGAGCAGATTTTCTCCAGATTGTCCTCCCCCAAACCCAATTATTTGAGGGTCTTCATCAGACATATGTTGATGGGTGCCCCAGTGTCAATGAGGGTGGAGTCCATCGAAACCCCTTTGAGGTTAATGGTAAGACAAAGAGGAAGTGAACGACACTCGGGAGCAGCAAGATCTTTGTCCGAGAAGGAGATCGACGGTCCTTGGGTGAGGGAGAGGATATCATTAGTGACCCCACTGGGAGGAAAGTCATCATTGACCATGATCTTCTGGAGGAATTGTAGGAGAGTGGACTGATGAGATGGTGATCTCCGAATCAATTCAAGAATAGACACCTTTGCAGGAGTCTTATCCAAGCGTTGCAGAATGTCATATTCGGTGCCTGCAGGTGGTGGAGGTCCACTGTCCTCGTCATCTTGAGATGGCCGCGGGGGCGGAGGAACAACCCGGTTCCTGAGCGTGACATGAACGTCCTCCTGAGACTTAGGGAGAATGCGCTGAGAGGTCTGGATCTAGGGGTAGACGACTCATAGACAGGGGGAATAGGAGGGTAGGCCTCTTGTTGGGTGGGTCGAATGATAACTAAGGGCCGTTCCTCTAAGATGGCATCTACAGTAGTGGAGGCTTCCTCGGATTCTACAGAGGGACACGGATACCAGTCCTCAAAACCTTCTACCCCCCATTGTTGCTTTCTCCTCACTACCCGGGGTTCCGAATGTGTCATGGTGTGGACATTTTCCTGGGACTTGGAGGAGGTGGGATTGTTGCTTTGGTAGTTGGGGAGGGGGTTTTGGACAATACCTAGATTCTTTTTGGTGTACCTAGACTTGGCTATGGCCACCTTGACGTCCTCCCAGTTAATCCTACCCTGGTCAATCATGTCATACACCCAGTCACGGAAGGTGAAGCAATTGTTGATATCATGACCGGGAGCCCTATGATAAGGACAGTATTTTGAGGTGTCCACCCTCAGATTGATGCTTTCTCTTTGTGGGGGGAGTCAAATAGCATCACATGACATGTGGGCGAAGAATACATCCTCGAGGGTCTCAGGGAGAGGAGGGTAGTGAGACCTTTTAGGACCAGGACGGGTGTAGCTCGAAGGAGGAGGAACAACATAATAAGTCTTGGAGGGGTGTGACGGGAACTGATGAGGTTTGGAAGGAGGATTGGAGGACTTGTTGGGAGGCCTCAAAGGCTGACTGCAAGCATTAACAAACTCGTTGACGGTCACCCCCTCGGTGGTAGGTGCTGCAGGAGCCTTACGTCCCTTGGGCTTCCCTTCAAAGAAATGTGGCAGAGAAGAGTCCTTGATTTAGTTTTGGACCACCCTGGCTCAGTTGTAGAGATGTGCGATGGAGGGGATCTCACTTAGCATCAGAATAGAATGGAGCACATGGGTGGTGTTGGTGACTAACATGGTTATGGCCTGGGACTCTGGGATGGGTATGTCTACCCTTGAAGCCATAGATATCCATCGATTGGCAAACGTGACAAAGTCTTCATCCGGCTCATCTTTTCCGCCACCAAGTCGGGGAGTGTAGGGACTTGAGTGGCCATATATGAGAAGTGTGAGATGAATCACTCGGAGACGATGTCAAAATTGATGAGGTCCGATGCTGGTAAGGAGGTGAACCACCTCAAAGCTTCCCCTTCTAACGATTGTTGTAAGAGGTGAACTAAAAGAACCCGATCGTATAGTCATCGATGGGAATCCATGGTAAAACCGGCAAGATAGAATTGGGGATCGAGGTCCCATCATACTTGCGTATTTCGGGCCTTAAAACCCAGAGGGAAATAAGCATTGGGGAGCTTGCAGTAGTTCTAGAGAGAATGAGGCTTGGAGAGAGACAGAGACTCAGCCAAGAGTCTCCTAACAAGATCGTCCCTCTCTGAACTAGAGGATTCAAATTGAGTGGGGGGTGTGGATTGTACAGGTGGTGGATAGATAGGAGAAGGAATTGGAACAGAAGTAGGTAGAGGAGTGGAGGGATTCGAGTGGAAAAGGGGACGGGGGAGATGGGAACCCGTGAAGGGGTAGCAGGTCTAGGAATGGGCCTAGATGAGGAAGCATGGAAAGGAGAAGGGGATGGAGAGGAAGGGGAGATTGCTGCCCGGACGGTATGCTAAGAAAGCATGGTAATAATGTCCTCGGGCGAGTAACGGGAGAGGAGCTTGGAGAATTCGGGGTCTTCTTGAGTGTCTTGAGCATATGTGGGGTTGACCCTTAGAATCACACTCCCCTCATAGTCAGCTTGAGAGGAGGAAGAGGAGTGAACTGACCCTTCGGGTTGATTGTTAGTGTCAACCATCCCGACAAATTCATGGACATTATCCTCGTACTCAAAAGCCGGATTGTCACTCGTATTCAAAGAATTCAACCAAGCATTCATTAGCACACAACCTACTGATTGTAGAAGACTTAAGTTGATTAACTTCAATGTTTTTAGGAGAAATTTGGGTTTCTACCAAACAATGTTGTCAAACAACGTCGCCAAAGTTTTAAATGTTAGAATTGTGTGTTAATTAAGCTTGTGGAAAAGGCTAATTCTCTTGCTCCTCTCTCAAATCCCGGTGAATAGGCAGTCTAAAATAGGAAGATAAAGGTCCTCCTGCCCCGTACCATGAGGGAATCCACAGAATTTAGGGACTTACAGAGTTTACCTTTGAGCCAACCTGATTTACCCAAGAGGGAATCCCTAAGTAAAAGGTTGTAAATGAAAGAAGGGCAGTCCTAAAATGTGAGGGGAGGCTAGAACTGATGAGTAGAAGGAACCCCCCGTGACTGCGGACTGTTAGAACCAAACAGGAAGCAAACAGAAAGCAAAAATCAAATCAAATCAGACAAAAAATAGTGTTCTGTGAACTAAACGGCATGGACATGGATGTGCAGTTCATCAGAAGTAGACGGACGGCAAGATCGACAAATGCTAACACAGACCAAACGATAACCTATATGGACGTTTACAGGAAATAAACGGCAGGAACGATGGACGCTTACTTGGGTGGACAGTAAGATCTCTTGATGTTTACCTAGATGCAAATAGACCGCAGCAGCAGTGCTGGTCCCACCATGATCGCCAGAAATGAGGCTGTGGATAATCCATTTCCCGCACCCCCATCGGACTGTGGAATCCTCCGTTGGCTCGCGAACGTCGCCAGGCTCACATTGGCGATGATGGGTCACTTGTTGACCTTGTTGACTCCCCGGTTGGCTAGGTTGACTGAGGAGAAAACAAAGAAAACCAGAAGTGATGGGAGATGTTTTTGATCGCCAAGGCCTTACCTGTGCCCAAGGAAGTGTTGTGATCACGTCGGTGCAGCAGCCTCCCGCAGCGGACGGAGACGGGGCTTCAACTTCTCCTCCTTCGGTCGGCCAAGGGAAGAGAGCTCCACGGTCTTTTTCAAAGTGTTCCTGCCACGAGAGGGACTCTATTAGACTAAGGGAAGGGCAGTAGATGCTCAGAAATGAAAAGGAAAAGCCCAAAAGGTGAGTCCCGTAGCAGTTGCAGACTTGAGAAGAGGGGTGGCAAAGTGTTATGAACACCCTTCTTCCCTCCATTTTGGTTGGGAAACCTTTTTATAGGTGTGTAGGAAGGTGTCCTATGTGCCAAGAGTGTGTGGGAATGTGTGTGCAACATGCAAGAACTAAAGGGAGAGGAAGGGAAAGGAGAGGAAGAGGAGGGAGTTGATCCTCGTTTGTTGGCGTTGTAGACTCGTTGCAGGGCTCCTCCAGCTCGGGATGAAGCCTCCTAGACGTCCCAAGTGATGAGAGAAAGGAGAAGAGGAATGATGTAAGGTGGGGTGCAACTTTCTCTGTCTTTTCTCAAAGTGGCAGCATATGGACGTCCAGCCTCTCCCCCCTCACTTAGAAGGCCAAGGGGGGGTTAAATAGATAGTGGGGTCGGAGTTTAGAGGCTTTGGATGCTCAGGTGTGAAGAAACACAGTTGCACACTTGGAAATCCAAGTATTAAAGATCCAACCAATGGGGAGAGGCCAAGTAGAATTTTTACTGGGTCAAGGGGGTGCCAAGGTGGCCCATTTGCCTGTTGGGAACGGTCCCATGCGCTGCATGGGCGAGAGAATGGCGCAAGTGGGGTAGATTCTCGGGGTAGTTGCGCAGACCTGGTAAACCATGTTAACGTCAACAGATCCTACCGCCAATACCATGTAGGCGTCCACCGATGTGGACGCCAACATAAGTAAACGTCTAGGAGGCTTGCCGTCAACATGTAGTTAGCAGCAATCGATGCTGCCGTCTACATGGCATCCGAGGCAAGTCAACAAATGGTCAAACGGGCTTTATTGAGCCATAGAACCATGCGGGGATGTGCCAAATCTCGCATCTACATCTACTATGCGAGTAGCTCGGAGAGCAATCGGGACAACTCTACCTGATCTCCTACTGTCCCATGTGCACGCAAGGTCGTCAGCTCTCTCGTCAACTCCTCCACCTGAGTGTGCAGCCGATCTCTCTCAGCTGTAATCGTCTCTGCCTAGAGGCACTACTCATCAACCACCCCTGCAACCGGTCTGCCCGATCAGTGGCGGTCTTCAGCTCGTCCACCTGTAAAATGTCAAGTTAGTGCCAAGTGTGAATAAAATTTCAATTCCAATCGCTAGCACACTTACCCGCTCCATCAGATCCCTCTGTGCCTCCTCGGCCCTCCTCACCGCATTTTCTAGTCGGTCCTCCAGATCCAACTGGGAGCTCTCCGCTGCTCTAGAGGAGGAAGCCCCAGCTGCTGCTGCTCTCCTCACTCGGTCTAGCTCCCTCTGCTGCACATGCAACAGATGTTAGTTTCTCAAATCATCTATGAAAATCAGTAAGGTGCTGAAGTCTGAGTAGGTACTTACCAGCTGCTCCGCCTCCATCTGGGCGACCTCCCAGTCCTGCATAGCTGAGTACAGCAGGGCCCGAAGCGAGGCAATCTCCGCGGCTACATCTATCTGTAATTCATCAAGATCTGTCAGCTCACTTCAGTTAAAACAATTCATAAGGTCTGAGTTTAGAAGCTTACCTGTCGCCTCATTCCCTTGTAAACCCTTGCCCCGTACTTCAAGGCAAATGTTTGTAAGTACACGTCATCAGACACGGCCTCTGATCACAATCGCCTGCCGCGGTGCTCCTAGTCCGCAATCTGCTCTCGGGCCCGCTCGCTCCAGTCCGTGGTGTCGTGGAGTCCCCGGAAGCTCCGACTAGGCCTAGGGGTCCGGTCTCGGCTGGGGAACTCCACCGCACTCTGATGGAGGCCGAGTGACCTCTGGGTCAGCTGTAAGTGTAGAGGTAGCACAAGGTTGAGTGCATGCACCCACACCGACCTACCAAAGTAGGGGCGGGCCTGCAACAACCGGGGTTGTCCCTCATCACCCTCCTCTAGGTATGGCTGCCACACCACCTGCACATCAATGCACACCTGATTAGCTGCCAAACAATTAATTCAAATCATTGAACTTAGAGAAAAGGGTTAGATCACTTACATCTAGCTGAGGGTAGGTATGGATCGTGTCCTAGAGGGATGCCAGTTGGTCGCTCAAGGTGTGCATGTCACGACGCGAGTCCCAGCGTTGAGCTATGGGCATGAGGCCTAGTCACTCCAAAATCCCTCTCCTCAGGCCAGGAAGGTGAAGTTAGGGCCAGACCTGCATAGATTTAAAAGCAGTCAGATTTCAAATTCATAACAAGTTCATTAATAAAGGGGCAAAGAAAGGAAGAGTACCTGGAGGAAGGGGAAGAACCCGCTCGTCGATGTCTGCCGCTCGGAGGCACCCGAGCTGTCGAACTGGTGGGCTAGGAAAGCTGCTCCCCATGCGAAGTCTCCTACCTGGTCCAAGTCCTCCAAAAGTGGCAGGAACCGACAATGGACTACGTCGCCCCTCGTGGCAAACAGAAGTCTACCCAGAAATAGGATGAGAAAGCGACACAAGTCAAGGTCGGCCTCTGCCTCTGGCTCCTCTCCTAGCACCTCCTGGAAACCCTCGTCAGCCTCCTCAGCTGCCCATCCACCGTCTCCCCCACCTTCTTCCCCGTCACATACAGTCCTAGGATCTCCTACAGGCTCACTCTAGGGATGATGAAAGACCTCACCTCTACATCCAAGCCTAGTAGTCTGTGGGCTAGCTCTCTGTAGTAGGGGTATGTGAACCCACTCACAGGCCGCCCATACACCCTCAGCCCCGTGATCCGGCTCGCGTCCTCTAGGCTGGGGATCATATGACCCCATGGGAAAACGAAGGTAGTCGCCTCCGCATCTCACCTGCTGCGCAGGGCCTGGGTAAGCGCGGGGTCCACCCTTATCCTCTCCATCCTGAGCACCTTACCAAACCCCATCCTATCTAACCTCTCTCTCTGAAAGATAGGAAGGGCTAAGTACACGGCCAACACAAGAATCTAGGAGACCCGGGCCCTCATTTCTCCCTGTAAGCACAAGTCAGTCACAAATCAGGTAAAACATTCTCTAGTTTGGATTCTCGGCTGAGGTTGCATCTCGTTGACCCGTCGCGACACCCTCAGACGCAGACCGACCAGAGTTTCCTTTGTCTGGTGGCCGTTTCCTTGGGCGTCATGCCCTACATGGATCCCTCTAGAGGCCTTCTCATCCATTCACACATTCTAAATCGAAGGATAGGGTACCGATCACTCACCGTCTTCATTGCTTGTTCCCGCGTCTACCTCGCCACCTCGTGATCGATGGCCGGGACCTCCTCCTCCTCCATCTCGACCTTCAACCTCTCTCCACCGGAGAAGCTTCCTCCTGCCTCCAAAAGCTTCTTATTGTCACTTGCCTCTTCTCCTTCCTCCTAGAGGAGCCCGCGCCGCCATCACCTCCTCCTTCCATTTGAGAGTGTGAGAGGAAGATTTAGAGAGGGAAGGAGCGAGTGGGAGAGCAAAGAGAGTGAGAGAGCTAGAGAAGGGGAAGTCGCCAGATTGCTTGAGAGTTTGAATGCACAAAGGGGGGAGAAAGGGGCTTATGTGCATTTCAATTGCCGGTTGAAGACGTGACGCAGCGGGGCGTCGCGTTCCTGTCGCGTCGGCTAGGTAGGCCGCGATACTGTCGCGACCTTCTGCCATGTTGCGACATTAAGGTGACAGCCTTGGGCGTCGCGTCATCAACAGAGCATTGCGCAAACAGATCAAAAGTCTAATTTTATTCATTCAAATCATTCATACATTGTCTAAATCACTCTTACATTCAATCAAATGCTCTTTTCTGCCCTAACTGCCATCTGTTATAATGCCTACATCATTCTAATTCCTATCAAACTCCCGGTTCGGCTGGACGAATCCTCTTCAGTGCCTCGAGGTACTCTCGGGTCACGTCCTCGTCCTCCACTACCTCCTCTTGGAGGAGACCCATGGCGCATCCCTCCCAATGGACAATGGCGCTTCTCACATCTCGTTCATCTTGGTCATCACCCCTCTTCCATTCCTGAATGGGCGGGTAATGCGAGAGCAGAGGAACCACTGTACGTGCAGCTCCGCACTGAAGGTGGCAGCGATCTAGGTTATATAGAGCCAATGCCTCATTCCCTATGAGCCATAGAGCCAGTCTCGTGCACTGTGGTAGGCGGATCATCCTGTTATGGAGAATGTGTGGGCGCATGTCGAACTCTGCTACTGTCATTGTCTTGAAGTAATCATGCCATCCCTTCAATCGTTTCGCTTGTGCCGTCTTGCACCAAGCCTGCGGTGTCATGTAGAGGGGTGCAACCACAAAAGCTAATGGATGATGCAGCATGCTCTTGCATTCAGTAGAGAGGTTGTCCATCGCCCGGAATTGTATGTGCATTCCTATCCAGAGCTCAAGGGAGACGACGGAACCATAAAAGGGGCCTCCAGTAGCTGTAGAAGAAAGACTGACATAGAGATAACCAACGATGGCCTATGCAATGCTCATACCTTCAGAAACAGAGTCGATTATGCTCAGGTTGGTGAAAGAGATGGCACCATCTTCTGCCGGGAAGAGAATGACGCCGCAGATGCAAATGGCGGGGGCCTTGGCTATGGCGAGGTAGTTTCCAGTCTCACGCTTGCACTAAGAAACGACCCATTGGGAAATAGGGAGGAGATGGACATGGTTCTGGCTAGTCATTTTGTGCAAATATGTTTCTTGGTGGTCATCTCCCCAAGTATGCCGCACGCATCAATTGGAGCCACAGTATAGGAGAGGGCATGCTCCTCGCCCCTCTTGTACTTAGGGAGATCCAGCATCAACTCTATTTCCTCCAGCAGTATAGTGGCCTCAAATCCGGGGAAGATGAATGTATGTGTCTGGGGATGCCACAGTTCCGTCAGTGCAGTGATGCTATCCCACACATGCACGATCTTGTGGTACTCCTTCGCTAGAACCAGCACCGTCGATAGCCCCCATTCGCGTAGATGACGGGTAGAAGCCAGAGGGAGCATGTCTATCATGGGTGCCAAGCATGGGACTTTTGAGAATCTTCTATGACCCGAGAGAATCTGAAGAAAAGAAGAGCATTGGTAGGAGTAGAAAAGAAGAAGAAGAAGAGCTTGAAAAGAGAGAAGAAGAAGAGCATGAAGAAAGTGCACTTGAAGTTTCGGCCTTGCGCAAATGTGCCCGCGCACGGAGGATAGACGTTGTAGCTCGGCGTGGCACACTCGGGCCGCCTTGGGGCCTGCATATGGCATGATAGCATCTTGAAAGGCAGAGAAAGACATCTTCATGGTTGTAGGAGAGAGAAAATAAGGAAAATCTGGGAGAGAGAGAGAGCTGCGTGTAACGTCGCGCGTTTTTCGGATCCTCGTGGATCCTATGTTTATTGGTTGTGATGGCTATCGTGAGGCCAATGTGATTTGTGTATGGTACGTGTGCATGCCTCAAGGGCTTATTGGGCCGATAGTCTGGGCCTGTAGAACCCCAGTGTCCTCAGCCTGTCATCGCGACAGGAAGGGGTGTCGCGTTCTAAACACGACCGAGGTGACCGTCGCATTATGGTGGCCGCCTTAAGGTGTTGATCGTCTACATGTGCGCCACGTGTAGCGCGCAGAGCGGTATGCAGGAAGGCGACGCCTAGGTCCATCGTGATCAGGTCACGACGTGACGATACGTCGCGTTCTCAACCGCTGGGTGTTTTTAAGAAACCCCAGTCGGACAGAACTGCAGTGAGTTTTGCTCAGCCAGGGGAAGGGGAGCTGCGGTGATTTCTAGTGGAAATCCGTGTTTTTAGCGTGCTCGTGCCGTGGGAAGCTCGCGTAGAGTGAGAGAAATGCCAGGCGAGTGTGGTATCGCGTGTTCTTTGCGAGGTAGGGTGACTCCTCCCATTTCTGGGGCGAGAATCACGTGGAATGCAGGGTTTGATCAGTTTAACGCTTTCTACATAATAGATATCATGCCTAGGAACTCATTAAAGCATGAAAAACACCAATTAAGGGTGGTTTGCATGGTGTGGATTGGTAAACTGTGGAGGGGATCTCGGATTAGGGTTTCCGTCTGCTAAGGCGACGGATTCCCCTGTCGCGATCAGGTGGCGACGAGCCGACCGGTCACGTTAAGGTTATGAACGCGACTTGTTTGTATGTCGCGTTAATGTGTTGAAGGCGACCTATCGGGCTGTCACGTTATCAAGGCGACACAAGCCCATGTTGCGACCACAGCCGAGTGGTCTGAATGTGCATGATTTATGTGGTATAATTATCCGGTTGTTATCATTCGATGTATATGGGAATACCGTGCGGTGCATTGGAACTTGTGGAACTCTGAGAGTGCATGGTTCTAGAAGCTAGCACTTCGGTTGTGTAGCTAGCTAGTTCTTTGCGTAGTTGTGTGGTGTACATGCAATAGTGTTGTGTTTACGTGTTGTGGATAGTTCTTACGAGAGGTTTACGTGACGTTTCATGTGGTTTGCGTGTGACGTGCACGTGGTTCTGTGTGCGTGGCAAGTAGTATGATTCCTACCGTGGTTACCTCTATAGTTGGGAGCCCTAGGTTCTCTGTGAGCTAGGCTGTTAGCTCGGGGCTTTGTCCCGGTACTTGTGTTGTACCGTCGAGGTCTGTGTCGTCTGTCCTGGACACCCTCACTCCTTTGTTTGAGTTGTACGTCTGGATGAGGGAAAGACGACAATGGGACAGTGACTCTTGAGTTTGTTTTTAGTCACTTGTAGCACGCTCTTAGTTGGGGGTACGGACACTGAACGCGACATTGTTGATTGTGCACTTCCGTTGTCTAGAGTTCTTGGCACATATCACGATGCTCACCTTCTCTAAACTGTCTCACAAAATTTAAAGTAGCAAAAATGAACTAGCAAAATGGTGAGAACAGGTCATATCCACGGAGAGGCTAAATAAAGCTTGATTTAAACTACTTTGACTTGAAACAAGAAAGATCCAACAGTAAAATTCGACTTAAATCCACCCAGTTCACTAAAAGCTATAGTGCGATTAGAATCCCACAATATCACATTCGATTGAACAATAACAAGATTTAAATGTTCAAAATAGTAAAACTAAACTGAGAACTCTTAATGATAGTTCAAATTAAACATTCTTTTAACTGAGAACAATGTGAACTTTGAGAAGTTCAGATCACTGTACCCTCAAGCTCGAGGGATGCATTAGTAAGAAAACAATAACAGAAATATAAAGTGCAGCGTCCAACTCCTATTTTCTAATGGTCCTGATCCCCAACGCCAGACAGCCCACAGAAGAGAAGAAGAAAAAAACTCAAACCAATCCTCAGCAGCCGAAAACCTCATATGCTAAAATCCCATCCCCATAGCAGCCGAACTATTTGCAGAAGATGCAAAAGAAAATTAAAACGCCTACCTCTGCTCACAGCAAGAAGAAAACCTCAAGAATTAAAATCGCCCAGTTCCTCTTAGCAGCAGAACAAATTCTCTCTCGACAAACAACAGTGATTTCCCTCTCATCAGTAAATACAAAAGGAAGAAGTAAACCAAGAAGTTGCAGTCGCCCTCTGGATCGTCCTCACCAATCTTAACACAGAAGCAAAGAAGAAACTCCACCTGAATGGGTTCACACAGCACAGAAGAAGACAATACAGTGAAATAAAAGGGGAAACTGATTGCACTGGGTCGGCTCCTCCCAGGGGCCTCACGATCTCCTCTCACACAGCAGCCAATAGGAAAGCAAGAACAGATGATCTCAGAAAATTTTTACAGAACCAAATGAACAAAGAAAAAACTCAGATGAACTGAGATAATCGCCTCTGGATGGGTCTCTTCAACACAGAGAACATGGAAACTAAATGTAGAAGAGAATTTTCATCTAGAAATAGTGAAGAGTAGAACAAAAATTTCCAGAAAAAAAAAAAATCCGAACCTCACCCCTCTGAACTAAAGAAGAACAGGAAAGAACAATTAAGAAATCCTCAACAACAAAAATCGAACTCCACACTGCTCTCTCTGCCCAACAGAAGAAGAAGGAAGATGGAAATTAAAAGAAAACAACTCCTCCGAAATTCAAACCCTCTGGTGTCTCCATCCCTCACTGCTCTGCTCAAACAAGGAAAATACAGGGAATGAAAACTAAAAAAAATTCCTCCGAATCGAACCAGAGCCGGAGATGAGGACCCCGGGTCCTTTTATAGATGCCCGGCCGCCATCGCACAGCTTCAGCTCCACACAGCCATCTCAGCACTGCCCAGCCATCGCTGCCACCTCAGCAGGTCCAGACCACTGCTTCCAGCCGCTTGATCGCCTTCATCACACGCGCTCCACACGGGCCAGATGCCATCGCTCATCCGTACGCCGCACTGCGCCTGCGTCGTTGGATCCCAGCAGATCCGGTCCCTACACCCGCTCAGTTCGCCATCTGCTGCTCACCCGCCAGGGCTCCCATCAGCCACACCTCCTCAGGCACTTCACCTTCGCTGGCCACCTCAGCACAGCACCGCGCCCAGATCTGGCCGCGCACACCCTGCACGCACCTGGGCGCCATCGCCAGCTCACCTACTGCGCACGAACCGCCTTCCAGCCGCACAGCACCACCATCGCACCGCGCCTCCTCCAGCATCAGCTTCTTGGGCGCCAGCCTCCATCGTCTCTGCCCAGGCCTGCTCTTCCTGGCTGCGCATGGACCAGCACCCACCAGCCAGCTGCGCCATCGCCTGGGCGCTGCTGTGGACAGCCCACATTAGCAGGGCCCTTCCTACCGCTAGAACCAGAGCTGCTTCTAGCAGCTTCCACCACCTTGGATGGGTCTCTTCAACACAGATGAACTGAGATAATCGCCTCTGGATGGGTTTCTCAACACAGAGAACATGGAAACTAAATGTAGAAGAGAATTTTCATCTAGAAATAGTGAAGAGTAGAACAATAAGAACAAAAATTTCCAGAAAAAAAAATCTGAACCTCACCCCTCTGAACTAAAGTAGAACAGGAAAGAACAATTAAGAAATCCTCAACAACAAAAATCGAACTCCACACTGCTCTCTCTGCCCAACAGAAGAAGAAGGAAGATGGAAATTAAAAGAAAACAACTCCTCCGAAATTCAAACCCTCTGGTGTCTCCATCCCTTACTGCTCTGCTCAAACAAGGAAAATACAAGGAATGAAAACTAAAACAAATTCCTCCGAATCGAACCAGAGCCGGAGATGAGGACCTCGGGTCCTTTTATAGATGCCCGGGCGCCATCGCACAGCTTCAGCTCCACACGGCCATCTCAGCACTGTCCCAGCCATCGCTACCACCTCAGCAGGTCCAGACCACTGCTTCCAGCCGCTTGATCGCCTTCATCACACGCGCTCCCCACGGGCCAGATGCCATCGCTCATCCGTACGCCGCACTGCGCCCGCGTCGTCGGATCCCAGCAGATCCGGTCCCTGCACCCGCTCAGGTCGCCATCTGTTGCTCACCCGTGAGGGCTCCCATCGGCCACACCTCCTCAGGCACTTGACCTTCGCTGGCCACCTAAGCACAGCACCGCACCCAGATCTGGCCTCGCACACCCTGCACGCACCTGGGCGCCATCGCCAGCTCACCTGCTGCGCACGAACCGCCTTCCAACCGCACAGCACCACCATCGCACCGCGCCTCCTCCAGCATCAGCTTCCTGGGCGCCAGCCTCCATCGCCTCTGCCCGGGCCTGCTCTTCCTGGCCGCGCATGGACCAGCACCCACCAGCCAGCTGCGCCATCGCCTGGGCCGCTGCTGTGCACAACCCACATTAGCAGGGCGCCTTCCTGCCGCTAGAACCAGAGCTGCTTCCAGCAGCTTCCACCGCCTTCCACCTGTTAGCAAGAGAGAACAACATAAAAAAATGTGCGTGGCCCATTTAGGTTAGATGGGAGGGGGCGCAATGGACTTAAGGGGGTATGTGTAATGATCTGGTGAGATGAGAGAGTGTGATTGGGTGGGGTATTAAAATATTTTTATTTATTGGGATTAGGTGGGGTAAAAATTTTATTTATTTACAAACTTATACCTATCTATTATTAAGATGTATTTAAAAATATTATTACGAAAAGATTTTTTTTTATTTTTCAAAATGAATCTAATTAGTCAATATGTAAGAGATGTCTTATTAAATGAAAATCTAACAAGTATTCTAACCCCAATATCAACTAACATGTTCAAAAATTTTTATACTTGAATAGAATGTCAATTAATTTCAATGTGCACATTATTTATGGACAACTGATGTCTAAACTTACTAAATGTGTGAAATTTAACTCAAAAAATTATGTAATTATCACTCCCCCCTACTTGAACATTGCTAGTCCCTTAGCAATGAAAATTACTCCAAATATAGGACTAAAAGATGTAATATCTCATGCTAACCAGCCATCATGTAAAAGATTAATGTAAAGACATGTCTTTCCTAATTGTAAAGGCTTATGGCAAGCAATTAGTGCACAAGTGATAGCTCACTTAAGAGTTCACATCAACCCTTCTGAAGCTCCTCTGCCTCAGCTAGTAATTGAGATTAGATTAATTCGAGGGGGAAGAAAAGAATTGTGAAATAAGATCCTTGCTTAGTCAGATCGGATTGTTCCTCTCAGTTCCATTCTGTCCATCTTCCTTGAGGATTATTTTGTTCTGAGCTGAGGACTTTGCCTCTTTATTTGCACTTTGTGCACTCAGAATTTCTTTCTTTCTATTTCATCCATAATGCTGCACAACCCATCACTTTTCAAGAGTAGCGAGTCCAACTTTACTCAGATCCGGGGCATTTTTCATGGATTTTTCTTTTGCTTTTGCTTTTTGCTTTTGATTTTCTTTCTTTTCCACTTTACGGAAGGATGAACAGTCAGGTTCCTTGATCACATGCCTTCACTTCCTTCACAATTCACTTAAGGGGAAGGGAGAAAATCAATCACCTCTCTCCTACTAGCCTTGACAAATTTGCTACATTTGGGTTCAGCTAGTCTAAGTGGCTGTGTAGTGTGTGTATGAAACTTCCTGCCATAAATCCTTACATAAGGTAGACAAGAGGTACATGTAATCCTTTACTAGAGGCTACCTAACATGGATACTTGCAAGGGAGTGTGACAACCACAAAATTTTAATGGTTAAAAATCACACACCTAGTCTAGGATGCGTAAAGCCATGAATTTTTACTCCAAAATGAAACATTGTGAAGTTTTTATTTGCATATGTACAAGCTCAAGAAAGAAAATGAAACAATGGTGGGGATGGGGACTATGAATGCATGTTTTATTCTACCTCTCCCCCTACTTATTCACAGGGAAAGAAAGTAAGACAGAGAATTACCTGATGAAGAAAATTTGTACACTTGGGCTGCCTCCCAGAAAGCGCTAAGTTTATCGTCTTCAGCCAGACGCAATTAGGCTTCACTTGGCTCATCTAGCTTGGTGGACTCAACTTTCAAGGAAGGCGGGTTTTCAAAAAAATGCTTTAACCTCTGCCCGTTAACAGTGGACGATTGTCCAGTTTTAGGATCAAGAATAAAGACAGCGCCATTGTCATAGACTTTGACAACCATGTAAGGCCCATCCCACCGGGACTTTAATTTTCCCGGAAACAGACGAAGTCTAGAATTAAACAACCAAACCTTATCATGCACTTGAAAAGTTTTCTATGAATGTGTTTATCATGGAAAGCTTTGGCCTTGGCTTTATAGATCTTGGAACTTTCGTAGGCCTCATTTCTGAGCTCTTCTAGCTCATTCAGATGAAGGGTCCTTTGTTGACCAGCTTGGGCTAAGTCAAGATTGACTTGTTTAATAGCCCAGTAGGCTCTATGCTCAAGTTCGACCAGTAAATGACATGATTTTCCAAAGACAAGCCGGTAAGGGGACATTCCAATGGGAGTTTTGAAAGCGGTTCGGTAGGCCCACAATGCATCATCTAACCTTTCTGACCAGTCTTTCCTATCAGGCCTAACCGACTTTTGAAGAATGTTTTTAATCTCCCTGTTTGATACTTCCACTTGGCCACTAGTTTGGGGATGGTAAGGTGTTGCTAGCTTATGGGTGATCCCATACTTCCTTAGGAGGGTCCTAAATTGGGTGTTAATGAAATGAGGTCCTCCGTCACTAATGATTGCTTTAGGCCACCCAAATCTAGAAAAGATGTTTTTCTGAACAAATTTGATGACCACCTTATGATCATTTGTCTTTGTGGCTATGGCTTCTATCCATTTGGACACATAGTCAACAGCAACTAGAATGTACGTGTATCCAAAGGACGGTGGAAAAGGTCCCATAAAGTCTATTCCCAAACATCAAAAATTTCTACAACCAAAATGGGGTTAAGAGGCATCATGTCCTTTTTAGAAATGTTTCCCATGGTTTGACATCTAGGACAGACCTTACAAAATTGGTGGGCATCCTTAAACAATGTGGGCCAATAGAAACCAGAGTCTAAGACCTTAGCAGCGGTCTTCTTTCCTGAAAAGTGTCCTCCACAGGCGAGAGAATGACAAAACTTGAGGACACTTTGATGCTCACTCTCAGGGACACATCTTCTTATCACTTGGTCTGGTCCTATGAAAAATAGCTCCGGGTCCTCCCAAATAAAGTACTTGTCTCTAGCAAAGAATCTCTCTCTCTCATTTTTGGTCCAATCTCCAGGCACTCGTCCAATGACTTTGTACTTCACAATGTGTGCGTACCATGGAGATAAAATGTTGGAGACAGCTAAAATGTGCTCATCTGGGAAAGCATCTCTAATGGGCATAGAGTCCGGGGCAACTATTCTAGACAAGTGGTCAGCTACCACATTCTTGGATCATTTCTTATCATGAATTTCCAAATCAAACTCTTGTAACAATAGAATCCATCTGATCAATCTAGGCTTGGCATCCTTTTTGGAAAGCAAATGCCTCAAGGCAGCATGGTCAGTGAAAATAATGATTTTGGCTCCTAAGAGATAAGATCTGAATTTCTCTAAGGCAAAAACAACAGCTAGGAGCTCTTTTTCAGTGGTTGTGTATCGAATCTGAGCATCATTCAATGTTCTGCTTGCATAATAAATCACCACAGATCCTTTATCAGTTTTCTGGCCCAAAATGGCACCTACTGCATAATCTGAAGCATTGCACATTATCTCAAATGGTAATGACCAATCTGGAGATTGTAGAATTGGAGCTCTGGTCAAATATGTTTCAATTCCTCAAAGGCTTTATGACAGGCTTCATCAAAAATGAAAGGAGTGTCTTTCAACAAAGAAGTCAATGGCCTTGCAATTTTGGAAAAGTCTTTGATGAACCTCCTATAGAATCCGGCATGACCAAGGAAGGATTGAATTTGTTTGACAGAGTTGGGAGGAGGTAATTCGGAAATGAGATTTACCTTGGCTTTATCTACCTCTATCCCTCTCCCTGAGACAATATGCCCTAAGACAATTCCCTCCTTAACCATGAAGTGGCTTTTTCCCAACTTAAGACAAGATTGGCATTAATGCATCTTTTGAGCACTTCAGTCAAATGGTCGAGGCACGAATCAAAGTCATTTCCAAACACAGAGAAATCGTCCATGAAGACTTCTAAGTAATCCCCAACCATGTCTGAGAAAATAGACAACATGCAACGTTGAAAAGTTGCAGGGGCATTGCACAGCCCGAATGGCATGCGTCTAAAGGCAAAGGTTCCAAATGGACATGTGAACGTGGTCTTTTCTTGGTCATCAGGGTGAATAGCCACTTGGTTATACCTTGAGTATCCATCAAGGAAACAAAAGAATTTTTGGCCTGCCAGTTTCTCTAAGATTTGGTCAATGAAAGGTAAGGGGAATGGTCTTTCTTGGTCATTGCATTCAGTTTGCGATAGTCAATGCACACTCTCCATCCTGTAGCCAGCCTAGTGGGAATGAGCTCACCCTTTTCAGTTTGAATCACGGTTAGTCCAGACTTTTTAGGCACAACTTCAGTTGGACTAACCCACTGGCTATCAGAGATGGGATAAATAAATTCTGCATCCAGCCATTTGACAATTTCCTTCTTAACAACTTCTTTCATGTTGGGATTAAGTCTTCTTTGCATTTCGATTGAACTTTTGGCATTCTCTTCTAAGTAGATGCGATGTGTGCAAACTGAAGGACTTATCCCTCTCAGATCATCTATTGTCCAACCTATAGCTCTCCTATGACTCTTCAAAACATCAATCAATTTCCTTTCCTGCCCTTCCTCAAGATCACTAGCGATTATGATGGGCCATGTCTCATTCTCTCCTAAAAAGATGTACTTTAAATTTGCAGGGAGTGGTTTTAGCTCAACCTTGGGAGGACACTCAAATGGAATTGATGGATCATTATCTTGAAACATAGAATTAAATTGTCCTTCCTCTCCCTCAAACCCTAGAGCACAGGGTTGGTCTATTGCTTCTTCCACACAAGACTCTTCCAAGGTGTCTACCACTAGACAACTTTCTCCTTCATCATGATGCCTAGATGCCCTAAAAATGTTGATACTAACCCGCCTATCCCCAAATGATATATCCATCATCCCAGTAGCACAGTCAATATTGGCTCTAGCTGTGGCCAAAAAGGATCTACCAAGGATGATGGTGGACTGGGTTAAATCTTGTGGAGTGTTCATGTCCAGAATGATGAAATCGGCTGGAAAGTAACAATCATTGATTTTTACGATCACGTCCTCAACTAGGCCTTTAGGAGTGGTAACAGATCGATCGGCTAGTTGGAGGACAACAGAAGTGGGTTTCAACTCTCCTAACTTGAATTTCTCAAAAATGGCAGAAGGTAGGAGGTTGACACTGGCTCCCAAATCTAAAAGGCCACTCTCAAAAGTGACTCCACTGATGGTGCAAGGAATTAGTGGAGTGCCCGGATCTTTAAGCTTCTTAGGGAGTTGGTTTAAGACAATGGTACTCACAATTTCTTGGAGAATTATTGTTTCAGTTTTATTTCTCACTTCACGTTTTGGAGTACACATTTCTTTTAGAAATTTGGCATATGCAGGCACATGCTTGATGGCATCAAGCAGAGGAATGTTGATGTTAACTTGTTTGAACAGTTCCAAGAGTTCTTCATTACCAGTGGATTTGTTTTTGGATTTTGGTTTTAAAGCTTCAGGAAAAGGAACTCTTGGGATGTAACAGTTTGGATCTTCATTCCTCTTGATTGTGTCTAGAGGTTCTTCATTTATTTTCTCTTTTCCCTTGGATTTGTCTTTTACAACATTTTCTTCAATTTCAATTTCGTTTTCATTTCCTTTATCCTCATTTGACATGTGTGGGTGAGGATTTGTTCTGATTTTTCCACTTCTTAAGGTAGACACAGTTTTTGCATTTTCTACTTGCGGGCCCCTAGCTTGGGCAGGAGGATGATCCTGTTGTATAGGTTGGTTTTGATTTTGAGGTGCAGGAATGTTCTGGACAAAAGCTTGTTGTGGGTTCTGTAGTGGAGGTGCATTTTGTCTAGTAGGTGGTGGTCTGTACCCTGACCCTGATGGTATTGCTGGTTCTGGTAGAATCCGGGAGGGTTGTTTCTTGGGTTTGCTACGGTTTGACTTGGTAACTGACCAGTCTCCCTCCTTTGACATACATCAGCAATTTGAGACTCTATCCTTGCCAAATTTTGTTGAAAATTTTGAGTTTGAGTTTGATATTGAGTTTGTTGTTCTTGCACAGTTTGGCACAGAGTCGCCATCATGTTCTGGAGTTGATTCATTTTATCATCCCAATTAGGTTGAGGAGGTAGTGGTTGATATGAAGGTTGTTGGAAATTGGTCTGAGCAAATTGATTGGAATTTTGATTTCCCTGAAATTGTGGAGGTTTTGAGTTAGAAGATTGGCCAACTCCCGAATTTTGATTGGGATATGATTGACCGTACATGGATTGCTTGAAGGCAGGTTGGGAAACTTGTTCAGATTGATTTTTCCATGAAAAATTTGGGTGATTTCTCCAACCAGGATTGTATGAGTTAGAGTATGGATCGTAGGAGGGTTTGTAGAAGCCTTGAGCAGCTTGGACTTGTTCCTGAATGAAAGGAGGCAATTGGGCAGTAGTGGGACATGTATTGGTGGGGTGAGCTGGGCTAGCACACATAGCACAAGTTTCAGGTTGTTGAGAAAAATTAGGTGTGGCTTGCCCAGTCAAAGACAGTAATTGATCAAATTTTTGTTCCAACTTCTGCTCCAATCTCTGGTCAAGTCTAGCTAACATGTCTTCTACCCTAGAGTCTGGTTCTCCTCTTCCTCTTACTTCATACATCCCTGCCTTCTTCACAGGTCCTAACGCTCTCTCATAAGAGTAGAGTGAGGCATGATTGATAGAGTTCTCACTCAATGTTTCAAAAAGATTATATGCCTCATCCTCACTCTTAGTCATGAATGCTCCCCCACACGAAGCATCAACCATTTGCCTGTTCGATTCTGTCAGACCTTCATAAAAAGCTTGAACTATTTGCCACCTCGACAAACCATGGTGGGGGCATTTCCTAAGCAACTCCTTTAGTCTTTCCCATGATTCATGCATTAATTCTCCCGGGTGTTGGGAGAATCCAGTTATAGCTCTCCTCATTGTGTTTGTTCGGCCAATCGGGTAAAATTTCTTTAAAAATTCCTGCTGCATTTCTGGCCATGTTGTGATAGTTCTTCCTATGGTTCCCAACCAATGTTTAGCCTTGTCTTTTAAGGAGAATGGAAATAGGGTCAACCTTAAGGCATTTTCTGTAAAATTCTGGATCCTTACAGTGGAACAGATCTCTAGGAACTCATCTATATGCCTATAAGGATCTTCATTAGGATTGCCATAAAAGGATGGCAACATCTGAATGGTTCCAGGTTTTATCTCAAAATGATTTGCCAGAATTTCCAGCCTAATGCAAGTGGCAGGTTGATAGTCAGAAGGAATGAAGTATTCCTTCATCTGTCTGGGTGCAGCCTCTTCTAAATTTCTAGCAACTTGGTTCTGGTTTTGGTTGGCCATCCTATGGAAAAATCTTTCAATCTCGTCTATAGGTTGGGCCAAATCTAAATTCTGGGAACGTCTACCAAGCATGCACAAATGAAAAGCCTCTCTATTTATGATTTTTGAATTTTTAAGATTTTTATTGATTTTTGATGAATTTTTAAACAAACACAAACAAACAAACACTTTCAAATCAAATTAACCTACCACTAAGTGTTCCTTGACTTATGTTATTTTTCTCAAAATCAAATTTATGCTTGCTTAAGTCCAATCCTAACTCTTTTTGTACTGGCCAGGTAAGAGGTGGAGTAGAGGGAGGCCCCCCTTGCTTTCGCAAGGACCCAATTAAGTAACCTCTAGCTCGCTTAAGCGTAAGCTTTTTAACCTCTAATCCTAGACACCAGACTTTAAAGAGAAGTTTTGAATTCAAGAAAGGATAAATCTAATTATGAACCCTAGGGCCAAGTCTACTGATTTTTATTAAAAGTTTGGGCAAATGCAAATATGTGAAAATTTTTGTGATTTTTGGGCAAAGGAAAGGGTGATGAAATCCCTCACCTTATCTTTTTATCTAATGGGTTAAGCCCTTAAGCAGTCCCAATTAAAAATATGAAATGCAAAGATCAAATTCAAACAATGGATTTTCTAATGCTAAGTCTAATGCATGAAACAAGAGAGAGAAATCTTACCTTTCCCCCGCTCTCTTCAATGCAAGAAAAAAATTAAATGACAATTAAAATGATGAATGTCCTAAAACATGTGATTCTAATCTTGAGAGATGAAATTTTTATTTACAAACAAACGGCTAACATGAAAGAGCGATTTGAAATTTTTTTTTAAATTTTAGATTTTTTTAATTTTTATTTAGTTTTTGAACTAAATGAAATGAAGGTAAAAAAATATAAAGTGGTACTATAAGCTAAATCCAAGCAAACCACTAAGAGGCCAATTATTACATGCCAACGTGAAAGAAATCTCTGTACATGCACAAAGAATACAAGAAGTCCTCACTACAAGCTTCACTCACACTCTTCTATCTACAATGACTGAATTAAAAGAAATTAGAAAATGAAATCAGCGAGCTCCCTCCAATGGGCTTCAAGTGCCGAGCCCAATCTCCATGGTCCTCCTTATGTGCAAATCTGAAATATAAGCCCAATAACAAGTCAATGTAAAGTCCAAAGCAAATGAAATCAAATCAAAACAGAATTAAATCAAACTCTAATGCCTCCCCAGCAACGGCGCCAAGATGAACACGACATTGTTGATTGTGCACTTCCGTTGTCTAGAGTTCTTTGCACATATCACGATGCTCACCTTCTCTAAACTGTCTCACAAATTTAAAGTAGCAAAAATGAACTAGCAAAATGGTGAGAACAGGTCATATCCACGGAGAGGCTAAATAAAGCTTGATTTAAACTACTTTGACTTGAAACAAGAAAGATCCAACAGTAAAATTCAACTTAAATCCACCCAGTTCACTAAAAGCTATAGTGCGATTAGAATCCCACAATATCACATTCGATTGAACAATAACAAGATTTAAATGTTCAAAATAGTAAAACTAAACTGAGAACTCTTAATGATAGTTCAAATTAAACATTCTTTTAACTGAGAACATGTGAACTTTGAGAAGTTCAGATCACTGTACCCTCAAGCTCGAGGGATGCATTAGTAAGAAAACAATAACAGAAATATAAAGTGCAGCGTCCAACTCCTATTTTCTAATGGTCCTGATCCCCAACACCAAACAGCCCACAGAAGAGAAGAAGAAAAAACTCAAACCAATCCTCAGCAGCCGAAAACCTCATATGCTAAATCCCATCCCCATAGCAGCCGAACTATTTGCAGAAGATGCAAAAGAAAATTAAAACGCCTACCTCTGCTCACAGCAAGAAGAAAACCTCAAGAATTAAAATTGCCTAGTTCCTCTTAGCAGCAGAACAAATTCTCTCTCGACAAACACAATGATTTCCCTCTCATCAGTAAATACAAAAGGAGAAGTAAACCAAGAAGTTGCAGTCGCCCTCTGGATCGTCCTCACCAATCTTAACACAGAAGCAAAGAAGAAACTCCACCTGAATGGGTTCACACAGCACAGAAGAAGACAATACAGTGAAATAAAAGGGGAAACTGATTGCACTGGGTCGGCTCCTCCCAGGGCCTCACGATCTCCTCTCACACAGCGGCCAATAGGAAAGCAAGAACAGATGATCTCAGAAAATTTTTACATAACCAAATGAACAAAGAAAAACTCAGATGAACTGAGATAATCGCCTCTGGATGGGTCTCTTCAACACAGAGAACATGGAAACTAAATGTAGAAGAGAATTTTCATCTAGAAATAGTGAAGAGTAGAACAATAAGAACAAAAATTTCCAGAAAAAAAAAAATCCGAACCTCACCCCTCTGAACTAAAGAAGAACAGGAAAGAACAATTAAGAAATCCTCAACAACAAAAATCGAACTCCACACTGCTCTCTCTGCCCAACAGAAGAAGAAGGAAGATGGAAATTAAAAGAAAACAACTCCTCCGAAATTCAAACCCTCTGGTGTCTCCATCCCTTACTGCTCTGCTCAAACAAGGAAAATACAGGGAATGAAAACTAAAAAAAATTCCTCCGAATCGAACCAGAGCCGGAGATGAGGACCCCGGGTCCTTTTATAGATGCCCGGCCGCCATCGCACAGCTTCAGCTCCACACGGCCATCTCAGCACTGCCCCAGCCATCGCTGCCACCTCAGCAGGTCCAGACCACTGCTTCCAGCCGCTTGATCGCCTTCATCACACTCGCTCCACACGGGCCAGATGCCATCGCTCATCCGTACGCCGCACTGCGCCGGCGTCGTCGGATCCTAGCAGATCCTGTCCCTGCACCCGCTCAGGTCGCCATCTGCTGCTCACCCGCCAGGGCTCCCATCGGCCACACCTCCTCAGGCACTTCACCTTCGCTGGCCACCTCAGCACAGCACCGCGCCCAGATCTGGCCGCGCACACCCTGCACGCACCTGGGCGCCATCGCCAGCTCACCTGCTGCGCACGAACCGCCTTCCAGCCGCACAACACCACCATCGCACCGTGCCTCCTCCAGCATCAGCTTCCTGGGCGCCAGCCTCCATCGCCTCTGCCCGGCCTGCTCTTCCTGGCCGCGCATGGACCAGCACCCACCAGCCAGTTGCGCCATCGCCTGGGCCGCTGCTGTGCACAGCTCACATTAGCAAGGCGCCTTCCTGCCGCTAGAACCAGAGCTGCTTCCAGCAGCTTCCACCGCCTTCCACCTGTTAGCAAGAGAGAACAACTTAAAAAATGTGCGTGGCCCATTTAGGTTAGATGGGAGGGGGCGCAATGGACTTAAGGGGTATGTGTAATGATCTGGTGAGATGAGAGAGTGTGATTAGGTGGGTATTAAAATATTTTTATTTATTGGGATTAGGTGGGGTAAAATTTTATTTATTTACAAACTTATACCTATCTATTATTAAGATGTATTTAAAAATATTATTACGAAAAGATTTTTTTTTATTTTTCAAATGAATCTAATTAGTCAATATGTAAGAGATGTCTTATTAAATGAAAATCTAACAAGTATTCTAACCCAATATCAACTACATGTTCAAAAATTTATACTTGAATAGAATGTCATTAATTTCAATGTGCACATTATTTATGGACAACTGATGTCTAAACTTACTAAATGTGTGAAATTTAACTCAAAAAATTATGTAATTATCACTCCCCCCTACTTGAACATTGCTAGTCCCTTAGTAATGAAAATTACTCCAAATATAGGACTAGAAGATGTAATATCTCATGCTAACCAGCCATCATGTAAAAGATTAATGTAAAGACATGTCTTTTCTAATTGTAAAGGCTTATGGCAAGCAATTAGTGCACAAGTGATAGCTCACCTAAGAGTTCACATCAGCCCTTCTGAAGCTCCTCTGCCTCAGCTAGTGATTGAGATTAGATTAATTCGAGGGAGAAGAAAAGAATTATGAAATAAGATCCTTGCTTAGTCAAATCGGATTGTTCTCTCAGTTCCATTCTGTCATCTTCCTTGAGGATTATTTTTTCTGAGCTGAGGACTTTGCCTCTTTATTTGCACTTTGTGCACTCAGAATTTCTTTCTTTCTATTCATCCATAATGCTGCACAACCCATCACTTTTCAAGAGTAGCGAGTCCAACTTTACTCAGATCCGGGGCATTTTTCATGGATTTTTCTTTTGCTTTTGCTTTTTGCTTTTGATTTTTTCTTTTCTTTTCCTCTTTACGGAAGGATGAACAGTCAGGTTCCTTGATTACATGCCTTCACTTCCTTCACAATTCACTTAAGGGGAAGGGAGAAAATCAATCACCTCTCTCCTACTAGCCTTGACAAATTTGCTACATTTGGGTTCAGCTAGTCTAAGTGGCTGTGTAGTGTGTGTATGAAACTTCCTGCCATATATCCTTACATAAGGTAGACAAGAGGTACATGTAATCCTTTACTAGAGGCTACCTAACATGGATACTTGCAAGGGAGTGTGACAACCACAAAATTTTAATGGTTAAAAATCACACACCTAGTCTGGGATGCGTAAAGCCATGAATTTTTACTCCAAAATGAAACATTGTGAAGTTTTTATTTGCATATGTACAAGCTCAAGAAAGAAAATGAAACAATGGTGGGGATGGGGACTATGAATGCATGTTTTATTCTACCTCTCCCCCCTACTTATTCACAGGGAAAGAAAGTAAGACAGAGAATTACCTGATGAAGAAAATCTGTACACTTGGGTTGCCTCCCAAGAAGCGCTAAGTTTATCGTCTTCAGCCAGACGCAATTAGGCTTCATGCGGCTCATCTAGCTTGGTAGACTCAACTTTCAAGGAAGGCGGGTTTTCAAAAAAATGCTTTAACCTCTGCCCATTAACAGTGGACGATTGTCCAGTTTTAGGATCAAGAATAACGACAGCGCCATTGTCATAGACTTTGACAACCATGTAAGGCCCATCCCACCGGGACTTCAATTTTCCCGGAAACAGACGAAGTCTAGAATTAAACAACCAAACCTTATCATGCACTTGAAAAGTTTTTCTATGAATGTGTTTATCATGGAATGCTTTGGCCTTGGCTTTATAGATCTTGGAACTTTCGTAGGCCTCATTTCTGAGCTCTTCTAGCTCATTCAGATGAAGGGTCCTTTGTTGACCAGCTTGGGCTAAGTCAAGATTGACTTGTTTAATAGCCCAATAGGCTCTATGCTCAAGTTCGACCGGCAAATGACATGATTTTCCAAAGACAAGCCGGTAAGGGGACATTCCAATGGGAGTTTTGAAAGCGGTTCGGTAGGCCCACAATGCATCATCTAACCTTTCTGACCAGTCTTTCCTATCAGGCCTAACCGACTTTTGAAGAATGTTTTTAATCTCCCTGTTTGATACTTCCACTTGGCCACTAGTTTGGGGATGGTAAGGTGTTGCTAGCTTATGGGTGATCCCATACATCCTTAGGAGGGTCCTAAATTGGGTGTTAATGAAATGAGGTCCTCCATCACTAATGATTGCTTTAGGCCACCCAAATCTTGAAAAGATGTTTTTCTGAACAAATTTGATGACCACCTTATGATCATTTGTCTTTGTGGCTATGGCTTCTATCCATTTGGACACATAGTCAACAGCAACTAGAATGTACGTGTATCCAAAGGACGGTGGAAAAGGTCCCATAAAGTCTATTCCCCAAACATCAAAAATTTCTACAACCAAAATGGGGTTAAGAGGCATCATGTCCTTTTTAGAAATGTTTCCCATGGTTTGACATCTAGGACAGGCCTTACAAAATTGGTGGGCATCCTTAAACAATGTGGGCCAATAGAAACCAGAGTCTAAGACCTTAGCAGCGGTCTTCTTTCCTGAAAAGTGTCCTCCACAGGCGAGAGAATGACAAAACTTGAGGACACTTTGATGCTCACTCTCAGGGACACATCTTCTTATCACTTGGTCTGGTCCTATGAAAAATAGCTCCGGGTCCTCCCAAATAAAGTACTTGTCTCTAGCAAAGAATCTCTCTCTCTCATTTTTGGTCCAATCTCCAGGCACTCGTCCAATGACTTTGTAGTTCACAATGTGTGCGTACCATGGAGATAAAATGTTGGAGACAGCTAAAATGTGCTCATCTGGGAAAGCATCTCTAATGGGCATAGAGTCCGGGCAACTATTCTAGACAAGTGGTCAGCTACCACATTCTTGGATCCTTTCTTATCATGAATTTCCAAATCAAACTCTTGTAACAATAGAATCCATCTGATCAATCTAGGCTTGGCATCCTTTTTGGCAAGCAAATGCCTCAAGGCAGCATGGTCAGTGAAAACAATGATTTTGGCTCCTAAGAGATAAGATCTGAATTTCTCTAAGGCAAAAACAACAGCTAGGAGCTCTTTTTCAGTGGTTGTGTATCGAATCTGAGCATCATTCAATGTTCTGCTTGCATAATAAATCACCACAGATCCTTTATCAGTTTTCTGGCCCAAAATGGCACCTACTGCATAATCTGAAGCATCGCACATTATCTCAAATGGTAATGACCAATCTGGAGATTGTAGAATTGGAGCTCTGGTCAAAATGTCTTTTAATTCCTCAAAGGCTTTATGACAGGCTTCGTAAAAATGAAAGGAGTGTCTTTCAACAAAGAAGTCAATGGCCTTGCAATTTTGGAAAAGTCTTTGATGAACCTCCTATAGAATCCGGCATGACCAAGGAAGGATCGAATTTGTTTGACAGAGTTGGGAGGAGGTAATTCGGAAATGAGATTTACCTTGGCTTTATCTACCTCTATCCCTCTCCCTGAGACAATATGCCCTAAGACAATTCCCTCCTTAACCATGAAGTGGCTCTTTTCCCAACTTAAGACAAGATTGGCATTAATGCATCTTTTGAGCACTTCAGTCAAATGGTCGAGGCACGAATCAAAGTCATTTCCAAACACAGAGAAATCGTCCATGAAGACTTCTAAGTAATCCCCAACCATGTCTGAGAAAATAGACAACATGCAACGTTGAAAAGTTGCAGGGGCATTGCACAGCCCGAATGGCATGCGTCTAAAGGCAAAGGTTCCAAATGGACATGTGAACGTGGTCTTTTCTTGGTCATCAGGGTGAATAGCCACTTGGTTATACCCTGAGTATCCATCAAGGAAACAAAAGAATTTTTGGCCTGCCAGTTTCTCTAAGATTTGGTCAATGAAAGGTAAGGGAAATGGTCTTTCTTGGTCATTGCATTCAGTTTGCGATAGTCAATGCACACTCTCCATCCTGTAGCCAGCCTAGTGGGAATGAGCTCACCCTTTTCAGTTTGAATCACGGTTAGTCCAGACTTTTTAGGCACAACTTGAGTTGGACTAACCCACTGGCTATCAGAGATGGGATGAATAAATTCTGCATCCAGCCATTTGACAATTTCCTTCTTAACAACTTCTTTCATGTTGGGATTAAGTCTTCTTTGCATTTCGATTGAACTTTTGGCATTCTCTTCTAAGTAGATGCGATGTGTGCAAACTGAAGGACTTATCCCTCTCAGATCATCTATTGTCCAACCTATAGCTCTCCTATGACTCTTCAAAACATCAATCAATTTCCTTTCCTGCCCTTCCTCAAAATCACTAGCGATTATGATGGGCCATGTCTCATTCTCTCCTAAAAAGATGTACTTTAAATTTGCAGGGAGTGGTTTTAGCTCAACCTTAGGAGGACACTCAAATGGAATTGATGGATCATTATCTTGAAACATAGAATTAAATTGTCCTTCCTCTCCCTCAAACCCTAGAGCACAGGGTTGGTCTATTGCTTCTTCCACACAAGACTCTTCCAAGGTGTCTACCACTAGACAGCTTTCTCCTTCATCATGATGCCTAGATGCCCTAAAAATGTTGATACTAACCCGCCTATCCCCAAATGATATATCCATCATCCCAGTAGCACAGTCAATATTGGTTCTAGCTGTGGCCAAAAAGGGTCTACCAAGGATGATGGTGGACTGGGTTAAATCTTGTGGAGTGTTCATGTCCAGAATGATGAAATTGGCTGGAAAGTAACAATCATTGATTTTTACGATCACGTCCTCAACTCGGCCTTTAGGAGTGGTAACAGATCGATCGGCTAGTTGGAGGACAACAGAAGTGGGTTTCAACTCTCCTAACTTGAATTTCTCAAAAATGGCAGAAGGTAGGAGGTTGACACTGGCTCCCAGATCTAAAAGGCCACTCTCAAAAGTGACTCCACCGATGGTGCAAGGAATTAGTGGAGTGCCCGGATCTTTAAGCTTCTTAGGGAGTTGGTTTAAGACAATGATACTCACAATTTCTGGGAGAATTATTGTTTCAGTTTTGTTTCTCACTTCACGTTTTGGAGTACACATTTCTTTTAGAAATTTGGCATATGCAGGCACATGCTTGATGGCATCAAGCAGAGGAATGTTGATGTTAACTTGTTTAAACAGTTCCAAGAGTTCTTCATTACCAGTGGATTTGTTTTTGGATTTTGGTTTAAAGCTTCAGGAAAAGGAACTCTTGGGATGTAACAGTTTGGATCTTCATTCCTCTTGATTGTGTCTAGAGGTTCTTCATTTATTTTCTCTTTTCCCTTGGATTTGTCTTTTGCAACATTTTCTTCAATTTCAATTTCGTTTTCATTTCCTTTATCCTCATTTGACATGTGTGGGTGAGGATTTGTTCTGATTTTTCCACTTCTTAAGGTAGACACAGTTTTTGCGTTTTCTACTTGCGGGCCCCTAGCTTGGGCAGGAGGATGATCCTGTTGTATAGGTTGGTTTTGATTTTGAGGTGCAGGAATGTTCTGGACAAAAGCTTGTTGTGGGTTCTGTGGTGGAGGTGCATTTTGTCTAGCAGGTGGTGGTCTGTACCCCTGACCCTGATGGTATTGCTGGTTCTGGTAGAATCGGGAGGGTTGTTTCTTGGGTTTGCTACGGTTGACTTGGTAACTGACCAGTCTCCCTCCTTTGACATACATCAGCAATTTGAGACTCTATCCTTGCCAAATTTTGTTGAAAATTTTGAGTTTGAGTTTGATATTGAGTTTGTTGTTCTTGCACAGTTTGGCACAGAGTCGCCATCATGTTCTGGAGTTGATTCATTTTATCATCCCAATTAGGTTGAGGAGGTGGTGGTTGATATGAAGGTTGTTGGAAATTGGTCTGAGCAAATTGATTGGAATTTTGATTTCCTGAATTGTGGAGGTTTTGAGTTAGAAGATTGGCCAACTCCCGAATTTTGATTGGGATAGGATTGACCGTACATGGATTGCTTGAAGGCAGGTTGGGAAACTTGTTCAGATTGATTTTTCCATGAAAAATTTGGGTGATTTCTCCAACCAGGATTGTATGAGTTAGAGTATGGATCGTAGGAGGGTTTGTAGAAGCCTTGAGCAGCTTGGACTTGTTCCTGAATGAAAGGAGGCAATTGGGCAGTAGTGGGACAAGTATTGGTGGGGTGAGCTGGGCTAGCACACATAGCACAAGTTTCAGGTTGTTGAGAAAAATTGGGTGTGGCTTGCCCAGTCAAAGACAGTAATTGATCAAATTTTTGTTCCAACTTCTGCTCCAATCTCTGGTCAAGTCTAGCTAACATGTCTTCTACCCTAGAGTCTGGTTCTCCTCTTCCTCTTACTTCATACATCCCTGCCTTCTTCACAGGTCCTAACGCTCTCTCATAAGAGTAGAGTGAGGCATGATTGATAGAGTTCTCACTCAATGTTTCAAAAAGATTATATGCCTCATCCTCACTCTTAGTCATGAATGCTCCCCCACACGAAGCATCAACCATTTGCCTATTCGATTCTGTCAGACCTTCATAAAAAGCTTGAACTATTTGCCACCTCGACAAACCATGGTGGGGGCATTTCCTAAGCAACTCCTTTAGTCTTTCCCATGATTCATGCATTAATTCTCCGGGTGTTGGGAGAATCCAGTTATAGCTCTCCTCATTGTGTTTGTTCGGCCAATCGGGTAAAATTTCTTTAAAAATTCCTGCTGCATTTCTGGCCATGTTGTGATAGTTCTCCCTATGGTTCCCAACCAATGTTTAGCCTTGTCTTTTAAGGAGAATGGAAATAGGGTCAACCTTAAGGCATTTTCTGTAAAATTCTGGATCCTTACAGTGGAACAAATCTCTAGGAACTCATCTATATGCCTATAAGGATCTTCATTGGATTGCCATAAAAGGATGGCAACATCTGAATGGTTCCAGGTTTTATCTCAAAATGATTTGCCGGAATTTCCGGCCTAATGCAAGTGGCAGGTTGATAGTCAGAAGGAATGAAGTATTCCTTCATCTGTCTGGGTGCAGCCTCTTCTAAATTTCTAGCAACTTGGTTCTGGTTTTGGTTGGCCATCCTATGGAAAAATCTTTCAATCTCGTCTATAGGTTGGGCCAAATCTAAATTCTGGGAACGTCTACCAAGCATGCACAGATGAAAAGCCTCTCTATTTATGATTTTTGAATTTTTAAGATTTTTATTGATTTTTGATGAATTTTTAAACAAACACAAACAAACAAACACTTTCAAATCAAATTAACCTACCACTAAGTGTTCCTTGGACTTATGTTATTTTTCTCAAAATCAAATTTATGCTTGCTTAAGTCCAATCCTAACTCTTTTTGTACTGGCCAGGTAAGAGGTGGAGTAGAGGGAGGCCCCCCTTGCTTTCGCAAGGACCCAATTAAGTAACCTCTAGCTCGCTTAAGCGTAAGCTTTTTAACCTCTAATCCTAGACACCAGACTTTAAAGAGAAGTTTTGAATTCAAGAAAGGATAAATCTAATTATGAACCCTAGGGCCAAGTCTACTGATTTTATTAAAAGTTTGGGCAAATGCAAAGATGTGAAAATTTTTGTGATTTTTGGGCAAAGGAAAGGGTCATGAAATCCCTCACCTTATCTTTTTATCTAATGGGTTAAGCCCTTAAGCAGTCCCAATTACAAATATGAAATGCAAAGATCAAATTCAAACAATGGATTTTCTAATGCTAAGTCTAATGCATGAAACAAGAGTGAGAAATCTTACCTTTCCCCGCTCTCTTCAATGCAAGAAAAAATAAAATGACAATTAAAATGATGAATGTCCTAAAACATGTGATTCTAATCTTGAGAGATGAAATTTTTATTTACAAACAAACGGCTAACATGAAAGAGCGATTTGAAATTTTTTTTTAAATTTTAGATTTTTTTAATTTTTATTTAGTTTTTGAACTAAATGAAATGAAGGTAAAAAAATATAAAGTGGTACTATAAGCTAAATCCAAGCAAACCACCAAGAGGCCAATTATTACATGCCAACGTGAAAGAAATCTCTGTACATGCACAGAGAATACAAGAAGTCCTCACTACAAGCTTCACTCACACTCTTCTATCTACAATGACTGAATTAAAAGAAATTAGGAAATGAAATCAGCGAGCTCCCTCCAATGGGCTTCAAGTGCCAAGCCCAATCTCCATGGTCCTCCTTATGTGCAAATCTGAAATATAAGCCCAATAACAAGTCAATGTAAAGTCCAAAGCAAATGAAATCAAATCAAAACAGAATTAAATCAAACTCTAATGCCTCCCCGGCAACGGCGCCAAGATGAACGCGACATTGTTGATTGTGCACTTCCGTTGTCTAGAGTTCTTTCCACATATCACGATGCTCACCTTCTCTAAACTGTCTCACAAAATTTAAAGTAGCAAAAATGAACTAGAAAAATTGTGAGAACAGGTCATATCCACGGAGAGGCTAAATAAAGCTTGATTTAAACTACTTTGACTTGAAACAAGAAAGATCCAACAGTAAAATTCGACTTAAATCCACCCAGTTCACTAAAAGCTATAGTGCGATTAGAATCCCACAATATTGTTGCCCGGTTGGCTAACCCAGAGGGGGGGTGAATGGGTCTTTAAAATAATCCTAGCTGATAAAAACCTGAACTCAGAACAAACATAAAGAGTTCTTGAAAGGGATTAGTAATGGTTAGTAAAAACAGCAATCACACAAAGAAGACAATCACACAACACAGAAATTTATCCTGGTTCGGATCTCCTCTCCTTAGGAGTCCTACGTCCAGTCCCTGAGCAACCCTCAGGATTTCACTAACTAGGGTACAGTCCCCCTATGGACAAACAACAACCACCCAGCTCAGCTGGTCTTCCTTCACCCCTGAAGGGAACACAACACCCTGGTACCACCAGGTCTTCCTTTACTCCTGAAGGGAAAAACACCACCCTGGAAACCACCAGGTCTTCCTTCACACACGAGGGAATAACACAGGAAATTCTTGAAAGAAAAAGACTAGCCCCTAGATCAAGCTTTTCAAAAACTTAATCTGAAGCTACAAGCACTGAGAGTCGAAGATCTACACAGAGTGCACTCTCTCAGAACTAAACTAGCTCTTCCTTTTGTTTTCTTCACACAGCACAGGGAGCTAAGAGCGAAGATGAAAAGAGTGAATTTTTGGCTCTAGAGAACTTTCGAAGACGTGAAAGCTGCAGAGATCTAGCCGCCCTTGAATCAAATTGACTCGTTGTTGTCTTCAGAGCTTCATCTTGTATTTGTATCTCTAATTTGAATAAGGACAAGGAGATGACCGTTGTCTCACGGCTTTGGTGTACGTTAGACTGAAGGATTTGAGGAAGCTTCCTGTCAGCAGTCTTTTGTTCTTTGGAACACGCAAAGTGATAAGATCTTCTGAGTTTGCTTGTAGTTCTTTCTGTGTCCAGTGTTGTAGGATATTACATCCTTAAGGTTCTACAAGGTTGAGCTTTAATGGTAGACAGCTATACTATCTCCAGATATCAATCAACGTCAGAGCAGATAGACGCAAATATAGTAATAACACTTTATCGTTCTAAAAGATGCATGCAGAGAATACACGAGAATGGAAGATATGTTCTGTGTCCATGCAGAGATACGTTCAGTCTTTATTAAATGCATGGCAGTCAAACAGACGAGATGCGACTTTGACTATTCAACGTAGCTTAAATCAAGGAAAAACATTTAATTAATGGAAACATGACTTATGCAGTCGTTGTGAAAATCTGATAGAATCGTTATTATCGAGTTGCTGTAGACTGATAAGAAGTCGTTATGATAACTTATGAAATCGTTACCACAACCAAGTCGTTCTATAACAGATGATAAAGGAGATCGTTATGAAACATGGCAGGTCGTTGTAGCTTTCAAAAGAAATCGTTATGACTTAACAAGTCGTTAAAACTTTCTAAGAAATCGTTATGATGACTTACAGAATCGTTATAATGAGCAAATCGTTATAACTCTGAAGAAGTCGTTACGATAACTTACAGAGTCGTTATAATGAGCAAGTCGTTATAACTTCTGAAGAAGTCGTTACGATAACTTACAGAGTCGTTATAATGAGCAAGTCGTTATAACTTCTGAAGAAGTCGTTACGATAACTTACAGAGTCGTTATAATGAGCAAGTCGTTATAACTTCTGAAGAAGTCGTTACGATAACTTACAGAGTCGTTATAATGAGCAAGTCGTTATAACTTCTGAAGAAGTCGTTACGATAACTTACAGAGTCGTTATAATGAGCAAGTCGTTATAACTTCTGAAGAAGTCGTTACGATAACTTACAGAGTCGTTATAATGAGCAAGTCGTTATAACTTCTGAAGAAGTCGTTACGATAACTTACAGAGTCGTTATAATTTCGACTTGTTTGACACAGCAAGGTTATTCAATCTTTCAAGTAAATCGTTGTTCTGGTGAGGAAATCGTTATAGACAATGAAGGAATTATTATGGCTCTTCTAAAAAAAGATGTATGGAAGACTTACCACAAATGCTTGACTTTCTTTGGGTAATTCCTGTGCTTATGGCTAGATAAACGAGGTTAGAAAAACTTTTGACAGTGTTTTGTTTATCACCAAAATAGGCAAGTACTTAAATGAAAAGGACATGGGGATGGACTGTTCATCAATCTCCCCCTTTTTGGTGATGACAAAACTATGATCAATATTTAAGTAGTACTGAATATTAAACAGGAATTAAAATACTTGAGTCATGATTCAGGAATGTGTCAGACACAAGTAGGTAAACATTCTCCCCCTTTTTGTCATTAAGCAAAAAGCAAAAGGAAAGAGACAAAGAATAAGAGACAATGAGGAGAAGGAGCACAATTCATTCATTAAGATTGAGGAGGTACAGGCAAATAATAAGCAGGAGAGAGAAGGGAGGCATAATGAGAAATAGCTTCCCAGGCCTGCTCTTCCTGACGCTTGAAGAATTGCCTAAAGGCACCACACTCAATGGAGAAGGATGGTCCCATGATTGGAGCCATCTTGGATAGATAGAGGCTGCGCTGCTTGGTAAGAAACAGGTCATACTCGTCTGGATCCATGGAGGAGCAGATGATGAGTGTTTTACCAAAACTTGCACAGGCAAGAAACTGATCCATGGTGACAGGGTAGAAAATCTGTTTGTCCTTGAGTTCCTGGCGAAGAGCTAAAAACACTTTGTATCTTTCAGCCCAAACTTTGTAGGGATCAAGGACCAGCTGGATTGAATTCATATCCAAGAAGGTTGCAGGAGAGACAGGAGCTTTCCCTTCCCTGGCTTGAGCAGCATTCAGATGTGCTAGCTGCTGAGCAGATAGAGAGTAAAGCTTGGACCAATCGGAGGCATTCAGCCTTTCACATTCTGAGAGGAGAGGGGCAAGGACTTCAGATTTGACAAACCCTCGATGGTATTCCCGGAAAAGAAATCTAGAAAAACAACTTGAAGGCCTTTCTGAATCTTGATTCTGCCCATAACTCTTGCAAAACGCTCAAAAATGATTGAACCAACCGAAGATTCCATGATCAAGAAATGAATCTGAGGTAGGAAAATCTCTTCAGGTAAATGAAGAGTTGCAAAATCGACTCTGATTTCCTCAGACTGCGCAGAGTGGGTTAGGACCTTGATGGCTCTCTTGAACTGGCTGAGCTGAACTTCAGGTAAATTGTTGAGATACCTGTAGTTGTTGAAAGTTTGGAAATGCCTGACCAGCTTGATGAGCTTCTGAATGACAGGAGCCCAGGTGTTCTGGTGGTGAAACTGGAACCACTCAGAAAGGGTCAAGGAGTGATCCCTGAGAGGAAACCGTGCTGCCTTAGCCTGAAGAAAGCGATTGTACAGATCTTTATGAGATTTAGCCCATTGCTCCTCAGTTTTGGAGTGGGCTGAGGAGAAGATTTTAGATTTGTCGGCTTTAGACAGAGGAGTATAGGGAAGAATGACATCTAAGTGGTCAGAGAGGTTAAGAAAAGGAAGATTGTGAAGAGTGGCAAAGACAACCTTTTGAAGATATTCTTTGTACAGAGAGGAATGCTTGTGGGTGACTGTAAGAGAAAACCACAAGGGAGGGTAAAGAGGAGAGGCGGAGGAAGAAAGCTTCCGTTTCTTGGAGACAGTACTGGAGGAGTCTGTCTTGGAAAGGTGGTCGCCTACCTTTAGCACAGACCTAAGGATAACCTCTTCAAACTCATCCTTAATTTTATCAAGAAAGGGAGAGTCGATTTGGACATTCTTAGGAATAATAGTGATAAAGGAGGGAGGAGCAGGGGGGTTGAGAAAGGCATCAGAATTGAAAGATCCTACTTCTGGAAATGAAGATGTACCAGAAGAGGATGAGGCTCCAGCTGAGGATGCTGGAGGGGCCTCAAATTCTTGAACAGAAGAAGGATGAGAAGTAGAAGAAACAGGAGAAGATGAGATAGGATGAGGAGGAAAAGGTGTGGGAGAGGAAATGGGCCTGGATCTGGGCTTTTTGAAGGGAGGAGGAGCAGGTGGAGCTGTGGAGTTAGTGGGTGGAGAAGGAGGAATGGGAGTGTTGGTAGAAGTGGGAGGATCAATGGGTGGAGGATCTAATACCACTTCTTCAGGCAAGGAAGACAAGGAGTCCAACACTGCCGGCCCTGGTGGCCCTGACTCCATCACAACTGGCCCTGATGGCCCTGAATCTATAGCTTGCCCTGATGGCCCTGACTCTTTAGCTGGCCCTGATGGCCCTGACTCTGTAGCTGGCCCTTCTGCTGGGGCTTCTGCTGCTGCAGCTGCTGACTGCCCGGAGGGCTCAGGTACACTTGAGTGAGGCTCTGAGCTGCTGGAGGAGCAGGAGCTTGAGTTCCAACAGCCTGAAGGATGTCAGATAGCATATTTTTCATGGTCCCCATTTCCTGATGGAACCATGTCATGGCAGAGCGAATCTGAACTAATTCCTTGCGGGCTGAAGCTTGGCTTAGAAAGATGGAGTTCACATCAGACTGAAGTGAGCAAAGCAGCTCACCCTGAGCATCCAACCTCTCTATCACAGGTTTTAAATTGATGACAATCTTTTGCTTGACCTGTCTTTCAAATGGTGCATCAGCTAACAGGGGTACTTCAGAGCTATATCTTTCTCTTTGCCCTTTGTAGCTAGAGGAGGTGGATTATTATCCTCATCAGAGCTTGATGAACTAGCTGTCTCCCCTTCTCTGGCATCCAAATTTTCAGACTCTCTCTAGTCTACCTCCTGATCGCTGGTGGCTGGAGGTGCAACATCTGGTGTCTCTTGGGATTGCTCCCCTTCAAGTGGAGCATCTTCTGCAATGACACCAGTCTCCCCCTGACAGGGAGCACCCATTTCCATCGAATTATCCTGAGGAATTTGCTGCTCTTCTTCCACTAGTCCTTCTTCAAAGATGTGGCCTGATGCCACAGACTGCTCCATAACAGGCAAGATATCTTCTGGAAGAATGTCCTCAATTCTTCTTTCAGCAGGTGGCACAACTGGATCTGCTGCAGCTGGCCTGTCTTCTTCTGCCCTCACTGCTGTTGCTGCCTCTGATTGATTTCTGGCCATAGATGGCCCTTCCTGCTCTGTTTCTACAAAGACTGGAACAGAACCTGATTCCGGTGGCAGTTCGGGCATCACAGAATCTGCCTCTAACTGGGCTTGAGCAACTGAAGGCTCACCAATGAGACCTTCACCTTCTGCAACTGAGGCCTTGAACCAGACCCCATTGACTATTGAAAAGCCGCTCTTCTTTAAGTTTCTGGACCTGATAGCTTGGCCCATCTTCTCCACAACTGCCCCTGAGACATCTACACCGAAGTGTCTGAAGATTCTGGTGAGTAAATGGGCATAGGGAAGGGACACATTCAACTTGCTTTTAGTGTCCCAAATCTGCTCCTTGGCAAATTTCATTCTCTCCATCATCACTGCGGCCATATTGATTTCCTCATTTTTAATGGCCCAGTACATCAGATCGGAGTCAGCCTTAGTGCAAGCGGAGAAGGTTGCACTTCGGGGAACCAAAATCTGACAAACGATAAAGTGAAGGAGGCGGTTGAAGGCACTTAACTGATTGATATCTAGCTTGCCATCCCTCATCTTGAACCCTGGCCCAACAATCCCCAAACCCTTTTCTTGGGTGTCTACAGAATGAATTCCACTGAAGCCCGATATGCTTACTCCAAATAGCATCCTAAGCAATTCCTGGTCGATTCTGATTACGGTGCCCTTGACTGAAGAAACGAGGGCCCCATCTTCTTCTGTTCTTAAGCAAACAAAGAACGCCTTTACCAGGTCCGGATAACTTACCTCTGAGCAAGTGGTAAGCCCTTTCCACTTCATCTGGTCGATCTTCTCAATGATGCTGCTCATTCCATTCTTCTGCAGATCTGAAACATCTACTTCCTTGTGACCACAGAGCTTTGTCTTCACAAAGGTGAAACGCTCCTCCTGCGCTGGGGAGAGGTATTCGGCGTTGTAGCCACCCACACTTCCGGCAATAGCTAGTGCGGCCATGGATTCAGGTGGGAGAAGGTTTGAAGGGTTGAAGAGAAGGGTGATGAGAAGAAACCCTCAAACAATTTCGCGGGAAGGAGATGGAAGCTTCAAATTTGCAGAGGGTAGAGGCAAGAGTCGCTAGGGCATCGGATCATGCGTCGGGACGAAAGAGGGGAAAAAGTGAATGAGGAAGAGGAATCGTTAACGTATCGATTTAAAGAATATAAATGCTCCAAAAGGTGAGGCGTCAGAAAATGACAAGCGAGGTTGACCGCCTTGAAGGACTATGACTTATCGGACGGAACGCTTAAACTAAGACTTTTGAATTGATTTTGACACAGAAGGAGAGAGAGAAAACCTTCTTAAATTCTGAGAATTTTTATACCAGCTTTAAATGAAGATCTTTTCACAAAATACACATGCCTAACTCCCTTCTAAGAGATGTAAATCTCTCTTCAGGTAAGGCCTTTGTGAAAATATCTGCTAGCTGATTATTTGTATCAATAAACGATATTTCAATATTGCCATTTGCTACATGATCACGAATAAAATGGTATCTGACCTCAATATGTTTGGTCTTGGAGTGCTGAATTGGATTTTTGGTGAGGTTGATAGTGCTGGTGTTGTCACATAGCAGAGGAATTTTCTTGACTTTGAGTCCGAAATCCTCAAGTTGTTGCTTTATCCATAAGAGTTGTGTACATCAACTTCCAGCAGCTACGTACTCGGCTTCAGCTGTAGATAGTGCTACTGAATTTTGTTTCCTTGAGGACCATGAGATTAAACACCCTGCAAGAAATTGACAGCATCCACTCGTGCTTTTTCTATCTACCTTGCATCCAGCATAATCCGCATCAGAATATCCTACTAATTTTACATCACAGGAGTTTGGATACCATAGTCCTAGATCATGAGTCCTGGCTAAGTATCTGAAAATCCTTTTGACAGAAATTAAATGTGATTCTCTAGGGTCGGCTTGATATCTAGCACACATGCATACACTAAATAATATATCAGGTCTACTTGCGGTTAGATAAAGTAATGAACCTATCATACCTCTGTAGATCTTTTGATCTACCTTCTTACCATCCTTGTCATTGTCCATCCTTGTTGATGTACTCATTGGTGTTGACAGAGGCTTGGTGTTTTCAAATCCAAATTTCTTTAGCAGTTCTTTGGTGTACTTTGCTTGACAGATGTGAGTTCCTTCCTTTCCTTGTTTGATTTGAAGTCCAAGGAAGTAGTTGAGCTCTCCCATCATACTCATCTGAAATTCTCCCTGCATTAGCTTTTCAAAATACTTGCACAAGGATTCATCAGTAGATCCAAAGATGATGTCATCCACATAAATTTGAACCAACAGTATATTTTTGGCTTTTGTTTTTATAAAAAGAGTGCTATCTACTTGACCTCTATTGAAGCCATGTTTTGTGAGAAAAGAACTAAGTCTTTCATACCAGGCTCTAGGTGCTTGTTTTAAACCATATAGAGCCTTATGCAACTTAAAAACATGATTTGGAAAGTCTGTATCATCAAAACCGGCGGTTGTTCCACATAAACTTCTTCTTTTATAAAACCGTTTAGAAATGCAGATTTAACATCCATTTGAAATAACTTTAAATCTAATGCAGAAGCATAAGCAAGTAACATTCTAATAGCCTCAAGTCTAGCCACTGGTGCATAGGTTTCATCAAAATCTATGCCTTCCTCTTGACAATAGCCTTGAGCCACCAGTCTGGCCTTGTTTCTTAGAATTACACCAGATTCATCCAATTTGTTTCTGAACACCCATTTAGTGCCGATCACAGGATGGTCTGATGGTCTAGGAACAAGTGACCATACTTGATTTCTCTTGAACTGATTTAATTCATCTTGCAAGTAAATCTTGAATTTTCATGTTGGACCATACTCGATTATGGTTGATTTAAATCATGTTGAACAAAGTCGATGTTTACATGAGATGAACCATAATCGATGTATTTGCATGGAAGTCATTGTGGCACTTAGTCAGTAATCGATGTGTATTGAACAGCCATCGATTTGGCTTTTCAGTGCAAATCACGAAGCGATAATGCCATAAATTTATATTTATTAGAAAAACATGATATTAAACATATTCAATAATATTTAATTAATCATGAGTTTTGTTATCATCAAAATAAAGGATAAAATATAAGAGTGGTTCAACAATCTCCCCCTTTTTGGTAATGACTAAACTTATGAGAATTTTCTGAAAAAAAAATACTTAAAACATAGAAAATATAGAATATTCATAGATTAAACATACTCTCCCCCTTTTTGTCAATAACCAAAAAGGAAGGATTGTACCATTTGCATTCTCTCCCCTTTATTTGTGAATACTTCTTACCAGTAAGTTGTGTGAGAGGGGTTCAACAATGTTTGTCATTAATATGCAGCTTCCCCTTAGTCTGTGCTCCCCCTGAATATGAGGCTCCCCTTAGAGTGAGACTTGATGAATCTTCCCTTGTGTGTCGACCTATTGTTCGATCTTGTTGTTTCTTGACAAATTCACTTGTTGTTTGCTAAGTCTTCAAGAGTCTTACCTACATTGATCTTACAAAAAGAGAGACTTGCAAATAGTTGTTAGTAGTACTACAAATGTAAATGCAAATTTGTGACTACTCCCTCTTCAGATATGAGTTGGATGAAGAGTTGGCCATCACCAATGCCTCAAACATCCTTGATCATGATGCTCCAATGCTATTCTACAAACAAACTACTTAGACGTAGGTATCCAAATCTTTTTCGGTCCTTGATGATTAGATGCATACAAATAACCTTTAAGAATCCATATTAGGTGCCTAGTAGTGTAGGAATTTACTGTGTCCCCTAATTTAATGCAATGAGGACAACAGTGAATGTAATATGTTTTGCAATTCTTATTGTCTTGGGAGAATTAATTATACGTCCCTGGGAGGGGCGAGCCATTATTTCCCGATCCCTGTCAGGTTTCCCCTCGACGCCCGGTCCCTGCTTTATGCGGGACTTATTTTCCAGTCCCTGGGCGCTTAACGGACGTTATCCTCCTGTGTCCATTACCATTCTACCCCCAGCCCACCCACCCGTGACCTGGTCGACTTTAATGCCTTTCGAAGGAGGCAATGGCGGAAACCTTCTTCCGCGGCATTGCAGACCCCGTGCTTGTCCGCTGCGAAGAGGAGACCTGCTGTTTGGGAGCGCTGCGAAGAGGACACCAGGGTTGCGTTTGGGTGCGCTGCGAAGAGGACACCAGGGTTGCCGTTTGGGTGCGCTGCGAAGAGGACACCAGTTGCCGTTTGGGTGCGCTGCGAAGAGGAGCGCAGAGATTCTCACTGATTCTCACTTCCTTCCTCCTATCCCCCGTGTAGGTGAGTTTTTCTTTTCGTTCCGATGCATATTGGTTCCACCGATCACCTTTGACCTCTGTATATCCACATCCCTTAGTCGCTAGATCTTTTTCTTCCCAAGAATGTTTCATCCATTTCCGTTCTTGGTTTAAAAATAGTTACATACATTAACTTTTTAATTATGTCATTACCAACTGTTTTTTTGTACATAAGTGTCTAACTATTTGTATTTCTAATTCTTGAACAAGTTGTGGAGTACTTACATATCTTAACTGTGTAACTCTGTAACAACTTTGTAAGTAACTGTGTAACTGTGTAACTGATGAAGACTTACATATATTAACTGTCTAATTATGTGATTACCAAATGTTTTTGGTATGTAAGTGTCTATCTATTTATATTTCAAAGTATTTACCATGTTCTCAAGTACTTACATATCTTAACTGTCTAACTCTGTAACAACTTTGCAAGCAACTGTGTAACTGATGAAGAATTACATATATTAACTGTGTAATTATGTGATTACCAAATGTTTTTGGTATGTAAGTGTCTACCTATTTATATTTCAATGTTCTCAAGTACTTACATATCTTAACTGTCTAACTCTGTAACAACTTTGTAAGCAACTGTGTAACTGTGTAACTGATGAAGAATTACATATATTAACTGTGTAATTATGTGATTACCAAATGTTTTTTTGTACGCAAGTGTCTACCTATTTATATTCTACCTATTTGCAATCCCTGTCTATGAACTTGTATTTGTACTGCACAAGAATGTGATCATTATACACATGAAAATTGCAGGGTATAGAGAAAGTACCACTTTGGCGATGGCATCTGCTGGTTCTTGCTCGACGACAATACCATCTTTGCGATGTCCATGTGGATATGGGTGGTGTGATATATTTACAAGTCACACTACTAACAATCCGAATCGCAAATATTATAAGTGCAAGGTGTGTATATGGTGTGGAGTTCGTGGCAGTCATTATTTCTTTGTAATGCTTAGTATAGGTGAGAGGTCTGACATTGTTGAAGTAACATCTTGAATTTTCTTTGTTGTGTAGAAAGGATCATGCAAGTTCTTTATGTGGTGTGATGAATTTTTGGCTCTTGGTCGATCATCCGGTGCAAAGTGTGAATGTGATGAGGTGATGCAGAAACTAGTTGAAGAGAATGAAATTTTAAGAAAGCGAGTACAAGAACTTCAACTTCAGCTAGAGAGGAAGACTAGGATCACTGCAAGCCTTGGTCGAGTAATCTCCACGTTGACAACAGAGGAGGATGATAATTAAAGGACTTTTATGCTTGTTGTATGTCACATGTCAGTTAACAAATGAATGTAAATTCACAATTTTGTATTAGTGAAGGCAAAGATATGTGTACTCTCTAGAATGGGTTCCATTTTGTTTACTTTTAGAATATTGTATACATTGAGAATGTCATATTGTGTTACGCAAAACACATATGTACTGACCCACATTTCTGTATGAGAAAGATCATGTGGTTACTGGGTAATGTTGTTTAGTTGAATAAATATAACAGGATCCATAAATGCTTGTAACTCACTACTATAATCACAGTTGTACGCATGCAAATCCACCAAAAAATTTACTGTTAGTACTTATGAGAGTAATTGTGTAACAACTATGGAAGTATTTTAAGCGTATGTAATTACCTATTATCTTCCTCCATACGTATTTTAGTACTTATTATTGTAAGTGTTTAACAACTTTCCAACTACTTACATATAGTTAATTGTAACTGTGTAAGAAGTTATGAAGTAGTTACCGACAGTTAACTCTGTAACTGTGTAACAACTTATGAAGTACTTACACACTTAACTGCGTAATTGTGCAAAGTATTTAATTACGTATTAAGTAGTTACATAGTTAACTGTGTAAGTATATAATTACTTACTTCCTTTGTACATAAGTACATAAGTATTGTAATAGTAACATTTTTCCAACTCTCCAAATAGTTACACAGTTAAGTATGTAACTGTGTAACTATGTAATGCAGAGGAAAAGCAACTTCGGCTCATATTCTCAGTGGTTGTCGACAGACGACGTCTGGCTGTCGACAACCGTAAACCGTTTCACTTGAAAACTTGTACCGGTTCAGTTTCAGACCGTTTTTTCTTGTGTCGTTTCACGCAAGGGGTTATAAATAACCCTAAATGTCGTCAACCACGTCCCCTGAACACCTCATTTTCCCGTATGTTGCGAATCCCGAGGTTTGTAACACAAATCCCACCGTTTTCTGTTCAGAGCGCCATCTCCACTCACTTTCTCTCCTGCTATCCTTCTAGTATCTTCTCCATTCCTCCATTTGCGCCATCTCCACTCACTTTCTCTCCTGCTATCCTTCTAGTATCTTCTCCATTCCTCCATTTGCGCCATATCACCATGTCAACGAGGCGGAAGATGGTTTCTGCTCGTCAAAGAAAACCGTCAGAAGAGGCAGGCGACACTTCTAGGGCTACTGCAGAGCGGCGGAGCAAACATACGGCAGACCGCACCCCAGAGGTACATGTACCGGAGAACCTGGATCTCTGTAGGGTTGCTGGTATTTTCAAGAAAATAATGCAGCCACGATATGTGAATTTCGCCTCCCTTGAAGATATGTTTGAGGGCTTGGAAGACCTGTTCCAAAAGCAACACTGGGTTCGCCTTGTGAAATGGCAGAAGGAGTACTCACCAACTGCTGTTACTGAGTTCTTCAACAACTTGGGTATGTCAAAAGAACAAAACTTGTACACTACAGTGAAAGGCATCACCTTTCAAGTTACCCCCAATCTTTTCAGCCGTGCCCTTCAAATACCCAACAATGGGGCTAGCATTCTTGACACACAATTGCATCCTACTGACTACTATACTCTTATCACTCAGGAACCCTATGACTCCAAAAAAGCCATTGCCAAATTGAATGCCAACACCTTTCCGCCCCTTCATCGGATGATTCATCATATGTTCACTACCCTCATTGTTCCAAAAGATGGTAGTAGAGAACTTGTAACTGAAGTGCACAAAAATCTGTTCTACTTTTTTCTTAATGGCCTACAAATCAACTTGCCACAGCTCATGTTTGACCTCATCATGCATTGTTACAAGGATCCAAAACGCTCAATGCCTTACGCCTGTCCCATCACATCCGTCATATGTTATGTTGGCATTCCCCTTAGAGCAGGTGACACTGTTTCCCTTAAACCAAGATGTGCATATAATCTCGCAACAGCTAAAAGGATGGGGTACAAGATGGTTGAAGGCAGAGTGACAAGGACCCTTAAAGGGCAAGAAGCAGCTGAGGAAGACGAAGATTCCGAAGAAGAAGACAGCAGTGAGGAAGAAGAAGAATCAGAAGAAAATATGGACATTTCAGGAGGCAATGAGGATGTACCATATATTCCAAGTGAACCAGATATTCAGAGTGCATCTCAAGTTCCATTGTCTCAAGATATGAAAGACTTCATCTCTGAACAACTGCTTCAATGTCAAACAAGAATCACACAGCATATAAATACTCAATTTGGTGAGTTGAACCAGCATTTGGATCAGTTGAAGCAACACGTGGACACTAGAATGGATGCCATTGAACAGAGTCATGGTCATCTTCAAAGGCATCTGGATGGCATGGATTATGGTCTAATGCACCTTCGGGATGATTTTCAACATCTTCAAAATTTTTACAATCCCCCCTACCCTACAGATGACAATTTTTCCAACTTGACATCTCATGTTGCTCAGGGTCCCTATCGTCCCACTCCTCCGAGGGATGACAATCCGTAGACATTACATGTATACGGAGAATTTTCTTTTTGAAAGGAACAAATGTTCAGTAGAAATATGAAGTGGTCATCTTTTGAATTATCTGTGTATGATGTATGGCATCACAGCCACATGTAATGAATGATCAATATTTTGAATGAAAGAGATGATTGTTTCCTTCATGACTAATTGTACTTTCCATCCTGTTGAATTTTAATCACAAATATGTACATATGCCAAAATTTTGGAATGAAATGAGCAGTTGTTGTCGACAAGCAAGGATATAGCTGTCGACAACCAGTGATCTCCATCAGACAACAAGGTTCTGGCAAAACAAAAGAAAATCAGTAGTTGTCGACACCAAGGGTACAGCTGTCGACAACCAAGGATCTCTTTGTAATTGGCGGCTTCACTTGAATTATCTGTGTATGATGTATGGCATCACAGCCACATGTAATGAATGATCAATATTTTGAATGTACATATGCCCAAATTTTGGAATGAAATGAGCAGTTGTTGTCGATAAGCAAGGATATAGTTGTCGACAACCAGTGATCTCCATCAGACAACAAGGTTCTGGCAAAACAAAGAAAATCAGTAGTTGTCGACACCAAGGGTACAGCTGTCGACAACCAAGGATCTCTTTGTAATTGGCGGCTTCACTTGAATTATCTGTGTATGATGTATGGCATCACAGCCACATGTAATGAATGATCAATATTTGAATGTACATATGCCCAAATTTTGGAATGAAATGAGCAGTTGTTGTCGACAAGCAAGGATATAGCTGTCGACAACCAGTGATCTCCATCAGACAACAAGGTTCTGGCAAAACAAAAGAAAATCAGTAGTTGTCGACACCAAGGGTACAGCTGTCGACAACCAAGGATCTCTTTGTAATTGGCGGCTTCACTTGAATTATCTGTGTATGATGTATGGCATCACAGCCACATGTAATGAATGATCAATATTTTGAATGTACATATGCCCAAATTTTGGAATGAAATGAGCAGTTGTTGTCGACACCTAAGATGTATCTGTCGACAAACCAATAAAACACTATTCAGAAAGTTATCTGTGAGCTCATTTACAAGAAGTATGTACATTTAGATTCATGTATTGCATTTACAAAGATATCTGTGACCTCATTTACAAGAGGGTGAACATCCAGTTCAATTGCCTTACAAAAAATGACGAAGTTAAAATTGTCATAGACGACACAAACATCATTAAATGTCTTCCTGTATCATTGGGTTTCTACAGGTCCTTCTGTTATGGCCTTCTTGCTTGCATCTTGAGCAAATGTATATGTGTTCCGCTTCACCTCTTGATGGTATTCGTTTCTTCTCGGCCGTCCGGGCAATCTCTTTGTAATCGGCGGCTTCACTTGAATATCATTGATGTTCATACATGGCATGTCATTGTTATTTACGGGGTTAACTGTTGTTGCATAGGCCGCCCTATAAGTGTTGGTTGTATAGAATGGAGACACATGATCATATAAAGCTTTATGAGTACATGCTATAGCTGCACATGCATGTTCACATGGGATCTTGAGAAGTTGCCACTTATGGCAAGAACATGTCCATTCTGGGATGTTGACAACATATGTTTTGTTGCCATTCACCACCTCAAACAGTCGGCCATCGGAAGGAATGACAGAGTTTTGCCTTGCATTGGACATTATCTTGGCCAAGACTTTCTCAATATTAGGACATAGGGTGGTCTCCCAATTTGCAGCTTCTATTCTTCTCCTCCCTCCCATTTCCATAATTTGACGGCGTATAGTCTCCACCATTTGAAGAATGGGAAGGCCACGTGCCGGTTTGATCCAAGCATTAAAGGACTCTGCTAGATTGGAGTACATTTGGCCATACCTGAAAACAGTTAGACAAGTACGTCAAAAGTTATAGGAACAAGTGAAAATTTGTAGTTACATACTATCAAAGTGACACATGTACCTTTCTCCAGGAAATTGAGTGTTTGCCCAATGTTGAACATCATTTCTCAGGATCCAGTCCTTTGCTTCTGGGGATTTTCGTTCCATTTCCGTCAATGCAGCTACATATTCACTTTCATTCAGTGCAAATGCAACCTTGTTGAGTGTCTTCACCATACTATCTTTAAGGGCTTTTCGGTATCTTGCTGCAGCTTCAGTCATAAAGTTTGCCTTAATGTGCCTTAGACAATATCCATGATGGTCCAATGGAAATATTTCAGGAACCGCTTCCTTCAAACCTTTTGCTCTATCTGAGATGAACACTGTCGGTCTTTCAGTGAGAAGAGCTTTCTTGAGGTTGTTTAAGAACCATTTCCAATTTTCATATGTCTCCGAGTCCGCTATAGCGAATGCAATTGTGAAAAGCTCGTCATTTCCATTTAATGCACTTGCTGCAAGAATGACACCTTGCATTTTATCAGTGATATGTGATCCATCGAGAAAAATCAAAGGTCGGCAACCAACCTCATAACCATTTGCACAGGCGGCAAAACACAGAAAATATGATTTAAATCGATGAGTCTCCTCATCCACTACCAAATCTATGATACTTCCGGGATTCGTTTCCATTACTCTTTCGGTGTACCAACGAAGCATATCATAACTTGTTCGTACATCTCCATGCAAATCTCGTACGGCAACTTCCCTACCGCACCAAGCTTGATGGTATGGCACACGCACTCCATAGTCACTAGCAATGTCTTTAACCATATCACATGGACGGTATTGTGGAGTGTGTGCCATTTTTTTCTTCACTAGCTCAGCTATCCAATTTTTTGATGTCCTTGGATGATGTTGGCTCTTCAAATCACAGCCACATGTGTGGACGTTATTCATTGTCTTAATCGCAAAATCAGGTCCATCTCCCAACATTGATGCATGGACCCGCCATGGACAACCTTGTCCTTTGCATCTTGCAGTAACACGACTCTGATCATTCTTAATATATAACCAGTCAAAACCTCGATGCACAGCATAGTTTGTCAGTTCTGTCTGAAAGTGAGCTTTGTCGCTAAATATTTGCCCCGTCCCAGTTAATGCATGAGCCCACAATTCACTTCTCAGAACTACATGTGACCTGCCACCTTCACATTCTGTGTACTGTGTGTATATTTGAAGGGAACTGTTATTTGTATTGCTAGCATCTGCTTCTTTTGGACTTACTGTAATCAATGGTGATGATCTGGAAAGTTAGCAGAGTTACAAAGTTAGAAAATTTAAGGAGCATACACATACTTACAAATGCACATATGTAACTGTGTAACTGTAATCTTCTCCAGCAGGAATTACATTCTGGTCATACATACTAACATGTGCGTACCTGTAATCTTTTTCAGCAGGATCCATTATAGTGCTTTCGTTATTCTCCACACGCATGATAATGATAGGGTTGGTGGCATGTTCTTTATGAATGTCATACATGATGTCCACGTCCCCATCTTCACACAATGGGCAATAGGTATCTGTAAGACTGGGGAGACAGTACTTGATGATCCATCTTCGGCCGGATAATGACCATCGACGGAAGATTTGAGCACGAAGTGCCTCCAGCTTCATTCCGCAGAAGACATAGAACACAAAGGAGTCCTCGCCAAAGGAACAGCGGGCTGGAATCTTCTCCATGTATCCCTCAGAATTTACACTCCTTTCAAGTAGATGGCTGGAGGAGTAAGCAGAGGAAGGGAAATGGGGAGTGTCGTTTTTTCTGTTAAGTGGATGTACAAATGGGAGTGGTGTTTCGGCGGGAAAACGGGTTCTCTCTCTCCACTGTCGCCGTCAACAGTCCTTTCAAATTTATAAATTACCATCATGCCCTCGAACCGCCACTAGTCTTTTCGATTTCCCGTCACGTTTAAGTAACGCAAAAACTAGGTAACTCCTGCGTTACACAGTTTTCTACCACACACCACTCTGCCGTTCCTCTCCCTTCTGCACGATCAAACCAACGGAGGTAGCATTCGCGAGGAAGAGAGTTTTAAAGGGATATACGAGGCGAGATGGAGCAATCAGCGTCCGCCCCGTGAAACAGAGCAGGGTGGAAAGGGAAGCAGAAGCGTGTCTCGGCAGCCACGAACCGCTGCAAGCCTTCATAGATCGAACCCGTGAAGAAGAACATGCAGGTAATTTAGTTTCGTGTTTGTGGAGAAGTCTCATTTCCTCGTAGAAAGAACGCCAAAGATTTTAAAGGATTTCTCCATAGGTTATCTTGTGTATTATTTCAACTTACAAAACCAGGAAAGATTCATACATGCATCACATTTTCTCATTTTAACTCTCACCTATTGCAGCGGAAAGGGAAGGCGTTGAAGACGTTGGCCACACAAAGAAGAAAGTACAACATTCTCCTACAGAACAACAACGAGAAGGAGAAGAAGGGGATGAGGAAACACAAACAGATGAAGAAGGTTAGTAACACATGGCATTTATTATTACTAATTTAAATAAATTTTCATAAAGGCAGTGTACATAATAAGGTAGCCTAAGTGTGTAACTGTTACACAGTTACACACTTATTTCGTAAGTGTGTAACTGTTACAGACTTACGAAATAAGTGTGTAAGAAGTATGTAAGTATGTAAGTTAAATAAATTAGTATGAATACTTGTACTTCATCATCAGGTTAGTAACACATGGCATTTATTATTACTAATTTAAATAAATTTTCATAAAGGCAGTGTACATAATAAGGTAGCCTAAGTGTGTAACTGTTACACAGTTACACACTTATTTCGTAAGTGTGTAACTGTTACAGACTTACGAAATAAGTGTGTAAGAAGTATGTAAGTATGTAAGTTAAATAAATTAGTATGAATACTTGTACTTCATCATCAGGTTAGTAACACATGGCATTTATTATTACTAATTTAAATAAATTTTCATAAACACAGTGTACATAAAAAGGTAGCCTAAGTGTGTAACTGTTACACAGTTACACACTTATTTCGTAAGTGTGTAACTGTTACAGACTTACGAAATAAGTGTGTAACTGTTATAGTTACACAGTTACACAGTTATTTCGTAAGTGTGTAACTGTTACACACTTACGAAATAAGTGTGTAGCCCTTACACAGTTACACACTTACGAAAGACTGTAACAGTTACACAGTTACACACTTATTTCGTAAGTGTGTAACTGTTACAAACTTACGAAATAAGTGTGTAGCCCTTACACAGTTACACACTTACGAAAGACTGTAACAGTTACACAATTACACACTTATTTCGTAAGTCTGTAACAGTTACACACTAAGTGTGTAAGAAGTATGTAACTATGTAAGTTAATAATAAAGAAAAGTATTATGCACATGGCATTTATTATTACTAATTTAAATAAATTTTCATAAAGGCAGTGTACATAATAAGGTAGCGTAAGTGTGTATAAGTGTGTAGCCCTTACACAATTACACACTTATTTCGTAATCATGTTAGTTACACCTGGCATTGACTTAAATGTTTTATTAGTAATGTGAAATACTTTTGATACAGGGACTGAAGAGAGTAACGTATGCAATTTACATGGGCGTTCTAACTGGAAATACTATATGGACGCCCTCAAGGTGGCCGGCATTCGCCATTGCCATGAGTCCCTTATGTCGACAACATGTTTCAATGTCTTCAGCAGTCAACAGCACATGTCAATCCCTCTTCCATTGGTAGAGGAGATTATTTTGCACTACGTTGGGGATGACACATTTTTTATTGGAGGTCAGAAACTACAATTCACTGCAAAAGATGTAAGATTGATTGTTGGCCTTCCAGATTTTGGAGAGAAGCTACAATTTTCTCAACAGAGTGCAGACAGCCGCCTTCATAAGCTGCTGCCCAACACTCACAAAGTGCACAGGAATAATATTCTAAAGGCCATGCAGTATTTAGCAAACTCGAATCGGCAGCAAGACATTAGAGATTTTGTTGGGCTTTGGATAGCCTTAGTTTGTGCTAGTTTTTTGTTCACAACAACTGCATTTGCTTGTCCCATGGCAATTCTTCATTACGTGAAGAATCTAAATGAAGTCAACAAAGTTGATTGGGCAGGTGCTGTGCACCATTTCCTCATGAGCAAGATGAGTGAAATTGCCTACGATTTGAAGAAACAAAATAGAGAAAAGTCAGGAAAAGCAGTTTATATTTTGGGATGCTTTCCGGTCCTTGGTGTAAGTCTTATGTTTGTCAAATACTATCAATAATAGTATATATATATATCACAATATATCTGATTTACAACAAAGTGATATTTTCATGACAGGCTTGGTTCTTGGAGCACCAGAGGAGGATTCAGCCAGACTTTCCAGAGAGGCTTCCACGTATATTCAGGTGGGTTTGTCGGCAGAGAAAGATCTATTGGCAGAATTTTGTCAAGGAAATGAACGCAGACTCTGTAAGTAATTGTATCTCAACCGCAATCCACTGGTTTAAAATTTATATATTTTTATCCATGCTGGTGTACAACTTCTAGTTCAATCCTTGGTTGTCGTCAGCTGTAAAGCAGATGTCGACAACTGCTGTTTCAATCCTGGGTTGTCGACAACTTGTTTGTCGACAAGTACTGTTTGAAACCAGTAGTTGTCGACAGATGAAACTTGTTTGTCGACAAGTAGTGGTTCATTCCTTAGTTGTCGAAAGTTAGTACCAGCACATAACTTATATGTTTGCATATCTTCTCAGATAATCTCCGATCTTACCATTTCTGAGGATGAGGAAGCCCAAATTAAAAGCAAGAAAATGAAGGTCAGAATATCAGCCACACAAGCCACAGCACAGCAGCAAGAAGAAGAGCAGAAGCCAGCATCAGCATCAATTGCAGCAACACCCTCCCAAACTTCACAAATAATCATTCTTCTCACTGAAATTAGAAGTATGCTTAGACAAATAATCACGATGAAAGAGAGAAAAGAAGAGAGAAAAATACAGAAAAAATTAGAAAAATTGTCTAAGCGAAAGGGAAGAGAAGAAGAAAAGGAGAAGGTGGGAAGAGATGAAGAGGAAAAGGAAGGACAGGTGATGGTGGACAGGACCAAGGAGGAGGGAGGTCAGGAGGTGGATGTGATGTCCACAGAGAAGGAGAAAGGAGGAGAGGAACATGAGGAGCTCTCCATCATGGAGGAGGAAGGCAGAGAAGCGCCAAAGAAGGATGTGGGCCAGGACATGGACACTATCATGCAGACCCTAGATGCACTGGTTGAGAATATTGTGCCTCCCACAGCAACTTCAAAGATGCCTCCAGCAGGGGAGAAGAAGAGAAAGGTGGTAAAAGCCATCTCACCCTCGTCGCTGACAAGGAGGGTGAAGGAAGGACGAAGGACCAGGTCACAGTCCGCTTTATTCAAGGTAGATAAGTAATTCTGTAACCTGACATTTCTATGTGACCATTTAATTTTCATATTGGTGTAACAAAACAATTGTGTAACCAAACCATTGTGTAATCACATATTTCTGGTAAGTGCTTAAGTCATGTATATTTATGGAAGGACTTGGACTACGAATTTGATGGAAGGAAGAAGAAGAAGGTGCAGGATGTTCCAATCATTGTGCCTTCCCAGGAAACCCAATTAACCCAGGCATGTCACCATCAAGCATGTTCCATTGTTTCTGCTTTGGTTATTTCATAAACTTTCGTTATGCATGTTTGTCTCATGTATTTCTCATAATTCAGTTTGCCCAGTTTGAAGTCCGTCGAGATTATCGCGGACGAAATGAACTTTCTACAGATGAGGTTCGGGTTATTGACAACTTCCTCGATACCACCAGAGTTGATGGGTAATAAACTTTACACTATTATGAATAAGGCGACACAGTTACATCAACTACCATTATAAACATGTTACATGCATCATGTAGTGACAATATCTACGAACCAAAGAAGGATGGCCGGGGGGCCTATCTCAACCCAGAGCACATGATCTCCCTCTTGTTTGGAAAACAGTTAGAATCTGCTATAATCGATATGTTCCTTCTTCTATTGCAAACAAAAAAAGATGATCAACCATCCGAATATTATGACTATGATTGTCTGCCTGCCTATGGCAAGGTTTGTGGTCCATTCATACTATTCTGACTCCCTTCACCATTTAAAATGAACAGATGACTGATATAATATTGTGCTCCTTACTGTTTATAATAGGGATGGATAATGGGATGGACCGGAAATGAAAAAAGGAAGGAATACTTGGAGTACATTCTAAAAACACTGCAGCCACCTGTAGAAGACAAAGACATGGTCTTCTCCCCAATGCATTTCATAAATCATTGGGCATTGCTGGTCATCAACATGAGAACTAAACAATATGAACTTTATGACTCAATGATCCAGCATCCCAAAAATGATTTCCACAACTATGTAAGTGCCCGTACTCCTCCATACAATCAGTTAAATTCTGATTCATCTAATTCTGTGCAAGGGGTTCTATGTATGCAGGAAGTTTGATGTTCACTTATGTAATTTTTTTTTTACTGTAGGTGCAATTCTAAAAGAAGGTTTTCTTCAAATTCTTGGCCTGGATACAACAGAATGGCCAATCATCGTGCCAAGTCCTTGTCCACAACAAGGAGCTGGGGACGACTGTGCACTGTTTGTATGCAAATATATGGAATGCTTAGCAAACAAGAACGTAATCGGTTTGCCATTCTCCCAGGTAACTGTGTTCACACATGTATATAATCCACATCATAGTCTACAAAAAAAATTTCTATATTCTCATTCATTTATATTCACATAGGCTGATATGGACTTAATGCGGGGGAAACTGGCATCAGCCATTATTCAAGAGGTCAACGGGGAGAAAGAAAACAGAAGCAACGGTGAAGCTGCAGTTGAAAAAATTGTTTCATTATCGGATGAGGCATAAACATTGCCATGCCATCATTAACTTGAAAACAATGTCATCTCTTTATTAACTTTCAAACAATGTTCCTATGCTACTATATTTGTAAATGTTACCAACATCACAGTCTTTAAGTGATGATGAATTTGTATGTATGTATGTAAGTGTTTAAGTACATGTTTCTATATCTGTTTGATTAAGAAAAATTCCGTTCCCAAATGTCTTGGTTGTTTGGAAATCTGTAAGCATGTAGGTCCGCCTAAATACAAATTCATTCGGTACGTAAGTGACAATATCTATCATTAAAGCACAAATGTCTCCGTTGTTTGGAAACAATAGCAATCACAACATCCTTACATTCACCGAGTACTCACTTAACAAAGTCATAACAATAATCCAACCAGTGCTTAAAAAAGGAAACACGAACTCAAACACTGTGTCCACGGGTCCCATTTCTAAAATATTGACGCTTCCGAATTCGTCGGTTTTGTACATTCTCCAAACACGTAATTGGACGAACATGATACATACGCCTCTTCCTACAATTTGACGTACTCGGTCCAGACTGGCCTGATGAACGAACTGCTGTACACCTACAAAAAAACACATCGTATCATTACAAACAACGATGATATTCACGCATAAAACTAAAAAAGAGAACATGTACAAGCTTACCCTTCTTTGCAAGCAACCTGCATTAGCACATATTTCTCATTCCCATTCTTATGCAATGAACGCATAACCTCTACGTCATCATTCACATTTAAGCAAACGTGGTATTTGACTTCTCCAGGTAACTGGTACTTAATACACCAATGAGGACCATTCAAATTCCATCTTTGGAATATCCGTTCCCTTATTTCTGATATTCCCATATCATCTTCAACATAAAAAATGAACGAATCGTTCCCAAATGCACATCGAGCAGGAATCATTCCCAAATTTCTTGAATCAAATAAGCCTGACATGAACATGAGTTAACATATGTAGTTTTTCAACTGGTTGTTACAGAGTTCCACAGAGTTCGACAGTTAAGATATGTAAGTACTTGAGAACATGGTAAATAGGTAGAATATAAATAGGTAGACACTTGCGTACAAAAAAACATTTGGTAATCACATAATTACACAGTTAATATATGTAATTCTTCATCAGTTACACAGTTACACAGTTGCTTACAAAGTTGTTACAGAGTTAGACAGTTAAGATATGTAAGTACTTGAGAACATTGAAATATAAATAGGTAGACACTTACATACCAAAAACATTTGGTAATCACATAATTACACAGTTAATATTGTAATTCTTCATCAGTTACACAGTTACACAGTTGCTTGCAAAGTTGTTACAGAGTTAGACAATTAAGATATGTAAGTACTTGAGAACATGGTAAATACTTTGAAACATAAATAGATAGACACTTACATAAGAAAAACATTTGGTAATCACATAATTAGACAGTTAATATATGTAAGTCTTCATCAGTTACACAGTTACACAGTTACTTACAAAGTTGTTACAGAGTTACACAGTTAAGATATGTAAGTACTCCACAACTTGTTCAAGAATTAGAAATACAAATAGTTAGACACTTATGTACAAAAAAACAGTTGGTAATGACATAATTAAAAAGTTAATGTATGTAACTATTTTTAAACAAGAATGGAAATGGATGAAACATTCTTGGGAAGAAAAAGATCTGGCGACTAAGGGATGTGGATATACAGAGGTCAAAGGCGATCGGTGGAACCAATATGCATCGGAACGACAAGAAAAACTCACCTACACGGGGGATAGGAGGAAGGAAGTGAGAATCAGTGAGAATCTCTGCGCTCCTCTTCGCAGCGCACCCAAACGGCAACTGGTGTCCTCTTCGCAACGCACCCAAACGGCAACCCTGGTGTCCTCTTTGCAGCGCTCCCAAACAGCAGGTCTCCTCTTCGCAGCGGACAAGCACGGGGTCTGCAATGCCGCGGAAGAAGGTTTCCGCCATTGCCTCCTTCGAAAGGCATTAAAGTCGACCAGGTCACGGGTGGGTGGGCTGGGGGTAGAATGGGTAATGGACACAGGAGGATAACGTCCGTTAAGCGCCCAGGGACTGGAAAATAAGTCCCGCATAAAGCAGGGACCGGGCGTCGAGGGGAAACGTGACAGGGATCGGGAAATAATGGCTCGCCCCTCCCAGGGACGTATAATTAATTCTCCCTATTGTCTTTGTGATATCTGTTTAGAACATGATTTTTAGAAACTTTTTTCTTTTGATGGAACTTGTTTATCACAAGGGCCTTTTTCTGTGGCATCTTGGTTTCTTTCACAAATTTTGACAATGGATATTTTTAGGAATTATGACTTGGTTTCCTTTTTTAAGAGGTTCGTATCCAAGACCTTGTTTATTGTTTCCAGATTTTGATCTTTTTAAGCATAGAGTTAGAGATGTTTTCCCTTTAGTTAACTTCCTAACTGATTCTTTTAAATAAAGATTTTCTTTAGTTAGAGTTTTTAATTTTTCTTCTAACTCTAATTTTTCATTATTCTTGCCTTTTAAGTCTTCATTCAAAAGATAATTATTATCTTTACTTTCCTTCAATTGTGTTTCCAATTGTTACATTTCTAATTTAAGATCAGAGTTAGTGTTTCCTAAGCAAGTAAGATTATTTTTTAGGTTCTTCAAATATTTTTCGACACCTTTATGTTTTTTATAAAGTTCATTAAAGACTTCTTCTAAGTCTTCAGACTCTGACCCTAAATCAGTGCACAAATAAAAAATGGGTCAGAATGTGCCTCATCTAGTCCTACCATGAGGGCTTGACTTTCCTGCTCTTTCTCTGCTTCTGAGCTAGATGATTCTGAAGTTGTGACCGTTTCATTGTCCCATGCAGCAGCCATTGCTCTTCTTTTGAATTTCTTGTGCTTATTTTTGGACTTTTCTGGTTGACTAGTCTTCTTGAGTTTTGGGCAGTCTGGTCTTAGATGTCCAGACTTTCTGCATACATAGCAGACTGGTCCTTTCTCCTTTTTCTCTTTATTTTGGATCCTTCTTGATCCATTTTTCTTCTTCTTAAGAGCTCACTATCTTCAGATCCTACATTTTTTGAACTAGAAGATGAAGAGGTGGAAGGAGCAGCTATAACTGTAAGAGCATTAGTAAATTTCTTCTTGGATAACCCTTCAGATAGTCGCTGCATATTAATTACATCTGCCATAAGGGAACCAGTTAATTTATCAATGGAAAATTTGCAGTGACCTTAGGGGTCCATGAATGAGTTAAAGACCTAAGTATTTTTCTAACAGTTTCTTCATCAGAAAGATTTTTACTAAGAGAACTTAGACCAACTACTATGCTTGAAAATCTATTATACATTTGAGTAATATTTTTATTTGGAAGCATTTTAAATTGCTCATATTGAGAAACAAGAATATCTATTCTAGTTTGTTTTACTTTATCTGATGCTTCATATGTTACCTACAGTTTATCCCACATTTCTTTTATAGATTTACATGCAGATACTCTACTGAATTCTCTTTTGGATAAAGCACAACAAAAATAGTTCTTCGCTTTAAAGTTTAGAGACAATTTACTTTTATCAGCTACTATAATAGCAGTAGTACCTTCAGCAGGAACAATAACGAAATCACCTACCTATATTACCTGCCACAGATCAAAGTCTATGCCTCGAATGAAGCATTCCATTCTCATTTTCCAGTTTTGGTAATCCTCTCCATCGAAGAATGGAGTTTGGTGACTGATTGGCCTTCAACAATCCCTTGGGCTGCCATGGATCTTTGCTCTATGATCGTTGGATCTTCTTGATATATCAGAGACCCACTCTGATACTACTTGTTGGCCCACTTGGTACGGTTGGCAGCATGCTATCTAGGGGCAGGGGGTGAATAGATTCGCTGCAAAAAAGAAACTTCAACATAGAAATTACCACTTAAAACTTTGGTTAGATAGTGTGATAGAGAGTAGCAGTGCGGAAGCAAACAAATAATCATACAAAAGAACACAAGGAATTATATCCTGGTTCAGCTCTTCCAAATGGAATTCCTGCGTCCAGTCCCCAAGCAAAATATTGGGATTTCACTAACTAGGGTACAATTCCTCCAAGGATATACAAACCCCCAACTCCTCGTTGGTCCTCTTCCTTTCCGAGTAGGAAGGATACTCACTTCTATTACAGATCAAGAAGCTAACCTCCTGGAACAAACCCCAGTGCAGTTCTGCTAGACTTAAACCCCCAGCTAGGTTTTGTTGGTACAAATCCCAACAAGTTTCTGTTGACACTAATCCCAACTATGTTCTTCCCTAAAGGAAATGCTAAGAACAGTCCTTTAGTAGGACCGAACTCTTTCTTAGAAAAGAAAGAACATGCTGAGAGTTGTATAGGATGTACACCAACTCAAAGACTCTCAGCCAAAAGACTCTCCCCTAGATTTACAATGATGCACAGAGAGAGTGAAGAGAAGAGAGGAAAGCTTGAATGCTAGGAGCTTCAGAATTCTTCATCTATGAAGGCTTCTCTAGAAAGGGCTCGAGCTCTTCTCTCTTGCTTGAGTGTTTTTGGAGTTAAGGCTTCTCACAGGATGTACACTCCTTCAAAGAATTTCAGGAAAAAGCTCTAGGTCTTCTTCAGCCTTTCTTCATCCTTTATATTCGAGCAGTTTTGAATAGATCTGTTGAAGGATGCAACGTTAGAGTCTTGAATCTGTTGGAGTTCTAGTCGTTGGTTATCTTTCTATTCTTCTTCTTCTGATTAACAACCACTTGGTGGTCTTCAAGGTCTGCAAGCACAGAAGAAAGTGTTTAGACTAGAGAAGTGTTTTTGTCAGAAGGCTCATACCTCTGTTTTTCCTGCTGACACCCAGAAGTGGTAGGTAATCTCTTTTTGTCTAACAGGAAGGAAGAGATCCTATGAGATAAGCAAAAGGGTTTTCTATCAGAGAAATAATATGTTACACATATTAAATGTATTTGAGTTTTCATTGGGCGTCAAAGATAATTTGAAACATTAGAAATATAGAGGAAATCAATGTTTAAGTATAATAGAGTTGATGTGAAAAACAGTCGATGTTCCATTGTAATTCATGTATGAAATCGATGTTTAAACAGAAGTCGATGTTTAAATAAAGTCGATCTTTAACTGGAGTCGATGTTTAAGTTGAAATCATTGTTGAGTGAAATCGATGTTGAGGGAAGTTGATGTTCAACGGAAGTCGATGTTTAAACTGAAATCGTTGTTTGAACAAAATCGATGTTCTAATGAAATTGGTGTTGAGCGAAATCGTTGTTGAGGGAAGTCGATGTTCAATAGAAGTTGATGTTTAAACTTAAATCATTGTTTGATCAAAATTGATGTTCTAATGAAATCGGTGTTCAACAGAGTCGATGTTTAAGTGAAATCGATGTTGAACAAAATCGTTGTTGAACATAATAAAAGTGATGTTTACATGGAGTCGATGTTTAAGTGAAATCGATGTTGAACAAAATCGTTGTTGAACATAATAAAAGTGATGTTTACATGGAGTCGATGTTTGAGTGAAGTTCGTGTTCAACAAAAGTCGATGTTCTAATGAAATCGATGTTTACATGAGATGAACCATAATCGATGTGTATTGAATAGCCATCGATTTGGCTTTTCATTGCAAATCACAAAGTGATAGTGCCATAAATTTATATTTATTTGGAAAATATGATATTAAATATATTCAATAATATTTAATTAATCATGAGTTTTGTTATCACTAAAATAAAGGATAAAATGTAATAGTGCTTCAACAAGTATGGGATTCGGAGTAATGCGAGTGGTACGCAGGAAAGGGGCTTATGGAGTGATGATGGGGGTGGACGGTGGTGTGCGCAGAAGGGGTGAATTGGATTGTAATAGTTGTGAGACAGAGATAGTGGAGGGTTGTCGTATGAGCGTGTGGTTGGGTTGTGATGGCATGGTGGTTGTGGTGGGGGTGCGAAGAAACGAAGGTAGTGGGTTGGGGGGTTGCACGGATGAACGGTTGGTTGGGTTGTGGTGGTCATGGTGTAGTGGTTGTGGGAATGCAGAGAAAAGGTGGGAGTGGGTTGGAAGATAACATGGAGGTTGGGGTAGGGATGCAGAGGAAAGGAGGTAGTGAGTAGGTGGGTTGTGGTGTGGTGGCAGAGGGTGCTTCCATATGCCCACCTTGGCTTCTATCTGATTAGGGAGATGATATGATAACATTTACTTGTTGATTTGGAGCAGGGTGCTCTAGGAGTGGATTTTGCATGATGCCCATATTAAGTTGTTGCTGGGGAACTTGGGGCTATTGTACAAGTGGCTGGTGCTGTTGCTATGGTTGGTTCTGCTCGGGGGGCCTTCTTGCCTTCATCTTTGTTATGTACTTCCTCACCTCATCCCAATCAATTCCTCTTTGGTCACTCAGATCATAAATATGGTCCTTGAATTTGAAGCAGGCTTCTAGAGTGTGACCCGATCCCTTATGGAATGCATAATAGTGGGAGGTATCCAAGTTGGTAAGCCACTGTAGCTGTTCCCTTGGCAAGGTAAGTGCATTGGCAGCCATGAGAGCATTGAAGATATCGGTGAGGGTTTCCAACAAGGGAGGGTATTGTGCTCTACGAAGACCAGGGGGCCTTCTAGGCTGTTGAGGATCATAGTTTTAGGGAGGAGGTACTTGATTATATTGTTGGGGACGTTGATGAGGTGGTTTCTGTTGTTGGTACTATGGTGGAGAATGTTGGCATTTCTGATATTGTGGTAGTGGAGGTGGCTATTGAGGCTGTGGAGCTGGGGTACACAACATAAGAGGGTTATTGGGCCTAAATAGTGGCTATTGATATTGGTGCTGTTGAGGCCTTTGGTTGGAGTTTGGGAGATATTGGGTTGAGTTAGGGTTGCCCATTGCACTCACTTGTTCATTATTGATACCCCTTTAGTTGTAGGACCACCAGGTTTGGGATTGCCATTGTTCTCCTTGAAAGTTCTTATCTTTGGCTCGAACAGGGACATAATGGGAGAGTCTTTTAATTCTGTCTGAATGTACCTAGATCTCTGAACTGTGGTAGGACATTATTTAAGTCTTTTAATTCTGTTTGAATCCATTATTTAGCAACTATACCCTATGAAAATTATTTAAGACTTTAAATTATTTTAACATAGTGATTTTGCTATGACAAAACCTTTAAAAGACTTTCTACAAATTAAATATACCAATAAAAATACCACAGAAAAATATTTTGAACAAACTCTATCTCTAAAATTTTTCTATGTCCACACACTACTCTATGTATCACAGTAACTCCGAATGTGGACTCCAACTCCTTAGAGTCGAATGGTAGTTTATACTACATTATTTTGAAAATCTTTTCTAAGTCCACAGACTACTCTATGTATCATAATGAATCCCAATGTCAACTCCGACTTCCTAAAGTCGAATTCCTTATTTTGGACTCCAACTCTTAGAAGTCTGATTCTTCTGACTCCGACTCCTAGAGTCGAAGTACCTGTCTTGTTTTGTCTCCGACTCCAAAAGTTGAATTCTATAATCTTACTGAAACTTTTGAATAGTCGAATGTCAGTCTGCTCTCATGATTGTCTCTGATTCTTAGAGTCGAAGTATTCTATGCAGATAATATTTTATTATGAAATGTTGATTGTATAACATGTCACCCTCTTAATATAATTTTGTCAGAACTCATGATACTTGTATATCCCTTAAATATTATTAGTCTATCTGATTATCATTATTTAAATATATTCTGACAAGATGAGACATATCATACTCAAAATAATCACCTAAATTTATTTATGTTTATATCTGAAACTTTTATTCAAATTTGACTCTTGCTTCATGACATAAGGCCAGATTTTCATCTCCTTCAGAAGATATCCAACATTTATTGATTTCAGAAGCATGGGTATCTGACAGTGGTTCACCTACCACTGTTAGAACCACATCTTACTTTTCGGTGCAACTGTCTATCTATCTTTTATTGGCCTGAAAGCTTGTCTGTCTGAGGTTTCCATACTTTACATATTTTCTCTGACTCACCTACCTCAAAAAGTATGGAGGTATTCTCTGCTTTTGTCTTGTCTTTCCTGCAGAACATTTATTGGGCACGTTTTCAGCATGGAGCTTTCACAGAACATTTAATTGAGCTTGACCTGTAAGTTGTGAAGCTACAAGCCTTGTCTGAAGCCATTGGAAAGATAAAAAGATAGAAGGACCCATGGTTAACAACCTCAACTAGCATCCAAAGGATCCAAGATCTCTCCTCAAATGGCTAGATCTCTAACGAACACTTTCAAACGGATACATTTTTCTGAAGCATATATAGAAGCCGAAGTTTGAAGAAGAAAAAAATACACAACACCACTTACTGTTGAGCTAGCAAATTCTTTAAACTCTCTTTTGTTTTCTACTAAGCAAGAGCTACTACAAGCCTTCTCCTGAGCTACAAGAATTGAGAACCTGTTCATTCAAGAAAATCTCTAAAGCTCTCCTCTTCTCAGAAGCCTTGTTGTTGGGTGGAATTTGTAATCAGAATTCTTTTTAGTCCACCCCTTCTCAGATTCAGAAAGGATCACTACTGTAATTTTTATTCTTTTTTCTTTCTGAATTTCCTATGTTTGCTCATTCCTTGGAGCAAACACACAAGTGTTCTTTTACAATTCAGTCTGTGTATTCCTGCAGGAGGTTTGTTCCTACTGTACCCCTATTGTGTAGGGAAGACCTTGTTGAAGGTAGTCTTTGTACCCGTAGTAAGGGAAGACTTGCTTGGGAGCAATGGGCTTGTAATTCCTCTCAAGGGTGAGAGAAGGCCAAGTTCTCTTGGTAGTTAGTGAAATCTCAAGTGGTTTGCTTGAGGACTGGACGTAGGACTTCCATGTGGGAAGGGCCGAACCAGGATAATATTCTTTGTGCAATTGTGTGATTGTTTCCACCAATTTACACTTGAATCACACACTACACTAAATTCTAACAGCTTTATTTAGTGTTGTTTAATTTCAGATAAAATTTTTAAAAGCACAGAAGTCCTATTCAGCCTCGCTCTAAGACATCATTAGTGCCATTTCGATCCAACAAGTGGTATCAGAGTGAGGTCTTCTCAGAAGAATCTAAAGATTTGAGACGAGATGGCTACTGAAAGTCACAACTATGAAGGTCAGTCTGTTACAAGGCCATCATTCTTTGATGGTGAAGATTATCAATATTGGAAGATGTGGATGGAGTGCTTCATTAGAGGCACAGATTTTGATCTGTGGCAGGTAATAGAACAAGGTGATTATAAAATCCTTGGTGAGTCCTCCTCTGCTCTTTCCATACCTGATAAAAGGAACATGTCCTTAAATTATAAGGCTAAAAACTATCTATGTTGTGCCCTATCCAAATGAGAATTTAATAGATTATCTGCTTGTAGAACTACTAAAGAAATGTCGGACAAACTGCAAGTTACATATGAAGGAACTAATAGAGTAAAACAAACTAGGATAGATATTCTTGTTTCTCAGTATGAATAATTTAAAATGCTTCTTAATGAAAACATAACTCAGATGTACAATCATTTTTCAAACATAATAGTAGGACTGAGCTCTCTAGGAAAAGTTCTTACAAATGAAGAAACTGTAAGAAAGATCCTAAGATCATTAACAAATGTTTGGACCCCTAAGGTCACTGCCAATGAGGAAGCACATGATCTAACTCAGCTTTCCATTGATAAATTAATCAGATCCTTAATGGCTCATGAAATTAACATAGAAAGATTTTCTAAAAATTCATCGAAAAATAAAATGCCAAATGCTTTGAAGGTTGCAGATTCTTCCTCCTCTGAAGATTCAAAGGAGAAATCAGATGATAGTGATGACGAAGCCATGTTGTTAAGGAAACTACAAAGGATCGTGGCTAAGAAGATGAAATTTAGCTCCAAAAGATTCTTCAAGAAGGACAAGAAGAAGGAACCAACCTGCTATGAGTGCAATCAACCAGGACATTACAAGTCTAAATGTCCTAAGCTGATGAAGAAGGATCAAGCAGAAAGATTCGATAAGAAGAAAGGTAAAGAAAAGAAGTTCAGAAGATACAAGAAAAAGACAATGGCAGCAGCATGGGATAATGAAGAAGCCACCAGTTCAGACTCTTTAAGTTCGGAATCTGAAGAAGAAGAAAAGGCAAATCTATCCCTGATGGCAGGATTGGATCAGGTAAATTCTGAAACCTCCTACACATCATGTTCTGAATCCGATTCTGACAATCTTGAAGATGCCTTCAATGAGTTATATGAAAATATAAAACATTAGTCAAACAAATGAAGATAGTTAAATTAAATTTTCTAAATCAGGAAAAAGCCAACACCTTCCTGACAAATGAAGCAGAAAGATTAGAACAAAGTCTAAATGAAACTAAAAGAGCAAATGAATTGTTGTTTGAGGATTTAAAAAATAAAAATAGTAAAATTATGGAAATAGAATCAAATTTAAAAGAACTTAAGGATGAAGAAAAATTGAAAGAAGAAAATAACTGCTTAAGAGATACTATAGAGAAAATATCTAACTGTAAAACATCCTTAATTGTTTGTTAGAATAAAAGGCTCTAGGACAAGTAAGAAAAAATATGGAGTAGGATACACACTTCCACCTAATGAAGAAGATATTGTGCATCCTAAAGTTTATCCAACTCCTCAATTTGTAAAAGAAAAAGGAATCAAAAATCCTAAAAAGGTTAAACAGTATGTTTATAAACAAAAATAAAAATTTAACAACATGAAAAATGCTTTTGATTTCTGTTGTACTCACTGTAATCAGTTAGGACACACTGTCAGCACATACACAACCAGACATTTGCGTTGGATCCCTAAGACTAACCATCAAGGACCCAAGAAAATTTGGGTACCAAAAGTTACAACTTAAATTTATTTGCGGGGTCACCTGAGAGCATCCAAATGGTATTTAGATGGTGGGTGTTCAAGGCATATGACAGGTGACAGAAAGTTATTTACAAGTTTTAGAGATGAAAGTGGTCAGGTCACTTATGGAGATAATGGTAAAGGAAAGGTCTTAGGATGTGGAACAATGGGAACAAAAGAAAAGAATTTGATAGAAGATGTCATGTATGTAGAAAGATTGAACCACAATCTAATTAGCATCAGTCAATTATGTGATAAGGGTCATCTAGTAAAGTTTCAAAATGACAAGTGCATTATTTAAAAGGATGAAAAAACAGTCTTTGAAGCTCAAAGAGTGAAAAATCTGTACACCCTACAGTTAGCAGAACTAAATGAAGTAAATTTATGTCTTGCAACTACCAAGGGTGAAGAATCTGATTTGTGGCATAGAAGATTGGGACATGCAAGTACTTCAGTAATCAAGAAATTGATTAAACATGACCTAGTTGAAGGTCTTCCGAAGATGAAACTGAAGAAATCTGGAATATGTACAGCCTGTGCAAAGCGAAAGCAAACCAAGACATCATTTCAGTCCAAAACAGTAGTCACAACTTCTAAGCCTTTGGAGCTCATTCATATGGACTTATTTGGACCTATAAGAACAATTAGTCTTGGAGGAAAAGTGTTTGGTTATGTAATAGTGGATGACTACTCAAGATATACTTGGGTATCCTTCTTAGAAGCCAAGTCAGAAACTTTTTTAGCTTTTCTGAAGTTCAGCAAAGTAGTACAAAAGTATCAGAAATTCCAGATCATCAGCATCAGATCTGATCATGGTGGAGATTTCAAGAATGAAGATTTTGTGAAGTTCTGTGAAGAAAATGGAATAGAACACAATTTCTCTACACCAAGAACACCTCAACAGAATGGAGTAGCAGAAAGGAAGAACAAAACACTACTTGTGAGGCCCCCGAATTTTGTGCATTTGATATTGTTTAATTGGTGCATATTATAAGTAATTACTTACTCATGTGCATGAGTATAATATATGTTATTCTTGTGTGTGTGTGTGTGTATATTATAATTATTTATTCTGTGCATAGTGTAATAAGTACACATGAAGCTATTTTTGTACATGTAAAATATATTTAAATGTGCATGCATTATCAAATTGTTGAAGTACATGGTATAGTTATTTAAATCTATGCATATGGTATGTAATAATGTTGTGTACCTATATGTATATAAATATGTGTTTATCTTGTACATAAGATATCTATCGATCTTTTGCATGTTATTTATGATGTATAAATATAACCAGTTTTGATGCAGTTCTATGTTCTGGCCGAAATGCCAGTTGACGTCAACAAAAATTGACGTTTATTTCATGTTGACGGCAACATTCGTGACGTTGACTGCATGGCCACTGATATTGACGTCCAGATCGATAGACGACTATCCCCCTGTTGGTGGCACCAGATGTGGAGGCCAAGTTCCCAACTGTGTGACGGTTTCAGATTTGGTAACACCCGCGTTTCGTCCAGTTCTAATTTAGGAAACCCATCCATAATTGTAGGCGACCTATCTTAATGTGTACTCCGACTCCTTAGTCTATAAAAACACCTTGATTTCAGTCGAGCTAGGTCTTTGGCTCCTGTGAGAAAGTTAGGGTTTTCTATGAGAAAAGTGTGTTTTGGCAAGCTAGATCTAGCGTTTTGGTGTTTTTCCATTGATCTTCAACGACTGGGAGGTGCACTTGACATTTAGTGAGCTTCTCCAACTCCGAGGATCGACCTACAACGACAGAAAGACCGGATCTCAAGCTGTTTTGGACCTCTTCTTGGCTTGGCCGAGGAGGGCTTCAACGATGAATCTAGATCTCTATAGATTTATTCCCAGGCAAGTAGCTTAAGGTTTCACTCCGTGGACTTGTCATCTAGGGTTTTATAAATTTTACAGATTTTTAAATCATGTATTGGACCCCCTAGATTCTCTCTTGTATGGAGTTTGGTCTGCACTGTGTGCAGATAGGATATTAACGACCATTTTGTTGCTGTCAAGATCCAAGATTAACGGCAGTCGAGCATGTCATTAACCTATGTTGGCGTCCACCCCATGGACGTCAAGTTTTTGTGAATTTCCTGAAATAGTGATATTGATCTCTGTAATGTGATTTTCGGGTAAAAGTTAATACATGCATGTGTTTAGGAAGTGTTGCCCTGTCTAATATGCTCAGTAGATCATCCCATGAAATCCTGATAATTTCTTGATTATATTTGCTATTTATAGAAATTCTATAATAGGGAAATACACATGTTTTAGTGGAGTTAAAATTAGAGTAAATGTGCATGTTGAATGGTATCATCTCAGAATTTTTTCGTGAAAGTAGAACTACTGTATGCATGTTCTAGAACTATTAGATTCGATGGCTTACTATCTACCATGCTTAAATGAATTATCTTGTTAATTTCATGTAAAACCTGTTAAATATGAAAAATAGTTGTACTGCTTCTAAAATTTTGAAAAATTTCAGATATGTTCTTTATGCTATATCCATCTTGTGGTTAAAAATTTATATTATTCTGAGTACTATACATACTATTATAATTTTCTGAATGATAAAATGCATATAAAAATCAATAGACATGAGAATGTATATACATGTTGAATTTTTGGATAAAGTAGTACCATGATAGGTTCCTGTTGCACAGTAGAATTTGATTTCAGAACTGAGAAAATATGATGTGTGATATTATATTGTCATCTTGATAAATTATGCATGAATGCATAAAAGAGCATGATAGAGTTATATGAAAATGTTAATTTCATGTAATAGTTCATAATTGTATGAATATATATATGTTATTGCATTTCTGAAATAGATTGGCCAATAAGACATTGCTATTATAGAGATTTCCTACAAGGAACTACACCATGGAATGCCCCTATGGTAATGGTTCAACTATATGAAATGACCTACTGAATCCGTGGGCAACGGATTGAAATCCTAGAGGTAGACAAGTTCTACTGGTTAAGGTGGGAAGGGCTTTCCCCGATTTTGTGCAATAACCTAGACTTCATCACTGCTTTGCCTAGGTGATAAGTGAATGACTATATGCTATATGATCTCTATAATAGTGCGGGCTATGTCTTGGCAACTACATGACTACATGATACATGACTATATGCAATATGACTACATGCTACATGGCTACATGCTACATGACTATATGCTATATGGCTACATGCTACATAACATTGGCTACATGATTGTGTTTAAATACTTTATTTCAAAAGTGGTATCTACATGCTACATAAATTGTTTTACTCTACATATTTGGTAATCAAGAATTTGTCACCTTGCTTGATGAATAAGTACATATAAAAACCAAGGTAAAAGTACATGTGAACATGTCATGAAAATAGGAAATTCATGTGTCGATATGATCTATGTTAAATGATAAATATGATATTACATTTAGTACCGTGTGTAGGATTTTGTAAAAATTGTCCATGAGATAGTATTTACTTGATAAGCATGTGTTAGTATCATGTTATAAATTGAAGAGAAGTCATGTGGTAGTGTTATCTAGAATTTTGAAATGAAAGCATGTAAGTATACGAATGATCTCCATGTTACAAGTATCCATGTTTAGAATCATCGTTTTACATGTATTAGTATAGTTTTTGTAAGGCCCTCGAATTTTGTTGCATTATTTTAATTTCGTGTAAATAATTCATGTTGTGTATGCATAAATGTACATATCTACGTATGTATTAACTATTTATACTTATGTATGCATGTGTACAATTAGTTGTAAATAATGTATGAAATGCATGGTGGTAGTGTGTACATGATAATACATATGCATGGCATGTATATATGTATAAGTTAGGCATGGTTTCTGCATGTTTTGAGTTCTGGCCGAAGGGCCAAGTTGGCGTCAACATAGATGGATGCCCATGATGATCCAGCGTCCACATCGATGGACGCCAATACTTAATCAAACGTCCATGGATGTGGACGTTAAGATTTCTGACCTGCATGCATTGCAGTCCCCGAAATCCTTGAAGAAGGAAGCTCAGCCATTAGGGAGCTGTCCCCAATGGCTCTGAGCCTTTCCCATCACCACTCCGGGGTCCCCAAACCCCTCTGCTTTAAACCAACTCCTCCTGCACCAGAAAGAGCTCTCTTTGGCTCTTTGCAAAGAGGAGAGAAAACCCTAGCAAGCTGTGAGAAAAGCTGGACTTTGCAAGCTCAGATCCAGTAGTGTGAAGGTGTTTCCGGCGTTCTACTGCAACAAGGAGGTAGCTGGAACATCGGGGAAGGCTTCCCTAACTGTGGTTTAGCTTCTGCATCGACATAGAACCCGGAGGAGAGAATTTGTTGAGGCTTCTTGGGACTGCCCAAGGAGAGCTTCTCCAGCCATTTAGATCCCTTTGGAGTTTTTACAAGAGGCAAGTAACCCTCACATTTCGTCCATGTAGATGTATAGTAGGGTTTTCTTATTTTTACACATTTTCCTCGTGTCCTGGATCCCCCATTCTCCCTGCATTAGGAGATCGGTCTGTGCTCTTGCACAGACAGGAACTTGGCGTCAAGGCCTCTTGCTGCCAAGATCTCCAGTCGACATCCAGTGATCTTGCCGTCCAAATCCTTGAACGGCCAGAGACCGCCGTTAAGTTCTTCAGGACAGAACAGTGAGCCGTTCTTCCTGATATACGACTAATTTCGATGTGTTTTTGCGATGAGGATATAATGTAACTCCTATATGCTATGTACCCTAGTTAATGTGGTGTGTGGGAGAATGATTTTGCATATTTTGTGGATGGTAGAGTTTCTTAGTTTATTGAAATGCATGTGGAAGAAATAGCCATGTATGTTTTCCTCACTATTCTAATGATCCGTGGGAAATTTGGATGCCCTAATTTTGTTAGACCATGAGTGGGTGATTCAGTTTGTGCTTTGAATTTCTGGAAATTTCTCCATGCTCACATGATTTACTGAAATATCTGAAATGAAATTAGAAAACATGCGTAGGTCTTGTAAAATCTCCTGTAAATTGTGTGTTGTGTAATAAATCCGGAGAAATTTCCTGTGGTGTTGTGTATGTTGGGTTCAGAGCTACGAACTGTTAAACTAAAGATTCATGTGGTATGCCATGATAAATTGAATTACGAATGATATGAGGATTGATATCTAATTTTCTGTAATTGCATTATCAGTCAGAAAAATGTGAAATTTTGCATGTGAGGTCATAAACCTGTAATCAGCATGTGGTTAAATTTTCAGGCTGTTTGGACAACTGTAGAATGCAATATGAAACTTCCATGCGAAAATATGTGAATAATGCATGCTAATGTGAAAATGATTTGAAATGCGTGTGCAACCTGATTTATGCAACATACTGAATGTGTAATCTCTGTCATCTGTAGTATCATGCTAGGAAAACAGAGCCATGTGTGTGAATGAGAGAATGTAAAGATGTGTGTGCGCCATGTGTAAATATGTGTGTTAAAAATCGGTATGTGTAATGTGTAAGACTGTGCCTAATGTGACACTGCTTCCATAGAGGGCCGTGGAACCGTATCATGGAAAAGTCCCCATGAGAAGTTCAATGTGTTAAGATCCTAAGGGCATTAGGATGAAATCCTGGAGGTGGACAAGTACCACTTGTTAGGGTGGAGACTTGTTCTCTCGGTCTACGCAGTCCAAGAGTTGTCACTGTATTGCCTAGGTGGCGTCTATGTGTATGTGATGTGTATGTGTTCTTCTAATGGTGGTTTGGACTATGTGTCACGGCACTAAAGTGTGAAATGTGAACATGTGAAATGTGAATGTGATCATGTGTAAATTGTGTAGTGTGAATACGTGTAAATGTGAAGTGTGTGAAAAGTGAACTATGTGAATGAGGAAATTGTGCAACCATGTGAAACTAATGTATTAGATGATGAAATGGTGATCCATGATATGTTAATGTTAAAATTGTGTCATAACAACAACCTAATCGTAGTTATGAAAATGCTTTACATGTGTACAAATGCGTAGAATCTATGCTAGTAGCATTTCTTACTTATGTGTGAATGTTTCCATGTTTAAGCGCCACCATGATATAGTTAATTGAGATTGTAGCTCTCATGTGATTTGTTGTGAACTTCTAATTCATGCCAAAACAGCAAGCTAAAAGTGTATAAAACAATAATATGCATGTTCAAGAATGTGTAGAATTCATGTTAGGTATGTTCCCTTTTATGTATGCAAGAAAATCATGCTTAATAGCTTTCATGTGTTGGAACGACTAGAGAGCATGTGATAGGAGATTTCAATTGGGAAAAAAATCTGAAATCATGAACCATGTGTTTACTTTGGTAGAATTACCATCATAGGTTGTCTCTTATTGATGTTAAGCATGCCCCATGTTTTGTCTTGTAAATTTGTATGTAAAACCTGCTGTGATATGTGCATGTACGTTATGTGTAGTGTTATTTGCTGATCTTTTAGACTCATTACTTGCTTCGGCGTACAGGCTTAGTTGGTGACATTACTCCCGTGGAGGAGGCAGTGGAGAGCGACTCCGAGCGCGGAGACTAGTTGTTGGAGTTACTTGTGACGTTTGCACTTTCATAGTATGTAATTTGGAACAATGTACTAGAATTATCATGAAGTTGTATAATCATGGACAAACTATGTATTTGATTTTAGTACTTTAATTATGGGGACTTTAGTTCTTTAAATGTTACATTGAACCATGTATGTTAAATGTGGATGATGAATAAAATGAAGACAGTGATTCTTTTACTTCCACTACTCTGTATTTATATTTGTGTGTATCTCAATCGTATGTTATTGTTTGGGTAAATGCCCCACTGTGATAATGTTCACTATATCGACGTGGGTTGGTATAACCGTACTGGTATAATGTGGGTCGTCACAGGGATTGGTATCAGAGCGACCGATTGAGATTATACATGAATATACATGAATCATCATCTTCATTACATGCTAAGTCTACATAGGAATGTCCACATGTGTAGAATTGATTAATAATGAATGAAAAATAGATAAGAAAATGGTTAGGAAATAAATTAACGTAGCTCTAATAGTGACTGAAATTCATTGCAGCCATGGCTTCGAGAGGTAGGCGTGGCGGAGCGTCGGCCCGAGAGGACGAGCCGAGACGTGAGGAGCGGGCGGAGCAGCAGGCCCCGGCACCTCAGGGTCCTGTACTTCCCCCACCACCGCCTGTGGATTATGGAGTATTCATGCACGGTCTGGTGCAAGCCATGCAGACGCAGGCTGATACTCAGGCAGCACTCCAGGCACAGTTGGAGGCCCAGGTTAGCATAATTAATGCAAGTGTAGTCTGTTTTATTTAATTGGATGATGTTATGTTGAATGTGTAATGTTTGTTGTTGAATGTAGCAGGCTTAAGTACCAGTTCAGGACCATGGTGGACCTTCCATCATGGAGAGATTCAAGAGGATGCTACCACTCTCTTTCAAGGGGGAGAGCAACCCATTGTTGGCAGAAAGCTGGATGAGGGAGATAGAAAAGATCTTCTGAGCCATCAGGTGTGCAGATGAGGATAAGGTCACATTAGCCACCTACATGCTACAGGTATGCTTTAGTTTATATGCTTGTATGTTCTGTTAAGTTAGATTTGTTTAGATGGTGCTTATGAATGGTGTACTGCAGGAAAGAGTTGATGTATGGTGGGCTTCATTACTACCTACACGGTTTGAGGACGGAGCTATTGTTGTTGCTTGGGACGAGTTCGTGAGGCTCTTTCGGGCTAAGTTCGTCCCCGAGCATATTCAAGATCGGATGGAGCAGGAGTTCCTCTCCTTGGCTCAAGGCTCCATGACCGTGCTAGAATATGAGGCAAGATTTTTTGAACTGTCTAAATATGCACCTCATATCGTGGCAGATGAGCGCAGAAAGACAAAGAAGTTCGTGATGGGTCTCAAGCCATCACTAAGGACGAGGCTAGTGGCGTTCGACCATCGCACCTTGGACGAGGCACTTAGTGCTGCTTGCAGACAGGAGGGTGAGATGGAGAAATACCTTGAAGAGAAGAAGGCTTCGCAGAAGAGGCCTGCAGCTACGTTCCAGCGGTAGGACAAGAAGAAAGCGGTGTACCAGACCCATCAACAATCAGTAGCAGTCGGCAATGCTCAGGTACCCTCTGTACGTTCCCCTAGTGTGAAGAAAGAGTGTCCCCATTGTGGGAAGACACATGGTGGTTCCGAATGTTGGATGATTACGGGAAAGTGCTTGAAGTGCGGAAGCAGCGACCACAAGATCAAGGATTGCCCAAGACTTCAGCAGGAAGCTCAGCATGGAGCGCCAGCCCTAGCGGTAGCGGCAGCAGCGCCAGCTACAGGAAGACCAGGAAGGCCTCGAGCCCCAGCTCGAGTGTTTGCTTTAGTGCGCGAGGACGCCGAGTAGGCGGAGCATGTCACCGAAGGTATGGTTTTACTTCTAGGTGTGCACACTCGGGTTTTGTTTGATACGGGTGCTACTCACTCGTTCATTTCCGAGCGGTTCGATAGGTAGTTAGCCCTAGAGTTAGGGATAGAGTCTGAGGATTTAGAGGTCCCTTTGTCTGTGCACACCCTTGCGGGTACGGTATCGACTAGGAAGTGCATTCCGTCGTTACCTGTGTGCATTGAGGATAGAATCCTAGATGGGTGTTTCTTCTTGCTAAAGATGAAGGACTATGATGCTATTCTTGGTCTGGATTGGCTCGAGGAGCACTATGCGTTAGTAGATTGTCGTCGGAAGAGGATTGTTTTCCGCATTCCTGGTGAGGACGAGTTCTCTCATCCCTTGCCAAGGAACTTGGCAGGAAAGTTGGTCATCTCTTCCATGAAGGCGATGCGTATGGTAAACAAGGGTTGTGACGTTTTTCTTGCCAACGTGGTATTAGTACCAGAGGCTGATGAGTCACCTACTCATGCAGAGATTGAGGTAGTGCAGGATTTTCCAGACGTCTTTCCTGATGATTTGTCTGGTTTGCCACCGGATAGAGAGATAGAGTTTACCATAGAGTTGCTTCCGGGCACCTCTCCTATCTCGAAGGCTCCATATCGGATGGCACCTGTGGAGTTAGCCAAGTTAAGGAGGCAGTTGCAAGAGTTGCTAGATAAGGGATTTATTCGCCCTAGCGTTTCCCCTTGGGGTGCACCTGTATTATTCGTCAAGAAGAAAGACCGGTCACTTAGGTTATGCATTAATTACAGAAAGCTGAACCAAGTGTCTGTGAAGAACAGGTATCCCTTACCTCGTATTGATGATTTGTTTGACCAGTTGCAAGATGCATCAGTCTTTTCTATGATTGATTTGTGATCTGGTTATCATCAGTTGAGGATTCAGAGTGAGGATGTGTCCAAGACGGCATTCAGATCCCGTTATGGACATTATGAGTTTTTGGTTCTTCCTTTCGGATTGACCAACACCCCTGCAGCGTTCATGGATCTCATAAACAGGGTATTTAGGCCGTACCTAGATAGCTTTGTTGTGGTGTTTATCGATGATGTGCTGGTCTACTCTTCGGACGAGACCACACACCGTCAGCATTTGAGGGTAGTATTAGAGGTTCTCTGTAAGCACAAGCTGTATGCTAAGTTCAGCAAGTGCGATTTCTGGTTGCGCAAGGTTCATTTCCTCGGGCATGTTATCTCCGGTGCTGGTGTTGCAGTTGACCCAGCAAAGGTCCAGGCAGTTATGGATTGGGAGATTCCCAAGACCCCTTCGGAGATTCGTAGTTTTCTGGGTTTGGCTGGTTACTATCGGCAATTCATTGAGGGATTTTCATCCATCGCCACCCCATTGACTCAGCTCACCAGAAAGGGAGTGAAGTTTGTATGGTCCGAGAAGTGTGAGAGTAGTTTTCAATTGTTGAAGACTAAGCTCACGTCAGCTCCGGTGTTAGTCTTACCGAGCGGTGTAGAGGGTTTTTCTATCTACACGGATGCGTCTCGGATTGGTTTAGGCTGTGTGCTAATGCAGAAGGAAAGGGTAGTGGCTTATGCTTCTCGTCAGTTGAAGGAGCATGAGAAGAACTATTCGACTCATGATTTGGAGCTCACAGCAGTGGTTCATGCACTAAAGATCTGGAGGCACTATCTTTATGGTGTCAGATTTGAGGTGTTCACCGACCACAAGAGCTTGAAGTATCTTTTCTCCCAAAAGGAACTAAACCTGAGGCAGAGAAGATGGATTGAGTTCTTGAAGGACTATGACTTCGACCTTCAGTATCACCCTGGGAAGGCGAATGCCGTAGCGGATGCTTTGAGTAGAAAGAGGCCATCTCTCCAGCAGGATTGGAAGATGTTAGAAGATGCGGCTTGTGCGTTGACTGAGTTAGAGCCATCGCTATGCCAGGCTTTTGTAGCTCAGTTATCTCTTAGGTCCTTGGTTTTGGATGAGGTGATCGAGCAACAGAAAGCCGACCCTAGACTCCTAGAGTTAGTGGGCAAGGCAGGCATTGCTCGTGATGAGGACGGTGTGATTAGATTCCATCACCGTGTTTGTGTCCCTGATTTGGTAGATGTCTGTGAGCATGTGTTAGCGGAGGCTCATAGATCGCGATTCTCTGTTCATCCGGGTAACACGAAGATGTACCAGGATTTGAAGAGGTCCTTTTGGTGGTCTGCCATGAAGAGGGATGTGGCAGACTATGTGTCCCGATGTCTAGTGTGTCAGCAAGTAAAGGCCGAGCGACAGCGACCATCCGGCCTTATGCAAAGATGGAGATCCCAGTTTGGAAGTGGGAAGCTGTCACTATGGACTTTGTTTCGGGTTGTCCTCGATCTAGAAGGGGCAATGACTCGATTTGGGTTGTTGTAGATAGATTCTCGAAGACTGCGCATTTCTTACCAATGAAGAAGAAGCAGTCGGTTGAGAGCTTAGCTAGATTGTATGTTAGTAGTGTGGTTAGATTGCATGGTGTGCCGAAGTCGATCATTTCGGATCGAGATCCAAGATTTACTTCGAGATTGTGGAAGGGTCTTCAGCATGTGTTAGGTTCGGAGCTGAAGCTCAGTTCGGCGTTTCATCCCCAGACTGATGGACAGTCCGAGAGGACTATCTAGACGCTCGAGGATATGTTGAGAGCGTGTGTACTGGATTGGAAGGATGATTGGGAGCGTCATTTACCTCTAGTGGAGTTTGCATACAACAACAGCTTTCATGCGAGTATTAGTATGGCTCCATTTGAGGCGTTGTATGGTAGGCCTTGCAGATCTCCTTTATGTTGGGAGGAGACTGGTGATAGGCAGCTGATCGGTCCGGAGTTAGTTCAAGAGACTTCGGATAAGGTTCAGCTTATCAGAAAGAGGCTCGTTGCGGTGCAGGATAGGCAGAAGAGCTACGCCGACAACAGAAGGAAGGATTTGGAGTTCGAGGTGGGTGAACATGTCTTCTTGAAGATATCACCTACTCGTGGTGTCGTCAGATTTGGCAGGCATAGTAAGTTGAGCCCTAGATTCATTGGCCCGTATGAGATTCTCAGACGATTGGGCAGCGTGGCATATGAGCTAGCTTTACCCCCTGCTTTAGCTAGTGTTCATCCTGTTTTCGACGTTTCTATGCTCAGGAAGTATGTCCGAGATCCATCTCATGTGATTAGTCATGAGCCATTGGAGATTCAGCCAGATTTGTCGTATGTGGAGCAACCAGTAGCTATTCTTGACCGGAAGGTTCAACATCTCCGGAACAAGGGTATTGCGTCGGTGAAAGTTCTATGGCGGAACTTCTCGCAAGAAGAGGCTACTTGGGAGCTCGAGGATGCAATAAAGAAGAAGTATCCCCTTTTGTTTGAGTAGTGTCGTTCTAACTTCGAGGACGAAGTTTCTTTAAGGGGGAGAGGGTGTAAGGCCCTTGAATTTTGTTGCATTATTTTAATTTCGTGTAAATAATTCATGTTGTGTATGCATACATGTACATATCTACGTATGTATTAACTATTTATACTTATGTATGAATGTGTATAATTAGTTGTAAATAATGTATGAAATGCATGGTGGTAGTGTGTACATGATAATACATATGCATAGCATGCATATATGTATAAGTTAGGCATGGTTTCTGCATGTTTTGAGTTCTGGCCGAAGGGCCAAGTTGGCGTCAACATGGATGGACGCCCATGATGATCCAGCGTCCACATCGATGGACGCCAATACTTAATCCAACGTCCATGGATGTGGACGTTAAGATATCTGGCCTGCATGCATTGCAGACCCTGAAATCCTGGAAGAAGGAAGCTCAGCCATTGGGGAGCTGTCCCCAACGGCTCTGAGCCTTTCCCATCACAACTCCGGGGTCCCCAAACCCCTCTGCTTTAAACCAACTCCTCCTGCACCAGAAAGAGCTCTCTTTGGCCCTTTGCAAAGAGGAGAGAAAACCCTAGCAAGCTGTGAGAAAAGCTGGACTTTGCAAGCTCAGATCCAGCAGTGTAAAGGTGTTTCCGGCGTTCTACTGCAACAAGGAGGTAGCTGGAACATCGGGGAAGGCTTCCCCAACCGTGGTTTAGCTTCTGCATCGACATAGAACCCGGAGGAGAGCATTTGTGGAGGCTTCTTGGGACTACCCAAGGAGAGCTTCTCCGGCCATTTAGATCCCTTTGGAGTTTTTACAAGAGGCAAGTAACCCTCACATTTCGTCCATGTAGATGTCTAGTAGGGTTTTCTTATTTTTACACATTTTTCCTCGTGTCCTGGATCCCCCATTCTCCCTGCATTTGGAGCTCGATCTGTGCTCTTGGACAGACAGGAACTTGGCTTCAAGGCCTCTTGCCACCAAGATCTCCAGTCGGCGTCCAGCGATCTTGCCGTCCAAATCCTTGAATGGCCAGAGACCACCGTTAAGTTCTTCAGCGATCTTACCGACTAATTTCGATGTGTTTTCGCAATGAGGATATAATGTAACTCTTATATGCTATGTACCCTAATTAATGTGGTGTGTGGGAGAATGATTTTGCGTATTTTGTGGATGGTAGAGTTTCTTAGTTTATTGAAATGCATGTGGAAGAAATAGCCATGTATATTTTCCCCACTATTCTAATGATCCGTGGGAAATTTGGATGCCCTAATTTTGTTAGACCATGAGTGGGTGATTCAGTTTGTGCTCTGAATTTCTGGAAATTTCTCCATGCTCACATGATTTACTGAAATTTCTGAAATGAAATTAGAAAACATGCGTAGGTCTTGTAAAATCTCCTGTAAATTGTGTGTTGTGTAATAAATCCGGAGAAATTTCCTGTGGTGTTGTGTATGTTGGGTTCAGGGCTACGAACTGTTAAACTGAAGATTCACGTGGTATGCCATGATAAATTAAATTACGAATGATATGAGGATTGATATCTAGTTTTCTGTAATTGCATTCTGAGTCAAAAAAATGTGAAAATTTGCATGTGAGGTCATAAACCTGTAATCAGCATGTGGTTAAATTTTCAGGCTGTTTGGACAACTGTAGAATGCAATATGAAACTTCCATGCGAAAATATGTGAATAATGCATGCTAATGTGAAAATGATTTGAAATGCGCGTGCAACCTGATTTATGCAACTTATTGAATGTGTAATCTCTGTCATCTGTAGTATCATGCTAGGAAAATAGAGCCATGTGTGTGAATGAGAGAATGTAAAGATGTGTGTGCGCCATGTGTAAATATGTGTGTTAAAAATCGGTATGTGTAATGTGTAAGACTGTGCCTAATGTGACACTGCTTCCATAGAGGGCCGTGGAACCGTATCATGGAAAAGTCCCCATGAGAAAGTTCAATGTGTTAATATCCTAAGGGCATTAGGATGAAATCCTGGAGGTGGACAAGTACCACTTGTTAGGGTGGAGACTTGTTCTCTCGGTCTACGCAGTCCAAGAGTCGTCACTGTATTGCCTAGGTGGCGTCTATGTGTATGTGATGTGTTTGTGTTCTTCTAATGGTGGTTTGGACTATGTGTCACGGCACTAAAGTGTGAAATGTGAACATGTGAAATGTGAATATGATCATGTGTAAATTGTGTAGTGTGAATACGTGTAAATGTGAAGTGTGTGAAAAGTGAACTATGTGAATGAGGAAATTGTGCAACCATGTGAAACTAATGTATTAGATGATGAAATGGTGATCCATGATATGTTAATGTTAAAATTGTGTCATAACAACAACCTAATCGTAGTTATGAAAATGCTTTACATGTGTACAAATGCGTAGAATCTATGCTAGTAGCATTTCTTACTTATGTGTGAATGTTTCCATGTTTAAGCGCCACCATGATATAGTTAATTGAGATTGTAGCTCTCATGTGATTTGTTGTGAACTTCTAATTCATGCCAAAACAGCAAGCTAAAAGTGTATAAAACAATAATATGCATGTGCAAGAATGTGTAGAATTCATGGTAGGTTTGTTCCCTTTTATGTATGCAAGAAAATCATGCTTAATAGCTTTCATGTGTTGGAACGACTATAGAGCATGTGATAGGAGATTTCAATTGGGAAAAAAATCTGAAATCATGAACCATGTGTTTACTTTGGTAGAATTACCATCATAGGTTGTCTCTTATTGATGTTAAGCATGCCCCATGTTATGTCTTGTAAATTTGTATGTAAAACCGCTATGATATGTGCATGTACGTTATGTGTAGTGTTATTTGCTGAGTCTTTTAGACTCATTACTTGCTTCGGCGTACAGGCTAGTTGGTGACATTACTCCTGTGGAGGAGGCAGTGGAGAGCGACTCGAGCGCGGAGACTAGTTGTTGGAGTTACTTGTGACGTTTGCACTTTCATAGTATGTAATTTGGAACAATGTACTAGAATTATCATGAAGTTGTATAATCATGGACAAACTATGTATTTGATTTTAGTACTTTAATTATGGGGACTTTAGTTCTTTAAATGTTACATTGAACTATGTATGTTAAATGTGGATGATGAATGAAATGAAGACAGTGGTTCTTTTACTTCCACTACTCTGTATTTATATTTGTGTGTATCTCAATCGTATGTTATTGTTTGGGTAAATGCCCCACTGTGATAACATTCACTATACCGACGTGGGTTGGTATAACCGTACCGGTATAATGAGGGTCGTCACAGTTTTATTCTATGTTTGATCCTTATGTTATAGCATGAGCATATATGAGATTAAATGTTAAATTCTAGTAAGTTAGTAAAATGTTAAATTGTTAGAAAGCATGTGTGATAAGTGTATGGTTTGTGATTTTAAGTTCTTGCTAAGTCTATTGTGTAGACTCACCCTTGCTAAACATTTCAGGAGACTTAAAAGTTGAGGACTTGGCAAGACCCGACGAGGAAGGTGAAGAATAGATTGAAGATTTGTATTTCATTTACTAGTATGTGATGTAATTTGTAATTTGAGCTTTGGTATTATTGTACTTGGAAACTGGCTATGTGGATGTTATGGTTTATGTTATTTCTTTCATGGACTATATAGACTGTGGTATGTGGATTAAAATGTTGATGGAACAAGAATTGTTTAATTTCCGCTGCAACATTCCATTATATTTGTGTATATCTCAATCCATATGAATATCGTTGGGGTTTTCTTTCATATAGAGACATACTCTCATCCGATGTGGGTTGGTATAACCGTACCGGGTGGAAGTGGGTCATTACACTGCTAGACATGGCCAGAACTATGCTCACAGAGTACAACTTACCAAGATACTTCTGGGCAGATGCAGTCAACATATCCTCCTACATTATCAACAGATGCATGATCAGACCAATTCTAAAGAAGACACCCTATGAGCTATACAAGGAGAAGAAGCCCAACATCAGTCATCTTCGACCTTTTGGTTGTAAGTGCTTTATTTTGAATAATGATAAAGATAACTTAGGAAAGTTAGATGCTAAAAGTGATGAAGGTTTTCTGTTAGGATATATTTCAAAACCTAGAGGATATAAAGTTTTTAATAGGAGAACTTTAACTATAGAGCAAACAATGCATATCTTATTTGATGAGACTAACCCTTCTATTAAGGGAATAGAAGAAGAAGAAGATTGTGTTGAAGATCTGTGTAGGGATCTAGAGAAAACATCTCTTGAAGAAGAAGAAAAAGAAGAAGAAAAGGAAGATCCACCACTGGAGGAACTTCAACAACAAGAAGAACAACAACAAGGACTACCTAGAGAATTGAGGTATCACAGAGATCATCCAACAGAAAACATTATAGGTGATCCTCAAGATAGGGTAAGAACAAGAGGTATGAACATTCCTTGTGATTTTTCTGCATTTGTGTCTCAAATTGAGCCTAGGACAATCAATGATGCACTGGCTGATGAATCTTGAATCCTTGCTATGCAAGAGGAACTTAATCAGTTCCAACGCAACCAGGTTTGGACTCTTGTTCCTAGACCTTCTGACCATCCAATTATTGGGACCAGATGGGTCTTCAGAAACAAAATGGATGAATCAGGAGTAATCACTAGGAACAAGGCCAGACTTGTAGTACAAGGATATTCCCAAGAGGAAGGCATTGATTTTGATGAAACTTATGCCCCAGTAGCTAAATTAGAGGCAATTAGAATTTTATTAGCATATGCATGCTCCCTCAACATCAATTTATTTCAAATGGATGTTAAAAGTGTTTTTCTAAATGATTTCATAAAAGAAGAGGTTTATGTTGAGCAACCACCTGGTTTTGAAGATACTAAATATCCAAATCATGTTTTCGATTTAAAGAAAGCATTGTATGGTCTAAAACAAGCTCCAAAAGCTTGGTATGAATGGCTAAGTGCTTATCTTATATCACATGATTTTATAAGAGGTAAAGTAGATAGCACCTTATTTATTAAGAAATTTTCTGCAGGAATCTTCATAGTACAAATATATATTGATGATATTATTTTCGGTCCTACTAATGAGTCACTTTGTAAATTCTTTGAAAATCTTATGCAAAGTGAGTTTGAAATGCGCATGATGGGTGAGCTTAACTATTTTATTGCGTTGTAAATCAAGCAGACCATGCAAGGTACTCACATTTGTCAAACCAAATATATTCAGATTTACTTTCAAAATATGGTTTTGACAAGTGTAAGCCCTTAGGAACACTCATGAGCTCAGGAATTAAGTTAGATAGTGATCCACTTGGTAAGAAAGTAGATCAAAAGGTCTATAGAGGCATGATAGGATCACTACTCTATCTTACTGCTAGTAGATCGGATATAATGTTTAGTGTATGTTTGTGTGCAAGATTTCAAGCTGATCCTAAAGTATCTCATGTTAATGCTGTTAAAAGAATTTTTAGATATCTTATAAACACAAGTAAATTAGGCCTATGGTATCCCAGATGTTCTGATTTCAAATTAATTGGATATAGTGATGCTGACTATGCTAGATGCAAAATAGATAGAAAAAGCACCAGTGGTACTTGTCAAAGACTTGCAAGGTGCTTGATCTCTTGGTCCTCCAGAAAATAGAATTCTGTAGCATTATCCACAACAGAAGTAGAATATATTGTAGTTGGAAGTTGTTGCACTCAACTGCTATGGATCAAACACCAATTGGAAGACTATGGTCAAAGACTTCAAGAAATTTCAATATTGTGTGACAACACAAGTGCAATCAATTTGACCAAAAATCCTATACAACATTCAAGAACAAAATATATTGAGGTTAGACATCACTTCATCAGGGACCATGTAAGTCATGGTGACATTTTACTTGATTTTTTCTCTACAGAAAATCAATTAGCTGATATCTTTACTAAACCTCTTTCTGAAGATAGATTCACATCTATTAGAAGAGAGATAGGTATGTGTAATCCTGATTAAATTACTATGATAAATTCATATCTAAAATGTATATTAAGAACTTGCTGTGAAATCTTCTAAGTCCCAGTACTGCGACTCATAAAGTCGGAGTCTGTCTAGACTCATGATGAAGTATGCAGTACGACACCTAGAAGTCAGAGAAGAAATTCGACTTTCTAGAGTCAGAGTCTGAAAAGGTACTCATTAATTTAAAATAATAAATGTGATTAATGTTTTTTTTGTTTAAAAAAATGTATTTATTATGCAACGGTTCATTTATTTAATCCTAACCATTCATCCTCTCATCTTTGGTCTGTTACTTTTCCAAGTTCTATATTAGGACCACCCCTTCCTTTCCTAAAGCACCCTTTCAAACTCTCTCTCCGACTCTCTAGTCATCTTCTTCCTCTTCCCGAACACAATATTCATCTCCTCCGGAACCGCCTTCAGAGCAACAGCAGATCCTTCATTTCCTCTGAAGAAAGGTAGGTTCTCTGATCTCTAAACATCATTTCCTTGACTACTTCGATAGATTTCTGAATCTTCTCTCTCTCATCTTCTGTCTAGATGGCATCCTCTAAGGCTCCTGAAGAAACTATGCTCACCCCTGAGCAGTTCCAATGCCTTACCTTTGCCAAGTTCTCCATCTGTCCTGGGAAGATTGTAGACTACTCTCAGTTGCATAGTAGTCTAGGATGGGTAGAAGAAACCCTATCATAGATGGGTTGGTCTAGACTGTGCCAAATTTCTGAACCCACCTTCGAAGGTGCCCTTAAGGCATTTTTTGTAACCCTTCAAGTCTCCTCAGAAAGTTCAGTAATAGGGTTTGTGAAAGGCACCAAGGTTACGATTTCTGAAGATCTGTTGGTTGAGATTTTGGGCTTTCCCACCTCGGGCCATAAACTCAGTGAAATTGTGCCCATGGATAAGCAAAAGATGGGTATCATTAGAAGCCTAGGGACGATTAGAAAGAAAGGTCTGTTGGTGAATGAGTTGTCTACAGAGAAGAGGATCTTACATTCTGTCATCACCAATATCATCACACCCAGAGCTGGCTCCCACTCCTCCATAACTGCCAAAGATGGTAGTTTACTATTTTGGGCTGTCCAAAGTCATAGGGTCAACCTGCCAGCAGTTATTTTGGAAAAGATGATAGCCTCAAAGAATCTTCAGGAGTCCCTCCCTTATGGACCATTGCTATCACTAATTTTTAAAAGGTTTTCAGTTGATCTAAGTGAAGAAATTCCAACAGGGGTGAAGGAAATGATTGACTTGTCTACTTTGAGAAGAAGCAATTACTCTCTGGAAAACAAAGCTCAGAACTTATGGGTTAAGGATTCTGTGCCCCAGTGCACTCATGGAATTTTCCCAGATGAAGCACTGAAGTCATCATCCATTCCAGTCAGTCAGCAAGAAGGAGAAGCTAGAGAAGAAAGAATAGAAGCTCTTGCTCAAGATCAACAGGTACAACAACAAGAAGAAGAGCACCAAGAATCATTTCAGCAAGAGCATATTCCTACCTCATCTCCAAGGCAAGATGCACCTAAAGAGACCATCAGTCAAGTGCTTAGAGATCTGAGAGGCAAGGGGATAGCACAAGAAGAAGAAGATATTCATAGATCCACTCCTGTTGTGCAAGAGTTTGAAGAAGTGGACAATCACTCCTCCCCTTCACACTTTGGGACCTGACCAGGGACTCAGGGGGAGAGTAGCAGCAGTACAAGTTTGTTGATGGATTTACTAACAAAGCAAGAAGAGAGCCTGTCTATTCTTGAAATGCAAGTTTAGCAAGCGGATGTCAAGTTTGACTTCCTAGTTGAGGAGGTCCAGCAGATGAAGGATCTTCTACTATGGTTAGTGTGCCAACCAGGCACTAAACAGCCTTCTGCACCCCCATCTACTCATCAAGAAGAGCAGCAGCCAGAGCAAGAGAAGCAGCAATTAGAACAACAACACCCTAATGAACAAAAGATAAGTTCAGCAGCAAGAAGTTCAACAACAACAAGAAGAACATCAGCTAGAGCCAGAGCAAACTTCAATAGTAGTGGAGGAAGAGCAGCAGAAGCATGAGCAACAACAACAATCATCAGTGACAATTGAGCCTAAGCAACAGTAGCAGGAGTCCCTTCTAGAGTCTTGGCCTAAAAGACCTCTAGAGTCATAGGATTTAGAGGTAGAGGCCAGATCCAAGGTCAAAACCTTTAAGAGGAAGGTTAGAAGGAAACTCCATAAAAATGGTCAGCCTGTGTTCTCAAAACCCTTGACCATTTCCACTCCTTCCACTGGACCAACTCCTCCTGCTCCTACTATTTCCTCTGCTCCTGTTCCTCCTGAATCAGAACAACCCCCTACATCCTCCTCTCATCCTACTGCCCCCACTGCACCTACACCTCCAGTAGGTGAACAACAACAACATCCTCCACCTTCTACCTCATCTGATCCTCCTCCCTCTACATCTTTACCAGAGGATCAGCCCCTAGCATTTGATAATGTCAAGTATTCTATCTATCCCTTGAAATACAACTTCAAACCATCTAAGGCAAACATACCTATTCTCCATACATCACCTCCTAGCTTCTTTTCCTCTCTTCCTATAGCCTCCACTCCCTTGGCTGGCAGATCCACCCTTGCACTCTCAAATAGTACCTAGTATACTACTTTCATGTAACGACCCGAGAACCCGACCCTCGGCCCACGCCGAGCACCCGATTTTCGCGGTCACCGCCCATGGATCCGGGGACCCGGAAGGGCTATAATTCAAGTCTAACAGGATATGTAGTGGAAATAAACATTGACTGTTAAACTAGAAGCGTACAAGAAAAAACAGAAAAGAGAGCGAGACCTCCGCGTACCGCTCTAAGTACAGTCCCAACGCACACACGCTAGACAAGTAAGAGGCAGGGGAAGAACAAGTCCCTTAGGGGCATACCCCGAGGGTGACGTACACTGAAAAATGGGAACCACTGCTAGCTACGGGGACCCCGCCTACTGTCCCGTCTCTTCCGCCCGGCGCGCACCCTGCTGCTGTTAAGAATTCTCACCTGGGAAAAGGAGGGATGAGCTTCACAATAGAAGCTCAGTAGAGACTACCAATCTCCTACTAGCTCTAAACAGGCAGAAGAATATAAATATAAAATAAATGACAGCAGTTTATATCTTCTACCTACAACCATAAGTGCGGAAGCGAAACTACAACTAGTACGGTACGGAAAGTACACACGGTCGGAAACTCCGTACGACTGCTCATCGTGACCACCACAAGGCTAGCAAACACAGACAGAGAGGACTCCGCCTGGATAGGGAACACTAGCTATGGGAAGCACTACCACTAGTCAAGGTCAGGTGCGCCCACTGACGTCCTATCCTCGACCCGTCCTGACCCACACGTCTCGTCAAAGCGAGATAGGACACAAAGTAACACAATAGTAACCGCCGTAGTCTGGCCGGACTATGGTCCCACGCCTGGCCTCTCTAAGCAGTTCTGAGGCCGCAAGGAGCGAGGCAGTGAGAAAAGGACTAGCTGGACTGCACTGGGAAGAACTCCGAAACTGACCTCGGCGTTCTAGTCCAACCACGAGAGCTCTGCAAGCGACTCAACGCCACTGTCCTAACCACCATTTTCCCCTAAGCTCCAGAGTCCGCCTGGTTGCTGCCAACTCGAGCACACTCATAGCCCGGAGTACTCCCTCGATAGGCTCCCGGGATGGCGGTCCCAGGCAATGGTAACAACCTCTCACACGGGACAAGACAAGCCATCAAGTGTAGAGCACCGGGCGAAAGAATAGTGTAGACCATACTAGGGAACTAGCATAGGTGCCACAAGTACAGTAAACGAAATGAAAACGACGAAGATCAAACTGTCTCACGACTGAGGTCGCGACGCAATGGGCCATCACGACCTGGTCACGACGCCCTACCTTGTCGCGATCCCATCACGGCGGCCCGAGCCGTCGCGAATGGGTCATGACACCTAAGAGCATCGCGATCTCTTCGTGACCGGCCAGGCCGTCATGACCAATCGCGGCACACAAGAGCATCACGATCTCGTCGCGACCGGCCAGGCTGTCGTGACCAGATTGCGACGTACACGATCGTCGCGTTCTCAGACAGAGGGGGTTCTGGAGCAACCCCTCCGAGAACCACCCCAAAAATGGGGAACAAACCACACAAGGGGGGGGATCATGCTCACATGCTAGAAAGCTAGTAAAGCATCCAAACCACCCTAAAACCCCACAAACATGGATCTACACTCGAAGAGGAACCTCACTCAACCTCGAGCATGGAGTTCTTACACTCCCAAACCCCAAACCACTGAGAAAACCATGATCTAGAGGGGGAGGAGCATGCTTAATGTGAGAGGATCAAGAGTCCCTACCTCCACGTGAAGAATGAACCCGTTGGGGCCTTCTCGTAGGAAAGGACGCCTCCTCCTCGCTCCAAACGACACGAACACATCCCCTGCACGAGCAGAACGACACCACCTCAGCATGAACGCCTCAAACACCAAGATCCGCCAAGAATCCGCAAGGGAAACAGGAGAGGGAAAGGAGAGGGGAGAAAGAGAGCTGAGAGGGCGAGAGGGGGCCAGGGGGCGCGGCCATGGGTTTTAACCCGGAGGCCCCCAGAACACGACAGAACGACATGTCATGATAAGACTCTCCTCATGACACCCCTAGGCGTCGCGACCTTATCGCGATGGTCGCCTATGTTGCGACCCCAAAAAAGTGGGTCAAACCTCGAAGATCGGGAAAGCGATCGTGATGGATGACCACGTCGTGTTAACGCGCGTGCCTCTAACACACGACAGAGCCGTTCTGATAGAAAGGACACCGGTCACGTCTGTTAGAAACGGTGTCGTGACGCCATCGGACGTCGCGACCAGAACGCGATGGCCACACCGTCGCGACAAGAACGCAACAGCTCTGGTCGTCGCGACCTGAACATTGTGCGCGATGGCCTCCTTGTCGCTACTCGTCGCGAACTGGGAGCATGTCGCGACCCTGAGGACAGGGCCATAGGGCCCAAGGGGGTCGGGTCTTACATCCCACCCACCTTAAGACATTTCGCCCTCGAAATGAAAACAACTCGGTCTCAACCCGATAAGCAGAAAAAAATAAGATAGCATACCAATCAATCAAACAAATAGGGGAACTGCTCGCGCATCTCATCCTCGCACTCCCAGGTGGCCTCGCCACCAACGCGGTTCTCCCATAAGACCATCACCAGAGGAATCTGCTTCCGGCGTAATTGCTGAACTCTGCATTCGACAACGCTGACTGGGTACTCTGGCACTGACAAGTTTGGCGCCACCTCAAGCTGCGAGTAGTCCAACATGTGTGAAGGATCTGCAACATACCTCATGAGCTGTGAAACGTGACACACACTGTGCACACCTACTAGCTCTGTTGGAAGACTCAACTTGTAAGCCACCTTGCCGACCCTCTCAGTGATAGGGAAAGGCTCGACGTACCTCAGACTGAGCTTTCCCTTTCTGCCAAACCTCATGATGCCCTTGGTCGGTGAGACCCGCAAGAAAACAAGGTCACCAACACTGAACTGTAACTGTCTCCTGCGGACATCTGCGTAGCTCTTCTGTCTGCTCTACGCAGCCCGAAGCGTTTGCCTGATCAGACTGACCGTGTCTGCACACTGCTGCACTAACTCTGGCCCCAAAAACTGCCTCTCACCAACCTCGAACTAGTGAAGTGGAGTCCTGCACGGGTGACCATACAAAGCCTCGTATGGTGCCATTCCGATGCTCGAGTGATAACTGTTGTTATACACGAACTCTACCATCGGAAGGTGCGACTGGCTGCCTTGGTCAAATGATCCACAATCACTCAGATACCATCGTGCCTCTGCGGGGTGCGGGGTAAACCAACTACAATTCCATGGTGATGTCGTCCCACTTCCACTCGGGAATGGGTAATGGCTGCAGCTCACCACCAGGACACTGATGCTCGGCCTTCACCTGCTGATAGGTAAGGACCGAGCAACAAACTCTGCCACTCCCCTCTTCATCCCTGGCCACCAGAAGAACCTCCTCAAGCATGTACATCTGGTGGAGCCAGAATGAACTGCATACCTCGATCTGTGAGCCTCTAACAAAACTGCCTGGCGTGCCTCCTCAAGAATGTGCAAGCGGCCTCTGAATCTGACCTTGCTGTCCTTGTCGAGCTCAACTTCTAGCATCTATAAACGTCTGCCAACTGAGGGTCTGCCTGCTGTGCCTGCAACACCTGCCTGAACAATGACGGCTGAACTGACAAACTGCTCGCCACAGCACGGTCTCTGTCCTCGACAGAACGAAGACTCCTTGGGACAGCTCCTCAAACACCTCCACTCTCTGACCATCACGAACTCAAGCCACGGCCGTTCAAAGCATCGCTACGACGTTAGCCTTCCTGGGTGATAGGAAAGGGTTAGGTCATAGTCCTTCAAATACTCCATCCATCGGCGCTGCCTCAATTTCAGATCCCTCTGGGTGAACATATACTGCAGACTCTGGTGATCGGTGAAGTGCCTCCATAACTTAAGAGCGAACACCAGCATCGGCTACGACGTTAGCCCTTCCTGGGTGATAGGAAAGGGTTAGGTCATAGTCCTTCAAATACTCCATCCATCGGCGCTGCCTCAATTTCAGATCCCTCTGGGTGAACATATACTGCAGACTCTGGTGATCGGTGAAGATCTGAAAAGCCTCGCCATACAGCTAGTGCCTCCATAACTTAAGAGCGAACACCACTGCTGCCAGCTCCAACATGGGTGGGGTAGTTCTCCTCATGCTTCTTGAGCTTCCAAGAAGCATAGGCAATGACCCCACCGTGCTCATCAGCACAACACCCAAACCTAACCTCGACGCATCGGTGTAGACCACAAAACCACCGCTGCCTGACGGCAAGGCCAACACTGGCACTGAAGTCAACCTCGTCTTCAGCTCTCAGAAACTCTACTCACAGTCCTCTGACCAAACAAACCTGACGTCTTCCTAGTCAACCTGGTCAACGACGCTGCAATCTTGGCAAATCCTAAATAAACCTCCGGTAGACCAGCCAAACCAGAAAATGCGGACCTCTGACACCAATGCGGGCTGCTCCCACAACAACACGGCCTCCACCTTGGAAGGGTCCACTGCCACACCAGAACCCGAGATCATGTTGCCCGAGAAAGTGCACCTCCCTCAGCAAAATTCGCACTTGTCGAACTTGACATAAGGCGGTGACTCTGTAGGGTCCCCAGCACGATCCTCAGGGCTCCTCGTGCTCCTCCTCAGAAGCCGAGTAGACTAAAATATCATCAACAAAAAAACAACACCAAAATGATCTAGTACTCACTGAACACCCTATGCGCAGATCCATGAATGCTGCGGAGTGCGTTCGTCAGCCCAAATGGCATCACGACGAACTCTAAGTGACCGTACTCGGGGAACGGAAAGTCGTCACAACCAACATCTGACTCTCTAATCCGCATCTGATAGTACCGGATCTCAGTCAATCTTCGAAAATTGGCCAACTGCCAACTGATCAAACAAATTATCGATCCTCGCAAAAGGGTACCTGTTCTTCACAGTAAACTGGTCAACTATCGTTAATTGATGCACACAACGAAGAATGCCATCCTTCTCCCCACAAACAAAACAGGCGCGCCCCATGGTGAACAACTCAAGCGAATGAAGCCCAGCTCAAGTAACTCCTGCAACTAGCGCTTCAGCTCACGCAGCTCTACCGGGGCCATTCGGTAAGGTGCCTTGGACAAAGGCATCGTAATGGGCAAATGCTCAATGGAGAACTCTACCACCTGCTCAGGCGGCAAGCTAGGTAGATACTCCGAGAAGATGTCAGAGAACTCAGAAACAACGGCACGTCAAAAACTGAAGATCCGCTAGGCTTCAAAGAACAAACCGAAGCAAGGTACGCCACACAGCTATCGCGGATTAAACGGCGAGCTCTACACAAGGAAATAAATGGCTGACCGGTAGACCGGATACCGTGGAGGCAGAGGATGGGCTCTCCAGGTATCCTAAACCGAACGGTCTTCCGTTGGTAATCAACCACAACTGAGTGAGCCTCCAACCAGTCCATGCTCAGGATGACGTCAAAGCCGCAAAGCTGCAGTGCGTACAACCTGGCCGGCAACTGGTGCCCCTCAACCTCGACTGCCATACCCTCTAGATCACCAAAAGAACACATATAGTCACCAGACGGGAGATCGACCATCATATGACACTGCCTCTCAGGAGCGTGACAAGCTAGGGACTCATAGAATTCTTCGGAAGCAAAAAACAAAGAAGCACCGGGGTCGACCAAAGCACGAGCAGCTCTGCCAAGGATAGGTAGAGTACCTATAACAAGGTTTGATGCCTCTGCCTACTCCCGGGTGAGTGCCATCACACGACCATGACCACACTCACGCTGCTGCGCCTGCTGGGGCTACTGCTGCTGCGGCTGTTGAGGCTGAGGGTATTGTTGCTGCTGCTGGTATTGCTGGTACTGCTGCGGCTGTGGAAACTGCCAAGCCTACTGCTGGTACTGCTCCCATTGCTGTTGACGTGGTGCCTGCTACTGAGGAGGCTATTGGTACTGAGGCGGTTGTTGAGCATATTGAACTGGCTGCTCCTACTGCGGGGCTTGCCCCATGGGGCAATCGCTCCTGAAGTGGCTCGATAAGCCAAAGGTGTAGCAAATTGCCTCATGACAACCCTACTCAGCAAACCTGGACTGGTGCTTCTACTGTCGGCTACGACCGCCCCCGTGAGTAGACAACATCCTAAACTGCGAGCGAATCTCAGCGCTGCCGGAACTGCTGAGCCGGAGGAAGAGGAAGTCACACTACCGCGGCTACACACTGGATGCTGGTAAGGTGAGGACCTGGAAGAGGCTCCTCCCTACTGCTGCTGCTGAGGCTGCCAGGTCTCTCTGTCCAAGGCGGTGTCCTTTGCCACGGCCTCTCCCAAGGTGGTACACATGTGTGCCGTCACACCCCACCTCAGGTCTGGTCTCAGTCCTGCTATGAACCTCTTTGCACACGCCTCTGTCTGCGACATGAGGCACATTCCTCAACAACCGAACAAGCCTCTGGTGGTACTGAGAAACTGTGAGGTCGCCCTGAATAACGTGCAGAACTAGTCCCATCTCTCACGTCGAGCGTAGTCGGGGAATTACTCACCATGAAAGACCTTAAAAAACCACTGCCAAGTGATGTGATCCAACCTCTACCCCTGGAAGTGAGTCTGCCTTTGAACTCTCCACCACTCATGGGCTGTTCCCTAAGCTGGTACACCTCCATTGAACCTGGTCCTCCTCAGCGCACTCATGGTCTCGAAGATGCGCTCTAACTCAGGGGTCCAGCTCTCTGCTTATCTGGATCATACTCACCGTGGAACATCGGTGTCTGGAGATGCAAGAATCTCTCTAGGAGAGCAATCCTGTCCTCAATAACTGACATCCTCCTCCAGCCGGCTCAGGTACTCCCAGTACTCGACGGCTGCTGATGAACTGGCTGCTCCACCTCTGGCTCTACCTGCTACTCTGGCACCACTGGGGGAGGTATCGGAGGCTAAACACCTGCTGCTGCCTACCCGGGCTAGTACGCTCCCTGGTACAAGTTCCTAAAAAATTGCTCTGCTAAGGGAAACCAGTCTGCGTACTGCTGTGACTGAGGCTGGTACTCCTGCTGCTGTTGCTGCCCACCTGCTGCCGCTGCTGCCTGTGCACCCTGAGGCTGCGCCACTGACTCTGCTGTGGACACCTCCTTGTGGACCTGCCCCTCCGTGGGCATCTCAGACTCATCCTGCTGCTCAATTAGCTCTCTGGCTTGCCTGCGCCTCCGCGGAGCCATGTCCTGCATGGCAACACAACCAACAAAGGTTAACAAAACCACTCAGGCAGCTAGCAGTGTACTTGTACAACGTCGACTGCTAAACTAGAAGCGTACAAGCGGAAACAGAAAGAGAGCGGAGACCACCGCGTACCGCTCTAATCAGTCCCAACGCATGCATGCTAGTATAAGTAATGATGCTCAGTCTGTCCCCATGTAATTTTAATTAATTACATATTTATTTGGTGATAACAAAACCAAACAAATCCTATCAAAAAAGTTCTAACACATTCTTCATAAGTCTTAAGTACAGGAAATATACCAAGGTCAAACAGCCAATATTGGTCAGTATTACCTTTCTGAGCTTTTACCTTGTCAAGATCATATTTCTCTAAGTCCACATCGACTTCTATTGAAAGTCACAACGACTTCCTTTAGTGCTATAACGATTTGAATTCATAACATTTCTTAAGTGTTTGAACGACTTCTTACGGTGACTCGTTTGATTACAAACATCGTTCTCACAATGATTCTATAAGTCATCGCACCATTTCTTCAGAACTCATACGACTTGCCCGTCACAACAATTTCTTAAGTTATCATAACGATTTCTTTAGAATTCGCAACGAGTTGCTCGCCGTAACGATGTCTTAACTCATCATAACGATTTCTTTAGAATTCGCAATGACTTGCTCGCCGTAACGATTTCTTAAGTTATCATAATGACTTCTTTAGAATTCGCAACGACTTGCTTTTTGCAACGATTTGTTTAGAGCTCATAATGATTTGCTTCGCACATCGATTTCTTTAAAGCTCATAACGATTTGTTAAGTGTTCATAACGATTTCTTCATTCAACATCGACTTGCTTTCCATAACGATTTTTTAAGTGTTCCACAACGTTTCTTCAGTGAACACAACGACTTGCCTTTCTATAACGTTTGTTAAGTGTTTCACATGATTCTTCAGTGAACACAATGACTTGCTTTCTAGACGATTGTTAAGTGGTTCCACAATGATTTTTCTTCAGTGAACACAACGACTTGCTTTTCTATAACGATTTGTTAAGTGTTTCACAACGATTTCTTCAGTGAACCACATGACTTGCTTTCTATACTGATTTGTTAAGTTTTCACACCGATTTCTTTAGTGAACATAATGACTTGCTTTCTATAACGATTTTAAAGTGTTCATATGAATCCTTCAGTAATTCAACGATTTGCTCTCTATAATGACTTTTGGTATTCATAACGATTTCATAAGTCATATAGACAACCGACTTTATGGTTTACGCCGACTTGACATTTATCTTAATCTCTTAAAGCGTTGAGTAGTCAAAGTCTTCTCTTATCTGTCTGACTGTTGTGCATTTAATGAAGACATACGTATCTCTGCATGCATGCAATGATATCTTTTCACTATTGTGCATATTCTGTCAACATCTTTTAAAACAGCTATTGGCATTGCTATTTTGGTGAATATTCACATTAATGTTTACTGACAACAAAAGACAGCCTAGCTGTCTACTGTTCTAGCATTTAATATGTGCAGGTCCTAAAGATATCTTGGTGTACAACGTTGGACCATATAGATGCCAGAATACCTTATCTCTTTGCGTGCTCAACTGGATGAAAGATTGTTGAAGCTTCCAACATGTCAAGCAGTCTAACGTTTACTTGGACAAGAGACAACGGATACTCCAACGACAATATTTCAAATTGGAGATATAAATACAAGACAGAAGAGAAGAATAAAAGACATGTGTGGAGAACAAGCTCTCACATACAAGCATTCAAATTCTTCTGCAAGAAGTCTCGAGCCAAGAATCTCATTCCTCATCATCTTATGCTCTTCGCTCTCTATGCTGTATAGAATTTCTGAGAGAGCCAGTGTAGTTCTGAGAGTGTGCCTCTGTGTTAGATCTCTTCCTCTCATGCTGTTGCTGCTCTCAGATCTTGGCTTGTAAAAACTGTCTAGGGGCTTGAATTCATTCTATTCTCTTTGTGGTGTTTCCTTCGTGTGTGAAAGAAACCTCGTGGGATCCAGGTGCTGTTTCCCTTCAGATGTGAAGGAGGACCCGGTGGGGTATCCAGGGTGTTGTTTTTTCCCTTCTGGGGTGATGGAAGACCAGCTGAGCTGGGTGTTGTAGTGTCCATAGGGGGACTGTACCCTAGTTAGTGAATCCTGAGTTGTTTTTCTCAGGACTGGACGTAGGACTCCTAACGAAAGAGGTCCGAACCAGGATAATTCCTTGCGTTTGTTGATTAATTTTTTGTGGGTTTGTTGTTCATACTAACCGTTACTAACCAACATCGAAGAGTATTTTTATGTTTATTTTTACGTACAGGTGTCACCTATATAGATTTTTTAAAGACCCATTCACCCACCCTTTGGGCTTGTCAACTGGGCAACAAGTGGTATCAGAGCAAGTATCTTTCGACAAAGAAAGGATCCAACGATCTGAAGAGTAAAGATCCATGGCAGCCCAATGTCACAACGAAGGTCAGTTTTGTCCACCGACCACCATTGTTTGATGGAGAGGATTACACATACTGTAAAACAAGAATGGAGTACTTTCTACAAGGCCACGATTATCAGATATGGTCCATAGTAAAGAGGGTGATCGTTTGGTCACAATGAGAATGCTCAGTGGACAGATTATGATATGAAAAGATCTCACAGAACTATAAAGCAAAGAGTTTTCTGTGCTGTGCCCTTAGTAAAAAGGAGTTCAACAGAGTTTTCAGCCTGCAATCTGCAATGGAAATGTGGAAAAGCTCAGAATCACCTATGAAGGGACAGACAAGGTGAAGGAAACAAGAATAGACATTCTTGTAGCACAGTACGAGAGATTTCAAATGCAATCAGGTGAGTCCATTACCCAAATGTTCAGTAGCTTTACAGATATTACAAATGGGTTAGCTAGACTAGGAAAGACCTATGAAATGGGAGATATGGTCAGAAAGATTCTTAGATCTTTACCCTCCTCGTGGACCCCAAAGGTAACAGCCATTGAAGAAGCTAATGATCTAAAGAGAATGTCTTTGGAAAAGCTTATTGAGTCTCTTATGGCTCATGAGATAAACATGGAGAGATTAGGAGAATCCTCCAGTAGAAAGAAGCAGTCAAACGCGCTCAAGACTGATGAAGAGTTGTCAGAAGAATCACTGGACAATAGTGAGAACAGCAAGGATAGTGATGATGAAGAAGCTATGCTGTCTAGAAGACTACAACGAATTCTAGCCAAAAAGAAGAAGTTCCAATCTGGAAGAAGATATTTCAAGAGAAATAAAGACTTCAAGAAACCAGATGGGAAGGATCAGTAGAAGGGAGAGCCCATTTGCTATGAGTGTAAAAAGCCAGAACATATCAAAGCTGAATGTCCAAAACTCAAGAAGCCTGAATTCAAGAAGAGAGAAAAATTCAAGAAATTCAGGAAATACAAAAAGAAAGCAATGGCAGCTGCGTGGGAAAACAGTAGCGACTCAGACAGTGAGTCGAGTTTATGCAGTGATAATGAAGAAGCCAATTTGGCTTTCATGGAAAATACCGAAGATAAGGTAACCTCTGACTCTTCCTTTGATTCCTGCAATGATTCTGATTCAGACAATTTAGAGGAAGCATTTAATGAACTATATGATAAATATAAAGAAGTAACTAAACTGTTAAAAGCAAATAAGAAAAATATTGTGACGGAACACCTCGGCCAAACCCGTTAACTGATAACATACTTGATCCGAGGCGTTCCGTCACAGTTGGTATCAGAGCAAGGTCTGTGTTAATATAAGGGAACTAGAAAGACGCATAGCCTCATTTCGGTCTTTATACACTGCTGGTAGGGACCCTGGTTTTTGATAATTTGTTGTTTTGATTTTTGTGTGGTGTTTTGTTTATGTAGAAAAATTTCTGGAATGGCTGATAGAAGAGATTGGGGTGTGGAGGAGATGATCCGGAGGAAAGTACCCAGCGTATGATTGAAAGAATCTGGGAAAGCCTCACGGATATTCGGGCGAGGATGGATCAGCAGGCACCGGTACCACCGGTTGCAGTGCCACCTGGGGATGGAGAGGCTGTACCTGTTGCTCCAGTTCTGCCAAGAGTGGAGGTACCTTTTGCAGCACCTGTGCCACCACCACCACCAATGCTGATAGCAGAAGAACCAGTGATGCAGGTGGAGAAGTTTCTAAGATTGCAGCCGCCTACTTACTCAGGAGGGCCGAATCCAGATACAGCAGAGCACTGAGTTCATGAGATTGAAAGAGTTTTTGCGACTATGAGGTGTCCAGCAGCAGATAGAGTGGTGTTAGCTGCTTATCAGTTGAGGGGTTTTTCTTTAGAATGGTGGCGACTGAAGATGCAGACCACCTTTGCAGGCAGGACAGAAGAGGATATCACTTGGTCAGAATTTCTCGATGTATTTAATGATACATTCTTTCTGATACAAGTGCAGCAAGTAAAAAGGGAGCAGTTTCGGACTCTCCAGCAAGGTAACTCTTCAGTTTTAGAGTACCAGATGAGATTTATGGCACTTAGCCGTTATGCGCCATATGTGGTTTCAGATAATATGATGGTTGAGTATTTCATTAGAGGCTTGAGAGTGGAATTGCAGGATGTGATAGTACCTCTCATGTGCATGACAGTGGAAGAGGCAGCTCAGAGAGCAGCTACATTGGAGATGTCTATTCGGACTCTTCAGGTGGGCGAGTCAGGTTCAGGTAGTTTCCGGCTACCGCAGCAGTCAATGGGTGCAAGTAAAGGAAAAGCACCAGCAGGACCTTCTTCACCAGGCTTTGGAAAATGGGGTCAGAAAATAAAGCAAGCATTTAAAGGTAAAGGAAGAGGATGGGGAGGTCGTCAGCAGTTTCAGTAGGGCCGAGGTAGGCCTGAGGTGGAGGAGTCGCAGCAGAGTACTGCCAGGCAGCCCATTACTCCACCAGGGTATAGATGTTATAATTGTAATCAGCCGGGACATTTGATCCGCAATTGTCCCTATCCGAGAGAATATGGGTATGGAAGAGGTGTGCAGCAGCAGCAGCAGCCTCAGCAGTTTCAGCAGCCACAGGCAGGTCGTTGTAGAGGAGTACCGCAGCAGCGAGGAAGAGGCCGGGTTATGGCTATCACCCGAGCCCAGGCGGAGGCATCTAATATGATAGAAGATACTTTACCTCTTTATGAATATTCAGCAAGGGTTTTATTTGATTCGGGTGCCTCTCATTCTTTTATTTCCGAAGAATTTCTGGATTGTATAGCTCATCCTCTAGAGGAGAAGACCTGTGAGTTAGTAGTGGAGGTTCCTTCTGGTGAGTTCTTACTCACTTCGAGCTATATAGATGAAGCTCCTGTTATGATTGAAGGAAACCAGATGCCGGGTCGGTTGTATGCCTTGCAATTGTCAGATTATGATATTATTTTGGGTATGGATTGGCTTGAAATGTATGGAGCAATGTTAGATTGCTGAAAGAAAAGGATCAGATTTTTTCATCCTAATGGTGCAGTATTTGAATATCAAGGTATGCCTTTTTATACCTCCAAGTTTCTAATTTCTGCAATTAAAACTAGAAAGTTGATAAATGATGAGTGTGTGGCTTATTTAGCCTCGGTAAGTCTGGTAGAAGCCAGTCAGCCAGTAGAAGCAGTTCCTGTGGTTAGGGAATTTGCTAATGTTTTTCCTGAAGATTTGCCTGGTTTAGCTCCACATAGAGAGGTGGACTTTTCTATTGAGTTGCTGCCAGGTACCTTGCCGATTTCTAAAGCTCCATATCGGATGGCACCAGCAGAACTTAAAGAGTTGAAAAAGCAGTTAGAAGAGTTATTGCAGAAAGGTTTTATTAGACCGAGTCATTCCCCGTGGGGAGCGCCGGTTTTATTTGTGAAAAAGAAAGATGGATGTTTTCGAATGTGTATTGATTATAGAAAGTTGAATGATGTGACCATTAAGAATAAGTACCCTTGCCGAGGATAGATGAGCAGTTTGATCAGTTGCAGTCAGCAAAAGTGTTTTCTAAAATTGATTTGAGGTCTGGATACCATCAGTTGAGAATTAAAGAAGAGGATATAGATAAGACAACTTTTAGAACTAGATATGGTCACTATGAGTTTGTGGTTATGCCTTTTGGGTTGACTAATGCTCCTACAGGTTTCATGGATCTGATGAATAAAATCTTTCATGCATATTTAGACCAATTCATTGTGGTCTTTATTGATGATATTCTAATTTACTCAGCATCTGAAGAGGAGCATGCAGCTCATTTGAGGTTTACTCTGCAGTTGTTAACGGGCTTGGGCCCGTTCGCGGGAGGCGGACTCGGATCAAGTACGTTATCAGTTAACGGGCTTGGCCGAGGCATTCCGTCACAAATTGTCTGTTTAGAAAATACTAACTCAGATCTAAAAATAGAAAATGAAGGACTAGAAAAACAAATAACTGAACTCAGAAGAAGAAATGAATTATTATGCGTATATCTAAAAGATAAGAATAAACAAATTAATAAACTTGAAAAACAAGCAAGCTCTGACGAATTAAAAACTGAAATTAAGACTCTAACAGAAGAAAATATACAGTTATCTAGCACATTAGAAAAGTTCACAAATGACAAAATTTCTTAATATTAAAAGGTGCTAGAAGATCAGGTAAGAACAAACATGGATTAGGATATACACCTCTGGATAATGAAGAAACTATAGTCTATCCTAAAATATACTCGACTCCAAAATTTGTACCAGAACAAGACATAGCATATAAAGTAAATTTCAAATATATTGAAAAAGTAACTAAAACATCTTGCTGTAGTCATTGCAATAAGTTAAGTCACATAAAAACCACTTGTCCAACAAGACATAAGAAATGGGTAATAAAAGGAAAAGTTGATGATACTAACCAGTCAGGACCCAAAAAAATTTGGGTACCTAAAACTTGATGGTCCACCTGTTTCCAACAGGTCTTCTCTTCACAACCCGAAGAGGAACTTCACAATAGTTGTGAAAGAAAGCGAAAGGCCCCTAGACCAAGCTTACAATGAAATGCTTGATCTGCGACGAAGTCTAAGAGAGACGGATTAACAATGAGCAAATCTCTCAAACTACATGCTCTCGAAAAAGTCTAGATAATGAAAGGCTGACAGCTACGAGCTAAGGAATAAATGGAGTGAAGTAAGTCGCTCTTCCTCATTGTTGAAGGTTTTCTTGAAGGCTCTATCACACAAAGAATGAAATTGATGAACTCAACTTTCTGAGAGTCTTCCATCTTGTATATATATCTTCACTTAAATAATTTAATCGTTGAAGAGACCGTTGCCTCTAAGATTAATGCTCGTTAGACTACATGGTCCATCGTGTGCGACAAGTAAGCTTGCGGTCATTTAATGCTCTGGAGCCATGCATGCAAAGAGAAGATTCACCTAGATATCCTTCAGCTTCTAGTTGTCCAATGTTGTAAGATCTTGTGCTGTCAGAGACCTGCACATAATAAATGCCAAACTATAGATAGCTAGACTGTCTCTATGCTTGTCAGTCAACATTAGAAAGGATATACACCAAAATGGAGATGCCATTCTTCTATCCTGAAAAGTGTTTGCTATAGAAACATAGGAATAGATTGCATTCAGATAGATGACGTGCAGAAGTGTGTACAGTCATAATAAATGTAGGATACAAGTGATGCACGCGGGAAGACTTTGACTTTCACAGTATTTGGAAATATATTTGAATATCATGTATGAAAACAATGTAATCTATGAAGTTGTTATGACAATGAAATAGTTGTTCAACTTATGAAATCGTTGTTCAACCATAAACATATCGTTGTTCAAACATAAACAAATCGTTGTTTGAGCAAATTGTTGTTCAAACATGAACAAATAATTTTTTGAGCAAATCGTTGTTCAAACAAGAACAAATCGTTGTTTGAGAAAATCATTGTTCAAACATAAACAGATCATTGTTCAAACATAAACAAATCGTTGTTTGAGCAAATCGGTGTTCAAAAATGAACAAATCGTTGTTTGAGCAAATCATTGTTCAAACAAGAACAAATCGTTGTTTGAGTAAATCGTTGTTCAAACATAAGCAAATTGATGTTTAAGCAAATCGTTATACAAGAGAAAGCAAATCGTTGTACAAGCAAATCGTTGTAAAGATATAAGCAAATCGTTGTAAAGATATAAGCAAATCGTTGTACAGATATAAGCAAATCGTTGTATAGGAAAAGGCAAATCTTTGTACAAGCAAATCGTTGCAGAGATCAAATCGTTCTATACATAAAGACAAATCATTGTAGCTATCAAATCGTTGTTTTCACTTATCAAATCGTTACAACAATCAAATCATTGTTTTCACTTATCGAATCGTTACAACAATCAAATCGTTGTTTTCACTTATGAAATTGATATGACAATCAAATCATTGTTTTCTCTTATGAAATCGTTATAAGAGTCAAATCGTTGTTTCCTCTTATGAAATCGATATGTGACCAAAATCGTTGTTACACTTACGAAATCGTTATGAGACCGAAATCGATGTTTCACTTAACAAATCGTTGTGAAATCAAAATCGTTGTTTCTCTTAACGAATCGTTGTGAGACCGAAATCGTTGTGAGATCGAAATCATTGTTTCTCTTAACGAATCGTTGTGAGACCGAAATCGTTGTTTCACTTACGAATCATTGTGAGACCAAAATCGATGTTTCTCTTAACAAATCGTTGTGAAACCGAAATCGTTGTACTCACTTATCAAATCGTTATATGATGAAATCGTTCAGCGATAGAATCATTCATGCTCACTTATCAAATCATTACGCTGTAAGAGAAATCGTTGTTTCTACAAGGGAAATCAATGTGTACTTAGAAGAAATGCATGCTCTAAACTTTGAATGATACAGTGCAAGAGTTACTTACAGATTAGGCTTGGCTTATTCCCTGTGGATGAACTTCATAAAAACTTGTTATAAAATAGTTGTTAGGGTTTTGTTAATCACTAAAATTGTATATAATTAAATAAAATTATATGGGAATAGATTGATCATCAATCTCCCCCTTTTTGGTGATGACAAAACATAACAAAACATAACATGTAATGCGCTAAAATAAACTTAAATAAATTCCTCTGGATATGCAGTTGCCTCTGAGCTTCCACAAAATTTCCTTACTCATCCTTGCCAAGAGACATTTTGTAGGTGCTGGAAGTACCAAAGCTGGCATGTTGGAGGAACTGATCAATGGAAATGGGGTAGAAGATTTGCTGGTGCTTCAGTTCCTTTTTCATTGAAATATAGACTTTGTAGCGCTCAACCCACATATCAAATGCGTCTCGAACAAGATGAATGGAGTTAAAATCTAGAAATTGTGCAGCAGACAGAGGTGGTTGATTTCATCTGGCCTGAGAAGCATTGAGATCAAGAAGCTGCTGATCAGTGAGAAGGTAAAGTCTTTCCCAGTTTGATGGAGATAGCCGCTCACATTCAGACAAAAGAGGGGCAAGAACATCAGACTTCATGTGGCCCTAGTGATATTCCCAGTAGACGAATCTGTGGAATGCAACGAAATTTCATTTCTGCACTGAAAGGCACCCCATGACCCTAGCAAATCTTTCAAAAATAAGAGGGCCTACTGCAGATTCCATGACTAAGGAATGAAGTGGAGGTAGAAACACAACATCTAGTATCTCCAAAGTGGCAAAATCTACTTGGATGGAGGTGGAATGAGCAGTATTCAAACCAAGAAGAGAAATAGCTTACCAGAATTGGCCAAGGTGAACTTGGGGCAGATTATAGAGATAACTGTAATCATTAAACATCTGGAAGTACCTGATGAGATTGATCTCCTTCTGGATGAAAGGACCCCAGGTATTTTTGTGATGAATCATAAACCATTCAGAGAGAGTGAGTGGGAGATCCCTGGGTGGGAATAGAGCAGAGCAGGCAGATATGAATTGCCTGTAAAAAGACTGATGGCCCTGATCCCATTGTTCTTCAGATTTAGCCTCAGTCATAGAGATGATTTTTGACTGTTCGGCTTTGGAAAGAGAAGAGAGAGGAGGAATAATATTTAGGTGGTCGGTTAGATTAAGGTAAGGAAGGCCAAAATGGTGGCAAATGTGCATTTCTGGAGGAATTCACAATAGATATACCTTCTTCGATTTTTAACAGTGAGAGAAAACCAAAGAGGTGGAAAACGAGGCTCAGAAGAGGTGGCAAGGTTGGAAGATATTTTTCTCTTTTTAGGAACATGACTGGAAGAGCCTGTCATATGAATTTGAGTGCCAACTGACAAGACTGAGCGAAGTGAGGCTACTTCAAACTCATCTTTGATGTCCTGGATAAAGGGACTTTCAAGTTGGGCACCCTCTGGAATGATTGTAACAAAAGAGGGAGGAGTAGGAGGATGAAGGAAAGAATAAGCAGTAGAGGGAGGTGGTATGGATGGTCTAGAAGATGATGGACCAGAAGAGGAGGCTCGGCTGAAGAGGATGATGCTGGAGGTGCCTCAGAAGGAGGAGGAGGAAATGTGCTTAGGTAGGGGGTGTTTGAAGGTGGCAGGAGGTGGAGGAGTAGTGGTAGATGAAGATGGAGAAGGAGGGGCTGGAGTTTGAAGAGGAGAAGAAGGGGGCTCTGGGGGCACAGCCTCTTCTACAAGTGCTTCAACTCTACCTTGCTCATCCTGAGATTCCACTGGCCCAGATGGCCCTGACTGCTCATCCACAACTGGCCCTGGAGGCCCTGGCTGCTCAGCTGAAGGCCCTGATGGCCCAGATACTTCTTGTGCTGGCTGACCCTCAACAACCTTTGGCCCTGATGGCCCTGCAACCTCAGCACCAATTGGCCCTGATGGCCAGACTTCTTCTTCAGATGGCCCTACTGGCCGAACTGCTACTTCCTCATTCCTTGGCCCTGATGGCCCTGAGCTGCTTTCTGGTATTGCAGTAGGAGCAGGAGGGGCAGGAGTAGATATTTGCGCCCTCACTAAGTCTGAAAGAGTTGAAATCATTTGCTTCATGCTCACCAACTCATTCTTCATTCCTTTCAGTACAGCCTTCACCATTCCCATTTCTTTCATACCAGTGATCTAGCTAATGAAAGTTGATGAAATATCAGATTGAATAGAGCACAGGAATTGTCCTTGTGCATCTAACCTCTCAATTACTGGCTTCAAGTGCACATGGACCTTCTTCTTCCTTGACCTTCGGTGTGCCTTCCCTGTAAGGAGAGGAATTTCAATGGCCACACCATTGCCTTTAACACTAGTGCCAACAACTGGCTCCACATGATCAACATCTTCATCTGAGGGGCTCTCCACACTCCCTTCCTAGAACATGTGAGCAGGGGCACTAGCTGTGTGCTCCCCATGAATCTCTACTGCCATTTCAACTTCAGACTCCTCCTGAGCAAGAGCGTCCAACATAGGAACATCTTCACTGTGGCCTGGTGCCACAGACCCTAGAATAACTTCTGCTTGATGAACATCCCCACTAACTTCTGCATGAAAACTTGGAGGGATTTCTTCATGGATTTCTTCTTGCTCCCCCTGAATACTGGCGACAATTTCCAATACTTCTTCAATTATAGATGCAATAACTGTCATGGGGGTTTCAACCTCTGATGATTGCCCAACGGGCTCAATGTGCTCAAAGGTATTTCTTCAATTCTACTTGAACTAGACACTGGTACTTCAATTCAGATTTTTGCTGGTATTTCCTCTTGGACCACTGGGATTTCTGTTCTGATTTCTTCTTGAAGATCTTGGACTGCAGGAACTGCTAGATCTTCAGCTGCTTGGGCTTTAACCCTTAACTGCACCTCTACTTCTACCTCTACTGCTTGAACAGGAGGAACTTCTAGACCCTCTCCAATGATAGACTCACTTTCAGCAATTGAGGTCTTTGTCCAAACACCACGTACTAATGGGAAGCCACTTTTCTTTAGATTTCTGCTTCTGATGGCCTGCCCCATCTTCTCAGACACCTCACCATTCAAATCTATATTGTAGTGCTGGAAAATTTTTATCAGCAGGTGAGCATAAGGAAGAGAAACGTTGAGCTTGTTCTTCGTGTCCCAAATGATTGCAGATGCATACTTCATCCTCTCAATGATAACCTCTGCCATGTTGATATCTTGGTTCTGAATCGCCCAGAACATCATATCAGAGTCTGCCTTAGTGCATGTGGAGAAAGTAGAACTCCTAGGCACTAGAATTTGGCAAACAATGAAGTGCAGAATCCGGTTGAAGGCATTCAACTGATTAATGTCAATCTTTCCATCCTTCAGCTTGTATTCAGTACCAATAATTCCTAAACCCTTGACATGAATATCAACACTGTCTACCCCACTGCCACCAATGGTAGACACTCTAAATAGACTCTCCAACAGATCATACGAGATATGAATAGAGGTACCTTTGACTGTGGAGGTCAGGGACCCATCCACTTCAGATTTCAAATAGGGGTAGAAAGCCTTTAACAAATCTGGATAGCTTGCCTCTGAAATGGTCACCATCTTTATCCACTTCATCCTCTGCATTGCTGCTACCACACTGTTCAACTTGTTCTTCTCCAAATCAGCCACATCTACTGCCTTGTTGCCACAGAGCTTCGTCTTCACCTTTGCTAACCATTCCTGCTGCTCTGCTATGAGGAACGCAGTGCTGTGACCGCCAACAGTGCCGGAGATCTCAGAAACCACCATGGATTTGAGTAGGGAAAGGTTCTGGATGATCGTGGGAAGGAGTGGAACAGAGGCCCTCAAGAGATTTTGGTGCGAACAGAGGGATTCTTTCGAAATCACAAAGAGAGGATGCCGGAATCGATAGGGTTTATCGTTCCAGGTGAGTCGAAAGAGATGAGAGAGAAAGGTGGAATCGGTGTGGCATAGATAATGGGATTTTTAAATAAGGTAAAGTTGCTTTTGAAAGAACGCCACAATAAATGTGGAAAACGACAAAAACGGAAACTATTTCGCAAAGGGTAAAGTCTTATAAAATAATGAACCGTCAAAGCTAGTAATGACGCAAGCAATAAAGGAATTTCTCTTAATTCCAGGGGAGATAGTAAGCATTATTATGAAAATACTATTATTTCAGTTATGTGCAGAGAGATCTATTACAAATTACACATGCCTAGTTCCCTTCTAAGAGATGTAAATCTCTCTTCAGATAAGGCTTTTGTAAAGATGTCTGCCAACTGATTCAACGTATCTATAAAAGAATTATTTATATTTCCATTAGCTATATGATCTCTAATAAAATTATATCTAACCTCTATGTGCTTGGTTCTGGAGTGCTGAACTTGATTCTTAGTGAGATTTATTGCACTTGTGTTGTCGCACAGCAAAGGAATGGTCTTGATGTGCAATCCATAATCCTCAAGTTGCTGTTTTATCCATAGGAGTTGTGTGCTATAGCTTCTAGCAGCCACATACTCAGCTTCAGTTGTTGATAGTGCTACTGAATTTTGTTTCTTCGAGGACCATAAAATCAAGCATCCTGCAAGAAATTGACAACTACCACTGGTGCTTTTTCTATCTACCTTGCATCCAGCATAATCAGCATTAGAATATCAAATTAAACTAGTTTCGCATGATTTTGGATACCATGAGCCTAGATCATGAGTTCTAGCTAGATATCTAAAGATCATTTTAACAGATATTAAATGAGATTCCTTAGGATCAGCCTGATACCTTGCACATATGCAAACACTAAAAAAAATATCAGGTCTACTGGCAGTTAAATAAAGTAATGATCCTATCATACCTCTGTAAAGTTTTTGATATACTTTCTTACTATCTTTATCACTGTCTAACCTTATAGATGTGCTCATTGGTGTGGACATTGGTTTTGAATTGTCGAATCTAAATTTCTTTAATAATTCCTTGGTGTATTTTACTTGGCAGATGTATGTGCCTTATTTGCATTCTTGTATCTTGGATGATCCTTCTTGTATCTCCATTCCTTTGGAAGATCATTATGGGATATTTCTTTATGTTGCATTTCTTCCAAGGGTGGATCTTCATTATCCTTGATAGATGTATCCTTCAGTTTCTTGGATAATTTTTCTGCATCATCATCATCACTATCTACTTCCTTTCTCAAGGAAAGGTTAGATTCATCAAAAATAACATGGACAATTTGCTCAATTAATAAACATTGTTTATTAAAGACTCTATAACCTTTAGGTTTAGAACATACCCCATGAATATTCCTTCATCAGATTTGAAATCTAACTTACCAATATCTCTCTTACCATTGTTATGGATGAAACATGGACAACTGAATATTCTGAAATAACTGATCTTAGGCTTCTTTTCCTTGTAGAGTTCATACGCAGTCTTCTTCAGGATTGGCCTGATCATCACTCTATTTATTATGTAACAGGCTGTGTTGATAGCTTCGGCCCAGTAGTATCTAGGAAGATTATATTCTGATAACATTGTAATGGCCATGTCCAATAATATTCTATTCTTCCTCTCAGCTACTCCATTTTTCTATGGTGTCCTTGGCGCTGAGAAATTGTGCTCAATTCCTTGATCATCACAGAATTCTGTAAATATTTCATTTTGAAATTCTCCTCTATGATTTGATCGAATACTTATTATACTAAACTTCTTGTCCTTCTAAACTTTCTTACTGAACTTAACAAAGCTATCAAAAGTGTAATCTTTATACTCCAAAAATGATACCCATGTGAATCTTGAATAATCATCTACTATCACGAATCTAAAGTTCTTTCCTCCTAAGCTGGTGGTTCTCATCGGCCCAAATAGATCCATATGCAATAGTTCTAGAGGTTTCAAGGTAGTTACAATTATTTTTGACTTGAAAGAAGATTTTGTGTGCTTCCCTTTTGCACAAGGTTCACGCACACCTTCTATCCTTGAGCTTATTTTGGGCAAACCTTCCACTAGATTTCGCTTGACCAATTTTCTAATTCCATCCAAACTACAGTGACCCAATCTCCTGTGCCATAGTTCAGCTGATTGATCTTTATTTGCTACAAGACATACATCCTGATCTTTTAAGTCTTCTAGGTGCAGTACGTATAGGTTCTTTTCTCTGCATGCTTCGAAGACTGTTACACCATCTTTCATAATTACGCACTTTGACTCTTGAAATCTGATTTGGTGACCCTTGTCACACAACTGATTGATACTTATCAAATTGTGCTTAAGTCCTTTCATGCATACGACAACTTCTGTGAGAATTCTGCCTTGAGTTTCTATCGAACCACTACCGATCACTGTACCCTTTCCATTGTCACCATAAGTCATTGTGCCTTCTTCATCATTCATGTGTGAGAATAGCTTTATATTGCGTGTCATGTGCCTTGAGCACCCGCTGTCCAGGTACCACTTTAATGCTCTAAGGCTTCTCTGTAATGAAAACACTATGATTTAGGTACCTAAGTTCTTTTGGGTCCTTGATGGTTAGTTTCTTCATTTTTCGTTTTAGGAATCCATTTTAGGTGTTTTGTCATACAGGTTGTTCTGGTATGTCCTAATTTATTACAATGACTACAGCAAGATATTCTACTTATTTTTTCAATTGGGATGTACTTAAGGTTGAATTTATATTCAATGTTTTATTCAACTACAAATTTTGGTGTTGGATAGATTTTAGGATGGATTATTGTTTCTTCATTATCTGGTGGAGTATATCTTAAACCATGCTTCTTCTTTCATGATCTTCTAGCTCCTTTTAATATTAAAGTTGATTTACCATTTGTAAACTTTTCTGTTGTATTAGTTAAATATTCATTTTTCTTAGCCAGTGTATCAACTTCTTTTTAGGTTTATTTAAAGTCACCTGATTTTCCAGATTTGTTATTTGTTCATTTTTCACTTTTAGATATTCATATATCAATTCATTTCTCCTTTTTAGTTCGGAAATTTATTTTTCTAACTGCTCATTTTCAGATTTTTAATCTGAGTTAGTAATTTCTAAACATTCATGACTTTTCTTGGTGACCTTTAATAATTTACATACATCTTTATATTTACTATATAATTCATTGAATGTGTCTTCTAAACTATCTTAATCAGAATCATTACAAGAAGTGAATGAATAGTCAAAGGTTACCTTGTCATCAGTGTTTGCCGTGAAGGCTAGGTTGGCCTTTTCTTCATCTTCCTCCTTGGAGCTTGACTCACTGTCTGAGTCGTCGTCGTTGCTCCATGCAGCTGCCATGGCTTTCTTTTTGTACCTTTTGAATTTCATGGAGCTGTCCTTCTTTCCGAACTCTATTTATTTCAGCTTTGGACACTCTACCTTGATGTGTCCAGGATTTTCACATTCGTAGCAAATGGGTTCCGACTTCTTGGCACCCTTAACTTCAGGTTTCTTGAAGTCTTTGCCCTTCTTGAAGTATCTTCTTCCAGACTAATACTTTTTCTTAGAAAGTATACACTGCAATCTTCTGGATAGGAAAGCTTCTTCATCTTCACTGCTCCCAATGCTTTTATCACCATCTGATTCATCACCAGATATGTCTTCAGCAGATTTGAGAGCATTGTTGTGCTTCTTTCTGCTGGAGGACTCCCCAAGCCTTTCCATGTTTATCTCGTGAGCCATTAGTGACCCAATGAGTTTTTCAAGAGACATTCTCTTTAGGTCGTTACCTTCTTCTATGGCTGTCACTTTAGGAGTCCATGAAGCTAGTAGGGATCTCAATATTTTTCTTACCATATCTCCCATGTCATAGGTCTTTCCAAGACCAGCCAAACCATTTGTAATATCTGTGAATCTACTGTACATTTATGTAATTAATTCTCCTGGCTGCATTTGAAATCACTAATACTGAGCTACCAAGATGTCTATCCTTGTTTCTTTGACTTTGTTTGTTCCCTCATATGTGATTCTAAGTTTCTCCCACATTTCCATTGCTGATTTGCATGCTGAAATTCTATTAAACTCTTTCTTACTAAGAGCATAGCATAATATACTCTTAGCTTTGCAGTTAAGCGAGATCTTCTTCTTATCATCATCTGTCCAATTTTCTCTGTTGTTTAGAACCACTAGATCTCCTTCTTCTATGATGGACCAGAGTTAAAAATCGAGATCTTGCAGGAAGAACTCCATCCTGGTTTTCCAGTAGTTGTAATCTTCCCCATCAAATAGAGGGGGTCTATTGATGGAGTGACCTTCTGCATACCCTTGAGCTGTCATTTATCTTTTCTCTTCAGATCATGAGACCTTCTTTGACGAAGAGACTTGGCTCTGATACCACTTGTTGCCCAACTAGCAAGCCCAGACGGGGGTGAATGGGATTTAAAATTCTTTTAGATTTAACACCTGTCAACAAAAATGCTTTAACAGAAAAACACTAAGTTCGATTGTTACTATTAGTGATAAGGAAGACAACAAACAACTAAGCACACAACACAAGAGATTTTTATCCTGCTTCACACCTCCTATCCCAAGGAGTCCTACGTCCAGTCCCCAAGTAACAACTTGAGATTTCACTAACCAAAGGTACTGTCACCTTTAAGGACCCTTACACATCCAGTCGTAGCTGGCCTTCTCTTCTAACCCAGAAGAAGTGCAAACCACCCTGATACACAGATCTTCCTTCCTTAACGAAGGGAATACAAATCACCTGTTTCCAACAGGTCTTCTCTTCACAACCTGAAGAGGAACATCACAATAGATGTGAAAGTAAGCGAAAGGCCCCTAGACCAAGCTTACAATGAAATGCTTGATCTGAGGTGAAGTCTAAGAGAGACAAATTAACAATGAGAAAATCTCTCAGAACTAGAAGCTCTCGAAAAAGTCTAGGCAATGAAAGGCCGAGAGCTACGAGCCAAGGAATGAATGGAGTGAAGTAAGTTGCTCTGCTTCGTTGTTGAAGGTTTTCATGAAGGCTCTATCACACAAAGATTCAAATTGACGAACTCAACTTTTTGAGAGTCTTCAATCTTGCATATATATCTTCAATTTAACAAAGTAGTCGTTGAAGGGACCGTTGTCTCTAAGATTAATGCTCGTTAGACTACATGGTCCATCATGTGTGATAGGTAAGCTTGCAGTCATTTAATGCTCTGGAGCCATCAACGCAAAGAGAAGATTCACCCAGATATCCTTCACCTTCTAGTCGTCCAACGTTGTAAGATCTTCTACTGTCAGAGACCTGCACATAATAAATGCCAAACCACAGACAGCTAGACTATCTCTATGCTTGTCAGTCAATGTTAGAAAGGATATACACCAAAATGGAGATGCCATTCTACTATCTTGAAAAGTGTTTGCTATAGAAACATAGGAATAGATTGCATTCAGATAGATGACGTGCAGAAGTGTGTACAGTCATAATAAATGCAGGATACAAGTGATGCACGTGGGAAGACTTTGACTTTCACAGTATTTGAAAATATATTTGAATATCTTGTATGAAATCGATGTAATCCATGAAGTCGTTATGACAATGAAATGGTTGTCCAACTTATGAAATTGTTGTTTATGCAAATCGTTGTTCAACCATAAACAGATCATTGTTCAAACATAAACAAATCATTGTTTTAGCAAATCATTGTTCAAACATGAACAAATCGTTGTTTGAGCAAATCGTTGTTTAAACAAGCACAAATCGTTGTTTGAGAAAATCGTTGTTCAAACATAAACAAATTGATGTTTAAGCAACTCGTCATACAAGAGAAAGCAAGTCGTTGTACAAGCAAATCGTTGTAAAGATATAAGCAAATTGTTGTACAAGTAAATCGTTGTAAAGATATAAGCAAATCGTTGTACAGATTTAAGCAAATCGTTGTACAGGAAAAAGTAAATCGTTGTACAAGCAAATTGTTGCAGAGATCAAATCATTCTATACATAAAGGCAAATCGATCTAGCTATCAAATCGTTGTTGTCACTTATCGAATCGTTACAACAATCAAATCGTTGTTTTCAATTATCGAATCTTTACAACAATGAAATTGTTATTTTCACTGATGAAATCGATATGACAATCAAATCGTTGTTTTCTCTCATGAAATCGTAATAAGAGTCAAATCGGTGTTTCCTCTTATGAAATCGATATGTGACCGAAATCGTTTTTACACTTACGAAATCGTTGTGAGACCGAAATAGATGTTTCACTTAACAAATCATTGTGAAACTGAAATCATTGTTTCTCTTAACGAATCGTTATGAGACCGAAATTGTTGTTTCACTTACAAAATCGTTGTGAGATCGAAATCGTTGTTTCTCTTAACGAATTATTGTGAGACCGAAATCGTTGTTTCACTTACGAATCATTGTGAGACCGAAATCGATGTTTCTCTTAACAAATCGTTGTGAAACCAAAATCATTGTACTCACTTATCAAATTGTTATAAGATGAAATCGTTGAGTGATAGAATCGTTCATGCTCACTTTTCAAATCGTTATGCTGTAAGGGAAATTGTTGTTTCTACAAGGGAAATCGATGTGTACTTAGAAGAAATGCATGCTCTGAACTTTGAATGATACAGTGTAAGAGTTACTTACAGATTGGGCTTGACTTATTCCCCGTGGATGAACTTCATAAAACTTGTTAGAAAATAGTTGTTAGGGTTTTGTTAATCACCAAAATTGTATATAATTAAATAAAATTATATGGGGATGGACTGATCATCAGAAACAAGGCCAGACTAATAGCTCAAGGATATTCCTAAGAGGAAGGCATTGACTTTGATGAGACATATGCTCCTGTTGCTAGATTACAGGCAATTAGAGTTTTATTAGCATATGAATGTTCTTTAAATATCAATTTATATCAAATAGAGGTAAAGAATGCTTTTCTGAATAGTTTCATAAAAAAAAAAAGTTTATGTAGAGCAACCTCAAGGTTTTGAAAATACTAAGTATCCATATCACATTTTTCATTTAAGGAAGGCATTATATGGTTTGAAACAAGCTCCAAGAGCTTGGTATGAATGATTAAGTGCTTATCTTCTATCATATGATTTTTGAAGAGGTAAAGTAGATAGCACATTATTTATTAAGAAATTTTCAGAAGCTATCTTGATTACACAAATATATGTTGATGATATTATTTTTGGTTCTACAAATGAATCACTTTATAAATTCTTTGAAACACCCATGCAAAGTGAGTTTGAAATGAGCAAGATGGGTGAGCTTAATTATTTTCTTGGCTTTCAAATCAATTGGCTTGCAAATCAACCAGACCAAGGAAGGAACTCACATTTGTCAAACCATGTACAGTTCAAATTTGCTTTAAAAGTATGGTTTTGACAAGTGTAAGTCATTAGGAACTCCTATGAGCTCAGGAATAAAGTTAGATAGTGATCCAATTGGCAAGAACATAGATCAAAAGATCTGTAGACGTATGATTGGGTCATTACTCTATCTCATTGCTAGTAGACCAGATATAATGTTCAATGTATATTTTTGTGCCAGGTATCTGGTTGATCCAAAATAAACTCATATAAATACTATTAAAAGAATTTTTAGATATCTTATTAATACAAGTAAATTTGGTATAGGGTATCCCAGATGTTCTGAATTTAATCTGCTAGGATATAGTGATGCTGAATATGCTGGATGCAAAATAGATAGAAAAAGTTACAGTGGAACTTGCTAGTTTTTTGTAGGTTGCTTAATCTCTTGGTTTTCCAGAAAGTAAAATTTTGTGGCACTTTCCACAACAGAAGTAGAATACATTATAGCTGAAAGTTGTTGACTCAACTATTGTGGATCAAACACCAGTTGGAAGACTATGGTCATAAATTAAATGCAATTCCAATGTTGTGTGACAACACAAGTGCAATTAACCTAACCAAGAATCCAATACAGCATTCAAGGATCAAGCACATTGAGGTTAAACATCACTTTATCTGAGACCATGTAAGTAATGATGACATTTTACTTGAATTTGTTGTTGTAGATCATCAGTTAGCTGATATCTTTACTAAACCTCTTCTTGAAGATAGATTTACTTCAATTAGAAGAGAAATAGTGTTGTGCAACCTTGAATAATTTAATGCTTCCTTCTATGTGTTATATTTTGTGTGTAATTATCCTCACAATTCTTTTTAACTCCTTGATGTTTGACTTCTCACAAGTCGGAGTTTATGAAGTCGAAGTTGTAAGCCAAAATTCAAATTTTAAATTCACTTTTCTAATGAGGGCAATATAATAAATATTTATTTATTATCCTTTTGTCACTTTTGATCATTTAATCCTAGTCGTTGATCCCATGACTTGTGGTATTCGACATCCTTTCACTTTACTATACATAAGCTTTTCCTTTTTCATTTCAAATCACCCATTCAAATCCACTTTAACTCCTATTGTCTTCTTCCTAGTTCCCGCGACTGTTTTCGACTCTAAAGGAACCTTTGCTGTGATCCTCTCAATTTCACCAATCATTGTTAAAGAAAGGTAGGATCATTGACCTTTTTGGATCATTTCATACTTTCCTTGAAGTCTTTCCTAGTGAGTTCCATTGTATTTGTCTAGATGACCTCTTTTAGGGCTATGGATCTCTCCTTCTTTACTCCGGAGCTGTTCCAGAGGTTATCCTTCTCCAAAGCCTCAGTTTATCCTGGTAAAATAGTCGATTTCTCCCAAATGACCTGCCACTTGAGTTTAGTAGTAGATACTATGGAAGCCATGGGCTAGAGAGGACTATGCAAGAATTAGGAACCAACCTTTGAGGACGCAGCCAAAGCTTTTTATGTAACTCTATCAGTTTCAGCATATGGGTCTTTGGAAGGCTCTACCAAAGGAAAATCAATCACATTGTCTAAAGCTATTTTGGCAGAAATTCTAGAATGCCCTACTTCCGGCCATAGGCCAAACGAAGTAGTTTCTTTAGATAAGTAGAGATTGGGCATAGTTGGTAGCAGAGAAGCTACTCACCAGAAGGGGCTTATCATCAACCAACTTACTACTAAGAAGAGACTCCTCCATGCCATCATCACAAATATTGTGACGCCAAGAGCAAGAACCCACTCTTCCATCACAACAAGAGATGAAAACTTGCTCTTCTAGACCATTCAAAGGCATCAGACCAGTTTGACCTCTATGATCATGGAGAGAATGTCAAGGTCTAGGAATCTAAATGAATCTCTTCTTTATGGACCACAGTTGACAATTTTATTTAGAAGAAATTCTGTAGATTTGTAAGAAGAATTAGCCACCCCAGTCAACGAGAAAATTGGGTTGTCCACTCTCTGCAAGAGTCACTAATCCTTAGAGGATAAAACCCAAAATTTGTTGATTAAAGATTCTGTACCAGACTGCACACATGACATTTTTACTAATGAGATGCAGGGTACACCCTCTATTGGCCCTCCAACACAGTCTGTGGAAGACAAACATGAAGAAGTTGGTCCTACTGAAGGAGAACAAGCAGGACCCTCTATTGAACTAGAAATCCCTGAAAAAACACTTGCCCAAGTAATCAAGGATAGGAAAGGCAAGTTAGTTATTTATGAAGAAGCTCCTCCAAGTCCTCCTGATCATTAACATTTTATGGAGGAAGATTACCACCATGTCTCTCCACCACTCGTAGAGACCCAGCCAAGGTCTCAGAAGGAGACAAGTAGGACCATAGATGATTTGTTTAAATTGCTCCTCAAGCAACAAGAAATGCTAAGTGTACTGCAGATGCAAATCCATCATGTGGATGTCAAGTCTGATTTTATATCTGATGAGATTTAGTAGTTTAAGATATTTATTCTTTTAATTTGTATGTAATCAAGACAAGAGCAGTACCCCAATGCCAGCCACCATACCAACTGTAGAGGAAATGCCAGAAGAAAGAGTTGTACCATAGGTAGAACCAGAACCAGTAGAAACAACAACAGAGTAGCCAGTGGAGTAGATGGTAGTAGCAGTAGAAGAACAGGCAGCAGAGGCAAAGGCAGCTTCCACAGAACAACCACAATCAGATCTAGCTCCCTCTCCCTTAGTATCTCATTCTAAGGTGTCCACAAGGAGAGCTAAGAGGAAGTTGGTCAAGTTAGAATCCATACTCTTTCCTACCTCCCAGTCAACCCCCTTTTCTGATCCTGATTTCTCATCTATTCCCATGCCTACCTCACAACCGACCACTTCTTATGTCTCTTTTCCTCAAACATACACCAGTAGCTAGGAACCCTAAGACATCCCATAAATTCACCATTTACCACCCTCCTTTTTCTCATCTGTTCCCCATTCCTCTACTCCTACTTCTAACCCTAGTACTTAACCTTTAGCTAAAATTGTGCCTAGTGAAGAGCTCCCCTCACAGGCTGGGTAGAAGAGAAAGGAAAAGCTGTCAGAAAATATTATCCTACACTATGATATGCTTTTATTCATCATTCTAGGAGGAACTTTAATTTGTTTGAAGAAGTTTTGAAGATCAAAGTATTTTTGGAAGTCCATGGGATGCCAAACTACAGACTAGAAGATTTGCTTCCTCTTTTGATCAAAACTAAGGAATTCCTTCTAGAAGCCTTAAATGTCATCATCCATTCAATGCATAGTGTCATGCCCCCAAAAATGGGTCCAAGTAATTGCAGCAGAAATTAAATATCCAATTAAAAAATTTCCTCGGATCTCATTGCATCGTGGCACGACATTCAAATCAAATCTCATGTAATGGAAGGCCAATCCTTAACAACACACTTAGGGCCCAAATATATCATTTACTCAAATGACAAAACTTCTCCGTGGAAATGATCATAATACACTAATCAAGTTTCACCCATCTTGTAGACCTTTAAATTAAGTACGAACAATTCCATAAATCAACATCAATAAGATTATCCAATACACCAAATTTCGATGACCAAGACAACACTTTATTCCATAAAAATATCCAGAAGTTTTAAAAGCACAAATGCTGAAATGGTCTCCAAATACAATTCCATCTAATGCTCATAAAGAGATACATTACCACTTTATCAATAGCTGGGTACAATTCTCACTCCATGCTAACCTAACTAGTCTTAAAACAAACATGAAAATTTTTCATGTTGATCACTCATTCTAGAACTACTAAGGAGTGGCTTTCTATGGTGAACTTCTTGCTTGGCGCACATATCCCATCCTTTTGGTTTCTAATTCTTATTTCCACAACCTGAAATCGTTAGGGGAAAATAGTTTTGAGCAAACTAGCCCAGTAGAAATTACATCTCAAGGTACATGCAAAAGTCTAAATAATTACCTTTTTAAGAAAGCATAAATTCAAGGAGAACAAGGAGGATTTCATGTATGAACAAGAAGCATGACTATAACAGATCAAGAGATGGATTTTGCAGAATTCTAAGTAAAATCATGCTGCTATCAGAATAATTAAAGGGTATTATCATGTCATAAGAACAGCAAGGAATTCATGTAAGATTCCAATCAAGTACATATCAAACGATCCAGATTGGCCATTTTACAAGAAAATTAAACTTATCAAGTCAAGCAAGCAATAATATTAAGTCAAATAATTCATCACATGACTCAATCTTAACATGCAACAAGAGACACTTTCAAATCTTGCAAATCATATCAGTGTCATGCCACCACTACAAGTCCATACTCCCATGGTTAATAAGTACGTCGGGGTGCTCCTCCCCAGGACTAGATAGTGCCCATATATTTGCACAAGCATGAGGTCAGGTGGACCAACATCACAAATAGTAGTGCCAATTTCAAGAGTATCATGGCCATTAGAGTCAAGAAGGGCAGTAGATCATATCAAGCCATGCCAACAAGATGAAGTGGGTTCCTATACATTTTTTGTGATTTATGATTAAAAGGCAATCAGACTCAAGGATTGAGTTTAGTTGATTCATAGAGGAGGCAATTATCAAGATAATTAGGAGTCAATAGAATAATCTTCACATTATTACAGCTCTTGGACACATGTCAAGTACTTGTTTACTGTCTTACTGATTGCTCTTCTTTGGGGCAGATTACAAGGCTATAGAAGTGCCACAAAGGGGCTAGTCGAATTGGTGGTCGAAGTGTATAAGAGAGAGGGCAGTCGAAGTGTACAAGAGAGAGTAGTCAATTTGAGCCTAAACAAGAAGGAAGAAGGGTCTTTGGATTACTCAAGGATGCATTAGACCGCATGATACTGATAGCAAGGTTTCAATGGTGGACATAAAACTCAGACAGGGTTCCTAACAACGATGTTGTTGGAACCATCACATGATCAGACTTGAAGGTTGAACTTCTAATTTATGTGTTCCAGAAATGCATGGGTGAATAGACAAATCAAAGGGTATCCTATCTGGGAAGGGTCAAGGAAATCTTTGCATATTTCCTTGGAACAAGGGTCATGCTCCTTAGGAACAAGCAGAAACAAGGAGAGTCATGCGATGGTGTGAGGATCAGGGAGTCCTAACACGCTACTGATTAGACATTAGACAAATCAGAGGTGACAAATTAGGTTTATAACATAAAAAATTGAAGGACGCTTAAAACATGAATACGTTTTTTTTTTTTAATTTGTGCACGAGAAAACCTACCTTTTTGTGTTGCTCCTTCTGATCCAAACTCCTAAGGTTGCAAAAGAGGCCAACAAGATCTTCTTAACCAGCAGCTTCTATAGGTTGAGGCAGTGGTCCAAGGATCTCCAAGATCCCAACTTCTGGTTTGTCCCTTCAGCTCCAGTAGGTCTCTTTCATGGATGAATAGATGAGTGCCTCTCATGCTCCAGGGGTTTCAGCAAAATAAGAAATGGCATCAGGGTCAGCCTAACAGTGTTTCATGTGTCTATACAGGGCCCTTGTCCCAATTAATGTCCTTGTTCTTTATTTTCCAAGAGCATTCATGGGGTCAGGAGGTCAAACATGGCAACACATGAGCCTTGGGGCCATACCTAACCCATGCCTTGCCATTCCTAACTTTTGACTTTGTTTGGGAAAAAGGACAGATAGTCACATATTTGTCACACCTTCGGCCATACTCCTTGTCATACCTAACCTTGACTTGGTTTGGAAAAGGACAGACCACCATACTTGTGCGATGCCTTTTACCCACTCCAAAAGTGATGTGTCTAGGGGGTCATTCCCAAGTTCAAGCTATTCAGATCTTTTCCATAGTTAAGTCTCTAGGCGGTATTGTTATGATGGGAGGACAAGGCCCTCCATCAGTTGGAGTTCAACAGCCCCCATCGGTTGCTGATGAAACCTTCTATCAATTGTGAAAGAGCTTCACATTGGTTAGAGAACAAAGTCCTCCATCGATTGCCTTATAATGCATATAGATTGTCCATATTGATTGCTTCATATTCATTGCTGACCAACATCCATTGGTCCCCAAACATCGATTACCTTAGCTTCGTCATACATGTTTTCAATGTGATCAGTCGAAGCTAACTTCGTCATATACGAAGACTAACTTCGTCATATCCGAAGTCATGCATGTTTTCAACGTGATCAGTCGAAGCTAACTTCATCATATACGAAGTCTTACTTCATCATATCCGAAGTCATGCATGTTTTCAACATGATCAGTCGAAGCTAACTTCGTCATAGATGAAGTCTAACTTCGTCATATCCAAAGTCATGCATGTTTTCAACGTGATTAGTCGAAGCTAACATCATCATATACAAAGTCTAACTTTGTCATATCCGATGTCATGCATGTTTTCAACATGATCAATCGAAGCTAACTTCGTCATATACAAAGTCTAAATTCATCATATCCGAAGTTCCACTTTGGCTGACTACATTATCTCTATTACATCCGAAGTCTTCTTAGTCATATCCGAAGTCTAATTTCATCATATCCAAAGTCAAACATTGGCTGACAACATTATCTTTTGTTCTATATGAAACTTCACTTCGTCATATCCAAAATTCCATTTTGACTAACAACATTGTATGTTGACCAGTAGAAGGGCTAGTGGGTTGTAACCAACTGGTGTGAACTAGTGTTCCGCTTTCATGAACTTCCCACTCATCACAAGACTTCCTTCATTGGCTCCTTTACGTTAATTATCATGATTTAGACCTTACTCAATCATCTCCACTAATTTATCCTCATTTATTTAGGATTTAAAAATCTAGGGTCTCCCCCACTTCAAAGAATTTGGTCCCCAAATTCATACAACCTAATATATTGTGATCAACAAATGAGACTCAAATCTCCCCCACTTAAGACTTAAACCAGCAAGACATTCTTTCCATGATAAGATATTTCTTGGAGGGGCATACATACATGCACATATACTTCATCAAAAATACTACTTAATTCATAGAAGATAATGGTCCTAACAAGATTCTTTTTTTAAGGTACCAAGATTCACATATTTCTTCTAATTGAGTTTACAACGTAAAAATCAAGGTGGTTCTAACTACTCAGGACCATCTAGTTCCTCTTAAAGGATTCCTTCCTTTCACCATCAGTAGTGACCTTTGGCATTTAAGAAGTTTCTTCCTTCCATCGCGGGCAATAACAAATCTTGTGACACTTACTTCCGCACCGTAGACAAGCCCCATTCTTCCTCCAACACTCTTCAGTCTTATACCCCATTCGTCAACAGTGGCAACACTTCTCCTTAAATGATTGGGCTATCTTTTGTAGTTAATCTCCTTCCTCAACTAGCTCTAGTGTCCCATGTGCTTGAAATCTATTCTCACATTTATTATGTGGGCTTGATCCTTTATCAGGGTTATCAGAATTCTTGTGGTCTAGACTACCACATAGGAAACATTTACATTGAGCCCTCCAACACATCGCAGAATGGTGACTTGCTTTATTACAATATTTGCATCTTCCACCAGGAACAGAAACCAATTGTTTCTCATTCTTCTTGGGTTTCTTGCTCTTGTGCAGACTATCACTATTGTTGGGTTGTTTTTTTTTTCTTTTATTTTTTTTTTAAACTAGGGGTTCATGTTCTCCTAAAATTTTGACTTGTCTACCCGCATCAATCTTTTTCCCAGTTCCTTTGTCATCTCTAGACATCTTATTTCTATTTGTATTTGCTTGAGCATTTCCCAAAGCATCCTTTAATATTTCAACAGCCTGTCGTAATGCTTTGGTTACCTTCTAGACCGACCTTAGTCCATTCACGAGGGGTGTGGGTGTAGTTGTCATAATCTATAGTTTAAGTCCCTTCAAAATAAATTATCAGGGTTGTTAGTTCTTCCTTGCCCCTTATAAATGACTTAAAGGGGCAAGGAAGAAGCTTTGGTTTCGGTGGAACTTGATATCAAAAAATCCAGACCGGAGCGTATCTGGATTGGATGTGATAATGACGGGTTTTGGCAAAAGGTTAATTTCCATAGAATTCCCTCGGTTTGTTCTTTCTGTCACAAGCTTGGTCATCTTGTTGGGGATTGCAATAAGAGGAGATCGCCGGAAGATAAAACTTCAGGGTTGCAGAACCAGAATCTTACGGCTGGGCAAGTTGATGGGGAGTGGAAGTTACCTACCAAGTTGGGCTCCAACAAAGTATGGCAGAAGAAAGACAAAGCCGTCTCTATCCAGCAGGATGTTAACCAGTTCGTTTCTCTCCAAGATAACGCCCAAGACAACACTCAGCTGGACATGATTAATAATGTCCAGGTGCAACAGCTACTTCCTCAGGATGTAGTGGATCCTATCAAAATTTCTGACGCTCAGGATAACACTCAGGTGGAGGCGCTAAATATTGTCCGGGTGCAGTAGGAATTATCTCAGGATTTGGTGGTCAGAATACCAAATTCTTCTTCAAAGGTGATACGTGTTAATGAGCTTGGTGGACATTCTGTGGTTCAGGAGGCTTCTCCTAGACAACCGGTTCCTAGTATGGTCTCAAGGGTAAGGGTGGATCCGGGCTGTGCGTTGGCGTCTTCCTCCCGCAGTCCGAAGGAAAATCTTTCTACTGAGGAGAGGGAGTTCCTGTTAAAGGTTGCGAAAGAAGATATCCATATGCCGGATTTGGAGATTGACAGGGAGGTTTCTATTAATATTGATCGTGGTGTCACGACGAGATCCAAGGCTAAAGCCGTAGGTGCTTGGGACGGATACCGGTCTTCATGAATAGCCCTATCTTAAGCTGGAATATACGGGGGTTGCTAATGCTGCTTCACGTAACAGTTTAAAAAAGAAAGTCAAGAAACATAATCCGATGTTTGTGGGTATTTCTGAACCTAAAACTACATTTAGCAAAGCTAGATCGCTGGCTACTTCTCTACATATGACTGGTTTTGCGGGAAACAAGGAAGAGGACTCAAATATCTGGGTTTTCTGGAAGGCGCAGATGATGTCCAGGTTATTTCTTTTTCTAATCAGTTCATTACTCTTGTGTGTAATGGTGGCAGTGGTAAATTTCATGTTACCTTTGTGTATGCGGATTGTAACCATGTGGAGAGAAGGAATTTATTTGATAGCTTAAATATCTTTGCTCAGAACAATGCTGATGTTCCTTGGTTGATCACTGGTGACTTTAACTGTATCTCGAAACACTCTGAGAAACTTGGTGGCAATCTAGTTAGAAACTCCTCTATGTCTGACTTTAATGACTTCATTATGGCGGTTGGTCTGTTTGATGCTGGCTACATCGGGTCTCCTTTCACTTGGACAAATAAACGTACTGGTAGTGCGTCGGTGAAAGCCCGATTAGATAGAGCTATGTTTAATAATGCTTGGCAGCATCTTTCTCCGGAAATAGTGGTTCGGCATCTCCCTAGGGGGGTTTCTGACCATGCCCCTTTGTTGGTTGAGCAGAAGGAGGTTCCCAAGTTCCCAAGTCGCTTCATCTTTCAGGAGGTCTGGGCGTCTCATGAGGGTTTCAAGTCTGTTGTCTCTAATGCCTGGAAGAGTGTGGATGCAAATATATATTCCATTGATACTCTTCTTTGTAGGTTGCGGGCGGTCAAGCTTGCTCTGCGTGCTTGGAATAAAGAGGTCTTCGGATATACCCAGGGGGTGCTATTGGCTGCTGAATCGGATGTCTATACAGCTGAACAGAAGTTTGATCTTGATCCCACAGAAGTTAACAGAATGGATATGTCTGCTGCTCATGCTAGGCTTCGCCAGGCTCTGGTAAATGATGAGAAGATGTGGTGCCAAAAAGCCAGAATGGCATGGATGGAAAATGGTGATAGGAATACTTCTTTTTACCAGGCTGTTGTCAAAAATAATCGCAGGAAAAATTATATTCACAGGCTGAAGATTGAGGGCTCGAATGAATGGTGTGACAACCAAGATGTGCTGAAAGGAGCGGCTGTCTCTTTTTTTGAAGTCTTGCTCAGAACGGAGAACTCTGTCGTGAATGAAAATCTCCTGCAGGTGATACCTAACCTTCTCTCTGATCACCAAAATATGCTTCTCTGTGATATCCCGAGTGGGGATGAGGTGAGGGCTGCGGTCATGTCTATGAACGGTAAGGGCGCTCCTGGTCCAGATGGTTTTACTGGGTCTTTCTATTCTACTTGCTGGGATATTGTTGGTGACGATGTGGTTATTGCTGTTCAAGATTTCTTTAAGGGTTTTCCGTTGCCTTCTGGGGCGACCTCATCTATTATTGCATTGGTTCCAAAAGTGAAGGACCCGGCTACTTTTGGTGATTTTCGGCTGATCAGCCTGTGTAACTTTTGTTACAAAATCATATCCAGAATCTTATCTGATCGCCCATCCCCTATTCTGCCTATTATTATTTCTGAAGAGCAAGGAGCATTTGTTCGGGGCCGTTCCATTATTGAGAATGTTTCTATATCAAGACATATGATGAAAGATATTGGTAGGAAGGTTCGTGGGGGAAATGTTATCTTTAAGCTAGACATGATGAAGGCTTATGACAGGGTGGAGTGGAATTTCTTGTTTGCTGTTCTTCGGAGTTTTGGGTTTTATTCCCGGTTTGTTTCTCTGGTGGGTATGATGGTCAGCAATTGCTGGTTTTCGGTGCTGTTTAATGGCCAGCAGGTGGGTTTCTTTAAGTCGTCTAGGGGCATTCGTCAAGGTGACCCATTGGCTCCGGCCTTGTTCATTATCATGGAGGAGGCTCTAAGCCGGGGGCTACGCGCCCTTCAATCGTCTGGGAATATTTCTCCTTTTAGAGGTCCTCGTGGTTGCATCCACATCTCTCATCTTCTTTATGCAGACGATACCCTCGTGTTTATGAATGGTCAAGCCGCAAACATCAAGAAATTCCTTGCTTTCTTGAAGGCGTATGAGGGTTCTTCGGGCCAAAGTTGAATGCTTCCAAGAGTAGTTTTATCATCCCAGCAAAGGCTTCTGTTGTTACAGGTTCTCGTATTAAGTCTTTAACTGGCTTCCGTAAGGAGGAGGGGGTCCTTAGGTATCTGGGGGTTCCGATTTCTAATGGACGCTCTTTAGTCTCTCATTATAAGCACATTATTGATAAGGTGAACTCAGCTCTGGATTCTTGGAAGTCCAAACTTTTGTCTCAGGCAGGTCGGGTTGTTCTCATTAATTCTGTGTTATGCTCCATTCCTTTATATGTTGCTTCTGCCACTTGTTTGCCTAAGTCCATCATCCAGCAAATTGATCGTTCGTGTGCATCCTTTCTTTGGAATGGTGGTGATGATATTAGAAGACGCCACTGGATTGCTTGGGATCGAATATGCAAACCAAAGCATGAAGGTGGTCTGGGTATAAGGAGTATGTGGCATGTTCAGATGTCTCTCATGGCTAAGCTAATTTGGAACGCAATGCAAGGGCAAACTCTTTGGTCCTCCTATGCTAGAAGTAGATTTCTGAATTCTAATTCCAATGAAGTGGTTAAGGTGTTTCCTACAGGGATCCCCAAGGCTGTTTTTAATGCTGCTCATTCCCTAATTCTGTAGAACAGTAGGTGGATCTTGGGCAATGGTAAGAGTATTGATATTCTTAGGCACACGTGGGCTGGCAATCGTCCACTTCTTTCCCTCATTCCAGTTCCTACAAATTACTCTTTTACTTCTGTTCATGAGGTAGTCGCCAGCAATGATCATCCTCTGAGGAACCATTCGGTGATTCAAAGATTAATGGATAAGGTAGATATTCTTGATGCCCCTGACAAGTGTGTTTGGTTGGGTAATGCTGATGGGACCTTCACTACCAAATCGGCCTTCCAGGCTATTAGGCCGCGCGGAATTCACAGGTCTCCTTTGCTTAAAGTTTGGAATAATCTCTTCAATCCTAGAGCCTCCTTGTTTGCTTGGAGAATTTTACATCGTGCGGTTCCCACTGACGATAGGATTTCAGATTGTGGTGTTTGCCTTGTCTCTTCTTGTTCTTGCTGCTCCTCTCCTTCTACTGAAGATCTGGATCATCTATTTCTTAAGGGGGACCTTGCAGTTGCACTTTGGGACTGGGCTCGGCCGCTCTTCCATGGTCAGGTCCTCGGACCTCATATTACATCTACCTTATGGAATATCATCTCTACAGTCAATCTCCAAAGTGCGGCAGGGTTCGTCTTAACTTATGTTGTGTTACTTGTTTTATGGGAGATCTGGAAGTATAGGTGTGCTAGGAGATTCGACTCTTCTCATAAGTCAGTGGAGAAGATTGTGGCGGATGTTAGATATGCTGTGAATGTGGCTATTCAAGGTGTCAAGTTCAAACATGAAAGTGCTGCTGATTCTATGGTGATTCTGCGCTCCTTTGGTTTTAAACCTACTGTCAAATTAAAAGCTCCGAAGGTTGTCAGGTGGATCCCCCTTCTCATGGTGTTTGCCTCAATGTGGACGGTGCTTGCAAGGGGAACCCGGGACCCTATGGTGGGGGGGGGGGGGGGGGGGGGGGCTGTTTTCGAAATTATGCTGGAGATGTCCTCTTGAGTTTCGCTTTTTATTATGGCTATGGTGATAGTTTGCTGGCTGAAGTTCGCGCTCTTGCTGATGGCCTGAGATTGGCTGCTTTTCATGGCCTTCATGTGTCTGTTGTTTACTCTGATTCTCTTGTTCTAGCTCAGTCCTTTATTCATGTTAAATGTCCTTCATGGAAATGTTCTTGGTGGTGGAACCTGGTTCGCTCCTTATTGCAGCAGATGCAGCTATCTGTGGTCCATTGTTATAGGGAAACCAATAGAGTAGCTGACGCCTTGGCATCCCATGCCTGTAATGCTCAGGAGTGATTGATCTTCTCTTCTTCCTCTTTCCCTACCAGCTGTAAAGGTCCAGTTGTTCTTGATAAATCTGGACTTCCTTCTGTTAGATTATTTTGATATTTGGCTCTCAGGGGGATGCCCCGTTGGTATTTGTATGTTCTTTCCCAGATATATAAAACTAGGCGCAGGACATGGCTAGGGGAGTGGGAACGTTGTCCCCTTCTTGGGGATAGCACACTTAGCTAGCTATTTGTCCCTGTGTCCTCTTTTTCCAAAAAAAAAAAAAAAAACTTAAAGCCTTTTTATAATTAAAATGTCCAGTCTAGCCCATGGCTCTACACAATCACTGCGTGCTACCATGTGACAATATCAAGAAACCTAAGAAATCTAAGTCCCCATGATGGATTTGGTGATTCAAGCTAAAGTTTAACTTGAATGGCTCTTAGTTTCCAAACTAATATACAACTTAGGATCAAAGGACAGGGCCTTGATACCTTTTCTAGCTAACTAAGGTTCAGAGTTGAAACCTTGATGCTACTCCTATCCAAATCCTACAATCCAAGTCTAACATTATAATATCATTTCCTATCTTACTTGGGATTAACTGGAAGCCCTAAAATGCTTCTCAGTCCCATCCAAGATCATGGTTGGTGTTCTAACATCATCCCTATCTCATCCTAGAATCTAAGGAGTCGTTGCTCATATAATTACTTCTCTCAAGCCATGGATCAGGGCCAATTAGGCCGAGGCTCTGATACCACCTTTGTCAAGCCCCCCAAAATGGGTACAAATAATTCCATCGGAAATAAAATACCCAATCCAAAATTTTCCTCAGATCTCATCTCATTGGGGCACGACATTCAAATCAAATCTCATATAATGGAAGGCCAAGCCTTAACAACACACTTAGGGCCCAAATATATCATTAACTCAAATCACAAAACATCTCCGTGGAAATGATCATGATACACTAATCAAATTTCTGCCATCTTGAAGACCTTTAATTTAAGTACAAACAATTCCATAATTCAACATCACTATGATTATCCAATACACCAAATTTCGAGGACCAAGACAACACTTTATTCCATAAAAATATCCAAAAGTTTTGCAAGCATAAATGCTGAAATGGTCTCCACATACAATTCTATCTCATGCTCACAAAGATATACATTACCACTTTATCAACAATTAGGTACAATTCTCACTCCATGCTAACCTAACTAGTATTAAAATAAACATGAAAATTTTTCATGTTGATCACTCGTTCTGGAACTACTAAGGTGTGGCTTTCTATGGTGAACTTCTTGCTTGGTGCACATATCCCATCCTTTTGGTTTCTAATTCTTCATTTCCGCAATCTGAAATAGTTAGGGGAAAATATGTATGAGTAAACTAGCCCAGTAGGAGTTACATCACAAGGTGCGGGAAAAAGTCCAAATGATTACCTTTTTAAGTAAGCAGAAATTCAAGAACAACAAATAGGATTTCATGTATGAACAAGAAGCATGATTATAACAAATCAAGAAATGCATTTTGCAGAATTCCAAGTCAAATCATGCCGCTATCAGAATAATTCAAGGGTATTATCATGCCATAAGATCAGTATGGAATTCATGTAAGATTCCAACCAGTACATATCAAAAGATCTACACTGGCCATTTTACAAGCAAATCAAACTTATCAAGTCAAGCAAGCAACCGTATCAAGTCAAATAAGTCAACACATGACTTAATCTTAACATGCAACAAGAGGCACTTTCAAATCTTGAAAATCATATTAGTGTCATGCCGCCACCACAAGTCCATACTACCATGGTTAATAAGTACGTTGACGTGCTCCTGCCTAGGATCGGACAGGGCCTTTATATTTGTACAGGCATGAGGTCAGGTGGACCAAAGTCCCAATTAGTAGTGCCGATTTCAAGAGTATCATGGCCATTACAACCAAGAAGGGTAGAGTTTTAGGATGTCATAGAAGCCAAGAACATATGCTCAGATAAAGGAACATCAAGAGTATAGGTTGACAAGAATTCAAGAAAGCATGATAGATCATATCAAGCCATGCCAACGAGATCAAGTGGGTTCCTATACATTTTTCGTGATTTATGATTCAAAGGCAATCAGACTCAAGGATGGAGATTAGTTGATTCATAGAGGAAGCAATAATCATGATAATTAGGAGCCATTAGAATAATCTACACATTATTACAACTTTTTGACACATGTCAAGTACTTGGTCATTGTCTTATCAATTGCTCATTTATGGGGCAGATTACAAGGCTGTAGAAGTGCCATAAAGAGGCCAACGAATTGGTGCTCGAAGTGTGCAAGAGAGAGGGCAGTCGAATTGTACAAGGGAGAGCAGTCAATTTGAGCCTAAACATGAAGGAAGAAGGGTCTTTGGATAACACAAGGATGCATCAGACCGGATGATATTGATAGCAAGGTTTCAATGGTGGATAGAAAACTTAGACAAGTTTCCTCACAAAGATGTTGTTGGAACCTCACATGATCAGACTTGAAGGTTGCAATTCTAGTTTAAGGGTTCCAGAAATGCATGGGTTCATAGAAAAATCGAAGGGGATCCTATCTGGGAAGGGTAAAGGAAATCTAGGCATATTTCCTAGGAACAAGGGTCATGCTCCTTAAGAACAAGCAGAAACAAGGAGAGTTGTGTGATGGTGTGAGGGGGAGGGAGTCCTAACACACTATTGCTCAGACATTAAGCAAATCAGAGGTGACCAACTAGGTTTATACCATAGAAAATCCAAGGATGATTAAAACATGAATAAGCATTTTTTTTTTTATTTGTGCACGAGAAAACCTACATTTTTGTGTTGCTCCTTCTGATCCAAACTCCTAAGGTTGCAGAAGAGGCCAAGAAGATCTTCTTAAGCTCCAGCTTGTACAGATCGAGGCAGTAATCCATGGATCTCCAAGATCCCAGCTTCCGGTTCGTCCCTTCAACTCCAGCAGGTCTCTTTCATGGATGAGCAGAAGAGTGTCTCTCAATCTCCAAGGGTTTTAGCAAAACCAGAAATGGCATCGGGGTCAACCTAAGAAGGTCTCATGGTGTCTATATAGGGCCCTTGTCCCAACTAAAGACCTTGTTCTTTACTTTCCAAGAGTGTTCATGGGGTCAGGAGAACATGGCCACACATGAGCCTTGGGGACATACCTAACCCATGCCTTGCCATTCCTAACTTTTTACTTTGTTTGGGCAAAAGACAGATAGTCACATATCTATCATGCCTTTGGCCATACTCCTTGTGTATGGACCTCAAATTATGTTCATATTATGTTTATTTAAATTTGTGCATAGGGTATTTACTTATTTTCTATACATTGTATGTTTATTTATTTATGTGCATGTGTTTGTTTGATGTATTTTAGTTCTATCTGAAATCCCTGGTTAATGTCAACATCACCTGATGTTAACATCAAGTTGACAGCAACTTGTGTGTCGTTGACTTCATGACCAGAGGATATAGACATCCAGATCGATTGACGTCTACTTCCTGTTAACAGCAGCAAAGTGGTCATTTACTTCTCTGGTTATGTTTACGATTCCAAATCTAAAACAACTGTGTTTTCTCTGGGATCCAACTAGGAAACCCAATCCCAACGGTTGGTAACCCTAATGCTAGGCGCACCCCGACTCTTAACCCTATAAAACTTAGAGATTTCGGCTAGGTTAGGTTCTTTGGTTGAGAGGAAAAGCTAGGGTTCGGTTGTGAGAAAAACCAGACTTTTGCAAGGCTGGATCTGGCATTTAAGAGCTTCTTTCGTTGATCTTCTTCGACTAGAAGGTACTCTTGGTGGTGAAGAAGCTTCCCCGACTCCGGAGAACCATCTGCACAAACAGGAAGATCGGATTTGGAGTTGGAAGTGACACCTTCTTGGATTGGCCAAGGAGGGCTTCATCGCAAAATTCAATCTTTAGAGATTTTATTCTAGGCAAGTAGCTGAGGGGTATCATCCCTAGACATGTCCCCTAGGTTCTAGGTATTTTTATGGATTTTATTTCGTGTCTTGGAACCCCTAATTCTCTCTTTTATTTGAGTTCGGTCTACACTTTCTGTAGACAGGAGGTTGACGGAAACCTTGTTGCCGCCAAGTTCCTGAGTTGACGGCAACAGAGTGTGCCATTAACCCACCTTGACGGCGAGGCCCTTGCTGCCAAGTTGTTCTGTTTTCACAGAACTGTGTTTGTCATGTCTGTGTGATAATTTCTGGATGTCTGATCATGCTGTAAAAATTGTGAATGTTCAGGTACTGTCTTAGGGCCAACTCATGTTTTTCAGTCGAAATTCTGATAATGCTTTTATTTAATATAATTTCTGTTATGGTGAAATATGCATGTTTTCACATTGTTTAATTCTGAATAAATAGTTTTACTGCATGTTTTGGGTACAAAGAATTTTCATGATCTTTGGGTTACTGTTCACATGTTTTAAACCTATTAGAACTGACTGTTTTACTATCTATCATGTTAAGTGGAATATTATGCTAAATTCGCATGAAATCAGCTTAGAAGGTTAAAAATAGTTTTACTTTTGTAAAAAAATCTGAAAAATTAGACATATGACATATTACATGTGTAGATTCTGTAGTTAAAATTTGGAACTATTTTCACATTAGTAGATACTGTTTGTTTTAACAAGGGTAATTAAGCCATGTTAAGTATAATTGATTAAGAGCATGTAAATTCTAGTGTTTAGCAGCATTTAGCTACTGTTATGACTAATTTGTCACTAAGAAATAGTCATGTTAAGTTCTGTAACCTGAAGTATGTATGTTTTATTAAAGTGTATGTGAATGGCTAAAGAGTACTGGTAAGTGAATGAAACCATGTGATTAAGTGAGATAATGTGTAATATGTGCCGAAATTGACACTACTACCATAGAAAGCTGTGGAGCCGTACTATAGAAAAGTCCCTATGGGAAGACTCATTGTGTATGTGATATCCTGTGGGGATCAGGATGAAATCCAAGAGGTGGACAAGTACCACTGGTTAGGGTGGAGAGGGCTTCTCCCGGTTCTACGCAGTTACCAAGATTCATCACTATATTTGCTAGGTGACGGGTATGTGTTATGTAAATGTGTGTCCTTCTTTATGGTGGTTTGAACTATGTGTCACGACAAATTAAAGTGTAAAAGTGTAAAATTGTGCAATGTGATCATGTGATAGTATTGTGTAAATCTAATACCATGTGAAAAGATGTGAAACCATGTGAATGTGATATGTTTATGTTAAAATAACAAGCAAAAGATGTGAATATGTGTCATAAAAGTATGTGAAAAATGTTAGATATCATGCTAGGATTGTTAGTTACTATGTGCTTAATTCCATGATCTAATTGTGTAGAATTGTGAAATGATATGAATAGAAATTGAAACCATGAATCATGATATATATTATGTGTAGAAAGCATTCTATAGGTTATTCATGGATATTTGTTTAATTGACATGAAGCATGTGCCATGTATTTCTCTTATTGTTTAAAAGAATAGCATGTATGTGATATGTGTAAGGATGTGCCTTTAGGTTGCTTGCTGCATCTTTTGGTAGACTCATACTTGCTTTAACATATAGGTGAGATTGGTGTCCCCATGCTAGAGGAGGACATAGTGAGGAACGACTCCGAGCGAGAGGAGTAGCTGCACTTGTGGAGATTGTTTCCCAGTTTACACTTTCTTTCATTAGTATGTGAACATTGACATTATGATATGGACTTATATAATTGTGGACATTTGTTATTCACATTTGCTACTATATAGACTGTGGAATGTGTGATGATGATGGAATAAAATTTATCTTTTATTTCTGTTGTACTCCTTGTTATTTATGTACATCTCGACCTATTACATTGTGTTGGGTAAATGTCCCACTATGACAGTGCCCTTTATATCGATGTAGATAGGTATAATCATACTGGTATAAAGAGGGTCATTACAGAGATTGGTGTCAGAGCCACAGGTTGAGATTGTACATGAATATGTCATCATCTAGACAATATTTCAAAGTCTTTATAGAATTAGTCTATATATGTGGAAAATATCTAATAATGAATCAAAGATAGTTAAGAAAATGGTTAGGACTAAGTAACTTAGATTCTAACTAAGTTAATTGTTTTACAGGCTATTGCGAGCCGTGGTAGACATGGTGCTCAGGCTCAGGAGGACGAGCATAGGCGTGAGGAGAGGGGTGAGAAGTAGGCCCCAGCACCCCAGGGTCCCACGGTACTCCCTCCACCACCACCTGTGGATTACAGCATGTTCATGCAAGGCCTGGTTCAGGCAATGTAGACCTAGGCACAGACTCAGGCGGCACTGTAGGATCAATTGCAAGCACAGGTTAGAGTTGTTAAAAAGGGAGTAGTCTGTTTTGTTGAATGCATGATTGTTTATGTGTTGCTTATGCATTGTTTAATGTCTCAGGCTCAAGCTCCAGCTCCAGTTCCTCAGGAGCATGGCCATGGTGGTCTGTCCATCATGGAGAGGTTTAAGAGAATGGCTCTGCCTTCTTTTAAGGGTTGAGTCAGCCCCTCTTGGCAGATAGCTGGATGAGGGAAGTGGAGAAGATCTTCTGGGCCATAAGGTGTGCGGAAGAGGACAAAGTCAGCCTGGCTACTTACATGCTATAGGTACTTAAAGTATATGGATTTGTGTAAGGTTAAGGTTTTGTTTAGATGGTGCTTATGGGTTGTGTTTTGCAGGAGAGAGCCGATGTTTGGTGGGCCTCTGTACTACGTACCAGGTACGAGGATGGTGCCATTGAGGTGACTTGGATCGAGTTCACGAGGCTATTTCAGGCCAAGTTTATCTTCGAGCACATCTAGGACAAGATAGAGCAGGAGTTTCTCTCTCTTACTCAGGGATCCATGACTGTCTTTGAGTATGAGGCCAGGTTTGCTGAGCTTTCCAAATATGCTCCTCATATAGTGGCTAATGAGCACAGGAAGGCCATGAAGTTTGCACTTAGGTCGAGGTTAGTTGCTTTTGACCACCGCACCTTGGACGAGGCTCTTTGCGCAGCATGCAGGTAGGAGTGCGAGATGGATCAGTACTTAGAGGAGAAGAGGGCAGCTCAGAAGAGGTCAGTGCTGCCTTTCAAGAGGTAGAACAGGAAGAAGGCAGTGTAACAGTCACCCCAGCGTCCAGTGGCGGCTTCGAATCAGCAGGTAGTTGCACCACAGTCACCCAGCTTCAGGCCCAGGGACAAGAAGATGTGTCCTCACTATGGAATGGCACACGGCGGCACCGAGTGTTGGAAGCTAGTAGGGAAGTGTCTCATATGTGGCAGCACCGAGCATCAGATCTGAGATTGCCCCAGACTCCAGCATAGTGCTTAGAGAGGAGCGTCAGCCCCAACAGTGGTAGCGGAAACAGTGCCAGTGACAGGGAGACCAGGAAGACCTCGGGCCCAAGCACATGTGTTTGCACTAGCACGAGAGGACGCAGAGCAGGCCGAGAACATCACAGAAGGTATGGTTCTAGTCATGGGTGTGCATGCTCGGTGTTATTTGATACGGGTGCCACACACTCATTTATTTCTGAGCGGTTTGCCAAGAAGTTAGTAGTAGAGTATGGAGTGGAGGCAGAGGAGTTAGAAGTCCCTTTGTCAGTGCACACACCGGCAGGTACGATAGCGACAGGAAGTGCATTCCATCCATACCTATGTGCATTTAGGACCGAGGCTTATTTGGGTGCTCCTACTTACTCAAGATGAAGGACTATGATTCCATACTTGGTCTGGATTGGCTTGAGGAGCACTATGCCTTGGTGGCTTGTAGAGGGAAGAAGATTACTTTCCATATACCTAGTGAGGATGAGTTCTCACATCCGTTACCAAGGAACTTAGTGGGAAGGTTTGTGCTCTCCGCCATGAAGGTGATGAAGATGGTGAAGAAGGTTGTGACGCTTTTCTTGCCAGTGTGGTCTTAGTCCCTAAGGCCGATCAGTCACCGACCCTTGAGTAGATTGAGGTAGTGTAGGAATTTCTAGATATGTTCCCTAACGATTTGTCTGGATTGCCACCAGCAAGGGAGATAGAGTTCACTATAGAGTTGCTTCTAGGCACCTCTCCTATCTCTAAGGCTCCATATCGGATGGAACCTGTGGAGTTATCCGAGTTGAGGAAGCAGTTGCAGGATCTACTAGATAAGGGATTCATTTGCCCTAGTGTGTCACCATGGGGCGCACCTGTATTGTTCGTGAAGAAGAAAAATGGTTCCCTCAGGCTATGCATTGATTACACAAAGCTCAACCGGGTGACAGTGAAGAATAGGTATCCCTTACCGTAGATTGATGATTTGTTCGATCAGCTGCAGAATGTATCAGTATTTTCCAAGATAGATCTGCAGTCCGGCTACCATCAGTTGAGAATCAAGGATGAAGATGTGTCCAAGACTGCTTTCAGGACTCGTTATGGGCACTATGAGTTTCTTGTGCTTCCATTTGGTCTGACTAACACCCATGCAGCGTTCATGGATCTCATGAACAGGGTGTTTAGACCATATTTGGATAGCTTTGTTATGGTGTTCATAGACGATGTATTAGTCTATTCTCTTGATGAGGCTACACACCGTGAGCATCTAAGGATTGTTCTAGAGGTTCTCCGAGAGCACAAGCTGTATGCTAAAGTTCAACAAGTGTGACTTATGGATGCGCGAGGTTCATTTCCTTGGGCATGTTATCTCAGGTGCTGGAGTTGCTGTTGATCCGACTAAGGTTCAGGCTGTGTTAGAGTGGGAGACTACAAGGACACCATTGGAGATCAGGAGTTTTCTTGGCTTAGCAGGCTATTACAGGCGATTTATTGAACACTTTGCCTCTATCGCAGCACCTTTGACTAAGCTAACGAGGAAGGGTGTGGAGTATGTGTGGTCTGATGATTGCGAGAGTAGTTTCCAGTTGGTGAAGGCGAGGCTTACATCTGCACCCATTTTGATCTTTCTGAGTGCTGCAGAGGGTTTTTCTATCTACACTGATGCTTCTCAGGTAGGCCTTGGCTGTGTGTTGATGCAGCATGGTAAGGTAGTTGCCTATGCTTCTCGCCAGTTAAAGGAGCATGAGCGTAACTATCCAACCCTTGATTTGGAGTTAGCAGTTGTGGTTCATGCATGGAAGATCTAGAGACACTATCTTTATGCTGTCAAGTTCGAGGTGTTCACTGACCACAAGAGTCTGAGGTATCCTTTCTCTCAGAAGGAGTTGAACCTGTGGTAGAGAAGATGGATAGTGTTTCTCAAGGACTACGACTTCGAGCTCCAATACTATCCAGGGAAGGTGAATGTCATGGCATATGCGCTCAGTAGGAAGAGGTCATTACTTCGGCAGGATTGGAAGATGCTGGAAGATGCAACATGTGCTATGACTGAGTTATAGAGCCACAGTCGTGTCAAGCTTTCGTGGCTCAGTTGTCTATCCGATCCACGGTTCTGGACGAGGTGATCGAGCAGTAGAGAGCTGATCCTAGGCTTCAGGAGATGGTGGGCAAGGCTGGCATTGCTCATGATGAGGACAGTGTTATTAGATTTCAGCACCGAGTTTGTGTCCCTGATGTTTTAGATGTTCGTGAGCGAGTACTGCCAGAAGCTCACAGATCGAGGTTCTCCATTCATCCATGCAACACCAAGATGTACCAGGATTTGAAGAGATCTTTCTGGCCTTCTGGCATGAAGAAGGATCTGGCCGAATTCGTGTCCAGGTGTTTAGTGTGCCAACAGGTAAAGGTCAAGCATCAAAGACCATCGGGCCTTATGCAGAAGATGGAGATACCTGTATGGAAGTGGGAGGCAATCACCATGGATTTTGTGACAGGTTTGCCTAGGTCAGCCAAGGGCAATGACTCGATTTGGGTGATTGTAGATCGTTTCTTGTAGCACCCCAGAAAATTTAATTCAAAGTAAATGGAAATAAATAATTTCCATAACATCATAGTATTTAAAACATACGTATCATTATCGTATGTGCTAAAACACATCGAAAAATTCCGTAAAAATTATAAAACAACCCCAAACATTATTACTAAATGTTTCACAAAGAAATTTGTGCCAATAAAAATTGGATTAGTCAAGTTTAAAGTGTTTTGCGACTTATTATCGTGATTCATAAATAAGTCAAAAAATCATTATCACACATACTTGGATGAGTCGAAAAATTAAATAAAAATCATATATGGACTTCAAATAATATCCTCTAATGCCCCATAAATAAATTTGGGTCATTAAAAATCATTTGGGTTAGGTTCAAGAATTATTGTGACCAATTATCCAAATTAGGAAACAAGTCGGAAAATCGTTAACACGAAAACACGACGCAATGATAAATTCAATAAAAAGGTTGGGGAGACGTCCAACATTGTATATTGATGACCCATTATCATAATTGGGCCATCGGACCTCATATGACCCAAAAATCAAATGAAGCAAGAAAATGCATGGAAATTCGTAACCATAAATACATTGAAATTAGAAAGTGGTAATTAGGGTTTAATTGGGATGCAATCATGCATTCTTGGCAACCCAAACTCATGCCTACCCACCCATGGAGGTTGCTTGATGGCCAAGACTCTCTAATGGAGGGAGAGATCTTCAAATTATAGAAAGACATAAGCCAATCCCGCAACCCTTCTTTCCTTGTTGCATTAGGACTCCTAAAACCCATAGATGCTTAAATACTCTTCACCCAAACTGTAGGGACGAGTTTAGAACTTGCTGGGGTTGTGTGGAGGAGCTCTTGGTGGCTGAGGAGCTGTGGAACGACCACAAGAAGCTCATCTTCTTCCCCGTTCGTCTGCTGCGACCTGCACAAACCACCTTTTTGGAGTCGAGCTAAGGTAGGCCAAACCTAAATCCCATCATGCAAGGCTTATACCCCTGGAAAGAGGGTCGAGTCTACTTCCTAACCCAAGTGGAATGCCCAAATTCCATGCAGTATACACGAGTATTAAGGGTTCTACAAACAGTGGTCTGAACACGGGATTTCTGAAGAATTAATCTTCATCAACCCAAAAGGTAGGTTTTATCAGGCCAAACCTTAACATATCATATACCAATGTGTAGAGCATCAAGTTAACTTTCATTTCCCACTGGTTTCATCGAATTTCATTTAGTAGATTTTGAATTATAAGCATTTTGCCAAAGTCGTGCACTGTTAGGGCTTATCGGGTTCTTTGTATGTTGCATGTGATTCCGGACTGAATAAGAGTAAACTCATAACATGAAAGTTATTCAACTAGTTGTCCTCGTCAGGTTTTATGTTGAACATTTTGTCTAAACCACATTAGTTAGAAAGTTATATGCATGGTAAGAGGGTTGCTACATGAAACTACGTCTTCAGGTTACACTTGTCTTCTACATGGAGTTTGACTTGATTAAAGCCTATCAAAACCCTCAGTATTTTCTAATTCCAATTTACTGGAAGCACCTTTGCATGTCTAGGCTAGTTTAAAACTGGTTTCGTTATTTTTCATACCCTATACAAATTGTTCTCTATTTTAGAATCACCTTGTGTCAATATAAGGCAGTTCTGGACCGTAATCCAAGAACATGTCCTTTCTCTGTCGACGTCAGGCATAGACCCTGTGAAGGCGATGGCCCGATAGGCCGCGTTCTGGGGTCTTGTCACGACAGCACCCACCGTCGCATTCTGAAAGCGACGAAGCGCTTTGTCCCAACTTTGCTGCCTGATCTGACCGCCCCGTCGCGTTCTTCACATCACCTTGTCGCGTCCTGGTCCTGACCCGTCGCGACCCTTACTGGGGTCTGTCGCGACCTGTCCCCGGGCCTGACATCCCTATCGCTTTCCTTATATGTACCTGTCACGATCTCAGGATTTTGCATTAAACCCCCACTTACTCTCTTGCAAACCTAACCGCTATACCCGAGGTCTGGTTAATGTGATATTTAGTGTGTAATTCACATGTTTTGGGTCTGATCAATGCATGGTGGTTATTTTAATGGCTTAAAAGTGTTAAACCCATTTAAAAAGCTTTAAGTACACAAACATTATTCTAACTGCTTTCTTAATGACGTGACTATTCAGGTGACTTTTGATTAACTCTTCGAACTGTTCTAGCTTCTTAAATGATGAATTGATATCTTAAAAATCATGAAATCCATGTTTACTTAAGTGCATAGTTTCACTTCATGCTATCATGTTAAAGTGTTTTTCGCGAGTTTGGGACCGATGGTTTGTGAATTGAAACACGCGTACCGCACTACACACTCGCACTGTTAGGCAGCCCTTTCTGAGGAAATTGGAAACTCTCTACCGGTCATTTTGAATCGGTAGACTAGAGACCTTTTCACCAAGGCATCCGTAAATCTCCTCTGACCATGGATTCCCACATGGCCGACGAGTTGGTTGTACCATTGAAGTTCCCTGGAGATAGCGCGCACTTCCTTTTGTCTTCTTGTTCTCGTGAGTGTGATTTACAATCTAGACCAAAGCCATTAATGTAAAGATTGAACTAAAGTATAAATCGTACCGTTATGCTGCCGAATTTATCTCTTGACCATTGTTATCAATTGAAAATCATGTTCAATTACTTATTACTTGTTCCCATCATCATCATGAACATGACATTACACATGCTTACTTATTGAAACTCTCATGGCCATTATTAATGACTGTGGGTATCTACATTTAAAATTTTACATGAGATTGTTGTCAGGGCACGGCGTGTGTCCAAGGGCTCCAGTCTAGCCCCAATGACGGAGAGTCATAAATATACTGTTAACCATGGGGTATAATGATTACTGGCGTTGCATCTACGCTGGGAGTCTTGTTTGATTGTTGAATGATAGATACAACAACCACATACACGTGTCCTGGTGTACATTCTTGATGGATCTTTTCTTGGTGTACATTAGTGTCTATGTGCTGGATTAGTGTTACTTGATTGTGCTCGTACATTCTTGCTTGCTTGCTTGTGTGATATGGCCATCCTGCAATTTATTGCAATTTACATGATATCTTGCGTGCTTGTTACTTGCCTCACTCTTGACAACATATTGCTCGTTATGTTCTTGCTCTATCATGATCACTCTATATCTAGCTTGTTTCATGCATCATGTTTTAATCTGTTACATTCGTACTTGCATATCATGACATTCATCATGCTTACCTAGTTCTAAATTGCTAATCACTTATATCATTGCCCGCATGTTGAGATATATATCCTACTGGGCTAGTTTGCTCATCCCCTACTTTTATCCAATCTAGGTGACTATGAAGTCCAAGAGGAAGAGCAAGCCGAGGATGGGAATGCGTCTGAGTAATGAGCGTTCCAACTATGAGGCATGTTATAGTAGTTTACTTCGAGTGTTAGTACCTTGTAGTAGGAAGTGAGGAATAAGTGTAATTTTCCCTCTTATTGAGTCTTAGTCCTGTACAAGTTTCCATTTTTAATACAATTGGATACAATTTATATTGAGTTCAACATTTGGGCCCTATTGTGATGTTGTGTTGATACACATTTAGTCTGTGCTAGCTAGAGGCTTATTTGCCGACTATTCACGTCTCGAAATATCGACTCGAATTATTTGAACTAATATCCACTGCGTAATTTCTCGAGACATGATAGTTTAGTTGTATCAGAGCCTAGGAACACCAAATAGGAGGTATGTCTCAGGAATAGGAGATACCTATGGAACCTAGGTCATGGAAATTAAATATAGTACCTGGTGAGAATGGGTAGAGACTGGGAATATGTTAGAAAGAATTAAACACTCCTACCCATTGACTCTTATAATGTATCTAGAGACATTAATTGGTTTCCATCCTTTTCTCAGGAACCCTCATAACACTCTCACTCAACTGCAATGGCTCGCAACCAGTGGCAAGATATGCAAGACACTGTGGCTGGACTTACTCAGGCCCTGCAAAATGTAGTTCACGCTGGAAATCAGGCTGCAGCTGTAAGGAATGGAGCCGGTGATCTGCACCACAATTTTAGGGGTTTAAACCCTCCTCGTTTCTCTGGGTCCCCTGACCCAGATGAGGCAGAGAATTGGCAAGAGGAGACAGAAAGGATTTTCCAAGTAATGCAATGCACCAATAGAGAGAAAGTGGTACTGGCCACTTTCCAATTTACTAAAGATGCTCGAGCATGGTGGAAGGCCACCTCGGCCCACCTACAAAATGTAGCTGAACTAGAGTGGGCCGGATTCCTGGAGATATTCCAGGGAAAGTATTTCTCTGAGAGAGTCGAGGAGAAGAAGGCAGTAGAGTTTGCTGCACTAAGACAGAAAGGGATGACCGTGGCTGAGTATGAGGCTCAGTTCGCGCGTCTTGCTGTGTATGCCCTACACCTGGTGGGAACTAAAAGACTTAAGGCAAATCAGTTCATGGATGGGCTCAGGCCCATGTTCATTGAAAGGCTCGGACCACACAATATTCAAACTTACACCGAGATGGTCCAAAGAGCTCAGCTGGTAGAAGACACCATGGCCAAAGTGGAGGGCATGAGGGGCAAGGACAACTCCAAGCCGGTCTTCATCAAGAAGGGAGCACCTAATATTGCTCCAACCTTTCGTAACAACAACGTCCACAACAACAACAAGAGGCCGAATGCCGGAAGAGATGCTGCGGGGGACAAAAGAGTCAAAATGGAAGGTAGGCAGTCAGCGGAGAACTACAAATTCTGTGATAAACCAGGACACCGAGCTGAGGAATGCTGGAAGAAGCTCGGGGCATGCTTGAGATGTGGTGGTCGTGACCATCGTATTCCTGACTGTCCAATGATGAAGGACCAACCAGGTAGAGCTCAGAATGTACCACGACATCAGGGATGCCTTAATGCTGTCATAGAAGCTAACCTACCTGAGGAAGGGGGTATGGTGGAAGGTACCATTTCCATACACTCTCAACCTGCATTTGTGCTTATTGATACTGGAGCTCCTTATTCATTTATTTCCACCACATTTGTTGCAACTCTACCTGTCAAACCTGTACCCTTGAAATCCAAGATCACTGTAGCCTCTCCACTAGGCTCAGAATCTGAACTCACTCACTACTTGCTGAAATGAGAGACTATAATTGGAGGGCACAATCTCCCTGCCGACCTTATCTGTTTAGACATGAAGGGTTATGATGCCATTTTGGGTGTCGATTGGCTAATTGAATATGATGCCGATGTAAATTGCCGCCATAGGAGGGTCACTTTTAGAAGACCAAACCTTCCAACTCTATCACTACTTGGCACCCGTTATCACAAACACCCTATCTTGATATCCTCCTTAAAAGCTTCTAAGCTGATCAACCAGGGTTGTGATGCTTTCCTAGTTTCCGTTTTGGCAACTGAAAAGAAGAAACCAATCCTAGAAGACATTCTGATAGCTAGGGACTATCCTGATGTATTTCCAGAGGAATTGCCTGGCATACCACCTTAGCGGGAGGTAAACTTCACCATTGAGTTACTCCCTGAGGCAGCCCCTGTTTCAAAAGCTCCGTATCGCATGTCCCCGGTTGAATTGTAGGAGTTGAAAAGACAGATCCAAGAGTTTCTAGATCAGGGTTTTATCAGGCCTAGCACATCCCCGTGGGGAGCGCCAAAGCTATTTGTCAGAAAGAAGGATGGGACAATGAGGCTATGCATTGATTACCGTCAATTAAACCAGTTGACAATAAAGAATAAGTACCCATTGCCCCGCATCGACGAACTGTTTGACCAGATCTCCGGTGCCCAATATTTCTCCAAGATAGATCTAAGATTAGGCTACCATCAACTAAGAATAAAAGAGGAGGATATTCACAAGTCTGCGTTCCGGAGTAGATATGGTCACTATGAGTTCGTGGTCATGCTGTTTGGTTTAACAAATGCCCCAGCAACTTTCATGGAACTTATGAACAATATTTATAGGCAATACTTGGACCAGTTTATAGTGGTGTTCATTGATGGCATCCTTATTTACTCCAAATCCAAAGAAGAACATGAAGAACACTTGAAGGTTGCTCTGCAAGTGCTCAGAGATAACCAACTCTATGCCAAACTTAGTAAGTGTGAATTCTGGATGGAGGAAGTGTCCTTCCTTGGTCACATCATATCCAAGGAGGGAATCTCCATGGATCCATCTAAGGTGGAGGCGGTAAGGAACTGGGAAAGGCCGACAACGGTGTCGGAGATTAGGAGCTTTCTGGGGTTAGCCGGTTATTATCGTCACTTCATTAAAGATTTCTCAAAGATAGTTGTACCATTGACCAGGATTACCAGGAAGGAGAATCCATTCGCATGGACTGATGAATGTGAAGAAAGTTTCAGGGCATTGAAAGAGCACCTTACCTCAGCACCCGTACTGACCCTGCCAGTTGCTGGGGGTAGTTTTGAAGTATACACCGATGCATCCGGGATCGGCCTTGGCTATGTGCTGATGCAAAATGGGAAAGTTATATGCTACGCGTCCAGACAATTGAAGAAGCATGAGGACAATTATCCTGTACATGATCTGGAGCTAGCTGTTGTAGTCTTCGCCTTGAAGATATGGCGTCATTACCTATATGGTGAGAAATTCATTGTGTTTTTTGACCATAAAAGCTTGAAGTATCTGTTATCTCAGTAGGACTTGAATATGAGACAGCGGAGGTGGTTGGAGTATCTCAAAGACTTCGACTTCACGATCCAATATCATCCAGAAAAGCAAATGCTGTAGCAGATGCTCTAAGTAGAAACCCAATGATCACATTGTCAAGTTTAATGGTAGACGAATGGAAGTTATTAGAAGACTTTGCCAAGTTAAATATTGATGCTGACATCAAAGAGAAGGGATGCTTTGTTGCTAGTGTTAGAGCACAACCCACACTATTGGAGGACATCACAACACTCCAAGACAATGACCCTGTACTTGTGGAGATTAAGGCTAATCTGGACCAGAGGCCGGATTTCTCATTAACTGAAGATGGAAGGCTATTGTTCCGGGATCGAGTCTGTGTACCCGACCATGCGGAGACAAAGAAAATGATTATGGATGAGGCTCACAAGACCAAATATACTATTCATCCTGGAACTACAAAAATGTATCAAGATTTGAAAAGAAGCTTCTGGTGGCCTAATATGAAGAGAGAGGTGGCGGAATATGTCGCCCATTGTTTAACATGTCAAAGGGTCAAGGTGGAACACTTGCGACCCGCAGGTAAACTCTAACCCCTAGAAATTCCGGCATGGAAATGGGAAGGTATAGGGATGGACTTTATTTTCGGACTACCCAAATCTAGAGGTGGATTCGATGGTATCTGGGTTATAGTGGACCGCTTAACTAAGTCGGCTCACTTCTTGCCAGTGAAGAATAAGTGGTCAGTAGATGTTCTAGCCGCATTGTATGTGAAGGAAATAGTCAGATTACATGGAGTACCATTGTCTATCGTGTTTGATAGAGACCCTTGGTTCACATCCCACTTTTGGAAAGGACTGCATTACTCCTTGGGATCTAAACTAAACTGTAGCACGGCTTTCCATCCACAGATAGATAGTCAGACAGAGAGAACCAACCAGGTCATTGAAGATATGCTTAGAGCATGTGTCCTAGATTTTGGAGGTAGCTGGCATGAACACTTATCTCTGGTGGAGTTCGATTACAATAATAGCTATCAAGCTAGCATTCAAATGGCACCATTTGAAGCACTCTATGGCAGGAGTTGCCGATCTCCAATATGCTGGTATGAAGTTGGCGAAAAATAAATGTTAGGACCAGAGATGATAAGGGAAACCACAAAGAAGGTAAAGCTAATTAAAGAAAGAATGGCAGTGGCGTAGCAAAGACAAAAGGCATATGCAGATAACAGAAGGGGAGACCTAGAGTTTCAGGTGGGTGAACATGTATTCTTAAAGGTGTCTCCAGGCCGTGGGATCAGGCGTTTTGGCATTAAAGGCAAGTTGTCACCAAGGTTTGTCGGGCCTTTCGAAATCCTTGAAAGAGTCGGCGAGGTGGCATATCGTCTCGTTTTGCCACCACAAGTGGACGGAATACACAATGTGTTCCACATATCCATGTTGAAAAAGTATGTACGAGATCCATGGCATGTCATAGAATACAAGCTTCTGGAATTCAACAAAGACGGAACATATCAAGAGAAGCCAATTAAGATCGTGGACTGGGAACTGCGCCAACTAAGGAACAAGGTTATTCCACTAGTAAGGGTTAGATGGAATCAACGCATGGATGGGGACGACACGTGGGAAACCGAGGAAGCAATGCGCAAAAGATACCCGGAGTTATTCACAAGTAAGTACGGCTCACTTGTACAATAGTTTTCTATACATGAATTTGGGGACCAAATTCTCTTAAGTGGGGGAGGGTGTAGCACCCCGGAAAATTTAATTCAAAGTAAATGGAAATAAATAATTTCCATAATATCAGAGTATTTAAAACATACGTATCATTATCGTATGTGCTAAAACACATCGGAAAATTCCGTAAAAATTATAAAACAACCCCAAACATTATTACTAAATGTTTCACAAAGAAATTTGTGTCAAGAAAAATCAGATTAGTCAAGTTTAAAGTGTTTTGCGACTTATAATCGTAATTCATAAATAAGTCGAAAAATCATTATCACACGTACTTGGATGAGTCGAAAAATTAAATACAAATCATATATGGACTTAAAATAATATCCTCTAATGCCCCATCAAGAAATTTGGGTCAATAAAAATCATTTGGGATAGGTTTAAGAATTATTGTGACCAATTATCCAAATTAGGAAACAAGTCGAAAAATCGTTAACACGAAAACACGACGAACCGATAAATTCAATAAAAAGGTTGGGGAGACTTCCAACATTATATATTGATGACCCATTATCATAATTGGGCCATTGGTCCTCATATGACCCAAAAATCAAATGAAGCAAGAAAATGCATGGAAATTCGTAACCATAAATAAGTTGAAATTAGAAAGTGGTAATTAGGGTTTAATTGGGATGCAATCATGCATTCTTGGCAACCCAAATTCGTGCCTACCCACCCATGGAGGTTGCTTGATGGCCAAGACACTCTAATGGAGGGAGAGATCTTCAAATTATGGAAAGACACAAGCCAATCCCGCAACCCTTCTTTCCTTGTTGCATTAGGACTCCTAAAACCCATAGATGCTTAAATACTCTTCACCCAAACCCTAGGGACGAGTTTAGAACTTGCTGGGGTCGTGTGGAGGAGCTCTTGGTGGCTGAGGAGCTGTGGAACGACCACAAGAAGCTCATCTTCTTTCCCATTCGTCTACTGCGACCTGCACAAACCACCTTCTTGGAGTCGAGCTAAGGTAGGCCAAACCTAAATCCCATCATGCAAGGCTTATACCCCTGGAAAGAGGGTCGAGTCTACTTCCTAACCCAAGTGGAATGCCCAAATTCCATGCAGTATACACGGAGTATTAAGCGTTCTACAAAAAGTGGTCTGAACACGGGATTTCTGAAGAACGAGTCTTCATCAACCCAAAAGGTAGGTTTTCTCGGGCCAAACCTTAACATATCCTATACCAATGTGTAGAGCATCAAGTTAACTTTCATTTCCTACTGGTTTCATCGAATTTCATTTAGTAGATTTTGCATTATAAGTGTTTTGCCAAAGTCATGCACTGTTAGAGCTTATCCCGTTCTTTGTATGTTGCATGTGATTCCGGACCGAATTAGAGTAAACTCATAACATGAAAGTTATTCTACTAGTTGTCCTCGTTAGGTTTTGTGTTGAACGTTTTGTCTAAACTATTGAGCAACTACCTCTAAGAACCTCTATGAAATTTAATGACTTTCTTAGTCTTTATAAAACTATGTTTTTGCTATGACAAATCTTTAAATATATATTTTATACCACAGCTCTTTTTAACAGTATCCTCAAAATCTTCTAAGGCCTCAACTGTCTCTCAGCATACTGAATCCGACTGTCATATTCGACTCCTTCAGAATAGCAGTCAGAAATCGAATTTTTTCTAAGTCCACATCGTTTACATACCATTCGACTGATGACTTCGACTCTTACAGTCGAATGACTTTTTCTTTGTGATTTGACTGATGACTTCGACTCTTACAGTCGAATGTCTTTTTCTTTGTCATTCGACTGATGACTTCGACTCTTACAGTCGAATATCTTTTTCTTTGTGATTCGACTGATGACTTCGACTCTTACAGTCGAATGTCTTTTTCTTTGTGATTCGACTGATGACTTCGACTCTTACAGTCGAATGTCTTTTTCTTTGTGATTCGACTGATGACTTCGACTCTTACAGTCGAATGTCTTTTTCTTTGTGATTCGACTGATGACTTCGACCCTTACAGTCGAATGTCTTTTTCTTTGTGATTTGACTGATGACTTCGACTCTTACAATCGAATGTCTTTTTCTTTGTAATTCGACTGGTGACTTTTACAGTTGTATTCAATCGAATCTTAAATATTCTCACCTAGTAATCGAATCACCATGATCACTCGAGTCACACTCCAATCGACTCCTATTCACATTCAACTACACTGACAATTCTGCACTTGTACCTTTTATATTTGTCAGCTCTCTATTTTCTAAACTATATGAAGATCATCAAATCTAGTTTGATTATCTTAAGCAAAATCAATAGGAGGATTGTTGTATGCAAACTTTGAAGATTATTAATATATTTCTGACAGTATTTGACATGTCTGCTTCTAAATTAATTTTCATGTGCTAAACATGTTCTGAAAAAGTGTCTCCTTGAAATCCTCAGTCCTGATGTCCTACCTTGCCTTATTGTTAGCTTCACAAGACACATAGCATTTATGTAAAACTCAGACGCATGGCATCTGACCATCTCACCTACCACTGACAGACCCATACTTTAACTTTTTGTCTATCTGTCTGCTGTCTGTAATACTTGTGGGATACTAGGTTCCATACCTTATACTGAATTTTTCTTACTCACCTACCTCAAGGGTATGGAGATATGGTTTCTCTTGTGTCTTGTCCTTGCAACAGGCATTTATTGAGCATGTGTTCAGCATGCCTCTCCCTCAGCTACTTGCTACAAGAGCTTATCTTCTAGCTGTTAACAAAATGAAGACCTCGGGAAGAAGCATACTTGAAGGCCTATTGGACAAACTCTTCAAGAGTCAAAGGATCCCAGAATTCCTCCTCAAACGGCTATATTGTAAACGGCCACAAACCTCCAACGGTCATCCTCTCAAACAGTCATATTTTTGAAGATTATAAAAGGAGCTCAAGAGGAAAAGAAGACACACATAGAGATACAAATAGATCATCCTTGTAACATCCCATGTTACCATGACCAGTCGCCCTCCGTCAAGGGTAGCGACACCCTGTCTGTCGCCTTCTGAAGGCGACAGGGTGGTGGTCGCATTCTGCTTGGGAACGCGACGGCCAGGCTGTCGCTTTCTCTCTACTGCCAGCAACATGCGACTTTGTCGTTATTCTGTCTGAAGAGAGGTGACAAGTGTCAACCTGCGACAGTGGGAAGGTGACGGGTCCTCCGTCGCGACCTGGTGTTAGGCCTGCATGGCTGACACGTGGCGAGGTCGCAGGTCAGCTTGACCATTGACCAGGGGATAGCGACAGGATGTATGTCGCCTTCAATAAAGGAAGGCGACGCACCCCCTGTCGCTTTCTCATGTTCAAAGGTTTAAGTGCCCAAGCCGAGAGCACAAGCCCCAGTTCGTCTCCTTGCTTGGTGAAGGCTTCTCCTCCGGTGAACTGAGGCTTGGGGACTCCATGGGAGGCTTGGGAGGGAGGCCTTGGTGTTCCTTTGCATGGTAAGGTGTTTGTAGTTGTTTGTTCTTGTTCTCCCTTGTGTTCTCTCTCTCTCACTGTTCTTCCTCTCTCTCTTGGCATGCATGGATGCTCTTCAAGGGAGAGGAGGTGCTCAGTTCGTGGGAGGAGGTTCGTGGATCGCCGGAGCTCGGAGGTGGAGGGTTGCTAGCCTACGAGAAGGGCCCTTGAGGTTGGATCTTCATCTCGAGGTAGGGAACCCAAACCTTCCCCCTAGATCCACTTTCTAGGATCCTCACCTCTTCCAAGCCTAGAACTTGCATGCTAGGTTGTTTTCATGCTTTCGTTATGCATGTGTGATTGTGGTGGTTTGGGTGTTTCTCTTGCATGCAATGGGTTTGCCTTGAGGTTTGAGGGTTGTTCTTATGTTGAGTGAGATGCATGTGAGTGTAGGTTATTGTGCATGCTTGCTGGGGTTTCTAGAGGGTGGTTTGAGCTCTTTAGAACCATGTTTAATAGCCTACATGATCCCCTCCCCACGAATGTGTTTGTAGTGTGGTTAAGGCCTTGAAGAAGGGAGCCTCAGTGTGTTGCACCCTGGTAAAGTGACACCTTGGGTGTCACCACCCAGGTGGCGACACATCGATGCGTCACCTTCAGGAACTCCTGAAGGCGACAACATCTATGTCGCCTCCCTGGTGGCGACATGGGGGCCGTCGCCTTCTTCCTGTTTTTCGTTTCGGTTCCTGTTTCCCTTGCTGACCTGTCAGATTAGTGGAGCACCGACCTGGTCGCGACATGGCCTATGTCGCGACCAGACCAGTAGGGTTGCGCCGGCCTGGGTGTCGCCATCCTGATGGCGACACCAGGCCTGTCGCCATCCTGATGGCGACACCAGGCCTGTCGCCTTCTCAGTCAGAGAAGGGACTTGGCAACCTGCTCAGCGTCTTACTTCCGCTGCGACTCGGTTTTCTCGGCACCTGTGCTATTTCCTAGTACAGTGCTACTACTAGTCGTTCTCTCTTCGCCCGGTGCTAGGCACTTGAGGGCTTGTCCGCGAGACAGGTTGTTACCGTTACCTGGGACACCCGGTTCCCGCGCGTCTGTGTCAGAGGGTGTTGCTCCAGACGGCGGGGTTTGCTCGAGTCGTTGACTCTGGTAGCAGTAGGGGAAAACAGTGGGACAGTGATGTAGTCGTTTGTGGAGCTCTCTTAGCTGAGACTGGGACGCCGGTAGTGTGTGACTCGTACGACGCAGTTCAGCTAGTCCGTTCTCACTGCCTCACTCTACGTGGTTCCGGTACCACCTAGAGGTGTCAGGCGTGGGACCGTAGTCCGGCCAGACTACGGCAGTTTGTGGTTACTTGTGGTTCCGCGTCTCACTCCGACGGGAGGCGTCAGACACGGACCGTTGGTCGAGGGTAAGACGCGTGGCGCACCTGTCCAGCTGACTAGAGTAGTGTACTGTAGCTAGTGTGCTTGTCCAGGCAGTTCGTTGTCTATGTTTACAGCTGGGTTCTTGTGGTGCCTTGGTTTACACGGGTTTTCCGGTCCTGCCGAGTGGCTTAGACCGACGACTGTGTAGTTTCTTTTACGCTTCCGCACTTTACTCTGTTTAGTAGATTAGACTTTACTACTTTATTTAATTATTGCTCTAGTCTATTTATGCTTGTGGAACCAGTGGGAGATTGGTAGTCCCTACTGGGCTTCTTCGTGAAGCTCACTCCCTGTTTTGTAGGTGAGACTTCACAGCAGTTCCCTCCGCGGCGTAGTGAGGAGACGGGCCCGCAGTAGCTGGCGTCTCTAGTGGCAGTGTTTCCCCAGTCTGTACTTCACCCTCGGGGTATGCCCCTAAGGGACGTGTTATTCCTTTTCCGTTCTGCACTTGTACTTTTACTACTTTGGGACTTGTACTAGACTTGCACGTTGTGTTAGACTTCTTCTTGCACTAGTTGGTACATCTTTAGTACGTTTGTCTTTACTTACTTTCCGTCACATATCTCGTTAGACCGATCTGTTAGCCCTTCCGGGTCTCCGGACCCGTGGGCGGCGGTGCCGACGGTCGGATCCTTGGTGGGAACCGGGGACCCGGGCGCCGGGGCCGTTACAGTGGTATCAGAGCAAGGGGTCTATCAAGACTTGTGGTGGAAATGAGTAATGACGTAAAGTCCCTTAGGAAGTATAAGTGAACACTACTAGCCGTCAGAGTCTTAAGTGTCATTAACTAAGTCTGGTTGTTTTGCAGATCATGCCTCCACGCACTCGTAGGCAGGCTCATAACTTGGTGGAGCGTCAAGAGACCGAGTCGGACAGTTTGGTTGCTGCCGAGCAGGTGCTGTTCGGTGCTCAGCCCCAGCAGTTCGAGCAGCCAGACGACCCATTGCCGTAGGGAGGACCGCAGCAGCAGCAGGGGCAGCAGTGGTATCCACCTGCACCCCCGCCGGCCGTCATGGAGCAGTGGTGGAGAGCGATGTTTCAGGGTCCGTGGCAGTACCCGCCGCAGCAGCAGTACCAGCCGTACCAGCAGATGCCAGCAGGAGGTCCGCAGTTTGCAGAGATGGCAGCAGAGGAGCAGCCACCACCGACCCCGCAGGCAGCACCGGTTCAGCCACAGGTACCACCCGTAGTTCAGCAGCAGACTCCAGCAGCACCACCTGAGGACCGCACCGTGCTTCTGGAGAGGTTCCTTCGTCTTCGACCTCCTACGTTTGCAAGCGACCGCGATCCGGATAGAGCAGAGAGTTGGGTCCATGAGCTCGAGCGCACCTTCGAGACCATGGACTGTGCAGAGTTGGATCAAGTTCGTTTGGCAGTATATCAGCTAAAGGGGTCAGCCCATGGGTGGTGGCGAGCAGTGAGGCTGACTAGGTTTCAGGGCAGGAGGTTGGAGCAGATCTCTTGGCAGCAGTTTTTTGAGGCCTTCCTCGGCGAGTACCTTCCCGACTATGTCTGCCGGGAGAGGAGGGACTTGTTCCACGAGTTAGTCCATGGAGACTTAACCGTGGGACAGTACCATCAGAGGTTTCTGCAGCTACTTCGACACGTTCCCCACGTGGCAGCTAGTGAGCAGGCTCGTACCGAGCGGTTCATTAGCGGGCTACGTCCCGACTTGAGGTGGGCCATGGCTGGTCAGCTCTGCGACACCTTGTCAGTAGCAGTGGCGAGAGCTATGGCCCTGGAGCGGGAGTGTCGGTTTCAGCCACAGCAGAGTGGAGGTTCAGGGAGATCTTCTCCATACCAGCGCCCCGCAGGCAGTCGGGGGAGTGTGTCTTCTTCTTCCTCTTCGGGAATAGGCGGTGCTGGCCTGACCTCGAAGTTGAAGAAGTTGTTCACTCGTGGAGGCAGGCGTCACTCGCAGCAGCAGAGGCGTCAGACCTTGCAGTTTCCAGCAGAGCAGTCCGTCCAACAGGGAGCAGAGCAGAGCCAGCAGGGTACGGGTTGTTACCACTACGGGCAGGAGGGGCACTTCAGGCGAGAGTGTCCGTTGAGGCAGCAGCAGGAGTAGGCACCTCAAGCGCAGTACCGTCCACCCCAGCCACCTCAGCGCCAGCAGTAGTACCAGGGTCAGCAGCAGTACCAGGGCCAGCAGCAGCAGCGGCGTCCGCATCAGCAGCAGCAGCAACCTCAGCGAGGTCGTGGATGCGGTCGGTTGATGAACATCACCAGAGGGGAGGCGGAGGCCTCTAACCTGGTCGTCGGTACGATTCCCATCCTTGGTAGAGTTGCTAGAGTTTTGATTGATCCGGGTGCTACGCACTGTTTTGCTTCAGAGGAGTTCTTTGCTACTTTGACCGAGTTTACTCCGTAGCGGACCTACGACCTAGCTGTTGAGCTTCCGACGGGTGACTTCGTTCGTACCCTTGGTTACTTGGAGGGTGTCACCGTCGAGGTGCAGGGCCACCAGCTACCAGCCAGACTGTTTGCCTTACAGCTCCACGACTTTGATGCCATTTTGGGCATGGACTGGTTAGAGGCACACTCTGCTTTGGTAGATTGTCAGCGGAAGACCGTGCGGTTCGAGTAACCTGGAGCACCTATGCTTTGCTTCCGAGGTACCCGGTCTGTCCGCCGACCCTTTGTTTCTTTCTGTAGAGCTCGGCGTCTTATCCGAGATGGTTATGTTGCTTTCCTGGCTTCCGTTTGTGCCTCGGACTCGGGTGAGTTGGTTGTTTCTGACATGCCGGTTGTTTGTGAGTTTGTTGACGTGTTTCCGGAGGATCTACCTGGGTTGCCGCCTGAGCGGGAGGTAGATTTCTCCATTGAGCTGCTTCCGGGGACGATGCCTGTGTCCAAGGCACCGTACCGGATGGCGCCGGCGGAGCTGCGGGAGTTGAAGCGCCAACTAGAGGAGTTGCTTGCGTTGGTCTTCATTCGTCCTAGCCGCTCGCCGTGGGGAGCGCCTGTGTTGTTTGTGAGGAAGAAGGATGGTAGCCTGAGAATGTGTATTGATTATCGTCAGCTGAATCAGGTTACCATGAAGAATAAGTATCCTTTGCCCAGGATCGATGACTTGTTTGACCAGTTGCAGATAGCTTCAGTGTTCTCGAAGATCGACTTGAGGTCGGGTTACTACCAGTTGCGGATTCGGGAGTCAGACGTTCCGAGATCAGCTTTTCGCACCCGCTACGGCCACTTCGAGTTTGTCGTGATGCCTTTTGGGCTCACGAATGCCCCAGCAGCGTTCATGGAGATGATGAACAGTGTTTTCAGCGAGTACTTGGACCGATTCGTGGTGGTGTTCATCGACGACATCCTGGTGTACTCAGCGACGGCGGAGGAGCACGAGGTTCATTTGAGACTGGTTTTGCAAACTTTGAGGAGTCACCAACTTTATGCCAAGTTCAGCAAGTGTGAGTTTTGGCTAAAGGAGGTGCACTTCCTTAGGCACGTTGTTTCTGGTGCAGGTGTGGCGGTCGATCCCGTCAAAGTTGAGGCCGTTGTTTCTTGGGGCTAGCCCACTTCAGTTGCTGAGGTTCGCAGTTTCCTGGGGTTGGCAGGCTACTACAGGAGGTTTGTGCAGGACTTCGCCAGAGTTGCAAAGCCTTTGACCTGTTTGACCAGGTGGGAGACCCGGTTTGTGTGGACGACAGAGTGCGAGCAGAGTTTCCAGGAGCTGAAGAGTCGGCTGACTTCAGCTCCGATCCTTGTTGTTCCTTCTGGCACTGGTGGCTTTGTTGTCTACACAGACGCTTCGGGTACTGGTTTGGGTGCTGTGTTGATGCAGCACGGTCAAGTAGTTGCCTATGCTTCTCGTCAGCTGAAGAAGCATGAGTAGAACTACCCGACGAACGACCTGGAGCTTGCAGCGGTCGTGTTTGCCCTGAGGTTGTAGAGGCACTACTTGTACGGTGAGGTGTTCGAGGTCTTCACCGACCACCGCAGCTTACAGTATGTCTTCACGCAGAGGGATCTCAACCTCAGGCAGCGCAGGTGGCTCGAATACTTGAAGGACTATGACTTTAGTCTTTCCTATCACCCAGGGAAGGCTAATGTCGTGGCAGATGCTTTGAGTAGGAGAGCCCACTTGAGTTCTTTGTTGGTTAGACACTGGAGACTCCTGGAGGATGCCGTGCAGAGTGTGTTTGTGCCGTCGAGCCTCCGAGAGAGGGCAGTGGCAGCCGTCCTGACCGTTCGTCCGTGGATCCTTCAGCAGGTACTTGAGGCTCAGTGTGCAGACGAGGACTTGGCAGACGTGTTGCGGTTGCCCGAGGTAGCACTGGACGAGGACAGCGAGGTTTGTTTCTGAGGCAGACTCTACGTTCCAGAGGACGCCAGGAAGGAGGTACTGTCTGAGGCTCACCGGTCGCGATAGTCTATTCATCCAGGCTCTACCAAGATGTACCATGACTTGAGGGTACTCTTTTGGTGGCCGGGGATGAAGAGAGATATCGCTGAGTTTGTTTCGCGCTACCTTACCTGCCAACAGGTGAAGGCAGAGCACCAGCGTCCTGGTGGTGAGTTGCAGTCGCTTCCCATTCCAGTGTGGAAGTCGGAGCATATCACCACGGACTTTGTTTCTGGTTTACCTCGTACCTCTCAGGGGCAGACAACGTTTGGCTCATCGTTGACAGGTTGACGAAGACCGCTCGCTTTCTTCCAGTCAGAGCAGCTGGTCAGTTGACAGACTTGCTCGGTTGTTTGTGGACAGAGTGGTGCCTTTGCACGGAACCCCGGTCTCTATTGTTTCAGATAGAGATCCGAGGTTCACCTCTCGTTTCTGGCGCGGCTTTCAGCGTGCACTTGGCACTGAGCTGAGGCTGAGTTCGGCGTACCACCCACAGACAGACAGGCAGTCTGAGCGGACTATACAGACCCTCGAGGACTTGTTGAGAGCGTGTTGCCTAGACTGGGGCGGTACGTGGGAGTCGCACCTTCCCATGGTGGAGTTTTCCTATAATAATAGTTTTCACTCCAGCATCGGGATGGCGCCCTACGAGGCTCTGTATGGTCGTCCGTGCAGGACACCGTTGCACTGGCACGAGGTTGGTGAGAGGCAGTTGCTGGGTCCAGAGCTAGTTCAGCAGTGCGCAGACTCAGTGAGGCTGATCCGGCAGAGGTTGCAGACAGCGCAGAGCAGACAGAAGAGCTACGCCGACGTCCTCAGGAGACCGCTTCAGTTCGAGGTTGGCGACAGAGTGTTCCTTCGGATCTCGCCTACCAAAGGCGTTCTCAGGTTTGGGAAGAAGGGCAAGCTCAGCCCGAGGTTTGTTGGCCCTTTTTCCATCCTGGAGCGTGTGGGTGAGGTCGCTTACCGGTTAGCCCTTCCGTCTGAGTTGGCAGGTGTTCACGAGGTCTTCCACGTTTCGCAGCTGAGGAAGTACATGCCAGATCCGTCACATGTGCTCGACTACTTGCAGCTTGAGGTCGCCCCCGACTTGTCCGTGCCGGAGTACCCAGTCAGCGTGGTGGACCGCAGAGTGCAGCAACTTCGCAGGAGGAGTATCCCACTCGTCAAGGTGGTTTGGGAGCACCGCGCTGGTGGCGAGGCCACTTGGGAGCGTGAGGACGAGATGCGAGAGCAGTTTCCTTACTTGTTCGAGTGACAGGTACACTGTTTTACTTTTGTTCCCCTGGTTTCGCCCTGAATTTTGAGGATGAAATTATATTTTTGTTGGTTAGATTGTAACATCCCATGTTACCATGACCAGTCGCCCTCCGTCAAGGGTAGCGACACCCTGTCTGTCGCCTTCTGAAGGCGACAGGGTGGTGGTCGCGTTCTGCTTGGGAACGCGACGGCCAGGCTGTCGCTTTCTCTCTGCTGCCAGCAACATGTGACTTTGTCGTTTTGCTGTCTGAAGAGAGGTGACAGGTGTCAACCTGCGACAGTGGGAAGGCGACGGGTCCTCCGTCGCGACCTGGTGTCAGGCCTCCATGGCTGACACATGGCGAGGTCGCAGGTCAGCTTGACCATTGACCAGGGGATAGCGACAGGATGTATGTCACCTTCAATAAAGGAAGGCGACGCACCCCCTGTCGCGTTCTCAAGTTCAAAGGTTTAAGTGCCCAAGCCGAGAGCACAAGCCCCAGTTCGTCTCCTTACTTGGTGAAGGCTTCTCCTCCAGCGAACTGAGGCTTGGGGACTCCATGGGAGGCTTGGGAGGGAGGCCTTGGTGTTCCTTTGCAAGGTAAGGTGTTTGCGGTTGTTTGTTCTTGTTCTCCCTTGTGTTCTCTCTCTCTCACTATTCTTCCTCTCTCTCTTGGCATGCATGGATGCTCTTCAATGGAGAGGAGGTGCTCGGTTCGTGGGAGGAGGTTCGTGGATCGCCGGAGCTCGGAGGTGGAGGGTTGCTAGCCTACGAGAAGGGCCCTTGAGGTTGGATCTTCATCTCGAGGTAGGGAACCCAAACCTTCCCCTAGATCCACTTGCTAGGATCCTCACCTCTTCCAAGCCTAGAACTTGCATGCTAGGTTGTTTTCATGCTTTCGTTATGCATGTGTGATTGTGGTGGTTTGGGTGTTCTCTTGCATGCAATGGGTTTGCCTTGAGGTTTGAGGGTTGTTCTTATGTTGAGTGAGATGCATGTGAGTGTAGGTTATTGTGCATGCTTGCTGGGGTTTCTAGAGGGTGGTATGAGCTCTTTAGAACCATGTTTAATAGCCTACATGATCCCCTCCCCATGGATGTGTTTGTAGTGTGGTTGAGGCCTTGAAGAAGGGAGCCTCGGTGTGTTGCACCCTGGTAAAGCGACACCTTGGGTGTCGCCACCCAGGTGGCGACACATCGATGCGTCGCCTTCAGGAACTCCTGAAGGCGACAACATCTATGTCGCCTCCTCGGTGGCGACATGGGGGCCGTCGCCTTCTTCCTGTTTTCCATTTCGGTTTCTGTTTCCCTTGCTGACCTGTCAGGTTAGTGGAGCACTGACCTGGTCGCGACATGGCCTATGTCGCCACCAGACCAGTAGGGTTGCGCCGGCCTGGGTGTCTGATGGCGACACCAGGACTTGTCGCCTTCTCAGTCAGAGAAGGGACTTGGCAACCTGCTCAGCGTCTTGCTTCCGCTGCGACTCGGTTTTCTCGGCACCTGTGCTGTTTCCTAGTACAGTGCTACTACTAGTCGTTCTCTCTTTGCCTGGTGCTAGGCACTTGAGGGCTTGTCCGCGAGACAGGTTGTTACCGTTACCTGGGACCCCCGGTTCCCACGCGTCTGTGTCAGAGGTTGTTGCTCTAGACGTCGGGGTTTGCTCGAGTCGTTGACTCTGGTAGCAGTAGGGGAAAATGTTGGGACAGCGACGTAGTCGTTTGTGGAACTCTCTTAGCTGAGACTGGGACGCCGGTAGTGTGTGACTCGTACGACGCAGTTCAGCTAGTCCGTTCTCACTGCCTCACTCTACGTGGTTCCGGTACCACCTAGAGGTGTCAGGCGTGGGACCGTAGTCCGGCCAGACTACGGCAGTTTGTGGTTACTTGTGGTTCCGCGTCTCACTCCGACGGGAGGCGTCAGACACGGACCGTTGGTCGAGGGTAAGACGTGTGGCGCACCTGACCAGCTGACTAGGGTAGTGTACTGTAGCTAGTGTGCTTGTTCAGGCAGTTCGCTGTCTGTGTTTACAGCTGGGTTCTTGTGGTGCCTTGGTTTACACGGGTTTTCTGGTCCCGCCGAGTGGCTTAGACTGACGATTGTGTAGTTTCTTTTACGCTACCGCACTTTACTCTGTTTAGTAGATTAGACTTTACTGCTTTATTTAATTATTGCTCTAGTCTATTTATGCTTGTGGAACCAGTGGGAGATTAGTAGTCCCTACTGGGCTTCTTCGTGAAGCTCACTCCTTGTTTTGTAGGTGAGACTTCACAGCAGCTCCCTCCGCGGCGTAGCGAGGAGATGGGCCCGCAGTAGCTGGCGTCTCTAGCGGCAGTGTTTCCCTAGTCTATACTTCACCCTCGGGGTATGCCCCTAAGGGACGTGTTATTCCTTTTCCGTTCTGCACTTGTACTTTTACTACTTTGGGACTTGTAATAGACTTGCACGTTGTGTTAGACTTCTTCTTGCACTAGTTGGTACATCTTTAGTACATTTGTCTTTACTTACTTTCTGTCACATATCTCGTTAGACCGATCAGTTAGCCCTTCCGGGTCTCCGGACCCGTGGGTGGCTGTCAGGTCTCGGCTCTTTAGTGGATCCTTATTGGGTCTGTAGTGGTTCTGTATGGTCGACGACAAGACCATTGTCGTTGACTTGGGGTTGACGGCCAGGGCTTGCCGTTGAGTCAGAGTCAGCGTCCAACAATGTGGATGTTTGAGATTGAACTCAACGACATGGGATCTAGATGTCAGTCTATAGGCGGTTCAGTAGGCGACCAGTGATGTTGACGTCGACTGGTCGGGCCTGTTGAAATAGGGCTGCCCGAGAGCAGAACACATCTTTCTCCTTTCCTCTCCTTCCCTCCACCTTTGCTTTTCTTGATTTCCGCAGCTTCTGTTGGTTGATGTGTGCTCGTGGGAAGCCCCTGGATCGTGTGGCGTTGCTTGATCGGGCGGGAAACGTGAGATTTTGGTGTGATTCGCGCGGAGTCTTCGGGGGAATCTGGCGCGATTAGTGGCTGTTTGGGGATTTTTAAGGCTTTCTGAGGTAGGGACTTAACTCCTACAACCTTCCTCATCAAACCAGCATGCTCAATTAAGTGAATTGGTGTGCAAATCATGGTTTAGGGTTGGTTGTATCATGCCGGGATTTGGGTAAATTGGACAATCTAGGCATTAGACTGTTTAATTTCGTTGTGCTGGTAGTTTAGATTGATGAGAGGAAGTGTTTCCCTCCATCAGTCGAGTTCTGTTGGGTGGTTCTGCCCATTGGAACTGATTTGGTTCAGTTCTGGGTTTAAGGGACTGAAGATATCAACGTCCATATCTGTTGACGTTGAGATCTTCAGGGGTGATTTAAACGACAAGGTCGTTTGCCGTTTAATCAGGATAAACGACATGGTGAGTGCGTTTACCTCATATTGGCGGCAATCGATGTGGCCGTTAATCTCCTGTCTCCCAACAGACTTGAGTTGTGTGTTTAGAGGCGATTGACATGTGATGTCCGCCCTAATAGCACAAGTGGGCCAGGCTTAGAGTGTGACTCCGCCTGTGCATTTGAGTAGTTGTTTGTGGCACAAGGTGTTTACTTACTGTACGGGGTTTCAGACGTTGAGTGTGTTTCGTCTGTTGTACGCGCGTTGCGTTACCGTGTACCGTTTCTGTTGTGTTACCTAGGCGTGGGTGCGACTCCGTCTAGACGACTAGTGTGTGGTTATCCTCCGCTAGTGATCCAGAACGTCGAGTGCGACTCTGTCCTGTGCGTACTCCTTGTGGTGGTTTTGAGCCGGTCTCCGTGGAGCCCCTTCTCTACCGCTAGGGTCAAGCGTAGGGGAAAAACCGATCGTGGACCAGACGCGAGAGAGAGCGTCTGTAGTGTGCACATGTGGCTGGGGTTGAGAGCCTCTGTGGTGATGGGACGCCGAGCCACAGACCCTAGCTGAGTCCTACTTGCTGTGTGTGTGAGTGTGTGTTACTGAGCCGCGTGGTTTACAGTTTTGTGTTGTGGTGCGACGTGTACTTACTTTCAGTTTTTACTTTCCGTACTTTAGTTCAGTTGCCGGTGGGGTTACTTTTCCCTACTGGGTCTCTTTTCTTGAGACTCACTCCCTTCCCTTTCAGGTGGGTCTTCGTCGACTCCCGTTCCAGGCGAGTCTAGCCACTCCGGTGTTGGTGCTCCCTAGCTGCAGTGAGTAGTACCTTTTTGTTGTACTTCTGTACTATGTACTTTTCTCAGACTCCGAGGTTGTAAATGATATGTTCATATAGTGGAATTTTACAGCTTTGCATGGTGTGTATCTTCTTACATATAGTCTCCTCGGACTTTCACTTCCTACCCTTTCGAGCTTGTCTCGTGGGTTAGCGGGTTAGAATTCGGGTTACTGGTTGTTACTGGTAATGCGGATTCTGGGTCGTTACAGTTTGGTATCAGAGCCTGGTCTGATGAGATATATATAAGAAAATACTTATCATGTAGACTCAGAGTATAAAGAGTACAGCTGCAGCTATCTATCTATCTATTCAACCCGGAGTTAGTTAGTGTATTTATGTGTGTATTTTGTTTTGTGTATAGTTCTATGGCGCCTAGGCGGCGTCCTAGAGAGGGAGTAGCCGAGCAGGCGACTCGTCAGGAGGTTGGAGATGCTCCGCCACCTCAGCAGACGCAGCCTTTGCCACAGGACGCACATAGTGGTATTGTTCCGCCGCCGCCACCTCCACCTCAGGTAGCTCAGGGATTAGACATGACTCGATTTCTTGAGGGGATGGCTCAATTTGTTGCTCAGCACTGTGACGCGCCGGTACCCCAGGGTGGTAATGGGAGGGTGTTGAGGGAGTTCTTGCAGTTTCAGCCTCCTCACTTTTTGGGCCAGCCTGATCCAGATGTAGCGCGAGCATGGTTAGATGCAGTGGAGCGGACTTTTCGTTCCATGGAGTGTGATCCAGAGGAGCGAGTGCTGCTAGCCAGTTACCAGTTGCAGGCGCAGGCGTTGACTTGGTGGTCCGCTGAGTGGGAGACTACTTTTCAGTCTCGTCCACATAGACAGATTCTGTGGCAGGAGTTTGTCGTTTCTTTTGAGAGAGCCTTCTGTCCTACTTACGTCCGGACGGAGAGGTTGTACCAGTTCTTGGACTTGCAGCAGAGGGACTCTACTGTAGTGCAGTACAAGGCCAGATTTGTGGAGTTAGGGCGTTATGCTCCGCAGATTATGGGAGATGAGGGTCTGAGGACTCAGCAGTTTGTGAGAGGCTTGAGGCCAGAGCTCAGGCAGGCGCTGATAGTTGCTCATGTCACAGACTTGGATGCGGCCTATCAGACAGCGGCAGCGTTGGAGGCAGACACCTTGCGGACTCGTGCTCGGAGTGCAGAGGTTCAGACGCAGGTAGTTCCTTCTCAGCCTCGCCAGCAGCAGGGTAGTGTGCAGACGACCCCGAGGACTGCGACTTCCTACGCGTCCACTTCTATTGGGATGACGGCGAAGTCAGGATCTCGGAGGAAGTTTCGGCGTGATAGGAGGCAGGCAGAGCAGAGGCAGCAGTCGGTTGGGAGTGTTCAGCAGCCGATAGGTTAGCCTTCGCAGCAGGTACAGCATACTTTTGCTGGGCAGTGTTACCGGTGTGACCAGATGGGTCATATGGCGCGAGATTGTCCTTTGTTACCTCGTGTGCCGCAGCAGCAGACCCAGTCACAGCCCTGAGTGCAGCAGTAGGCACCTGTGCAGTAGCGTCAGCAGACCGGAGGTTCTGGTGGGTCGAGAGGTAGAGGTCGTGTTACCCACTTGACTCGTGCAGACACGGAGGCAGCTCACCTGGTGGAAGGTACTGTTTCAGTTTTTGGTTGTGCAGCTAGAGTTTTGTTTGATTCCGGTGCCTCTCACTCTTTTGTGTCTGAGGACTTTTTAGACTCCCTTGGAGAGTTGAGTTCGGGAGAGTCTGTTGAGTTAGCAGTAGAGTTGCCGACAGGGGACTTTGTCCTTACGTCCTACTGTCTCGAGGAGGTACCTGTGTAGTTGCAGGATCAGTTGTTGTCAGCCCGTCTGTTTGCCTTGCAGTTACATGACTATGATGTGATTTGGGTATGGACTGGTTAGAGCGGTATGGTGCAGTGATGGATTGCCAGAAGAAGAGGGTGCACTTGCGGATACCTGGGAGCAGCGGCGTTCTACTTCCAGGGTATCGTACCTCTTACTTCTCGCTTTTTAGTTTCTGCTTTGAGGGCAGGGAGGTTGCTTGCTTCTGGTTGTCAGGGTTTCCTAGTTTCTGCAGTGACTCTTGACCAGATTGCCTCGGGAGTGGGGGACATTCCGTAGTGTGTGAGTTCCGGATGTTTTTCCGGAAGAGTTGCCTGGTCTTCCACCAGAGAGAGAGATTGAGTTTACTGTAGAGTTGGTTCCTGGCACTTTACCTTTTGCGCAGGCACCGTACCGTATGGCAACAGCAGAGTTGAGGGAGTTGAAGAGGCAGCTTGAGGAGTTGTTGGAGAAGGGCTATATTCGTCCTAGCTTTTCTCCGTGGGGGTCACCTGTTTTGTTAGTCCGGAAGAAGGATGGTAGCCTGAGGTTGTGTATCGATTATAGGAAGCTAAATCAAGTGACCATCAAGAATAGGTATCCTTTGCCTAGGATTGATGATCTCTTTGATCAGCTTCAGTCTGCTCGTGTCTTCTCGAAGATTGACTTGAGGTCGGGCTACTATCAGTTGCGGATTAGAGATTCGGACATTGAGAGGACTGCTTTTCGGACCAGATATGGACACTTTGAGTTTTTGGTGATGCCGTTTGGGCTCACCAATGCTCCAGCAGCCTTCATGGATCTGATGCATCGGGTGTTCCACCAGTTCTTGGACCGGTTTGTCGTAGTGTTTGTTGACGACATTCTGGTGTACTCCGCTTCGGAGGAGGAGCACGCCGAGCACCTGAGGATCGTGTTGCAGACCTTGCGAGAGCACCAGTTGTATGCCAAACTTAGTAAGTGTGAGTTTTGGCTACAACAGGTTCACTTTTTGGGGCACGTGATCTCAGGTGAGGGAGTTTCTGTGGATCCAGCGAAGGTTGAGGCAGTTTTGCAGTGGGAGAGTCCCAGATATGTGTCTGAGATTCGTAGCTTTCTGGGTTTGGCAGGTTACTACCGCAGGTTTGTTCGAGATTTTTCTCAGGTTGCTGCACCCTTGACTCGGTTGACGAGAAAGGGAGTTCCGTTTGAGTGGTCGGAGCAGTGTGAGCAGAGCTTCATAGAGTTGAAGCGACTGCTTACGTCGGCGCCAGTTCTTGCCTTACCTTCAGGTGAGGAGGGTTTTGAGGTTGCACAGATGCTTCAGGTGTTGGTTTGGGTGCGGTCTTGATGCAGCAAGGCCGAGTGGTGGCTTATGCGTCTCGCCAGCTTAAGCCCCACGAGGAGAGTTACCCGACCCACGACCTAGAGCTTGCAGCTGTGGTGTTTGCTTTGCGGATTTGGCGTCTTTACCTGTACGGAGTGAGTTTTGTAGTCCGTACCGACCACCAGAGTTTGAGATATGTGTTTTCTCAGAGGGATCTGAATATGAGGCAGCGTCGATGGATGGAATATCTGAAGAACTATGATTTCAGCATTGAGTATAAGCCTGGAAAGGCGAATGTAGTTGCAGATGCCTTGAGTAGGAAAGCACAGATGAGTCATCTGATGCTTAGAGAGTGGCAGTTGTGGCAGTCTGCGACAGAGGGATCTTTCAGAGTTTCGTCCAGTCGTCGTCAGTGTGTGTTGGGCAGTTTGTTAGCAGCTCCCGCAGTTGTGAGACAGGTTGCTGAGGCTCAGCAGGCAGATCCCGAGTTGCACAGTGTGTTGCTTCTCCCAGAGGTTGAGCTTTGTGAGGACGGGACTGTTAGGTTCCGAGATAGACTCTATGTTCCTGTTGAGGAGTCTATCAGGAGAGTCGTGTTGCAGGAGGCACATGGTTCCAGGTACTCTATTCATCCAGGGGCGACCAAGATGTACCACAGGTTGAGACGTCAGTTTTGGTGGCCTGGGATGAAGAGAGACATAGCGGCTTTTGTTGCTAGGTGTTTGGTCTGTCAGCAGGTGAAGGCCGAACATCAGCGTCCAGGAGGACTTGTGCAGCCGTTAGAGATTCCGATGTGGAAGTGGGACCACGTGACAACTGACTTTGTTTGTGGTTTGCCGAGGACAGCTGGAGGTTTTGACAGCATTTGGGTTCTTGTGGACAGATTGACGAAGACTGCCAGATTCTTGCCTGTCAGGACTAGTTGGGGTGTGAGTAGGTTGGCCGCGTTGTACGTAGAGCGGATTGTTCCTTTGCATGGAGTGCCGATCTCTATTGTGTCAGACAGGGATCCTCGCTTCACTTCTGGGTTCTGGCGCAGTTTCCAGAGAGCTTTGGGGACAGAGTTGGCTTTTAGTTCCGCCTACCACCCTCAGTCAGACGGTCAGTCAGAGCGGACTATCCAGACTTTGGAGGACATGCTTAGAGCTTGTTGCCTGGAGTGGCAGGGGTCGTGGACAGCTCACTTGCCGTTGGTCGAGTTTGCATATAATAATAGTTATCACTCCAGTATCGGTTTGGCACCATATGAGGCTTTGTACGGACGACCGTGTCGCACTCCTCTTGACTGGTTCGAGGTTGGCGAGCGAGTTGTCACGGGCCGGAGTTGGTTCAGCAGTCAGTTGAGGTAGTTCAGCTTGTGAGACAGAGGCTTCAGTCAGCTCAGAGTCGGCAGAAGAGTTATGCAGATCAGCGCAGGCGACCGCTCGAGTTTCAGGTAGGAGACCAGGTGTTTGTTCGTGTGTCTCCTATGAAGGGAGTGGTGAGGTTCGGTAAGCATGGAAAGTTGAGTCCTCGCTTTATTGGGCCTTTTACCATTACTGAGCGTGTCGGAGGTTTGGCGTATAGACTTGAGCTTCCGTCAGAGTTGGCAACAGTACACGACGTGTTTCACGTGTCGATGCTTCGGAGGTATCTTTCTGACGAGTCTCACGTTCTGCAGAGTGCAGAGTGGTCTGAGGTGACTCCAGTGTTGACTGTACCAGAGTTTCCGTTGCACATTGAGGATTACCGAGTTCAGAGGTTGAGGAACAAGGCAATCCCTTTAGTTCGTGTTGCATGGCAGCGGCACTCCGGTGGTGAGTCGACATGGGAGCGGGAGGATGAAATGTGCGAGCAGTTTCCGTACCTCTTTGGTGAGTCTTCTTTCCTTATGTTGTTTGAATTTTGAGGGCAAAATTCCTTAAGGGGGGAGGGCTGTAAGGTCTCGGGTCTTTAGTGGATCCTTATTGGGTCTGTAGTGGTCTGTGTTGTCGACGACAAGACCATTTTCGTTGACTTGGGGTTCACGGCCAGGGCTTGCCGTTGAGTCAGAGTCAGCGTCCAATGATGTGGACGTTTGAGATTGAACTTAACGACATGGGATCTGGACGTCAGTCTGTAGGCGGTTCAGTAGGCGACCAGTGATGTTGACGTCGACTGGTCGGGCCTGTAGAAATAGGGCAGCCCGAGAGCAGAACCCATCTTTCTCCTTTCCTCTCCTTCCCTCCACCTTTGCCTTTCTTGATTTCCGCAGCTTTTGTTGGTTGATCTAAGCTCGTGGGAAGCCCCTGGATCGTGTGGCGTTGCTTGATCGGGCGGGAAACGCGAGATTTTGGTGTGATTCGCGCGGAGTCTTCGGGGGAATCCGGCGCGATTAGTGGCTGTTTGGGGATTTTTAAGGCTTTCTGAGGTAGGGACTTAACTCCTACAACCTTCCTCATCAAACCAACATGCTCAATTAAGTGAATTGGTGTGCAAATCATGGTTTAGGGTTGGGTTGTATCATGCCGGGATTTTGGGGTAAATTGGACAATCTAGGCGTTAGACTGTTTAATTTCGTTGTGCTGGTAGTTAGATTGATGAGAGGAAGTGTTTCCCTCCATCAGTCGAGGTTTGTTGGGTGGTTCTACCCATTGGAACTGATTGGTTCAGTTCTGGGTTTAGGGACTGAAGATATCAACGTCCATATCTGTTGACGTTGAGATCTTCAGGGGTGATTTAAACGACAAGGTCGATTGCCGTTTAATCAGGATAAACGACATGGTGAGTGCCGTTTACCTCATATTGGCGGAAATCGATGTGGCCGTTATTCTCCTGTCTCCCAGCAAACTTGAGTTGTGTGTTTAGAGGCGATTGACATGTGATGTCTGCCCTAATAGCACAAGTGGGCCAGGCTTAGAGTGTGACTCCGCCTGTGCATTTGAGTAGTTGTTTGTGGCACAAGGTGTTTACTTACTGTACGGGGTTTCAAACGTTGAGTGTGTTCCGTCTGTTGTACACGCGTTGCGTTACCGTGTACCCGTTTCTGTTGTGTTACCTAGGCGTGGGTGCGACTCCGTCTAGACGACTAGTGTGTGGTTATCCTCCGCTAGTGAGCCAGGACATCGAGTGCGACTCTGTTCTGTGCGTACTCCTTGTGGTGGTTTTGAGCCGGTCTCCGTGGAGCCCCTTCTCTACCGCTAGGGTCAAGCGTAGGGGAAAAACCGATCGTGGACCAGACGCGAGAGAGAGCGTCTGTAGTGTGCACACGTGGCTGGGGTTGAGAGCCTCTGTGGTGACGGGACGCCGAGCCACAGATCCTAGCTGAGTCCTACTTGCTGTGTGTGTGAGAGTGTGTTACTGAGCCGCGTGGTTTACAGTTTTGTGTTGTGGTGCGACGTGTACTTACTTTCAGTTTTTACTTTCCGTACTTTAGTTCAGTTGCCGGTGGAGTTACTTTTCCCTACTGGGTCTTTTCTTGAGACTCACTCCCTTCCCTTTCAGGTGGGTCTTCGTCGACTCCCGTTCCAGGCGAGTCTAGCCACTCCAGTGTTGGTGCTCCCTAGCTGCAGTGAGTAGTACCTTTTGTTGTACTTCTGTACTCTGTACTTTGCTCAGACTCTGAGGTTGTAGATGATATGTTCATATAGTGGAATTTTACAGCTTTGCATGGTGTGTATCTTCTTACATATAGTCTCCTCAGACTTTCACTTCCTACCCTTCCGAGCTTATCTCGTGGGTTAGCGGGTCAGAATTCGGGTTACTGGTTGTTACTGGTAATGCGGATTCTGGGTCGTTACAGCGGCGGTGCCGACAGTCGGATCCTTGGTGGGAGCCGGGGACCCGGGCGCCGTGGCCGTTACAATCCTCGAAGTGAGAATCCAGAAAGTGCATTCAAGTCCATTCTCCTGAAAGAGCCATTCGAATTCCTCACTGCTCTCAAAAGTTTTCATGCTTGACTTCCTCTGAGAGCTTCCTTGTGTTTAGAAAATTCTGTGGAGAATTTCTGTTTGTGGGTGGCAATTGTACTCAGTTTCATTCTTTTAGTCCACCCCTTTCACTTCAGATAGGATTTAGAGTCAATTCTATATCTATGTATCCATCTGAAGTCTGTGTGTTTGTGCTCAATTTTGAGGCAACACACCTCTGTCAAATTTCCTTGTATTTGTGCAGAAGTCTTTCTCTACACTTTGCCCCTCTTGTGTAGGGAAGGCCTTGGTGAAAAGGCTTTGTTGTACCCCTGTATAGGGAAGACTTGCTTAGGAGAAAGTGGGTGTTGTAATTCCTCTCAAGCATGAGAGAAGGCCAAATTCATTGGCAGATTAGTGAAATCTCAAGTGGTTGGCTTCAGGACTGGATGTAGGACTTCCATGTGGGAAGGGCCGAACCAGGATAAAATCTGTGTTCAATTTTCTTGTGTGATTGTTTCTGCCAAGTCTACACTTGAATCACACACATCACTTTGAGTACTAACTTGTTTATTTAGTGCTGTGATTTTTAGAAGAAATTTTAAAAGGTCAAAAGTCCTATTCACCCCCCCTCTAGGACTGTTTTGCTTGCCATTTCAATCCAATATAAACCTCATTATTAGAAAGTTATATGCATGGTAAGAGGGTTGCTGCATGAAACTATGTCTTCAGGTTACACTTGTCTTCTACATGGAGTTTGACTTGATTAAAGCCTATCAAAACCCTCAGTATTTTCTCCGTTTAAAACTAGTTTCGTTATTTTTCATACCCTGTACAAATTGTTCTCTATTTTAGAATCACCTTGTGTCAATATAAGGCAGTTCTAGACCGCAATCCAAGAACATGTCCTTTCTCTGTCGACGTCAGGCACAAACCCTGTGAAGGGGACGGCCCGATAGGCCGCGTTCTGGGGTCTTGTCGCGACAGCACCCACCGTCGCATTCTGAAAGCGACGAAGTGCTCCGTCCCAACCTTGCTGCCTGATCTGACCGCCCCGTCGCGTTCTTCACATCACCTTGTCGCGTCCTAGTCCCGACCCGTCGCGACCCTTACTGGGGTCTGTCGCGACCTGTCCCCAGGCCTGACATCCCTATCGCTTTCCTTATATGTACCTGTCGCGATCTCAGGATTTTGCATTAAACCCCCACTTACTCTCTTGCAAACCTAACCGCTATACCCGAGGTCTGGTTAATGTGATATTTAGTGTGTAATTCACATGTTTTAGGTCTGATCAATGCATGGTGGTTATTTTAATGGCTTAAAAGTGTTAAACCCATTTAAAAAGCTTTAAGTACACAAACATTATTCTAACTGCTTTCTTAATGACGTGACTATTCAGGTGACTTTTGATTAACTCTTCGAACTGTTCTAGCTTCTTAAATGATGAATTGATATCTTAAAAATCATGAAATCCATGTTAGTTAAGTGCATAGTTTCACTTCATGCTATCATGTTAAAGTGTTTTTCGCGAGTTTGGGACCGATGGTTTGTGAATTGAAACACGCGTACCGCACTACACACTCGCACTGTTAGGCAGCCCTTTCTGGGGAAATTGAAAACTCTCTAGCGGTCATTCTGAATCGGTAGACTAGCGACCTTTTCACCAAGGCCTCCGTAAATCTCCTCTGACCATGGATTCCCACATGGCCGATGAGTTGGTTGTACCATTGAAGTTCCCTGGAGATAGCGCGCACTTCCTTTTGTCTTCTTGTTCTCGTGAGTGTGATTTACAATCTAGACCAAAGCCATTAATGTAAAGATTGAACTAAAGTATAAATCGTACCGTTATGCTGCCGAATTTATCTCTTGACCATTGTTATCAATTGAAAATCATGTTCAATTACTTATTACTTGTTCCCATCATCATCATGAACATGACATTACACATGCTTACTTATTGAAACTCTCACAGTCATTATTAATGACTGTGGGTATCTACATTTAAAATTTTACATGAGATTGCTGACAGGGCACGACGTGTGTCCAAGGGCTCCAGTCTAGCCCCAATGACGGAGAGTCATAAATATATTGTTAACCATGGGGTATAATGATTACTGGCGTTGCATCTGCACTGGGAGTCTTGTTTGCTTGTTGAATGATAGATACAACAACCACATACACGTGTCCTTATGTACATTCTTGATGGATCTTTTCTTGGTGTACATTAGTGTCTACGTGCCAGATTAGTGTTACTTAATCGTGCTCGTACATTCTTGCTTGCTTGCTTGCGTGATATGGCCATCCTGCAATTTATTGCAATTTACATGATATCTTGCGTACTTGTTACTTGCCTCGCTCTTGACAACATATTGCTTGTTATGTTCTTGCTCTATCACGATCACTCTCTATCTAGCTTGTTTCATGCATCATGTTTTAATCTGTTACATTCGTACATGTGTATCATGACATTCATCGTGCTTACCTAGTTCCAAATTGCTAATCACTTATATCATTGCCCGCACGTTGAGATATAAATCCTACTAGGCTAGTTTGCTCATCCCCTACTTTTATCCAATCTAGGTGACTATGAAGTCTAAGAGGAAGAGCAAGTCGAGGATGGGAATGCGTCCGAGTGATGAGTGTTCCAACTATGAGGCTATTTATAGTAGTTTACTTCGAGTGTTAGTACCTTGTAGTAGGAAGTGAGGAATAAGTGTAATTTTCCCTCTTATTGAGTCTTAGTCCTGTACTAGTTTCCATTTTTAATACAATTGGATACAATTTATATTGAGTTCAACATTTGGGTCCTATTGTGATGTTGTGTTGATACACATTTAGTGCGTGCTAGCTAGAGGCTTATTTGCAGACTGTTCACGTCTCGGAATATCGAATTGAATTATTCGAACTAATATCCGCTGCATAATTTCTCGGGACGTGACATTTCTCCAAGACTGCTCATTTCTTACCTATGAAGAAGAAGCAGTTCGTGGAGAGTTTGGCTAGGTTGTATGTTGGCAGCATTGTGAGGTTGCATGGTGTGCCGAAGTCTATTATCTCTGACGGAGACCTGAGGTTTACATCAAGGCTGTGGCAAGGTCTTCAAAGGGATTTGGGTTCTCAGCTGAAGCTTAGTTTGACGTTTCACCCTTAGAAAGATGTTCAGTCCGAGAGGACGATCCAGATGCTCGAGGATATGATGAGAGTATGTGTGCTTGATTGGAAGGGTGATTGGGAGCATCATCTACCTCTTGTGGAGTTCTCCTACAACAACAGTTTTTGTGACGGACCGGGGTATTTATGCCCATTAAGGCTCCATATCCATATCCGCCTCCCGCGAACGGACCGAAGTCTCGCAAGGGATATCTCACACACGAGTCCAGTAAGAGTACAAAAGACAAACCACAAGAATATAAGACACAAGAAAGTACATGTGCTCATATCTGTTCACAAATTTGTACAACTATCCCATTACATTAATACATGTCCAATTAAAAGAGTACAACTACCTGGGGCATACCCCGAGGGAGCACAAGCTCACACAACACTAACTACTAAACTACTGCTGGTGGTACAAGTCTGACACAACGCCGCTGCAAGCCAAACACACGGCAAGCCCTGAAAAGAACTGTAGGGGAGTGAGCCTCAACAAGTCACTGGCTCAGTAGGGGCTACCCAAAACAACACTGTAACCACAGACACCTCAACCCCAATGGGTCTCACTGGCAACAACTATAGCCAAACCATTTCATGCTCACATCATTAAAATAAATAACAATTCAACATGCTCATGATAATAAACATAAAGTCCTCAGAAGAAAAGTAGGACTACAAGACTAACATAATATCATTAGTCAGCCCAACAACTAAAGTGCCTAAACCACAGTCTCACTGGCACACTGCTACAACAACGGGTTGCCATACGGGCAAGTCACTGCCCAGGCTACAAGCTTTACAGGCAAACCGCAAACACTTGAGTAATAGGACTGCTAACAAAGAGCTGGTCCTTTATACTCCAAACCACTTTATAACAGAACTACTCAAAGATAATGGAACTGACTAACACAAAGCCAATCCATAACATACTAAAGCTATAATTGGAATCATACCCAAGAAGAGAGTAAAACTCAACAAGTGGAAGGTCTTACACGGCCTCCACGGAACATAGCTTAACTAAACCACAATATGCCTAGGCCATAAGCCTCATCGGAAAATTACCCACAAAGGTAACATAATTAATAATCACAAACTAATTCACGATAAATTATAAACAAAGATCTACCTAAAACAGTTAGGATACAACAAGTGGCAGGTCAAACCACAAGACCCCCACAACACACAAGTACCCGGAAAGGTTGGTACACAATGTACCACCACAAAACTACAAAGTAACCCACGAAGGGAACATGTACCTGCTACTCTGAGGTACCACAACACAAACACATGAACAGGGGTACAAGTAGGTGATAAATACCACACTGAACCATAATTATATTATACCTTTAATTAGGCACAATATTACAGGTGAAACCTTAATCGACGAATCACACAAACCACAACTGAGTCACAATTGTGCCAATACCAGGGCACACCTCGAACTGGTCAAACCTCGACCACGAGTCACAAACTCACAAACTACGACAAGTAGCAAAGCACGAGTCAAGCTACAACTAGTGCAGGCAAAGCACGAGTCAGAAAGAACGACGCACCACAAGGGAACGGACTACTGGCTGATCAGGCCATATCCAACCCGGACAACACAACACAAGAACTACCTCTCAGCCTCGCAGTCACGGACGAAAGGTCCAACTGCCGCTCCACTAGGAAGAAGTCAACAACTGTGGAGACCAACCAACACCACACCTGCAGACACACAACTGCAGGCCCATGCCTGGCACCTCTAGAGTCTCTGGCAGGAGCACTCTAAAGTGAGGCACTGGAAAACAGGACTAGCTGGGGACCAGTGTCGACTACTGGTGTCCGTACCCCCAACTACGAGCGCGCTACAAGAGACAAAAGAACAAACTCTGGGAAGTCGCTGCCCCACTGCCGTCTTTCCCTCAGCCGGACGTACAACTCAAACTCAGGAGTGAGGGTGTCCAGGAAGACGACACAGACCTCAACGGTACGACACAAGTACCGGGACAAAACCCCGAGCACAACAAACACACGTGCCTGGCTCACAAAGAACCTGGGGTACCCGACTAGAGAGGCATTCCGGAATAGGCGCCGGACCACCACACTCGGCTAGCACAAACAACGATACTTACACATATAGCCTTTACTTATAATTCACAATATACAAGTGTTAGGATTAGCTTAACACCAGTCACCGTGTGACCCCAAAGCTATCCCACACCAACACACACCTGAACCACTAACTTGCCTATCATTGGTCATCTTGTGACCTCCAAGCTAACTCACACTAACATATATATATATCACAATAGCCAATCATATTTGGCCTATCATCGGTCATGAGATGACCTTCGTAACAACACACCATTTACTTACTTCATAAATCCATATAATATTATTCGAAAGACAACAACGGACCAGGGCTAGGTCAGTATGGACCTTCATTACCCAAACACCACAAAGTCATGGCTAGGCTCACACAGGAACCTCACTGCCCAATTACTACGACAAATCACCAGAATTACATTACAACAGAGTGTGTAGCACACACACACTCAAACCACGTAGGCAATACGTGTATATTACACCCTGGATGGTGTACCACACGTCTTCCACGTAAACCACATGTCCAACACATGGACAACGCACTCCAAGAGTGCCACGGGTGCCAACGCACCACACATACCACGGAAAGCGATTACGTACATCACATATCATTTATGTAAAACATGCCCATTACATGAGCAGTATAAATCATACCAAGTGCATTGGCTCACACCGGTCATCGCCATGCACACACAATCACACATTATTCATAACCAAGAAGGCTACGTAAACAACACTGCATGAACACATGCACGGTTGGCGGCAACATCGACTGCCGCTGGTAGGAAGTAAACGGCAAGCGATCTAGCCATTATATCCCGCCTGATAAACCTGGCGTCAATCGATGTGACGCCAAGATCTTCAACCCCAGACCCTACAGAAACCCTAATCCGAATCTACAGGTTTTCCAACCGTTAAATTTACAAGAAAATGTACTGAAACGGTTCTTTAGACATGTTTGAACCCAAAACAACCCAACACAGCATGCTTCGTTCACTAAATTACTCAAACCACCCATTAACCCCACATGGTGCAACTTAATCCGAAAATACGATAAAAATGCTGGTTCAAGTGATTAAGTCGTGTTTTAATGTTTCTAACAAACTAACAGGGCTTGACCCCTACCTCAGAAACGCAATTAAACTCCCGAAGAACCTCGAATCACGCCGAAACCCGAGAAACGTCCCACGAACACACGCGCTCCAATCCGTCATTCCCTGCCCGATCTGCCGCTACCACGTGCGCACCACGGCCTTCCCACGAGCTCCCGCCGACCTTCAGGACTCGCGAAGAAGCTCAAGGGTGAAGGTGGGGAAGAGGAAGGGAAAGAGAGGGGAAAGAATAGGGCTCGGGTCTGCCATAAAAACACAGGCATGCCAGGTTAACGTCAACCCTTTGGCCGTTTAACCAGACCGCCACAACTAGACGTCCACAAAGCTTGACGCCAAGTTCAACAGTCAACGTCCTCATCGATGGACGTTAACACCATGTTAACGGCACACCACTGCCGCCAACACACAATCGACGTCACCCACCTGGACGCCAACACACTGTGTCCAGCAAGCTGAACACCAACACGGATCCAAACCAAACCCGGTAAGGATCTACACACAACACTAATAGGCCACACATTGGCCACCAAACCCGCTAAACCTGGATCCACGGGAATCCGGAAAACGCGCGACGTTACAGTTTTCATGCGAGCATTGGCATGGCTCCATTCGAGGCTTTGTACGGGCAACCCTATAGATCTCCTTTGTGCTGGGAGTAGATAGGCGATAGGCAGTTGGTTGGTCTGGAGTTGGTGCAGGAGACTTCAGATAAGATTCAGCTTATCAGGCAAAGGTTGGTTGTGGCGCAAGATAGGCAGAAGAGCTACACCGACAACAGGAGGAAGGATTTAGAGTTCGAGGTTGGCGTGTATGTATTTCTCAAGGTTTTGCCTACCCGAGGTGTGGTCAGGTTTCGCAGGCACAACAACTTGAGTTCGAGATTCATTGGCCCATTTGAGATTCTCAGGCGGATGGGCAGTGTGGCATATGAGCTAGCTTTACCCACAGCACAAGCTAGTGTTCACCCAATTTTCCACATGTCTATGCTCAGGAGAAACGGTAGAGATCCATCGCATGTCATTAGTCATGAGCCAGTGGAGATTCAGCCAGACTTGTCGTATGTAGAGTAACCATTAGCTATTCTAGATCGGAAGGTTCAGCACCTCAGGAACAAGAGCATAGCATCCATGAAGGTGTTATGGAGGAATTTCTCGCGGGAGGAGGCTACATGGGAGCTTGAGGAGGCCATGAAGAAGAAGTATCCCCATTTGTTTGGTTAGTATTTTCGTTCTAACTTCGAGGATGAACTTTTCTTTTAGGGGGAGAGGGTGTAAGGCCCTCGAATTCTATTCATATTATGTTTATTTAAATTTGTGCATATGGTATTTACTTATTTTCTCTACATAGTATGTTTATTTATTTCTGTGCATGTGTGTTTGTTTGATGTATTTTAGTTCTGTCTGAAATCTCTGGTTAACGTCAACATCACCTGACGTGAACATCAGGTTGACGGCAACATGTGTGTCGTTGACTGCATGGCCAGAGGATATAGACGTCCAGATCGATTGACGTCTACTTCCTGTTAACAGCAGCAAAGTGGTCGTTTACTTCTCCTGTTATGTTTGCGATTCCAGATCTGAAACAAATGTGTTTTCTCTGGGATCCAATTAGGAAACCCAATCCCAACGGTCGGTAACCCTAATGCTAGGCACACCCCGACTCTTAACCCTATAAGAGTTAGAGATTTCGGCTAGGTTAGGTCCTTTGGTTGAGAGGAAAAGCTAGGGTTTGGTTATGAGAAAAACCAGACTTTTGCAAGGCTTGATCCGGCTTTAAGAGCTTCTTTCCGCGATCTTCTTCGACTGGAAGGTACTCTTGCTGGTGAAGAAGCTTCCTTGACTCTAGAGAACCATCTACACAAAGAAGAAGACCGAATTTGGAGTTGGAAGTAACACCTATTTGGCTTGGCCGAGGAGGGCTTCATCACCAAATTCATTCTTTAGAGATTTTATGTAGTGCCCTAGAATTTTATTGAATCATATATTGCAATTGTATGTGTATTTCTGCATGTAGTTATGTGTTGTTCTGTGTTGAATTTGGCGTCAACATCTACTGACGTTGACAAGTGTTTACAGTATGATTGTTTTCCGTTTACTTCTTGTTAACGACAGCTTCTTATGTCGTTTATTATTTTCTGAAACATTTGATTTTTCGGGCAAGTATGTTGGCGACTCAATCGATGGACGTCTACATCATGGCTGATGGCAACTTAGGTTGACGTTAACCTAACTTGCATGTTTTTGCTGTTACCGTTACGGGGAGAGAAATTGGTCGTTTCCAAAAGCATTTATTGGGCAGAATCGTGTGTTTCTGATCCATGGTTAGGATTAGGTTTGGGCTAAGCATAGGGATGTTTATAAGACCCGGATTTGGTATTGGGAGAGAGTTTTTGCACTGGTTGAGAAGAGAGAAAGGAGGGCCGAGAGAAAGGGGTTGCAGAGCTGGTTCGTGCGGTCTGAACCTCTAGACCTAGGAGGAACGATCAGCATCGAGGTCATGAGCTTCTCCAAGCAGCGAAGCTACGCCAGAAGCTATTCTGGGCGATTGAAGTTGTGGAGGAGGACTGCCTTATTGCCAAGGCGGGCTTCTTTGGATCTCTTTTCGTCACTTCAGAAGGAGGGTTAGAGGCAAGTGACATGGGGGATTGGTTTAGGATAGATTAGTCTTTAGTTTTATCATTTTTACTGATGCTTTTAAACCATGAAAATAACATGCGGGAAAGGGTAGAAGTCCTGTCATTTATATGAAGTCCTATGTTTTCTGGGCGTATGAATTTGACGTCCATATCGACTGCCGTCTAGTTTTTGTAAATGCCATTATCGACTGTCGTTTATTTCATGTAAACGACATGCTTTTGGACATCTACTATATGTTAACGGAGCTATGTGCCACCGTCTACTGATATTAACGACATGATATATGGCCGTTGACTTAGGGTAAACTCCACATATTTGGCCGTTAAGTTTATCAGTATAGTAAATTCCTGAAATCTGATTATATTTGCTTAACTGTGATTCATGATTGTATGAGGTTTCGATCAGGCTGTGTTTTGTGTGTTTCAGTGCTGTTATGCCATGGTCAGGTCATTGCAATGATGTATAGACTATATGTACATATGAATATTTATTCTTTGGATTTTTTTTATGGAATTGATAAAAGAAAAGTGAAAAGATGCAAGCATAATTCATGTTAGAATGTTAAAATTTGAAACTGTAATACTGTGAGATGAAACTACATATCTTCTATATTTAGTTCTTGTATATAAATTTGCATGATTTTATCACTATTATATCATGTTAAATAGTTTAGAATTACAAAGAATAATCATGGAAAATATTTACAGAGCTTAGAAAATTATGAAATTTTTCATGTGCGTGGTATGAACTGAACCATATTTACTATCAAAATTTAGTGATTTTTAGACCATTGTACTAATTATTATGATTTTCTGAATGACATAATGCGTATAGAAATTAAATAAACATGAGAGTATAGTGCATGAATGGATATGATGTAAGTAGTACCATGATAGGTTTTTGTTATATAGTAAAGTTTAATTTCAGAACTGAGAAAGTCATGCTAATATTGCATTGTCATTTTGATAAATTATACATGAATGTATGAAAGAAGCATGATAGGCTTATATGAAAAATGTAAATTGCATGATTGCATACATGTTAATGTATAATTTGAATTAAATTGGCCAATGAGACATTGCTATCATAGAGGTAACTACAAGGAACTACACCATGGAATGACCCTATGGTAATGGTTCACCTACATGAATCTGTGGGCAACGGATTGAAATCCTAGAGGTAGACATGTTCTACTGGTTAAGGTGGGAAGGACTTTTCCCGGTATTGTGCAATGACTATGACTTCATCACCGCTTTGCCTAGGTGATAAGTGAATGAACTACATGCTAAATGACTACATGATCTCTATTAATAGTGTGGGTTATGTCTTGGCAACTACATGATAAATGACTACATGATCTCTATTAATAGTGTGGGCTATGTCTTGGCAACTACATGATAAATGACTACATGAACTACATGTCTACATGATAAATGACCTACATGTTACATGCTATATGAACTACATGTCATTTGCTCTACATGCTACATGACTATTTGCTACATGATGACTAAATTGCATGCTACATCATATAGTTTAAAAGCACTTGAAATTGTTTACATGATCCATGAAAATAAATGTATACCATGAAAATTTGACTATATGCTATGCCATAGGAATATGTTTAAATCAATCGTTATAATATGAAATGTAAGATATATGCATCACATGAATTGTTTTATTTTCATAACAAATAACCATGCAATGTAAAGAAAGATTGCCAAATGACTTAGAATCATGTCAATAGGATGAGCTATATGATATCAAGGATGTGAAAGATATATGTTACCATGTTTTAAACCTAGTATATATATGCTATATCTTGAACTGTCTTTCATGTGACTTGCTGAGTCTTGTAGACTCATACTTGCTTAACATTTTAGGAGAGACAGAGGACACTCAGGAGTTAGTGTACTCCGACTCGGAGCATGAGGATGTGGAGGTTTAGTGATTGCTTGAGAGTGCCAGAGTGATTATGTATGTGAGGGAATTATGTACCTTTGATTTTTTGCATTTGAAATTATGGATTGTAATAAATTTGGACTATTGTTATCTTTATTTTATGTTTAGACTTAGCATTTGAATTTGATGTTGATTGAAAAATATTTGGTTCCATGTTCCGTTGCATCTTATTGGAATTAAATTGTCATTTCTGTTTGTCTCAATCTGTACCGTCTTTTGTTGGATATGTTCCACTGTAATACCTCTATTAGATCCTATGTGAGTTGGAATAACTACACTGGGTCTAAGAGGGGCGTTACCAGGCAAGTAGCTGAGGGGTATCATCCCTAGACATGTCCCCTATGTTCTAGGAATTTTTATGGATTTTATTTTCTTTCCTGGAACCCCCAAATCTCTCTTTTATTTGAGTTCGGTCTGCACTTTCTGCAGACAGGAGGTTGACGACAACCTTGTTGCTACCAAGTTTCTAAGTTGACGGCAACAGAGTGTGCCGTTAACCCACCTTGACAGCAAGGCCCTTGCCGCCAAGTTCTTCTATTTTCACAGAACTATGTTTGTCATGTCTGTGTGATAATTTCTGGATTTTTGGATGTCTGATCATGCTATAAAAATTGTGAATGTTCAAGTACTGTCTTAGGGTCAACTCATGTTTTTCAGTCGAAATTCTGATAGTGCTTTTATTTAATATAATTTCTGTTATGGTGAAATATGAATGTTTTGATAGTTTTTAATTCTGAATAAATAGTTTTTCTGCATGTTATGGGTACAGAGAATTTTCATGATCTTAGGGTTACTGTTTACATGTTTTAAATGTATTAGAACTGACTATTTTACTATCTATCATGTTATGTGGAGTATTATGCTAAATTCGCATGAAATCTGCTTAAAACGTTAAAAAGAGTTTTACTATTGTGAAAAATCTAAAAAATTAGACATATGACATATTACATGTGTAGGGTCTGTAGTTAAAATTTGTAACTATTTTGACATCAATAGATACTGTTTGTTTTAACAAGGGTAATTTAGCCATGTTAAGTATAATTGATTAAGAGCATGTAAATTCCAGTGTTTAGCAGCATGTTTTGGTACTATGATGATTAATTTGTCCAAGCGAAATAGTCACGTTAAGTTCTGTAACCTGAAGTATGTATGTTTTATTAAAGTGCATGTGAATGGCTAAAGAGTACTTGTAAGTGAATGAAACCATGTGATTAAGTGAGATAATGTGTAATATGTGCCGAAATTGACACTGCTACTATAGAAGGTTGTGGTGTCGTACTGTAGAAAAGTCCCTATGGGAAGACTCATTGTGTATGTGATATCCGGTGGGCATCAGGATGAAATCCTAGAGGTGGACAAGTACCACTGGTTAGGGTGGAGAGGGCTTCTACCAGATCTGCACAGTTACCAAGGTTTGTCACTATATTGTCTAGGAGATGGGTATGTGTTATGTGAATGTGTGTCCTTTTTTATGTTTGTTCGGACTATGTGTCACTGCAAATTAAAGTGTAAAAGTGTGAAATTGTGCAATGTGATCATGTGATAGTATTGTGTAAATGTGATACCATGTGAAACCATGTGAATGTGATATGTTTATGTTAAAACATCAAGCAAAAGATGTGGATATGTGTGATAAAAGCATGTGAAAAATGTTAGATATCATGCTAGGATTGTTAGTTACTATGTGCATAATTCCATGATCTAATTGTGTAGAATTGTGAAATGATATAAATAGAAATTGAAGCCATTAATCATGTTATACATTATGTGTAGAAAGCATGCTATAGGTTATTCATGGATATTTGTTTAATTGACATGAAGCATGTGTCCTGCATTTCTCTTATTGTTTAAAAGAATAGCATGTATGTGATATGTGTAAGGATGTGCCTTTAGGTTGCTTGCTGGGTCTTTTGGAAGACTCATACTTACTTTAACATATAGGTGAGACAGGTGTCCCCGTGCTAGAGGAGGACATAGTGAGGAGCGACTCCGAGCGAGAGGAGTAGCTGCACTTGTGGAGATTGTTGCCTAGTTTACACTTTCTTTCATTAGTATGTGAACATTGACATTATCATATGGACTTGTATAATTGTGGACATTTGTTATTTACATTTTCTACTATATAGACTGTGGAAAGTGTGATGATGTTGGAATAAGATTTATCTTTTATTTCTGTTGTACTCCTTCTTGTTATTTATGTACATCTCGACCTATTGTGTTGTGTTGGGTAAATGTCTAACTGTGACGATGCCCTTTATATCGATGTAGATAGGTATAATCGTACCAACATAATGAGGGTCGTTACACCTTGTCATACCTAACCTTGACTTGGTTTGGAAAAGGATAGACCACCATACTTGTGCCATGCCTTTTTACCAACTCCTAAAGTGATGTGTCTAGGGGTCATTCCCAAGTACAAGCTATTCAAATCTTTTCCATAATTAAGTCTCTAGGTGGTATTGTAATGATGGGAGAACAAGGCCCTCCATCGGTTGGAATTCAAGAGCCCTCATCAATTGCTGATGAAGCCTTCTATCGATTGTGAAAGAGCTTCACATTGGTTGGAGAACAAAGTCCTCCATCGATTGCCTTATAATGCATATAGATTGTCCATATTGATTTCTTCATATCCATTGTTGACCAACATCGATTGGTCCCCAAACATCAATCGCCATAACTTCGTCATGCATGTTTTCAACGTGATCAGTCGAAGCTAACTTCGTCATATACGAAGTCTAACTTCGTCATATCAAAAGTCATGCATGTTTTCAACGTGATCAGTTGAAGATAACTTTGTCATATACGAAATCTAACTTTGTCATATCCAAAGTCATGCATTGTTTCAACGTGATTAGTCAAAGCTAACTTCATCATATATGAAGTCTAACTTCGACATATTCGAAGTCATGCATATTTTCAACATGATTAGCCGAAGCTCACTTCGTCATATATGAAGTTTAAATTCATCATATCCAAAGTCATGCATGTTTTCAACGTGATCAATTGAAGCTAACTTCGTCATATACGAAGTCTAACTTCGTCATATCTGAAGTTCCACTTCGGCTGACTACGTTATTTCTGTTCCATCTGAAGTCTTCTTCGTCATATCCGAAGTCTAACTTCGTCATTTCTGAAGTCAAACTTTGGCTGACAATGTTATCTTCTGTTCTATACGAAACATCACTTCGTCATATTCGAAATTCTAATTCGACTGACAACATTCTATCTTGACCAGTCAAAGGGCTAGTGGGTTGTAACCAGTAGGTGTGAACTAGTGTTCCCCTTTCATGAACTTCCCACTCATCACAAGACTTCCATCATTGGCTCCTTTACTTTAATTGTCCTGATTGAGACCTTACTCAATCATCTCCACAAATTTATCATCTTCATTTGGGATTTAAAAATCTAAGATGTTACACAGTCTTAGTGCTGAGGAATTTCTGAGAGTCTACACTAGTGAAGCAGCAATGTATATAGAAGCTAGAGTAGGAGGCACTGGTCCCATAAATGTTCACATTCACTTGAATATGCAATTCTTTGGTTTGTTTGGCATTCAAATAAAGTAATATCAAGAAAGTTTAAGCCAGATGATGAGATTTAATGAAGAAAGATTTTAGCTGAACTTTGTTGAAGTCAGCCCTGGTCAATGAGGTATGTTGTTGAAAGGGTAGAGGAAAATTACACCCTCAATGACTATTGGATTGCCCTCTTCCTTGTAGCCCAGTCTGATAGGTGCAGTTTACGCCGAAAAGGACTTTACCCAAGTTTTTTTCAATAGACACATCAGGCTAGCCGCCAGATTTCAGATCAAGTACTCCAAAGGCTAATCATTTCATAAGTTTACTCTCCTTCACACTGCTAAGACCACCAAATATCTTCAAGAATTTCAGCAGTGCTTTGTAGAATCTAAAAAATTAACTGAAGAGCAGTGGGCAGCATGTTATCTAGTAGACGCCAAGGAATGTAGAAAGAAAAAGCTTCATCCCTCTTCGTTCATGGCTAAGAATTATGATGATCTTAGGAAATCTCTTACACTGAAGTGGGAAGGAAGATATAATCTGTATTATGAGGCCAAAGCAGCAACACATTCACAAGGACTTTAGTGGAACATTAGAGTAAATGATTTTCTACACAAAGCTGCTAATAGGAAGTTTGTTCCTTTGAGGCACAGTCTAGACATTGAAGCCTATCATCATAGACTAGGTTGGTATCATCACCGCCACCTCAACTCCTACAGGAAAATTATTTGAACATGTTTTTCCTGAGAATGAGAAGATGTCACGCCCTGATATTTAGCAGCAGAATAAATACCGGGATGCGTGAATGATACAAATAGACGTATCACAGTTGAGTAGCGCAGAGTCACAATTAAACATAACAACACATTTGAGACCATAATATTGTCAACAAAAGTACTCTTTATTCCATTTCAATCCACTAGTTACAACCTTACATAAGAAGAACCAACTACAGGGTCCATTATTCAAATATAAACTTCATGAAAATGTATCACTATTACATAGCTACTCAAACATCTATTCCTAATACCTTATCTCCTCATATGATAGGTGCTCATCACTCTTGCCCTGCCCCATCGGAGTCCACTGGATCCTCATCACTACCTGAAAAGGACAGGATGATAGGGTGAGCGAACTAGCTCAGTAGAATTTACATCTCAATGTGCGGGCACTAATATACATGATTAACATTTTCTACGGGCAGGATATGAACATGGACATGATGACAATGCATGCAGTTCTAATAAGTCAAATAACTTAACAGAACGAATATCATATCAAATCAAATACTGAATTTCATATGCGAGGGACATGTAATTCAAGAATAGAATCACATCAAAAGGAAATGGCCATATTCACATAGATATCACATATTTACATGATTAGACATATCGTATCAAACTTATCATATCATATCAAACGAAGGCACATTCACACAAATCTTGCACACAAATCGGTGCCATGCCAAGCACCACAAGTCCATAGGCCTGCAGTTGTAAGTACGTTGGGGCGCTCCTCCCCAGGACCAGACAGGGCCCCTATTGCACAGGCATTAGTCAAATAGACCGAAGTCCCACGTTGTGCAGATCAAACATATACATATTATGGCCATGGAATTTCAATAACAAGCTCATTGTAATAAGAGCATGATCATTCGTAGAGTCAAGATAAGACAATAGCTCAAGAGATCAATTGGACAGCATAACGACGTATCTTATGTTTCATAATTCATTAATGTCTTGACAAGAGGATGACTAATGATAGATCGTATATGGTACAAGTGCTTTCTATCTCCAGGGTACTTCATGGTACAACTAACTCGATCTCTATGAGGGAATCCATAGAGTACGGAGACTTACGAAGGTCTTAAGGAAAAGATTGCTAGTCTTCCAATATGGAATGACCGGCAGAGAGCTCCCAATTCCCCAAGAGGGGTGTGCCTAATCGTGCAAACGTGTAAGTGATGTGTCACGGAACTTTCCTAATCATGTATGCATTTGACCAACAATTAATGGAACATTAGAAAAGATATAAATAAAGAAAACCACAAGCAAATCATGATGGAAACACTTAACTAACAAGTCCATACTAACATGTATTCATCCACACATTCATATCATATTCTTATCATGTCAATTTCTCTTCAAGCTAGATCACAAGATAGTAATCAATAAACATAATATCATTCACATTAGAATCATTTTCAAGTCATTATAGCTTTCAAGTAGGTTGATTGCTTTTAGGCCAATGCACACTATGTAACAATATGTAACATGCTTACAGACCAAGAAATCAAACATGCTGACTGACTAGCTGAAAGGAACAGTCTCGGGTCGGTCTTTAAATCTCGTCATACACAGTAGATGCTTTTCATAACACGGTGTATGGTCAAACAAGGCTAAATGTGAAGAATACAAATCGCGACGGCTTACCTGGTCGCCTTTAACCTTGAATCACGACGAGAGACCCCATCACATTCATGAAAAGCATTAAAATATGAATATAAAATTTTGGCGAAAAGACTGAGCGGGAAAACTTCCCAAATTGCAAAAGCCTATGTGGTCGCGAATCAGACAGGCACTAAAAACCACACAGCACATAGTTCCACGCAGATAGTTAACTGGTCAGACAATAATTTGTGACAGACTTTACAGTCGCATTTTACCAAATCACGATGGCTAAGGCCGACGTGATATCAGGCACTGGAATCGCGTCGCTTGGTCTGGTCGTGATTCCAACTTCCATAACCGAAAATGTAGGAACAAGCAGTGATCCTCTTACAATACTTATATCTCTCTATCTACTGTCATTTAGACAAAACCTTCAACATGAAACCTGACGAGGACAACTAGTAGAAGAACATTCATGTTTTGGGTTGGATCTAATTCAGTCACAATTCACATGAAACATATGAAGAACACAAAAAGCCCTAAACATGCGCGACTTAGTGAAAACACTTAATACTCGATGGATACACCATGAAAATTGGGCAACTCAAGCGCAAATGAAACTATACATGCAGCACTACAAGATGGTATAGGTTTCATTTAGTCTTGGCCCAAGGTCACCTACCTTTACACGGATGTAAGAGATGCAATAACCCAGGTCGATGCAGAGCGAGGTTGAGGAAGAACTCGGTTTTCCCCTAGCCGTTCTCCACTCCTCCTGTGCCCTAGCTTGCTCCTCGCAACCCCAACTCAATACCAAACCATCCCTTAGAGCCTCTTCATGATTATATATACATCTCGGGTTTAATTTCATGTCCCAATGGTGTTAGGAAAGGGGCTGTGAAATCTGCATTGCACCTTCCAAAAATTGGGATTTCTCCTCCCAAATGGAGTAGCTACACCATAAGAAGGTGCTAAGCATGGTTGGCCACGATTTGGCTTGCTATGCTTGGCTAATAGCACTCTTTTAAACCTTAATTTGCCCTACCTAATTACCACATATTTATAGGTTCGAATTTTTGGGTATTTCCTTGCTCTAATTTATTCTTGGGCTAAAAGTGATCCATTGGCCTAATTTTGTTAATGGGTAATTAATACATGATGTTGGAAGTCTCTCCAACATGTTTATTTAATTTATGGTCGCATTATATTTCCCTGTTAAGGGTTTTCCAACTTAGTTTTTTTAATTTGGGTAATTCGTCACATGGTGATGTACACAAGGCCAATCAGATGTTTCGTTGTACGAATTTCTTCGTGGAACGCTTGGGGACAATATTTGGGGTTGATTTATAATTTTTATGGAATATTATGATGTGTTCTCTCACGTACGATATTGGTACGTAAGTTCTATCATTCCGATAATGCGGAAATTATTCATTTCAATTTATTTCTAATTTTTCAATTACTGAATTTTCGGGGTGTTATAGAAGATGTTGTGGAAGCTTCTGTAGCCCTTCCTTGATCAACTCCCGCCTTCTCTCTATCTCCCTAAATCTTCCTAAAGCTTATCATTGCTTCTGTATAATGTACAAATTTTTTATTCTTCAATAGAAAAGACTCTATTAATATTAACATATATGCATCTCTTTCTCTCTTTTCCTTTCTACTCTATACTTTCTAGTAATGACACAAAGGGGGAGAAATATAGGTATTTAGCATTCTATATCTAAGAGTGAAATATAAGAGAAAAGGAGATAAGAAAAAATGATAATAAATTTGTTTGCATAAAAGATTTCTTTATGCTAAATTATTTTACATATGCATAATTTTATCATTAACAAAAAGGGGAGAATTGTTGTGTAATTATTTTTTTTAAAGCATGCTCAATTGTTTTTATTATGACAAAATCATTTCAGTTATACAATATCCTTTATTAAGTAATAAATAAATTCATTTGATAATAACATAAAGACATTTTACTTAGTATTGTATTTGTTGTGTTAAGAGAAAGGCATGCAGGTATTATAATGTACAATCATTTTTATATCAAGATGTCAACATATGATTGTTTTCTAAGTTCAACTTCAATTCCTGGAAAGTCAAAGTGAGAAATCGATAGATGAACAAAAGTCATCAATCAAAGTCCAACTCCGACTCTTGGAAAGTCGAAGTGAGAGATCGATTGATGAACAAAAGTCATCAATCGAAGTCCAAAACAGACTCCTTAACAGCTGAAGTTAGATATTGATTGGTGAACAAATGTCATCAGTCGAAGTCTCACTATGACTCCTATGTAGTCGAAGTCGTGTATCGATTGATGAACAAATGCGATCAGTCGAAGTCCTTAATATCGATTGATGTTGTATTATTCTGATTGGCTATTTTCTAAACATCGATTGATAAAGTTTTAAATATCATTATTGTAGTTCGACATAGCGATTGATGAAGTATTATTCTGATTGGCTATGTAATCCTTTATGTAATATTTCTGAAATATCGATTGGTAAATATTATAATATGTTTTCAAGATATATATGTACATTTTGATTTAATAATTTTTAAATACATATATGTAGCTCTATAGCTTAGATTATTCCCAGGTAGCTATATGTTTTCGCAAGATATCCGCAAGTGTCATTAAAATTGACATATCTAGTTTTTAAGGAAAAGCCTTTTGTAGGTGTACTGCACGTGAAGTAGGTGTCCATACCTCCATGAATACTCACCTACCCTAACACTTTAAGTACAAACTTTTTCTCTGAAGTAGTGAGAAATCTTTCCAAATGACTTGTCTCTTGCTTTCACTTAATATTCTACTTCTTGCAAGTATAACCATGAGGAAAAGAAAAGTCCTTGCATGGTTATGGTGTTTGTAGACACCTACTGTGGCTGTCTACAGAACCATGCAACTATCCGTATAGCTAGGAAGTTGTTGAGCAACTCAAGGATCTGAAGATAGATCTCTCAAGCTGTCTCCTTAGTCACAATGTTCAAATTTTTGAAACGACTATCTACTAATGGGAAACACGACTCTAAAGTTTATATAAGGTGCTGAAGTTTGTCTGTGAAATATAGATCATACAATCAAGAAAACAAGAGAGGCAAGAAGCAACGAAGCACAAAAGAGAAGAGTGCACATAGAAAATCTAAAAGAAAGCAATTTGTGCAAGCAAGCCGACTCCAAGCTCTCCTACTCTTCTACATTCAGAAGCATGTCTGTGGGTGGTTTAGATAGTCTGGGTTCTTCTTCTCAGTCCACCGTTTAGTTAGAAAGCGTTTAGAACTTTCAAGCATATTTGTATATCTCTTTCTGTTCTTCTGTGTTTGATTCTCTAAGCAAGCACTCTGTCTACACTTTATTCAGAGAAGAAACCTATAGGGGGTTTGTTCCCTATAGTTCCCCTTGTGTAGAAGGGAAGTTCTACTGTGGTAGGTGGTTGTTTACCCCGTTGGTAAAGGGAAGACTTGCTAATTAGGAGCAAGTGGTTGTAATACCTCTCGTTGGGGAGAAGGCCAAGGGTTCTTGATAGTTAGTGGGAAATCCCAAGTTGTGCTTGGGGACTTGATGTAGGACTCCTAATTGAAAGGAGGTTTGAAGTAGGATAAATTCCTTGCACATTATTTGTGATTGTTTCTGCCTAGTTACACTTGTTTCACACACATCACACAAGGTACTAACACTTCTGTCAAGTGTTCCTTCATATTCAAATAACTTTTAAATTGCAGAAAGTCCTATTCGCCCCCCCCCCCCTCTACGACATTTAAAGCTCCATCTAGATCCAACATCTCCCTATGCATATTTATGCTTTATCTAATTTTATGGGCCATTATCCCCTATAGATGAGATACTCTCTCTCCTCCATATAAAACTAAACCTCTACCTCCAACTCGAGCCAAGCTCCCATACTACCACGAAGTGCTGCCCAAATTATTCCAGAGCTCTCCCTTAGCTCACAGCTCTCTCATTCCCTTCTCTTTTCCATATTCCCTTCATCACAACATCCCCTTTTCTTCCATATCTGGAACGTGGTGGCTAGGAGGTGACCTCTCTACATCTTCAAGGCTGCTACACGACACAAGACCCTCATCTTCAGCTAGGGAGTTGCCCCATGGGGGACTCTTCACTCTCTCCCTCTCCTTTCTTTAATAGATGTTATTTATTCTTTCAGATAGTTGCACATTAACATACCTTCATTTTCCACAACCCTAGGGGTTTCCAAAACACTCTAGGTTCATTCCCTCCATGCTTTCCTTCTTTTATTTTATATTGTGTAGATACTTCACTTAAAGGTGGTCTAATAGGGTCTTTCTTTTCTTGTTTCTTTGTTTTGGTAGGTACCCTAAGAAGAGTAGATGAGGATCTCTCCTTCTCTAGCCAGCCAGAGGAAGGGAAGGAGGTCTATCCACACTCCCGCACCCTGCTGAGAAGGTGTCGAATCATCAGGTCGTGACAATAAGTTCGTGACTGATCGTATGGTCGCGACATGCTTCCTATCACGCCGGCTCTCACTATCGCGACAAGGGTAAGTAGCCTTCTCTCTTCCCTTTTCCTAGTAAGTTAGCCTTCCACTCTTATTTATATCTTAGGAAACAAAGTAGGTGGCGATCACATCCTTTATCATCATCTGTAACCTATTTATTTCTTTTTTATTTGAGGGTCACATCCTCGTGATTACAGTGCTACCGAGGGAGCCACTAGCTGCTACTCGCTAGCTGCCATTTGCATAAACTATTGACCTTTGCAGCCATCGATGTGTACTTCCACGGAACCTAAAACATGGCTCTCCACATTTGCTCCATCATCGGCATCCTCATCTCTAGAGGTGGTGGCAGCGGGTAACACTATTGCTGCTATTCTCCCTGAGGTGGTAGAATACTCTACCAGTCACTCTACTGAGTCTAAGTAGCCATCGGCTCATGCTACAGTACGATTGACTCATTTGGTGCATCATCTTGCTGCTCCATCAACTCTCTAACCTATCTGCGCCCACATGGAGCCATGTCCAACATAGCACAACTACCAATATCGTTAGCGATAAGAACTCAGGTGGCTAGCAGTGTACTTGTACTTTCAGTCGGACTTCTTGCTGTTAATAAGTTCTGTTACAAGTCCTGATAGACCCATGCTTTGATGCCATTGTAACGACTATAGAAACCCGACTGTAACGGCCCAGGAAGTTTCGACACTCAGAAGGCCCTCCAAGTGCACGAATCTCGGACCGCCACCCACGGGCCCGAAGACCGGAAGGGTTAGAATTTAGTCTAGTGAGATAAGTAATGAATTCAAATAACTACAACAAGAAAGTTCGTACATTAATAAAGAAATTATGTATAACATGTCACAAATAAAAGTACAGGTACAAAAAGAAAGGTGCAGTCCTTAAGGGGCATACCCCGAGGACATGCAAAAAGGCAACTCTCAACTCACACCATTAAAGAGCTCTCACGCTCACACACCCACAGTGTTGGCAACACATGGTGTAACAAACTACCACCTCAATTGTTCGACACCGAACTCCTGCAACAACGATCCCCTACATAAATAAAGTAGAGGAGTGAGTCTCGCGAACAAGGCCCAGTAGGGATAACCAATCTCTTACCATCCAAAGCAACAAGAACTCCAAAGAAAGCAGAAGCAACTACACTAAAAAGTAGTAACTACAGAAACAACTATGCTTGCTACTACAAGACAGTGGAAATAAAGTAAAGCCACGACCTAATGATCAGATCATCCCCATACATTTTCATGAATTATATATCTATTTTGATGATTAACAAAATCCTAACAATTAGTATCTAACAAGTTTCTATGAAGCTTAGTCACAGGAAATAAACCAGGCAAAATCAAGCAAAGACTTGTAAGTAAATCCTTAATTTGTTGTTCTTAATTTTTCAAAGCATGAAATTTCTCTAAGTACACATCAACACATTTTGAAGTATAACGATTTCATACGTTTCATATCATTTTTTAGTATTCATCGATTTTGATCTCAGAACGATTCGCTAAGTGATCGCATCGATTTCGATCTCAGAATGATTCGCTAAGTGATCGCATCGATTTCGATCTCAGAATGATTCGCTTAGTGATCGCATCGATTTCGATCTTAGAACGATTCGCTAAGTGATCACATCGATTTCGATCTCAGAACGATTCACTAAGTGATCGCATCGATTTCGATCTCACAACAATTTCGTAAGTGAGCATAACGATTTGCTCTCATAACGATTTGACATGTGAGTATAACGATTTGGTTATAACGATTTGCTCATAACGATTAGGTTATAACGATTTGGTTATAATGATTTACTCATAAGGATTTGCTTATAGTGTCATAATGATTTGTTATCCAGAATGATTTGGTTATAAATGCATAACGATTTGTGCGTACAACGATTTGCTTACGAATGAGCAACGATTCACATGAACAATGACTCATTCACAACGATTCTATAAGTCACGTTCATATCGACTCCATGAGCTATAATGACTTGATATTTGAATATCGTGACAAGTCAAAGTCATCCCACGTATTTCTCTTGTATCCATACATTAAATATAACCGTATATTTCTCTGCACAATGCATGTCTAGATATCTTCTATTCTTATGCTCCTTCATGTAATATCTTTTTGGAAAGACAGAATGAAAATTTCTATTTTGATGTATTCTCACTCTAACATTGACTGACAATAAGAGACAGCTTAGTTGTCTACATTTTAGCATTTAATGTGTGCAGGTCTCTGACAACACGACTCTATACAACGTTGGATAAAGTAGAAGCTGGAGGATATCAAGAAGGATTTTCCTCTTACGTGCATGGAACGTAAAGAACCATTGACTACAAAGGAAAGCCATGCAGTCTAACGTTCTCGGAACATAGAGACAACGGATACTTCAACGGCTACATTTTCAAAAGAAGATTCAAAAAGAAGACTGGTGCCTACATAAAGAAGAACCAATCTTGAGAATTCAAAATCTGCAAGCACCGATAGAAGAGCTGAAGTCTGATTGCATCGCCTTGTTGTAGCTCTTTGCTCTCTACGTCTAGTGTAGAACCTTGAAAGAGCTTTTGTGAACTGAGAGTGTTCTTCTTTGTAGATATTTTCCTCTCAGTCTTCACTTCGGATCAAGCACTGTGCTATTAGCTTACTCCAGGGGCGTATCATCCCTTGAACACATCTTTGTGTTATTCCCTTTCTGTTGAAGGAAGACTTGGGGGTTCCAAGGTGTTATTCCCTTCGTGTTGAAGGAAGACCTAGAGGGTTCCAGGGTGTTGTATTCCTCTTCAGGTTGTGAAGGGAAGACCAACTGCGGCTGGGTGTGTAAGTGTCCTTGAGGGGGACTGTACCTGTCACATCCCGAGAATTACGCAGCGGATATTAATTCGAAGAATTCGAGTCGATAATTCGAGACGTGAACAGTCGGCAAATAAGCCTCTAGCTAGCACGCACTAAATGTATGATAACATACATTATCATAGGGCCCAAATATTGAACTCAATATAAATTTTATTCAATTGTATTAAAAATGAAAACTATTACAGGACTAAGACTCAATAAAAGAGAAAGTACATAATACCTCACTTCCTACTACATTGTTCTAACACTCAAAATAACTAACTATAGATAGACTCATAATTTGAACGCTCATCACTCGGACGCATTCCCATCCTCGACTTGCTCTTCCTCTTGAACTTCATAGTCACCTAGATTGGGTAAAAGGTAGGGGATGAGCAAACTAGCCCAGTAGGATTTATATCTCAATGTGCGGGCAATGATATAAGTGATTAGCAAATTAGGACTAGGTAAGCACGATGAATGTCATGATATGCATGTTCGAATAAAACTCATTAAAACATGTTGCATGATATGAGCTAGAGAGAGAGTGATCGTGATAGAGCAAGATCTAGCACAATATAACGAGTTGGAACTATCAATAGATCACTTTGTACAAGCACGCAAGATTTCAATTGATGTCAAGAACGCAAGATATCACTAATTACATTAAATGCAGGATGGCCATATCACGCAAGCAAGCAAGCAAGAATGTATGAGCACGATCAAGTAACACTAATCCGGCATGTAGACACTAATGTACACCAAGAAAAGATCCAGCAAGAATGTACACCAGGACACGTGTATGTGGTATTGTATCTATCATTCAGCAAGCAAGAAAGTACTCCCAGCGCAGATGCAACGCCAGTAATCATTATACCCCATGGTTAACAGTATATCTATGACTCGCCGTCATTGGGGCTAGATTGGAGCCCTTGGACACATGCTGTGTCCTGTCAGCATCTCATGTAAATTTTTAAATGTAGATACCCACAGTCATTAATAATAGCCAATGAGAGTTTCAATAAGTAAGCATGTGTAATGTCATGTTCATGATGATGATGAGAACAAGTAATAAATAATTGAACATGATTTCATGATAACAATGGTCAAGAGATAAATTTGGCAGCATAACGGTACGATTTATACTTTTGTTCAATCTTTACATTAATGGCTTTAGTCTAGATTGTAAATCACACTCACGAGAACAAGAAGAGATGGGAAGTGCACGCTATCTCCAGGGAACTTCAATGGTACAACCAACTCGTCGGCCATGTGGCAATCCATGGTCAGAGGAGATTTACGGAGGCCTTGGTGAAAAGGTCGCTAGTCTACCGATTCGGAATGACCGGTAGAGAGTTTCCAATTTCCCAAGAAAAGGCTGCCTAATAGTGCTAGTGTGTAGTGCGGTACGCGTGTCTCAATTCACAAACCATCGGTCTCAAACTCGTAGGAAGCACTTGACAATATAACATGGAATAAAACTATGCACTTTAACTAATCATGGATTGCAAGATTTTATGATAACAAAATTATCATTTTAGTCAAGCTAGAGTAGTAAGAAGAGTAAATCATAAGTTGCATGAATGATCACGTCATTAGGAGAGCAATTAGAATATCTTTCAGGTACTCAAAGCTTTTAAATGGGTTAACAAATTTTAAGCCATTAAATAACAATCATGTAATGATCAGACCCAAGACATGCAACTTACACAGTAATTATCATGTTTAAACAGACCTCGGGTATATGCGGTAAAACTTGTAAGAAAACATGGGGTTTCAGGTAAACATCCTGAGATCGCGACATAGGCATATAAGGAAGGCGACAGGTTGTCAGATTGCGACAGGACAAGGGCCGCGAAGGGATGGCTAGAAGGCGACAGGGGGTTGTGAAGAACGCGACTGGGCGGTCAGATTCAGGCAGCATGATCGCGACAGCGGTCTTGTCGCAATCAGGTCGCGACATGTCGGGCTATCGCGACGAGACCTCGGAAGGTGACACATCGAGCCGTCGCGTTCACAGGATCTGCGCCAGAACCGACCAGAGCAAGGACAGGTTCTTGGATTGCGGTCCAGAACTACCATGTATTGGCACATGGTGCTTCTGAAATAGAGAATAAATTGTATAGTGTATGAAAAATAACGAAATCAGTCTTAAACCATCCTAGACATGCAAGGGTACTTCCAGTAAATCGGAATTAGAAAATAATGTGGGTTTTGATAGGCTTTAATCAAGTCAAACTCAAATGTAGACGACAAGTGCAACCTGAAGCGTGGTTTCATGCAGCAACCCTCTTACCATACTTATAACTCTCTAACGAATGAGATTTAGACAAAACGTCCAACATTAAACCTGACGAAGAGATCAAGTAGAATAACTTCCATGTTAAGAGTTTACTCTAATTCGGTCTTGAATCACGTGCAACATATTAAGAATGGGAAAAACCCTGACAGTGCGCAACTTTGGCAAAACGCTTATAATTCAAAATCTACTAAATGCAATTCGATGAAACCAGTGGGAAATGAAAGTTAACTTGATGCTCTACACATTGGTATAGGATATGTTAAGGTTTGGCCCAAGAAAAACCTACCTTTTGAGCTGATGAAGTCTCGTTCTTCAGAAATCCCGTGTTCAAACCACTGTTTGTAAAACGCCTAATACTCCGTGTATACTGCATGGAATTTGGGCATTCCACTTGGGTTAGGAAGTAGACTCGACCCTCTTTCCAGGGGTATAAGCCTTGCACGATGGGATTTAGGTTTGGCCTTCCTTTGATTGGCTTCAAGAAGGTGGTTCGTGCGGGTCGTAGCAAATGAACGGGGTAGAAAGGTGAGCTTGGTATGCTTGATCTCCTACTCTCCAGCCACCAAGAGCTCCTCCACACGACCCTAGCAAGTTCTAAATTCGTCCCTAGGGTTTGGGTGAAGAGTATTTAAGCATACATGGTGCTTAGGAGTCCTATTGTAACTAGGAAGGAAGGGTTTCGGGATTGACATGTTGGTTTCCTATTTTTGATGATTTCTTCCTCCATTAGAGAGTCTTGGCCATCAAGAAACTTCCATGGATGGGTAGGCACAAATTTGGGTTGCCATGAATGCATGTTTGTATCCCAATTCAACTCTAATTGCCTCTTTTTAATTTCAGCTTATTTATGGTTACGAATTTCTATGTATTTTCTTGCTTCATTTGATTTTTGGGCCATATGTGGTCCATTGGCCCACTTATGATATTGGGTCATTATTATATATTGTTAGAAGCATTTCTAACATTTTTATTTAATTTACGATTGCGTCGTATTTCCGTGTTATCGGTTTTCCGACTTGTTTCCTAATTAGGATAATTGATCACGCTGTGATGTTCACTTGGTTAATCAGATTTTTCATCGCACGAATTCTTTCGTGGAACCCTTAAGAATAATGTGTGGGGTTGATTTCCTATTTTTACAGATTTTTCCTATATATTTTAGCACATACGATAATGGCACGTGTGTTTAAATACTTCGATATTATGGAAATTATTTATTTCCATTTATTTTAAATTTTTCTGATATTTAAAATTTCTGGGGTGCTACACCCTCCCCCACTTAAGAGAATTTGGTCCCCAAATTCATATATAGAAAGATTTTGTACAAGTGAGGTGTACTTACTTGTGAATAACTCCGGGTATCTTTTGCGCATTGCTTCCTCGGTCTCCCACGTGTCGTCTTCATCCACGCGTTGATTCCATCTAACCCTTACTAGTGGAATAACTTTATTCCTTAGTTGGCGCAGTTCCCGGTCCACGATCTTAATCGGCTTCTCTTGATATGTTCCGTCCTTGTTGAATTCCAGAAGCTTAGATTCTATGACATGCCATGGATCTCGTACATACTTTTTCAACATGGATATGTGGAACACATTGTGTATTCCATCCATTTGTGGTGGTAAAGCGAGACGATATGCCACCTCGCCGACTCTTTCGAGGATTTCGAAAGGCCCGACAAACCTTGGTGACAACTTGCCTTTAATGCCAAATCGCCTGATCCCACGGCCTGGAGACACTTTCAAGAATACATGTTCACCAACCTGAAACTCCAAGTCTCTTCTTCTATTATCTGCATATGCCTTTTGTCTTTGCTGCGCCACTGCCATTCTTTCTTTAATAAGCCTTACCTTTTCTGTGGTTTCTCTTATCATTTCAGGTCCTAGCATTTGTTTTTCGCCAACTTCATACCAGCATATTGGAGATCGGAAACTCCTGCCGTAGAGTGCTTCAAATGGTGCCATTTGAATGCTAGCTTGATAGCTATTATTGTAGGCGAACTCCACGAGGGATAAGTGTTCGTGCCAGCTTCCTCTAAAATCTAGGACACATGCTCTGAGCATGTCTTCAATCACCTGGTTGGTTCTTTCCGTCTGACCATCTGTCTGTGGATGGAAAGCCGTACTAAAGTTTAGTTTAGATCCCAAGGAGTAGTGCAGTCCTTTCCAAAAGTGGGATGTGAACCTGGGGTCTCTATCAGACACGATAGACACCGGTACTCCATGTAGTCTGATTATTTCCTTTACGTACAATGCGGCCAGAACATCTACTGACCACTTATTCTTCACTGGCAAGAAGTGAGCCGACTTAGTTAAGCGGTCGACAATAACCCAGATACCATCGAATCCACCTCTAGATTTGGGTAGACCGAAAATAAAGTCCATCCCTATACCTTCCCATTTCCATGCCGGGATTTCTAGGGGTTTGAGTTTACCTGCGGGTCATAAATGCTCCGCCTTGACCCTTTGACATGTTAAGCTTCGGGCGACATATTCCGCCACCTCTCTCTTCATGTTAGGCCACCAGAAGCTTCTTTTCAAATCTTGGTACATTTTGGTAGTTCCAGGATGAATAGTATATCTGGTCTTGTGAGCCTCATCCATAATCATTTTCTTTGTCTCCGCATGGTCGGGTACACAGACTCGATCCCAGAACAGCAACCTTCCATCTTCGGTTAATGAGAAATCCGGCCTCTGGTCTAGATTAGCCTTAATTTCCACAAGTACAGGGTCATTGTCTTGGAGTGTTATGATGTCCTCCAATAGTATGGATTGTGCTCTAACACTAGCAACAAAGCATCCCTTCTCTTTGATGTCAGCATCAATATTTAACTTGGCGAAATCTTCTAATAACTTCCATTCATCTACCATTAAACTTGATAATGTGATCACTGGCTATCTACTTAGAGCATCTGCCACAGAATTTGCTTTTCCGGGATGATATTGATCATGAAATAGAAATCTTTGAGATACTCCAACCACCTCCGTTGTCTCATATTCAAGTCCTGCTGAGAAAACAGATACTTTAAGCTTTTATGGTCAGAAAACACAATGAATTTCTCACCATATAAATAATGACGCCATATCTTCAAGGTGAAGACTACAGCTGCTAGCTCCAGATCATGTACAGGGTAATTGTCCTCGTGCTTCTTCAATTGTCTGGACGCGTAGCATATAACTTGCCCATTCTGCATCAGCACACAGCCAAGGCCGATCCCGGATGCATCGGTGTATACTTCAAAACTACCCCCAGTAACTGGCAGTGTTAGTACGGGTGCTGAGGTAAGGTGCTCTTTCAATGCCTTGAAACTTTCTTCACATTCATCAGTCCATGCAAATGGATTCTCCTTCCTGGTAAGCCGGGTCAATGGTACAGCTATCTTTGAGAAATCCTTAATGAAGCGACGATAATAACCGGCTAAACCCAGAAAGCTTCTAATCTCCGACACAGTTGTCGGCCTTTCCCAGTTCTTTACTGCCTCCACCTTACACGGATCTACAGAGATTCCCTCCTTTGATATGATGTGGCCAAGGAAAGACACCTCTTCCATCCAGAACTCACACTTACTAAGTTTGGCATAGAGTTGATTGCCTCTAAGCACTTGTAGAGCCATCTTCAAGTGTTCTTCGTGTTCTTCTTTGGATTTGGAGTAAATAAGGATGTCATCAATGAACACCACTATAAACTGGTCCAGGTATGGCCTATAAATATTATTCATAAGTTGCATGAAAGCCGCTGGAGCATTCGTTAAACCAAACGACATAACTACGAACTCATAGTGACCATATCTACTTCGGAATGCAGACTTATGAATATCCTCCTCCTTTATTCTTAGTTGATGGTAGCCTGATCTTAGATCTATCTTGGAGAAATACTATGCACCGGAGATCTGATCAAACAGCTCGTCGATGCAGGGCAGTGGATACTTATTCTTTATTGTCAACTGGTTTAACTGACGGTAATCAATGCATAGCCTCATCGTCCCGTCCTTTTTTCTGACAAATAGCACTGGTGCTCCCCACGGGGATGTGCTAGGCCTGATAAAACCTTGATTTAGCAATTCTTGAATCTGTCTCTTCAACTTCTGCAATTCCACAGGGGACATGCGGTATGGGGCTTTCGAAACAGGGGCTGCCCCAGGGAGTAACTCAATGGTGAAGTTTACCTCCCACTCAGGTGGTATACCAGGTAATTCTTCTGGAAATACATCAGGATAGTCCCTGGCTATTGGAATGTCTTCTAGGGTTGGTTTCTTCTTTTCAGTTGCCATGACGGAAACTAGGAAAGCGTCACAACCCTGGTTGATCAACTTAGAAGCCTTAAGGGAGGATATCAAGATGGGGTGTTTGCGATATCGGGTGCCAAGTAGTGATAGAGTTGGAAGGTTTGGTCTTTTAAAGGTGACCCTCCTATGGCGACAGTTTACATCGGCATCATATTCAATTAGTCAATCGACACCTAGAATGACATCATAACCTTTCATGTCTAAATAGATAAGGTTGGCAGGGAGATTGTGTCCTCCTATTATAGTTTCACATTTTGGCAAGTAGTGGGTGAGTTCAGATTCTGAGCCTAGTGGTGAGGCTACTGTGATCTTGGATTTCAAGGGTACAGGTTTGACAGGTAGAGTTGCAGCAAATGTGGTGGAAATAAAAGAATATGCAGCTCCCGTATCAATAAGTACAAAAGCAGGTTGAGAGTGTATGGAAATGGTACCTTCCACCATACCCCCTTCCTCGGGTAGGTCAGCTTCTATGACAGCATTAAGGCGTCCCTGACGCCGTGGTATATTCTGAGCTTTGCTTGGTTGGTCCTTCATCATTGGATAGTCAGGAATACGGTGGTCACGACCACCACATCTCAAGCATGCCCCGAGCTTCTTGCAGCATTCTTCAGCTCGGTGCCCTGGTTTATCATAGAATTTATAGTTTTCCGCCAACTTCCTACCGTCCACCTTAGCTCTCTTATCTCCAGCAATATCCCTTCCGATATTCAGCCTCTTGTTGTTGTTGTTGACGTTGTTGTTACGAAAGGTTGGAGCAATATTAGGTGCTCCCTTCTTGATGAAGACCATCTTGGAGTTGTCCTTGCCCCTCATGCCATCCACCTTGGCCATAGTATCTTCTACCAGTTGAGCTCTTTGGACCATTTCAGTGTAAGTTTGAATATTATGTGGTTCGAGTCTTTCAATGAACATGGGCCTGAGCCCATCATGAAACGGTTAGCCTTCAGTCTTTCCGTTCCCACCAGATGTGGGGCGTACACAGCAAGACGCGCGAACTGAGCCTCATACTCAGCCACGGACATTCCCTTCTGCTTTAGTGCGGCAAATTCTGTCGCTTTCTTCTCCTTCACTCTCTCAGAGAAATATTTTCCCCGGAATATCTCCAGGAATTCAGCCCATTCCAGTTCAGCTATATTAGGCAGGTGGGCCGATGTGGCCTTCCACCATGCTCGGGCATCCTTGGTAAATTGAAAAGTGGCTAGTACCACCTTCTCCCTATTAGTGCATTGCATTACCTGGAAGATCCTCTCTATTTCTTCCTGCCAGTTTTCTGCCTCGTCTGGGTCGGGGGATCCAGAGAAACGAGGAGGGTTTAAACTCCTAAAATTCCGATGCAGATCACCGGCTCCATTCCTTGCAGCTCCCGCTTGATTTCCAGCTTAAACTACATTTTGTAGGGCCTGAGTCAATCTAGCTACTGTCTCTTGCATAGCTTGCCATTGATTACGAGCCATTGCAGTGGAGTGAGAGAGTGTTATGAGGGTTCCTGAGAAAAGGATGGAAACCAATTAATGTCTCTAGATACATTATAAGAGTCAATGGGTAGGAGTGTTTAATTCTATCTAACATATTCCCAGTCTCTACCCATTCTCACCAGGTATTGTATTTAATTTTCATGACCTACGTTCCATAGGTATCTCCTATTCCTGAAACATATCCTATTTGGTATTCCTAGGCTCTGATACCACTAAACTGTCACGTCCCGAGAATTACGCAGCGGATATTAATTAGAAGAATTCGAGTCGATAATTCGAGACGTGAACAGTCGGCAAATAAGCCTTTAGCTAACACGCACTAAATGTATGATAACATACATTATCATAGGGCCCAAATATTGAACTCAATATAAATTGTATTCAATTGTATTAAAAATGAAAACTATTACAGGACTAAGACTCAATAAAAGCGAAAGTACATAATACCTCACTTCCTACTACATTGTTCTAACACTCAAAATAACTAACTATAGATAGACTTATAATTGGAACGCTCATCACTCGGACGCATTCCCATCCTCGACTTGCTCTTCCTCTTGAACTTCATAGTCACCTAGATTGGGTAAAAGGTAGGGGATGAGCAAACTAGCCCAGTAGGATTTATATCTCAATGTGCGGGCAATGATATAAGTGATTAGCAAATTAGGACTAGGTAAGCACGATGAATGTCATGATATGCATGTTCGAATAAAACTCATTAAAACATGTTGCATGATATGAGCTAGAGAGAGAGTGATCGTGATAGAGCAAGATCTAGAACAATATAACGAGTTGGAACTAGCAATAGATCACTTTGTACAAGCACGCAAGATTTCAATTGATGTCAAGAACGCAAGATATCACTAATTGCATTAAATGCAGGATGGCCATATCACGCAAGCAAGCAAGAATGTACGAGCACGATCAAGTAACACTAATCCGGCACGTAGACACTAATGTACACCGAGAAAAGATCCATCAGGAATGTACACCAGGACACGTGTATGTGGTATTGTATCTATCATTCAACAAGCAAGAAAGTACTCCCAGCGCAGATGCAACGCCAGTAATCATTATACCCCATGGTTAACAGTATATCTATGACTCGCCGTCATTGGAGCTAGATTGGAGCCCTTGGACACAGGCTGTGTCCTGTCAGCATCTCATGTAAGATTTTAAATGTAGATACCCACAGTCATTAATAATGGCCAATGAGAGTTTCAATAAGTAAGCATGTGTAATGTCATGTTCATGATGATGATGAGAACAAGTAATAAGTAATTGAACATGATTTCATGATAACAATGGTCAAGAGATAAATTCGGCAGCATAACGGTACGATTTATACTTTTGTTCAATCTTTACATTAATGGCTTTAGTCTAGATTGTAAATCACACTTACGAGAACAAGAAGAGATGGGAAGTGCACGCTATCTCCAGGGAACTTCAATGGTACAACCAACTCGTCGGCCATGTGGGAATCCATGGTCAGAGGAGATTTACGGAGGCCTTGGTGAAAAGGTCGCTAGTCTACCGATTCGGAATGACCGGTAGAGAGTTTCCAATTTCCCAAGAAAAGGCCGCCTAATAGTGCTAGTGTGTAGTGCGGTACGCGTGTCTCAATTCACAAACCATCGGTCTCAAACTCGGAGGAAGCACTTGACAATATAACATGGAATAAAACTATGCACTTTAACTAATCATGGATTGCAAGATTTTATGATAATAAAATTATCATTTTAGTCAAGCTAGAGTAGTAAGAAGAGTAAATCATAAGTTGCATGAATGATCACGTCATTAGGAGAGCAATTAGAATATCTTTCAAGTACTCAAAGCTTTTAAATGGGTTAACAAATTTTAAGCCATTAAATAACAATCATGTAATGATCAGACCCAAGACATGCAACTTACACAGTAATTATCATGTTTAAACAGACCTCGGGTATATGCGGTAAAACTTGTAAGAAAACATGGGGTTTCAGGTAAACATCTTGAGATCGCGACATAGGCATATAAGGAAGGCGACAGGTTGTCAAATTGCGACAGGACAAGGGCGCGAAGGGATGGCTAGAAGGCGGCAGGGGGTTGTGAAGAACGTGACTGGGCAGTCAGATTTAGGCAGCATGATCGCGGCAGCGGTCTTGTCGCAATCAGGTCGCGACATGTCGGGCTGTCACGACGAGACCTTGGAAGGCGACACATCGAGCCGTCGCGTTCACAGGATCTGCGCCAGAACCTACCAGAGCAACGACAGGTTCTTGGATTGCGGTCCAGAACTGCCATGTATTGGCACAAGGTGCTTCCGAAATAGAGAATAAATTGTACAGTGTATGAAAAATAACGAAATCAGTCTTAAACCATCCTAGACATGCAAGGGTACTTCCAGTAAATCGGAATTATAAAATAATGTGGGTTTTGATAGGCTTTAATCAAGTCAAACTCAAATGTAGAAGACAAGTGCAACCTGAAGCATAGTTTCATGCAGCAACCCTCTTACCATGCTTATAACTCTCTAACGAATGCGATTTAGACAAAACATCCAACATGAAACCTGACGAAGACATCAAGTAGAATAACTTCCATGTTAAGAGTTTACTCTAATTCGGTCTTGAATCACGTGCAACATATTAAGAACGGGAAAAACCCTGACAGTGCGCAACTTTGGAAAAATGCTTATAATTCAAAATCTACTAAATGAAATTCGATGAAACCAGTGGGAAATGAAAGTTAACTTGATGCTCTACACATTGGTATAGGATATGTTAAGGTTTGGCCCGAGAAAAACTTACCTTTTGAGCTGATGAAGTCTCGTTCTTCAGAAATCCCGTGTTCAGACCACTGTTTGTAAAACGCCTAATACTCCGTGTATACTGCATGGAATTTGGGCATTCCACTTGGGTTAGGAAGTAGACTCGACCCTCTTTCCAGGGGTATAAGCCATGCACGATGGGATTTATGTTTGGCCTACCTTTGATTGGCTTCAAGAAGGTGGTTCGTGCAGGTCGTAGCAGATGAACGGGGCAGTAAGGTGAGCTTGGTATGCTTGATCTCCTACTCTCCAGCCACCAAGAGCTCCTCCACACGACCCTAGCAAGTTCTAACTTCGTCCCTAGGGTTTGGGTGAAGAGTATTTAAGCATACATGGTGCTTAGGAGTCATATTGTAACTAGGAAGGAACGGTTTCGGGATTGACATGTTGGTTTCCTATTTTTGATGATTTCTTCCTCCATTAGAGAGTCTTGGCCATCAAGAAACTTCCATGGATGGGTAGGCACGAATTTGGGTTGCCATGAATGCATGTTTGTATCCCAATTCAACTCTAATTGCCTCTTTTTAATTTTAGCTTATTTATGGTTACGAATTTCTATGTATTTTCTTGCTTCATTTGATTTTTGGGCCATATGTAGTCCATTGGCCCACTTATGATATTGGGTCATTATTATATATTGTTAGAAGCATTTCTATCATTTTTATTTAATTTACGATTGCGTCGTATTTCCGTGTTATCGGTTTTCCGACTTATTTCCTAATTAGGATAATTGGTCACGGTGTGATGTTCACTTGGTTAATCGGATTTTTCATCGCACGAATTCTTTCGTGGAACCCTTAGGAATAATGTGTGGGGTTGATTTCCTATTTTTACGGATTTTTCCTATATATTTTAGCACATACGATAACGGCACGTGTGTTTAAATACTTCGATATTATGGAAATTATTTATTTCCATTTATTTTGAATTTGTCTGAAATTTAAAATGTCCAGGGTGCTACAGTACCCTTGGGTAGTGAATCTTGAGTTGTTGCTCAAGGACTGGACGTAGGACTCCCGTGGAGAGGAGGTCCGAACCAGGATAAAATCTGGTGTAGTGTGATTGCTTACTTTGTGTTTGTTGTTTACTTTTCACTAACGCTAACAATCAACGAAGTGCTTGTTGTGTGAACATTTTTGTGGACAGGTTTAGGTATTCAAATTTTAAAAAATCCCATTCAACCCCCCTTTGGGCTTGCTAGCTGGGCAACATGTGGTATCAAAGCTAGTCTCTTTGACAAAGAAGAAGATCCAACGATCTGAAGAGAAAAGATCAAATGGCAGCCCAAGGTCACTTCAAAGGTCAGTCAGTAAACAGGCCACCGCTGTTCGATGGTGAAGACTACACATATTGGAAAACAAGAATGGAATTCTTCCTTCAAGGGCTCGACTATCAAATTTGGTCGCTTGTAGAAGAAGGAGATCTTCTGGTCACCAACGACAAAGACAAATGGACATAACATGACAAGAAGAAAATTTCTCTCAACTGCAAGGCCAAGAGCATATTGTGTTGTGCTCTTAGCAAGAAGGAATTCAACAGAATCTCTGCCTGTAAATCCGCAATGGAGATGTGGGAGAAGCCGAGGATCACCTACAAAGGCACAGACAAAGTAAAAGAAACCAGAATAGACATTCTGGTAACTCAATATGAAAGATTTCAGATGCAACCCGGTGAAACAATTACACAAATGTACAATAGGTTCACCGATATCACTAATGGATTGGCTGGTCTTGGTAAGACCTATCGGATGGGAGACATGGTTAGGAAAATTCTCAGATCCTTACCTGCCTCGTGGACTCCAAAAGTAACAGCAATAGAAGAGGCTAACGACTTGAAGATAATGTCGTTAGAAAAGCTCATTGGGTCCCTTATGGCCCATGAGATTAACATGGAAAGGTTGGGAGAATCATCTAGCAGAAAGAAGCATTCCATCACACTCTAGGCAGAAGAAGGCTCATATAGCCAAGAAAGCATGAACAACAGTGAAGATGAAGAAGCAATGCTATCCAGAAGGTTACAACGCATCTTGGCTATGAAAAAGAAGTATCAGTCCGGATGAAGATACTTCAAGAAGGGAAAAGACTTCAAAAGGTCAGAAGTCAAAGATGCAAAGAAGACTGAACTGATTTGCTATGAATGCAAGAAGCCCAGACATATCAAGGCAGAATGTTCGAAGCTCAAGAAAACTGAGTTCAGAAAGAAAGACAGATCTAGAAAACCCAGAAGATTTAAGAAGAAAGCCATGGCAGTAGCATGGGACAACAGTAGTGACTCTGACAGTGAGTCAAGCTCAAGCAATGAAGAAGAAGAAGAAGCCAACCTGGCATTCATGGCCAACCTCGAAGACAAGATAACATCAGACTCATCTTCCTCTTCGTGCAATGAATCTGATTCTGACAACTTAGAAGAAGCTTTTAATGAACTGTATTGTAAATATAAAGAAGTGTGTAAATCACTAAAAGCCAATAAGAAAAATATCGCATGCTTAGAAAATACTAACTCAGACTTAAAATCTAAAAATGAACAAATGGAAAAACAAATTACTGAACTAAAAAGGAGGAATGAATTGTTATGCGAAGACTTGAAAATTAAAAATGAACAATTAGTGAGTTTGGAATACCAAGAAACTGTAAATAAATTAAAACAAGAAGTTAACACTTTAACAACATAAAATGAAAAATTGTCAAGCACACTAGAAAAATTTACTAATGGCAAAACATCATTAATATTAAAAGGTGCTAGACGGTTAGGTAAAAAGAAACTTGGATTAGGTTATACTCCTCCCGATAATGAGGAAACAGTAGTATATCCTAAAACATATCCAACTCCTAAATTTATACCTGAACAAGACACAGCATATAAATCAAATTTTAAATACATTCCAACTGAAAAGATAACTAAAATGTCTTGTTGTAGCCATTGCAATAAGTTAGGACACATTAAAGTATCATGTCCAACTAAACATAAAATATGGATAATTAAAAGAAAAATTGATGATACTAACCAATCAAGACCCAAAAGAACTTGGGTACCTAAAGCTTAATGTTTTTAATGGAGGGAAAACTTTGAGCATCCAAATGGTACTTAGATAGCGGATGCTCAAGGCATATGACAGGTAACAAGAAGTTGTTCTCTCACCTTGAAGCTGAAGAAGGCACAATTACATATGGTGACAATGGCAAAGGAACTGTAATAGGTTGCAGACCCGTTTGTAGCAAAGGAAAAGTTATCATTGAAGATGTACTTTGTGTGAAAGGACTGAAGCACAACCTTATTAATATCAGCCAGCTGTGCGATAAAGGACATCAGATCAGATTTCAAGAGTCAAAGTGCAGTATTATGAAGGATGGTGCAGACGTGTTTGAAGCCAGCAGGGAAAATAACCTGTATGTACTTTATTTGGAAGAACTAAAGGATCAAGACATATGTCTGGCAGCAAATAAAGAGCAGTCAACAGATCTCTGGCACCGAAGACTGGGCCACTGCAGCTTGGATGGCATGAGAAAGTTGATCAAGAGAAGCTTGGTGGAAGGTCTACCTAAGGTTAGTGCAAAAATGAATGGTGTCTGTAGGCCGTGTGCAATAGGGAAGCACACCAAGTCATCCTTCAAGTCAAAGACCGTGGTAACAACCTCTAAACCCTTAGAACTTCTACATATGGATCTATTTGGGCCAATGAGGACCACAAGTCTCGGGGGAAAGAACTTTGGATTTGTTATAGTAGATGACTACTCAAGTTTTACATGGGTTTCTTTCCTAGATCACAAGGATGATACTTTTGAAAGTTTTGTTAGTTTCAGCAAGAAAGTTCAAAAGGATAAGAAATATAGCATCATTAGTATCCGATCAAATCATGGAGGAGAATTTCAGAATTAGAGATTTGCAAAATTCTGTGATAGCCAAGGAATAGAACACAACTTCTCAGCACCAAGGACACCACAACAAAATGGAGTTGCTGAAAGAAAGAATAGAACCCTATTGGAAATGGCAAGGACAATGCTATCAGAATATGATTTGCCAAGATATTTTTGGGGCAAAGCCATCAACACAGCATGCCAAATCATCAACAGAGTAATGAACAGGCCAATCTTGAAAAAGACTTCATATGAGCTATACAAGCAGAAGAAGCCGAAGATCAGCCATTTCAGGACATTTGGATGTCCATGCTTCATCCACAACAATGACAAAAGGGACATTAGTAAGCTAGATGCAAAATCAGATGAAGGTATATTCATGGGGTATGCTTCCAAACCCAAAGGATATAGAGTATTTAACAAACGAACTTTATTAATTGAGCAATCAGTGCATATTATTTTTGATGAAACTAACCCTTCCTTGAGAAATGAAGTAGATAGTGATATTGATGATACAGATGAATTGTCCAAGAAGCTAAAGAACACATCTATTGAGGATAAGGATGATCCACCCTTGGAAGATCTACAACAAAAGAATACATCTCACGATAATCTTCCAAAAGAATGGAGGTATAAGAAAGATCACCCACTGAAAAATATCATTGGTGATCCATCGGTTGCGGTAAGAACCAGAGGTAATATAATTCCTTGTGACTACATTCCCTTTGTATCTCAAATAGAGCCTAAGACAGTCAATGAGGCACTGTTTGATGAATCTTGGATATTAGCCATGCAAGATGAACTTAACCAGTTCAAGAGAAACCAAGTATGGTCCCTTGTTCTGAGACCATCAGATCATCCTGTGATTGGCACCAAATGGGTGTTTAGGAACAAGTTGGATGAAGCTGGTGTGATCATAAGAAACAAGGCTAGATTGGTAGCTCAAGGCTATTCACAAGAGGAAGGCATAGATTTTGAAGAAACCTATGCACCAGTGGCTAGACTTGAGGTAATTAGGATTTTACTTGCATATGCTTCTGCATCAAATTCAAAACTCTTTCAAATGGATGTAAAATCTGCTTTTCTGAATGGTTTTATAAAGGAAGAGGTATATGTAGAACAACCATCTGGTTTTGATGACATGGATTTTCCAAATCATGTCTTTAAGTTGTATAAAGCTTTATATGGTTTAAAGCAAGCACCTAGAGCTTGGTATGAAAGGCTTAGTTCTTTTTTGTTAAATCATGGTTTCATTAGAGGAAAGTATATAGCACATTATTAGTTAATTTTAAACTTAAAAATGTGTTACTTGTTCAAATATATGTTGATGATATAATATTTGGCTCTACTGATGAATCTCTTTGCAAGTATTTTGAAAAGCTTATGCAGGGAGAATTTGAAATGAGCATGATGGGGGAGCTCAACTACTTCCTCGGATTGCAAATCAAACAAGGAAAGGAAGGATCTCACATCTATCAAGCCAAGTACACCAAAGAATTACTAAAGAAGTTTGGATTTGAAAATGCCAAGCCACTGTCAACACCCATGAGCACATCAACAAGGTTAGACAGTGACAAAAATGGTAAGAAAGTAGATCAGAAACTTTACAGAAGTATGATAGGTTCATTACTCTATTTAACAGCAAGCAGACCTGATATATTGTTTAGCGTATGTATGTGTGCTAGGTACCAGGTAGATCCTAAAGAGTCTCATTTAATTTGTGTTAAAAGGATCTTTAGATACTTAGCCAAAACTCATGATCTAGGATTATGGTATCCAAATTCGTATGAGATTAATTTAGTATGATATTCTGATGCTGACTATGCTGGATGCAAGGTAGATAGGAAAAGCACCAGTGGATTTTGTCAATTTCTTGCAGGATGTCTGATATCATGGTCCTCAAAGAATTAAAATTCAGTAGCACTATCTACAGCTGAAACTGAGTGCGTGGCTGCTGGAAGCTGTTGTACACAACTCTTATGGATCAAACAGCAGCTTGAGGATTTTGGACTAAATATCAAGACAATTCCCTTGCTGTGCGATAACACCAGTGCAATAAATCTCACTAATAATCCAGTTCAGCATTCAAGGACAAAGCACATTGAGGTTAGGTGCCATTTTATTCATGATCATGTAGCTAATGGTAATATAGACATTTCTTTTGTAGATACACAAAATCAGTTAGCAGATATCTTCACAAAGGCCTTACCTGAAGAGAGATTTACTTCTCTTAGAAGGGAACTAAGCATGTGTAAATTGTGAAAGATTTATCTATATAAAACTGAAATATAAATTATTTCAGAATAACCAAATTTTCTCTCCCCTGTAGTTAAGCAAAATCTCATTATAATATTACTTATTGAAGGATCGATAAAAGATGTGGACAAGATCTAGAAGGGGGGATTGAATACATCTATGCCAACTTATGCGGAAGCTAAACCAATTATGAAATACCTTTGAATCAGAGTTAGATTGAAAGCAAATTTCACAGATCTGAAGAGAGATTAAGTGAGTTAAGCAATTGGAGTGTGTAAACAAGTTGATTAGATAGATTCAAACGATCCTATGCATTCATCTAACGAAGAGCAAATTCAAACCACAAACAGACCAATGCACAGAGATTTTTAGGTGGTTCGAAAATCACACCACGTGACTCCTACATCCACCCCTCACACACAGTGAGGATCCACTAAACAACCTGGGTAACACAACCCACACTAGAGCCTGACAACTCCACAAATGAGTTAGACAACTCCCACACTACCTAGAGCAAGACTACTCTAGAATCTGAGCAAGACTACTCAACTACACAACTTGAGTACGACGACTCAAAACCCTGAGCACAAAGGCTCACAATCACTTGCTAGAACAAAAACAACAAGATCCAGATCCTCTAGCAATGATCTGATCTATTAAGGCCAATTCAAGAAAATTGATACAATCGATTATGCATAATTTCTAGAATAGCCAAGAAGAAACAAGAAAGACTCAAGACATGAGGTTGAGAGTTCTTGTTCTTCAAGAAAACTCCCTTGTAGAGGCAGAATTGGAAGGATCTTGATCACTTGAAGTCCCTTGGCCGATGCTCTGTAACTTTGATCTCGGGATCTTCCTTGAGTGCATCACAATTGCTGGCTTCTACTTGATCTGCTCCCTTGAAGTTGATCCTAATGCTTCATGTTGATCAATCTTCGATTCTTGTGCTTGGAGAAGTGTTAATTGTGGTGTGGAAGCACAGGAGGAAGCAAAACAGGGAGGAGAGACTCTCTTGCCGCCACAACCAGTTTCTGGAGGCTCTGAGAAGGTTCTCTTTTCGATGGGTGCCCATTAGGAGGGTATTTATACCCTAAATATCCGAAAGATACCCTTGGGGTACGTGGGCACAAGATCCAAGGTTGATCCACCTTCTCCCTAGGGTGCCACGTGTCCAGGAGGAAGTTTAAGTCACAGAGATTCCGGAGTGTGTCGACCTGCCCATGAGGTGTGTCGACACACTCTCCCAGACTGGCAAATCAAATCCTTGGGAGAGGTCTCTAGTGTCGACCTGAGATGATTCAGTGTCGACCTCATGTCCCAGACAGCAAAACAGCCCTTCTGGGAAGGCTCTCTAGTGTCGACCTGATCTCATCTCATGTCGACCTGCTTTGGCCATCTAAAAAACAGGCCTTCTGTGAGAGCCATCTAGTGTCGACCTGCCTGCATTTGGTGTCGACCTGCTTTGCCTATCTGCACAGCAGACCTTCTGGGAAGGCTCTATAGTGTCGACCTGCCCTGGACTAGTGTCGACACTAGATGATCTTTTCTTCACAGTTCTGCCTTTGCTCTGAACCATTGTGTCGACACCACAGATGGTTGTGTCGACACTACCTTTGCAGAAAATGTTTGTCCCTGAGAAAATAAACACATAAATCATTAGTTAAATATATTATCATGAATATCAATGATAAATGTGCTTGGAAACATGCTTTTTGAATATTGTAATTTTAGGTGATGTATTTTACATGTTCCAATGGTTATGCATTAAAATCACAACTTGTCATCATCAAAATGTGAGGAGAAATGTATTATATTCACACTCAACCCAACAATCTCCCCCTTTTTGATGATGGCAACATTGAGTTCATTTGGAATTGGAAATTTTCAATGAAATGTGATTTTAATCATTTTCATTTTCTTTTATTTATACTTGTCAAGGACCATTGAACATTATTTAGTGACATTGAAATTTATACACATGATAGACACAATGTTACTAGAAATAAGCTATTTTCACATAAAGGTCAAGCAGCTTGTAAGGCCCTCGAATTTTGTCGCATTATTGTATTGCATGTAAATAATTCATGTTGTGTATGTACATATGTAAATATCTATGTGAGTACTAGTTAGTATACTTATGTATGCATGTGTATAATTAGAGTCAATAATGTATGAATGGTATGATGGTAGCGTGTACTTGATAGCGTATACATATGGCATATATATAGGTATAAGATGTGCATGGTCTTTGCATGTTTTGGAGTTCTGGCCGAAGGCCAGATTGGCGTCAATATCAATGGATGCTTGAGTTGAGTAGGCGTCAACCCCATGGACGCCAACACTAATTCCAGCGTCCAGCGATGTGGACGCCAACTTCTCTGACCTGCATGTGTTGCAGAGCCCAGAATTCCGAGAGCAAGCCACCCCAACCATTGGGGAGCTATCCCCAACGGTCTGAAAGGGGTATCACATCATCTCCTGCATGGGTGAGAGGTCTTTGGCTATATACAAAGCCCTGTTTGCAACTCACACCCTTCTCTCTGCCCTTTTGCAAGAGAGGAAGAAGAGGAAAAGGAGAGAAAACCCTATTACCCCAAATCTGAAGTTCTGAAGCTTGATCCGGCCACCTGCTGCTTCAAGGAGCTTGCTGGATCATCGAGGAAGGCATCCCCGACCTCGGACTGCACTGGAGCTTGCTCAAGAACCTGGAGTGAAGCTTTTCTAGGAGCTTCTTGGGACAGCCCAAGGAGAGCTTCACCGAGCCCTAGATCCGTTTGGTGTATTTTCTAGAGGCAAGTACCCTACCCATAACGTCCATGTATGTGTCTAGGTTGGTTTTATAAATTTTATGTATTTTTCCTCGTGTCCTAGATCCCCTTTTTTTCACCTTTTCATTTGAGTTCGGTCTGTGTTTCTGCACAGACAGGAACTTGGCGTCAATGCCTTGACGCCAAGATCCAGGTGTGCGTCCAGCGATCTTGCCGTCCACTCCTGGAACGGCCAGAGACCGCCGTCAAGTTCATCGGAGTAGAACAACAAGCTGTTCTGCCCTTTTATATGATTAATTTCGATATGTTTCACGATGAGGATATAATGTAATCTCTTATATGTTATGTATACTAGTGAATGTGATGTGTGGATGAATTTTGTGCAAGGTGGTAAATGATAAAGTTTATTTATTTCATGGAAATACATGTATGATGAGTTGCTAATCTTGTCAACCCTTGTTTGTATGATTTAGGATGAGTCAGAATGTCCTACATTTTATAGGTCATGCATATATTAGGCAGTCTCTATTCTGAAATTCTGAGATTTTTCCCATGCTTGTGTGAATTAGTGGAAATATTGTTTGGGAAAACAGAAATCATGCGTAGGTCATGATAAATCTTCGGTAAATCATGTATCACCCAAAAATTTCAGGAATAAATTCTGTAGCTCCATGTCTGTTAGGGTTCAGGCAGTGAATTGTTAAAAATTCTGATTGGTATTCAACTCCATGTTAAATCGAATTGCGGATAGCATGTGGAATTAATGTTAGATTTTCTGTAATTTCGTTTTAGCTTAGAAAACTCTGAAATTTTGCATGTGGGATCCTAGACCCGAAATTAGCCTGTGGTTAAAATTTCAGGTCATTTGGACTAGTATATGATGCAATATGAATTTCCATGTAAAAATGTGAAACTAATGCATGTCTTTGTAAAATGATTTGATTTTGTATATAGCAACCTGATTAGTGAAATTTCCTGAGTGCTAAATTTCTGTAATTGTAGTGCCATGTTAGGAAAAACAGAGAAGTGTGCATGTGAGTGAGAAAGTGAATGAAATGAGAGTGACATGTGTAAACCTATGTGTTAAAATCGGTAAAAATGTGTAATGTGTAACTTGTGCCAAATGTGACACTGCTTCCGCAGAGGGCAGTGGAACCGTATCAGGGAAAAGTCCCCCTAAGAAGGTTCAATGTGTAGTGACCCTAAGGGCATTAGGGGGAAATCCTGGAGGTGGACAAGTACCACTGGTTAGGGTGGAGACTTGTTCTCCCGGTCTGCGCAGTCCAAAAGTCGCCATTGTATTGCCTAGATGGCGTCTATGTGATGTGATGTGTTGTGTCCTTCTTTGGTGGTTTGGACTATGTGTCACGACACTAAATGTGAATGTGTAAATGTGTATGTGTTCATGTGAAAAATGTGAATGTGAACAATGTGTAAAAGTGCATGTGTAAAGTGTGAAATATGCGAATTTGAAATTGTGTAAAAATGTGAAACCCAAAATGTGAGGATGTGAGTTTGTAATCCATGTTATGACAATCTGAAATCATGCTTGAACAGTAGCTTTACTATGTTATGATCATGTTTATGTATGCAAAATGCCTAGAATCCATGCTAGGGATAATTGTTAAGCATATATAAACAACTTCCATACTTGATTATTCACATGTTGTGATTTAAATCGTTGTTGTAGCTCTCATGTGTTAGATTATGGTTGCTAAAGCATGTAAAACCAGCAAGCTTAAAGCATGTAAAATGGTTACGTATATGCGTAGGAATGTGTAGATTCTATGTTAGGTATGTTTCCTTTCATGCATGCTCGGAAATTTATGTTAATGGCTTTCATGTCTTAGTTGGTTAAAGGTATAATTTCTATGTGAGGAATGAATAGAAAGCATGTGATAGGTGATTCTATTTTAGGAAATCTAAAAGCATAGTCCATGTATTTAAATTGTAGATTCACCATGATAGGTTGTAAAATTTAATGTCGACATGCTACATGTTGTGTTTTGTGAATGTGTAGGTAGAACCTACTATGATATGTGCATGTGTGGTATGTGTAGAGTTACTTGCGGAGTCTTTTAGACTCACTACTTGCTTCGGCGTACAGGTATAGTTGGTGACGAGACACTTGTGGAGGAGACATTGGAGACTGACTCCGAGCGCGGAGATTAGAATGTTGCTGGAGTACTTGTGACATTTTGTGATTTTCATAGTATGTAAATTGAACATTGTATTATCTTTATCATGGAAGAATGTATAAGTGTGGACATTTATGAATTTGATTTTCAACATTTTAAATCATGTGGACTTTTAGTTCTTTAAATGTTATCAAATCATGTATGTTAAATGTGGATGATGAATGAATGAAGACAGTGGTTCTTTTACTTCCGCTACTCTGTTCTTATATTCACGTGTATCTCAGCTGAATGTCATTGTTGGGTAAATGTCCCACTGTGATGACGCTCGCTATACCGATGTGGGTTGGCATAACCGTACCGGTATAATGAGGGTCATCGCAGAGATGGTATCAGAGAGACCGGTTGAGATTGCACATGAATATACCTAAGTCATCATCTTCATTACATGCTAAGTCTACATAGGAATGTCCACATGTGTAGAATTGATTAATAATGAATCAAAAGTAGATAAGAAAATGGTTAGAAAACTTATTAACCTAGCTCTAATAGTGGCTGAAATTTATTACAGCCATGGCTTCGAGAGGTAGGCGTGGCGGAGCGCCGGCCTGTGAGGATGAGCCGCGACGTGACGAGCGGGCGGAGCAGCAGGCCCCGGCACCGCAAGGTCCTATACTTCCCCCACCGCCACCTGTGGATTATGGAGTATTCATGCAAGGTCTGGTGCAAGCCATGCAGACGCAGGCTCATACCCAGGCAGCACTCCATGCTCAGTTGGAGGCTCGGGTTAGACTAATAAAATGAATTATTAGCTGTTTTATTTAATTGTGCGATATTATGTTGATTGTGTATTATTTGCTGTGATGTAGCAGGCTCAAGTACCAGCTCAGGACCATGGTGGACCTTCTACATGGAGAGATTCAAGAGGATGCTGCCACCCTCTTTTAAGGGGGAGAGCGATCCTTTGTTGGCTGAAAGCTTGATGAGGGAGATAGAAAAGATCTTCTGAGCCATCAGGTGTGCAGATGAGGATAAGGTTACATTGGCCACCTACATGCTACAGGTATGCTTTAGTTTATATGCTTGTATGTTTGTTAAGCTAGATTTGTTTAGATGGTGCTTATGAGCGGTGTACTGCAGGAAAGAGCTGATGTATGGTGGGCTTCATTGCTGCGTACCCGGTTGAGGATGGAGCTATCGACGTTGCTTGGGATGAGTTCGTGAGGCTCTTTCGGGCCAAGCTCGTCCCTGAGCATGTGCAAGATCGGATGGAGCAGGAATTCCTATCTTTGGCTCAAGGCTCCATGACTGTGCTGGAATATGAGGCAAGATTTTCTGAACTCTCTAAACATGCACCTCATATCGTGGCAGACGAGCGCAGGAAGACAAAGAAGTTCGTGATGGGACTCAAGCCATCACTGCAGACGAGACTCGTGGCATTTGACCACCGCACGTTGGACGAGCCCCTCAGTGCTGCTTGTAGGCAGGAGGGAGAGATGGAGCAATACCTGGAAGAAAAGAAAGCTTCGCAAAAGAGGCCAGCAGCGACTTTCCAATGGCAAGACAAGAAGAAAGCGGTGTACCAGACACCGCAGCGATCCGTGGCAGTCGGCAGTTCTCAGGTACCTTCTGTACGTTCCCCTGGTGTGAAGAAAGAGTGTCCCCACTGTGGGAAGACACATGGTGGTACCCAATGTTGGATGATTGCGGGAAAGTGCTTGAAGTGCGGAAGTAGCGACCACAAGATCAAGGATTGCCCAAGACTTCAGCAGGGAGTCCAGCGCAGAGCGCCAGCCCCAGCGGTAGTGGCAGCAACGCTAGCTACAGGAAGACCAGGAAGGCCTCGAGCCCCAGCTCGAGTGTTTGCTTTAGCTCGCGAGGACGCCGAGCAGGCGGAGCATGTCACCGAAGGTACGGTTTTGCTTTTAGGTGTACACGCTCAGGTTTTGTTTGATACGGGTGCTACTCACTCGTTCATTTCCGAGCGATTCGCTAGGCAGTTAGCCCTAGAGTCAAGTATAGAGTCTGAGGATTTAGAGGTCCCTTTCTCTGTGCACACCCCTGCGGGTACGGTATCGACTTGGAAGTGCATTACGTCGTTACCTGTGTGCATTGAGGATAGAATCCTAGATGGGTGTTTCTTCTTGCTAAAGATGAAGGACTATGATGCTATTCTTGGTCTAGATTGGCTAGAGGAGCACTATGCGTTAGTGGATTGTCGCCGGAAGAGGATTGTTTTCCGCATTCCTGGTGAGGACGAGTTCTCTCATCCCTTATCGAGGAACTTGGCAGGGAAGTTAGTCATCTCTGCCATGAAGGTGATGCGCATGGTGAACAAGGGTTGTGACGCTTTTCTTGCCAGCGTGGTACTAGTGCCAGAGGCCGATGAGTCACCTACTCTTGCAGAGATTGAGGTAGTGCAGGATTTTCCAGACTTCTTTCCTGATGATTTGTCTGGTTTGCCACCGGATAGAGAGATAGAGTTTACCATAGAGTTGCTACCGGGCACCTCTCCTATCTCGAAGGCCCCATATCGGATGGCACCTGCGGAGTTAGCCGAGTTAAGGAGGCAATTGCAAGAGTTGCTTGATAAGGGATTTATTCGCCCTAGTGTTTCCCCTTGGGGCGCACCTGTATTATTCGTCAAGAAGAAAGACAGGTCACTTAGGTTATGCATTGACTATAGGAAGTTGAACCAAGTGACTGTGAAGAACAGGTATCCCTTACCTCGTATTGATGATTTGTTTGACCAGTTACGGGAGGCATCAGTCTTTTCTAAGATTGATTTGAGATCTGGTTATCATCAGTTGAGGATTCGGAGTGAGGATGTGTCCAAGACGGCGTTTAGAACCCGTTATGGACATTATGAGTTTTGGTCCTTCCCTTCGGATTGACCAATGCCCTTGCAGCGTTCATGGATCTCATGAACAGGGTGTTTAGGCCTTACTTAGATAGCTTTGTCATGGTGTTTATTGATGATGTGTTGGTTTACTCTCCAGATGAGGCCACACACCGTCAGCATTTGAGGTTAGTGCTAGAGGTTCTTCGTGAGCACAAGTTGTACGCTAAGTTCAGCAAGTGCGATTTTTGGTTGCGCGAGGTTCATTTCCTCGGGCATGTTATCTCCGGTGCTGGTGTAGCAGTTGATCCAGCGAAGGTCCAGGCAGTTATGGATTGGGAGATTCCCAAGACCCCTTTGGAGATTCGTAGTTTTATTGGTTTAGCTGGCTACTATCGGCGATTTATTGAGGGATTTTCATCCATCGCCGCCCCTTTGACTCAGCTTACCAGAAAGGGAGTGAAGTTTGTTTGGTCCGAGAAGTGTGAGAGTAGTTTTCTATTATTGAAGACTAAGCTCATGACAGCCCCAGTGTTTGTCTTACCGAGCGGTGTAGAGGGTTTTGCTATCTACACGGATGCGTCTTGGATTGGGTTAGGCTGTGTGCTAATGCAGCAGGAAAGGGTAGTGGCTTATGCTTCTCTTCAGTTGAAGGAGCATGAGAGGAACTATCCGACTCATGACTTGGAGCTCGCAGCAGTGGTTCATGCACTAAAGATCTGGAGGCACTATCTCTATGGTGTCAGATTTGAGGTGTTTACCGACCACAAGAGCTTGAGGTATCTTTTCCCCAAAAAGGAATTAAACCCGAGGCAGAGGAGATGGATTGAGTTCTTGAAGGACTATGACTTCGACCTTCGGTATCACCCTGGAAAGGCGAATGTTGTAGCGGATGCGCTGAGTAGAAAGAGGCCATCTCTCCAACAGGACTGGAAGATGTTGGAAGATGCGGCTTGCGCGTTGACTGAGTTAGAGCCATCGCTATGCCAGGCTTTTGTAGCTCAGTTATCTCTTAGGTCCTCGGTTTTGGATGAAGTGATCGAGCAATAGGGAGCCGACCCTAGACTCTTAGAGTTAGTGGGCAAGGCAGGCATTGCTCGTGATGAGGACGGTGTGATTAGATTTCAGCACCGTGTTTGTGTCCCCGATTTAGTAGATGTCCGTGAGCATGTGTTAGCGGAGGCTCATAGATCGCGATTCTCTATTCATCCGATAACACAAAGATGTATCAGGATTTGAAGAGATCCTTTTGGTGGTCTGGCATGAAGAGGGATGTAGCGGATTATGTATCCCGGTGTTTAGTATGCCAGCAAGTGAAGGCCGAGCGACAGCGACCATCCGGCCTTATGCAAAGGATGGACATCCCAGTGTGGAAGTGGAAAGCTGTCACTATGGACTTTTTTTCGGGTTTGCCTCGATCTAGAAGGGGCAATGACTCGATTTGGGTAGTTGTAGATAGATTCTCGAAGACTGCTCATTTATTGCCTATGAAGAAGAAGCAGTCAGTAGAGAGTTTAGCTAGATTGTATGTTAGTGGTATCATTAGATTGCATGGTGTTCCGAAGTCGATCATTTCGGATCGAGATCAGAGATTTACTTTGAGATTGTGGAAGGGTCTTCAGGATGCTTTAGGTTCGGAGCTGAAGCTCAATTCGGCGTTTCATCCCCAGACTGATGGACAGTCCGAAAGGACTATCCAGACGCTCGAGGATATATTGAGAGCGTGTGTGCTGGATTGGAAGGATGATTGGGAGCGTCATTTACCTTAGTGGAGTTCGCATACAACAACAACTTTCATGCGAGTATTGGTATGGCTCCATTTGAGGCGTTGTATGGTAGGCCTGTAGATCTCCGTTATGTTGGGAGGAGACTGGTGATAGGCAGCTGATCGGTCCGGAGTTAGTTCAGGAGACTTCGGATAAGATCCAGCTTATCAGGAAGAGGCTTGTTGCGGCTCAGGATAGGCAGAAGAGCTATGCCGACAACAGGAGGAAGGATCTGGAGTTCGAGGTTGGCGATCATGTCTTCTTGAAGATATCGCCTACTCAAGGTGTTGTCAGATTTGGCAAGCATAGTAAGTTGAGCCCTAGGTTCATTGGCCCGTATGAGATTCTCAAACGTTTGGGCAGCGTGGCATATGAGCTAGCATTACCCCCAGCTTTGGCTAGTGTTCATCCTGTGTTCCACGTTTCGATGCTCAGGAAGTATGTCCGAGATCCGTCTCACGTGATTAGTCATGAGCCAGTGGAGATTCAGCCAGATCTGTCGTATGTCGAGCAACCAGTAGCTATTCTTGACCGGAAGGTTTAGCATCTCCGGAACAAGAGTATTGCATCGGTGAAAGTTCTCTGGCGGAACTTCTCACGAGAGGAGGCTACTTGGGAGCTTGAGGATGCGATGAAGAAGAAGTATCCCCTTTTGTTTGAGTAGCGTCGTTCTAACTCGAGGACGAAGTTTTTTTAAGGGGAGAGGGTGTAAGGCCCTCGAATTTGTCGCATATTGTATTACATGTAAATAATTATGTTGTGTATGTACGTATGTAAATATCTACGTGAGTACTAGTTAGTATACTTATGTATGCATGTGTATAATTAGAGTCAATAATGTATGAATGGTATGATGGTAGCGTGTACTTGATAGCGTATACATATGGCATATATATAGGTATAAGATGTGCATGGTCTTTGCATGTTTTGGAGTTCTGGCCGAAGGCCAGATTGGCGTCAATATCAATGGACGCTTGAGTTGAGTAGGCGTCAACCCCATGGACGCCAACACTAATTCCAGCGTCCAGCGATGTGGATGCCAACTTCTCTGACCTGCATGCGTTGCAGAGCCCAGAATTCCGGGAGCAAGCCACCCCAACCATTGGGGAGCTGTCCCCAACGGTCTGAAAGGGGTATCACATCATCTCCTATGTGGGTGAGAGGTCTTTGGCTATATACAAAGCCCTCTTTGCAACTCACACCCTTCTCTCTGCCGTTTTGCAAGAGAGGAAGAAGAGGAAAAGGAGAGAGCATAATTGAACCATGAGCATGATATAAGCATGTTTAAATCTTGTATAAATGGATTTTGTTGTGAATTTGATTTCAGGATTTTTCCATGATAGATTGAATATTGATATTAGATTTCTGAACTGTTAGCACCCAACCATGTTAATGTGCACCTTGCCTCATGATATTTCAATGAAATGTCTGAAATATAGATTTAATTGTAGAAATTGTGTTAATGTTCAAAAAATTTGGAAAATTGGAATATGCGATATGTTTACTATTAGTAATCAGTGATAAAAATTTGGATCAATTTTAATGATAGTAAGTTAGATTCTTAATTACACTATGGAAATAGTCAAACTAAGCATGTTAGATTTAATTTATGTAATTCAATAATTAACCACATGTTTAAGATTGCAAATGACTTGTTTTACTTCTAAAAATTGTAGTACCATGTTAGTTAACTGAGATGTGTGCAATTGATTAATAATACATATAAAGTGATTAAATAGTTTATATGAAGTGTGTAAATAATGAGAGAAAAGTGATAAAGTGATGTGTAATATTGGGCCGAGATTGACACTGCTACCCTAGAGGCTTCGAGCTTTACCATAGGAAGTCCCTATGGACGCTCTACATTGTGAAAAGTATATCTTAAAGGCATTAGGATAAAAACCTGGAGGTGGACAAGTACCACTGGATAGGGTGGAGAGGGCTTCTCCCGGTCTGCGCATTTACCAAGATTCACCACTACATTGTCTAGGTGGTGGGTATGTGATTATGAGTTGTGTTATGAGTTATGTGCTATGAGCTATGTGCTATGAGATGAGCTGTGTGCTATGAGATATTGGCGTGTGTCCTCTAGTAAGTAGTTAGGACTATGTGTCATGGCATTTTAAGCGATGGAATATGAATAAAGTGTAAGATGATATGCGAATGTGGCATGTGATGAGTGCAAATGATATGATATGTGATAAGTGAAAATGAAAGAGTAAATGATATGAAGAATATGTGAAAAGATATGTAAGGGAGAGTTAATGTTAATGAAAGTGTGCTTGCATGCGAAAACCAATGTGTTAATGCAATATGTTTCATGTGTTCATGTATTAATACCTCAATTACAATATCATGTTTAGCATTATGTCTTGTAGTTTATGAATCTTCATGTAATAGTGTATGTGAATAAACATATGTAACCATGTCATTTATGCAATCTGAAAGGTAAACATGTAGGATTGTTAAATGGATAAGATAACATGTGAACAAATGTAAATCCATGTAATTGAGTTTAATTCATGTTAAAACAGCAAGTGAAGTATGGTTATCAATGTGATAAATGCAAGAAATAATGTTTAGGTTCCATGCTAGATGTGATGTTTACTTAGCATAAAGTTCCATGCTTAAGTGCTTATTGTTGCCAACCAACTTGACTATGTTTTAACTCTTCAATTCATGCTAATAAATGTGATATCGTGTGTCATGAGATTTATTTACATTAAAACAGCAAGCAAAATGAGCAAATTAAATATGAAAAGTGCATGTGAAAAGTGAATAGTCATCATGCTAGGTTGTTCATTTCTTTATGCTTAATTCTATTTTCTAGTTTGTAGAAATGTATCATGAAATGAATTAATGCTTTGATGGATGATTCATGCTACATGTTAGGTGTAGAAAACATGTTCATGTGTATGTTAGTATCCAAGATTTAGAATAAACACGTGATAGTCTAAAGCATGTCTAGGTGATTTAAATATGTGTTGATAGTTAGGAGTATGTACCATGTGTATTCTTGTAGTTTAAATCATATTATGTATTTCCTTAGTGTATGATAGCTTAACATGAATGTGATATGTTTAAGGTTAAGTCTGTTGAGTCTTTCGACTCACTCTTGCTTCGGCATACAGGTTGACAGGTATCCCGTGCCAGAGGGAGGCATAGCGAGGAGCATCCTCAGGAGTGAGGAGTAGTTTGTGGAATTTGCTTAGTAGTTGTACTTTTCCTTTTCATAACCTGAATAAAGTTTAATTGTATGGACAATGTGATAGACAATAGTTCTTTTATCATGTAATAATGTGGACATTGTCATTTTATTTCGCTACATAGATTGTGGAATGTGTGATGGTGATGGATTAAAGTTAGTTTATTCTTTATATTTCCGTTGTACTCAATTGCTATCCACGTACATATCAACCTATCGGCTAGTGCTGGGTTATTATCCCACTGCGACGACGGTCTTTATATCGATGGGGATTGGTGTAATCGTACCTGGTATGAGGAGGGTCGTTATAGAGATTGGTATCAGAGCCCAAGGTTTAGATTGTACATGGATAGACCATCATCGTGACAATATTGCAAAGACTTTATAGAAAATTGTCCATACATGTAGAAATTACTAATAACAAATGGAAGATAGTTAAGGAAAATAGTTAGGATTTAATAACCTAGAGTCTAACTAAATTAATTATTTTGCAAGCTATGGTTGGACGTGGTAGACGTAGTGCTCAGTCAAGGAGGTATGAGCAAAATCGCAAGGTAAAGAACTTCGTGAAAGGGCTCAAACCATCATTGAAAGCTAGGCTTTTGGAGTTTGATCCTCGTAGTTTGGAAGAGGTTCTTAGCATGGCAAACATGCAAGAGAGTAGAGTAGAATCATATAAGGAGAAAAGGTAGCTCAGAAGGAGGGAGTATGTTACGACCCTCTTTATATCGGTATGGTTCTACCAACCCACGTCGATATAGAAAGTGTCGCCACAGTGGGACATTTACCCACACTAGTACGATAGGCTGAAATATACACAATATAAATACACATGACAGTGGAAAGAAAGAACTAAATGAGATATCTTATTCCATCATCCACATTTATCCACAGTCCATATAGAGGAAAAGAAAACTAGACATTTCGTAACTAAAACAAATGAATTAAGTACATTGTCCACATAAGACTACACAGAGTCCTTTATTACATACTTATGAAAATGAAAATACATTGTTAAATCCACAATGTCTCATACTCCCGCTCTGAGTTGCTCCTAACGACTTCCTCGGAAGAAGTAGAAACGTCTGTACCTGTACGCCGAAGCAAGAATGAGTCCAAAAGAACTCAACAAGTAACTCCAAACACATTAACTTACATGCATCACATTACTTTACACATTTTCATGCTGACCATTAATCATTTAAATATGGAGTTTGTACACATAATTAAGAAGATACTTCTAGCATGGATTCTAAAATCATTTACACTTGGTTAACATATTTATACCCATGAAAAGCTTGCTATCTGCTGCATACATAACACATTGATTTAAGGATTTACCATCTTACATGCTATCACAAGGAATCATATGGAAACATATTCCTTTACATGGTTTCACAATTTACACATTCACTTTCACTTAAACACAATTTCACATTTTCATAATGCCGTGACACATAGCCCAAACCACCTTTAGAAGGACACACACTAATCACAACACTTATTTATCACCTAGGCATTCCAGTGATAAACCTTGGTTACTGTGCAGAACCGGGAGAAGCACTCTCCACCCTAACTAGCGATACTTGTTTGCCTCCAGGATTTAATCCCAATGCCCATGGGACATCACACACATTGAACTTTCCCATGGGGACTTTACCACAGTACAGTTCCACAGCCCTCTAAGGTAGCAGTGTCACCCATTGACACAGTTACACATTTTTCACCTTTTTAACATGCTCTTAGTGCTCAATTTAACACATCCATTTCTTACTCACATATTTACACAATTCAGTCTTTTCTAGCATGATACTACTGTTTTCATAGTTTAACAACTACTAACTGATTCATATCATACTATAACTACATTAATCATTTTAATTACACTAAACCATACCTTTTTCATGATGAAAATACTGAAATCAGTACCTACTGTTATCCAATGAACATAAAAATTTAACCAAAGGTCATTTACTATTTACATATCACATATACGAATTTTCATAATTTTCTGAAATATTCACAATTTAATAATGTGCAAATAGTGATATTATCTACGGTTAAAATAGCCCAATTTACATAGTTGTTATAATTCAGACCTATAGTTCATGCTACACCTGCATGCTGACCGTACTAAATATATGCTAATTTCTGGATTTTAATTGTTTTCACACTATTTATAAAAATTCTACACTAAATAGTCATGCTCACTGTTTTTCAATTCAGAAATAAAGTAATAATTTATACAGCCATCAAAAATTTATCAAATTGTAACGGTATATTCTGATGATGATTTAACTACCATAGGAAATTTATGATATCAAACTCTATCACAAAATCATGTAACAATAATTTAACATGCTCACAATAGTGTTTCAGAAATTTCCAGTAATTATTGCAGTAAACAAAAATTCATTAAAATTTCATAACATACTCCATGGTATAGATATATATATATATACTTTATAACATACAAGATTTAACATATATCCTCATGCACAGAAATCTCGAAAAATAGGTTAAAAAGGGCAGACAGACCAACTATTTCTGCCTGAAGAACTAAACGGCAAGGGGTGGCCGTTTATCAGGTTAACGGCAATAAAGATCGCCGCCAACTTAAGATCTTAACGGCAAGAGATCCTGCCGTTAAGTTCCTGTCTATGCAGAACACTGACTGAAACGCCAAAAGATCACTTGAATGGGGGTTTCTAGGAAATGAGAAAATCCGTAAAATTTCTAGGACATACTAGACACATGTAGGGATGATGTGGTTGGGTTACTTGCCTTGGATAAAATCCCCAATCGATGTTTTAAGTTGAAGAAGCTCTCCTCGTCTAGAGCCAAAGAGCCTTCAAATCCTCCTTTATCCGGGTTCCCTGTTGATCTTCACTGCACACCAGCGTGGGGAAGTCGTTCCCGGATGTTCAGAGTCCTCTCTAGTCGATGCCGATCGCCGGATGAAGCCTCCAGTAGCCGGATCGAAGAGTTCTAAAACAAGTTTTCGCACAGAAAGTCTAGGTTTTTGACCCAAGAGTTAAAAGGATAGATTTGGTCGAAAACTGGGCAATATAAAGGGGTGGGGGTCGGATACGCATAAGGGTTAGGCTAGGTTACCATTGGGGAACGGTTTCCAAATCAGAGGGCGACATTTTCGGGGGTGTTTCCGGATCTGAAATCGTAACAGATCTGCAACTCAACGTCAACATCAGTGGCCGCCAATTCTCAGTTGGCATCCATCGATGTGGCCGGTGACTTGGCATTGGCGTCCACCCATCATGACGTCTACTGGCTGCCCGAACAGAACTTAAAACTGCAGAACTATATACATCACACATATGTATATATATAAACAATGCATACATCACAATATTATTTACTCATGCAATATATATATATATATAAATACTATGCACAATACTCTATACATCAATAGTATGTACTCATATATGCATATATACATAAGCAAACAATCAAGATGAAAATCAAGGGCCTTACACCCTCTCCCCCTTAAAAAAACTTCGTCCTTGAAGTTAGACCGACACTACTCAAACAACTGAGGATACTTCTTCTTCATTGCATCCTCAAGCTCCCATGTAGCCTCCTCTAGCGAGAAGTTGCGCCATAACACTTTCACAGACGCAATGCTCTTATTCCGGAGATGCTGAACTTTCCGGTCAAGAATAGCTACTGGTTGCTCCACATAAGAAAGATTTGGCTGGATCTCCACTGGATCATGACTAATAACATGAGATGGATCTCTGACATACCTCCTGAGCATAGAAATGTGGAAAACAGGATGAACACTAGCTAACGCTGGGGGTAAAGCTAGTTCATATGCTACGTTGCCCAATCGTCTGAGAATCTCATACGGGCCTATGAATCTAGGGCTCGACTTACTATGCCTACCGAATCTGACTACACCACGAGTGGGCAATATCTTTAAAAAGACATGCTCACCCACCTCGAACTCCAAATCCTTCCTCCTGTTGTCGGCATAACTCTTCAGCCTATCCTGTGCCGCAACAAGCCTCTTCCTAATCAACTGAACCTTATCTGAAGTCTCATGAACTAACTCCAGACCGATCAACTGCTTATCACCTGTCTCCTCCCAACACAAAGGAGATCTACAGGGCCTACCATACAACGCCTCAAATGGAGCCATACCAATACTCGCATGAAAACGGTTGTTGTATGCGAACTCCACAAGAGCTAAATGGCGCTCCCAATCATCTTTCCAATCCAGAATACACGCCCTCAACATATCCTCGAGCGTCTGGATAGTCCTCTCGGACTGTCCATCTGTCTGGGGATGAAACGCCGAACTCAGCTTCAGCTCCGAACCTAACGCATCCTAAAGACCCTTCCACAGCCTCGAAGTAAATCTAGGATCTCGATCCGAAATGATCGACTTCGGCACCCCATGCAATCTAATAATACTACCAACATACAATCTAGATAAACTCTCTAATGACTGCTTCTTCTTCATGGGCAAGAAATGTGCAGTCTTCGAGAATCTATCTACCACTACCCAAATCGAGTCATTACCCCGTCTAGATCAAGGCAAACCCATAACAAAATCCATAGTGACAGCTTCCCACTTCCATACTGGGATCTCCATCTTTTGCATAAGACCAGATGGTCGCTGTCGCTCGGGCCTTCACTTGCTGGCACACTAGACATCTAGATACAACTCTGCTACATCTTTCTTCATGCCAGACCACCAAAAGGATCTCTTCAAATCCTGGTACATCTTAGTGTTACCCGAATGAATAGAGAATCTAGACCTATGGCTTCTGCTATATGCTCATGGACATCCACGATGTCAGGAACACAACAAACACGGTGATGGAATCTAATTACATCCTCATCACGAGCAATGCCCGCCTTGCCCACTAACTCTTGGAGTCTGAAGGATCGAGGAAAAGGTGTGGATAAGATCTAGAAGGGGGGATGAATAGATCTATGCCACTTTCTGCGGAAGCTTAAGCAATTTGAAATACTTTTAGAATCAGAGGCAATTTTAATCAGTGAAAAACACAGATCTGATGAAATGTTAAGTGAGTTGATAAAATAGATGTAAAAACCAGTTGATTAAGTGAATCTTGATCGATCCTATGCAAGCATCTAACGGATGATAAAATCAAACCACAAATAGACAAGTGCACAGAGATTTTTAGGTGGTTCGGAAATCACCCATGTGATTCCTACATCCACCCCCACACCCAGTGAGGATTCACTAAACAACCTGGGTTACACACCCACTGGAGCCAGACAACTCCAACACTTGAGTTTACAACTCACACACCTCTAGAGCAAGACTACTCTAGATCCCTGAGCAAGACTGCTCAACAAACACTTGAGTTAGACAACTCAAACTGAGCACGACGGCTCACAAATAACAATGCTAGACACCAACACACGACATGGATCTTCTAGCAGCAGATCATGTCAGACATGAGAACATTCATGAGAGTTATGCAGAAGCACTTGCACAATCTCAAGAAGTCTCAGAAGAACAAAAAGTACATTGAGAATAGTGTTAAAAGGCTTTGTTCTTCAGTGTACTCCCTTGTAGAAGCTCAGATTGGGAAGAGGCTTGAATCCTTGAAGTCCCAGCCGATGCTCTGCACTATTGAAGTTGGGGATCTTCCTTGAAGTCTTCTCCAACAGATGCTCCTACTTGATCTGCTTCCTTGAGGCGCTTCAATTGCTTCTTCAGAGATCAAACTCCAATTCTCACAATCGAATTGATGAGAATTGGTCTTCAGAAGGCACCAGGAGAGCAGAGGAGGGAGATGAGCTCTTCTCGCCGCCAAAGGGAACTTTTCTGGAGGCTTGGAGAGTTCGTTGGGGTCTTCTCATGATGGACGGCCAATTGGGGGCCTTTTATACCCAAAAGATTCCAAAGATACCCTTTAGGTACAAGGGCACACGATCCTAGGTTGATACCCCATCGCCCTAGGCTGACACGTGGCAAACATCCAATTTAAGTTGCAAACTTTCCGTAGTGTGTCGACCTGCCCTGGTGGTGGTGTCGACACACTGTCCCAAATCTTGAAACAGCTGTTCTGGGAACTGATCCAGTGTCGACCTGCTTTGGTATTGTGTCGACCTGCTATCCCGGTTCTGAAAACAGCTGTTCTGGGAGCAGGATCCAGTGTCGACCTGCTCTGGTGTTGCGTCGACCTGCTGTCCCCAATTCTGAAAACTGCTGTTCTGGGAACAAGCTCTGGTGTCGACCTGCCCTGAGAGTGCGTCGACCTGAGTAGTCTGATTTCGGAATCTGCAACTCGTGTCGACACACTCTTTGACATGTGTCGACACAGTCTCAACATTTGTTCATCTTTTTGCCTTTGAATTTTGGTTATTGTGTCGACACCATTGTGGAGTGTGTCGACACTTCTTTTGCAAAAAGTGTTTGTACCTGAAAATTAAACACATATATCATTAGTAAAATGTTTTATTATGAGTGCAAATGATAAGTGTGCTTTGAGACATATTTTTTAATATAAATTTCAGGTGAAATGTATTTATCATGTTTCAAATAATTTGCATTCAAATCACATTTGTCATCATCAAAATAGGAGGGAAAATGATATGAAATTACACTCAACCCAACAATCTCCCCCTTTTTGATGATGGCAACATTAAATCCATATGTCAATGAGGTTTTGATCAGATGTGATTTTAAGCAATTTTTGGTTATTCAATGTCCTTATTTTTGTTCATGTTCATGCTTGTTAAAGACCTTTAAATATTGCTCATTCACAATTGATGGTTGTACTAAAGAAGTACAAAGTAACTTGAAGTAAGTTAGTGCATAAAGAAGGTCAAGCAACTTGACAAGCATTCATTCATTCACATTCACATAAAAATTTTCAATCACATTGAAGTCACAATTGAGAAAATCATTCAAGCTAAGCAAAATGCATTTCATTTCATTCAAGAGACCCATTACAATCATTCCAGAAGGATTACAAAAGAACATTTCTCTTTCTTTCTTTCTTCTCCCCCTTTGACATCATCAAAAGAAAAATTACATTAAGTAGAAGATGGAGGAGGAGGAGGAAGGGGAAGTAAGATGGTCTCAATGTCAGACATTCTTTTCTCCATAAAAGTCAAGCTGGACTTGATTTGATCTTGAATGGTTGTGAGTTTGGTGTGCAAGAAGTGTTCCATTCTATCTGAATTCTCTATCAAGGTAGCTTGAATTCTTGCTAGATCAGCTGCAATGGGTTGTGAAGAGGAAGAAGATCCAGCTGACCAACCAGGCCTTTGCAATATCTTGAATTCTTTTGTCAAATCAGATATCTGTGTGTCAATGTGTGCATTGAAGTTCCTCATGCTCTCCAAGTCATCCACAAAATGAGCAAAAGACAGTCTAGTGCTGGTGATCTCATGTAATGTCTGGTTGGTGTTAAAGACATCAGCTTGGGAATTTGCCAAAATTCCCTGAAGTACTATCTCTAACTTTTGCTGGTGCTCCTTAAGCTGTAATGAGGCATCTGCCATGGTACCAATCAGTCTGTTGAATCTTTGAGCTGCATAGTCTGAGGCAGCTTTTTGTTCTATGAATTTGGCAGATACAGTGTTCTCCAACCGTTGAATCCTCAACTCAAAGGTTTCTGACATGGTTTGAATGGAGGAGTTCAAGGTTTCAAATTTTTCATTTAAGAAGGAGAACAACTCTGGTGGAACAGAAGGTCCACCAGAGGATGTGGATGGTTGAAATGTGGGTTGTGGAGATTCAGAGTGTATGAATGAGGGTTGAAACTGAGGTGAGAGAGGAGCATGAAGTGGGATATCACCTTCAGTTGGGACTTGAGGCTGTTCCTCATTCAAAGGAGGCTGATCCTCCTGACCTTGGGGCTGGTCCCCTTCAGCTGGAGGCTGGTCCTCTTGAACTTGGGGCTGGTCCCCTTGATTTTGAGGCTGTTCCTCCTGAGCTTGAGGGGCCTCAACCACAACTGGCCCTCTCCTAACTTGAGTACCCTCCAGTCTAAATCCCATAAATTTCTGAATATTCTTAAAGGTATAGATGTTGGACTTAGGGATAGACTGGGATTTCTCATTCTCCAAGGGCACACCAAAGTGCTGGAACACTGAGGTCAGATGTGCAGCATAGGGAAGAGATCTCTTGAGGTCTTTCCTGGTTGTTTCAGATATGATTTGATACATTATTACATGGAGGTTGATTTTGATGTCTTTTACCATGCAATAAAGAATGAACCTCTGTATGTCTGTTAGCCTGTCCCTTCCACCACCTTGAGGGGTAATAATTGTGGTCAAAATGTGGTGGATGACTCTCAACACAGGGGGAAAGGAATTTGTGTTGAATCTGGTAACATGGGTTTGTTTTGGATCAGAGGCATCAGCAGGAAGGCCTGTCATGATGGAATAGGCTTCATGAAGATCAAATTCAAATTCATGATAATCTGCCCCTTCATCTGGTACTTTGAAAATAGAGGCAGCTGTATCAGTTGGCATGTCAATAACTATGCCCTTAACCTTTGATTTATATCCATCCTCTGTGCATTTCAGGTTCTTGTAAAATTCCCTAACAAGTCTTGGATAACTAATTTGAAACTCAGAAATGAATATCAACCAAGACTGAAAAGAGAAATAGGTCTGAATTTCTGGAAATGTGTCTGCTAGCTGAATATCTGATAAATCCACTATCCTGGGCTTTAGAATAAGCTTGGCTTCACTGGTGGTGTCTTGAGACTTGGAAGACTCTGAAGATGATGATGATGACTCTGAAGAGTCTCCAGAAGGGGAGCCCGGAATCTTTGTTCTAGAAACCCTACCTCTGCCTGAAGAAGATGGTCTACCTCTTTTGGGTGCTGGCTGAGGTGCAGAGGAGGACCCTGGTTGCTGTGCAGGGTCATTCCTCCTTTTGGTTCTCCTTTCGAACTGAGGAGCATCATCCTCTGCCGGAACTGGCCTGGACGACGCCTGAGATCTTGCTCCACGGCGAGGACCCAACTTTCTCACCATGGTGGCAAGGATGGAGTGGAATCGGGAGTTGATGAAAGAGAGGAGAGATGATTGAGAAAGGGTTTTGATTGAGGGAGAAAAGCGTAGGTTTTCTTGCCGGAAATGAGAAGAAGAGCATCGTCGGGTCGACCTGATGCCTAAAAGGGGTTTGCAGTGGTGCAATACCCCGCAGGAACAACAAGGCTTATCCGAAACCCACGATTTAAAAGGTTCTGGCAAGAGGACAGTGTCGACACAGGAAGAAAATAGTGTCGACCTGACCTAGGAATGTGTCGACACGAGATAGGATGGTGTCGACCTGGCCTTTGAAGAAAATTTTGAATTTTTGTGTGAGAATTTTTTGAGAATTTTGGGATTTCTTTAAAATGATAACTAATGAGAGAAATAGTCATTTCAAGGATGTTTAAGAGACTTAAAAATTCATTTGTTATATTTTGCAAAAAATTCACCACAATTCAAGTTTTAAACAATTTCCAATAGGATATGAGCATTCAAACACTTGAGTCAATGAAATGATGATTTGAGGGATATATTATATCTAACAATCAACTATCATCTACCATATTTCTCAACGTTAAAGAAATAAAGATATCCTCTAGACTAAATACAATTGGTTTGAAAATAAAACATAATCTTAAAGAACAACTTGATGATGAATGAAAATGATTCTTTTCTAAACAAAACTCCATCAACACATATTTTTGTCTTTTTAACAGACTATCAAATGATATAAATCTTTTTCACTCAAGTACTAGTGCTTTTTACACACCATAGTCCCTGGATACTTAAGATTTATTCATTATTAAGTCTCAAAGGGGTAAATGATGACCTTTTGACATGAAAATATACGTTTTGTAGACGCCAATATTTCCAGTTACTCAGTCATCATGAAGAAGTATAGCACATTTTTGCTGTATTTTGAATTCATTTTTGAATTTTTATCCCCTTTGAACAGAGATAACATTAGTGCCTCATGACATGCATGGCACTTCATTCATTGTGAAGGTGTGCAGTTTCTCAGCTCAAATGTCATTGCTCTGTTGAATTTTCAAAATTTTAAGAGTTTTGTAAGATAGAAATCAATTTTATCCAACATCAGTTGCAAACAAAGAGATGTTTTAATTTCAAGACACAATTTGTTTTCAATCTTGGAAGATTTCTGAGTTTCTGTGGGTTGAAAAATATAGTTGACAGTTGATAAAAAAAAATGATAGATCACTCAAAGGATCATTTGGAGACTCTAGACATCTGAATGATGACATCATTCAGGAAATTGATGAAATGCAAGAAAAGTTATGAATTTTGCAAAAGTCATGACTTGTGAATTTTCTAGCTCCCCCTGAGATGATGATTTCAATCATTTTCTATCAAAATAAAGATATGCAAGATTATGAAATCAAGAAAGATTCTCTTTAAACAATAAAAGCTCCCCCTCAACAATTGCATATTCATTTCTTAGTACTTGGCGGAGACATATACTCTCGCATAGTGAAAGTGTCCAGACAAGCATGACCTGTCCTTCTCCAAGTCACCATTTGATATACCAAGAAATTTCAACACAATAAGAGTTGAAGAATTTATTGTCCAAAGGGAAATGGAAGTGGAATTGAGAGAGATATGGACAGTATGACTGAAGGAAGCAAAGGGTTATGATATGAAAAGAACTCCCCCTTAGACAATGCATAACACTCAACCCAAACCTAAAGAGAGATCATGAATGTGGACATTTACAAAGACCAAGTTCTCTCCTCAAGGATGAAAACCTATTTTCAGGAAGGGGTTTGGTGAAAATGTCTGCAACTTGTTTTTCAGTTTCAATGAAATGGAGTTCAAAGGACTTCTTTGCAACCTCATCTCTCAAGAAATGATGCCTAATTTCAATATGCTTGGTTCTAGAATGCTGAATGGGGTTTTTAGACAGATTTATTGCACTTGTATTATCACAAAGAATGGGTACACAACCTAGATCTTGGTTGTAATCGAGAAGTTGATGTTTCACCCAAAGAATTTGGGTTCCACACCTACCAGCAGCAACATACTCAGCCTCTGCAGTTGACAGAGCAACTGAATGTTGCTTCTTGGAAGCCCAAGAAATAAGGCACCCACCTAGGAATAAACACAAGCCACTTGTGCTTTTTCTATCTAATTTACACCCAGCATAGTCAGCATCACAATAGGCAATCAAATCTAGCTTGCAATTAGCAGGATACCAAATTCCTAAATCACATGTTCCAACAAGATATTTGAAAATTCTTTTAACAGCTAACATGTGACTTTCTTTAGGATTAGACTGAAATCTAGCACACAAACACACACTAAATTGAATATCAGGTCTAGAAGTTGTAAGATAAAGTAGAGAACCAATCATACCTCTGTAGGTCTTTTGGTCTACTGACTTACCATTTGAGTCTTCTTCTAGCTTAGCATTTATGGCAATAGGTGTGCTTGAATGCTTGAGGGTCTGAAAGTCAAACCTTTTGAGAAGTTCCTTGACATACTTGGCTTGACTGATGAAGATCCCTTCAGATGTTTGGTTCACCTGCAATCCCAAGAAGAATGTTAAATCTCCCATTAAACTCATTTCAAATTCATTCTTCATTTGATTTGAAAATTCAGTGCATAGGCCTTTATTGGTGGAGCCAAAAATTATGTCATCAACATAAATTTGGACCACAAGTATTTGATTTTTTACTATTTTTGTGAACAAGGTTTGATCAACAGTTCCTCTGGAGTATCCTTTCTCAAGCAAAAAGGTACTCAAACGGTCATACCAAGCTCTTGGAGCTTGCTTAAGACCATAGAGAGCCTTATTGAGCTTGAAAACATGGTTAGGATATTTTTCATTTTCGAATCCAGGAGGTTGTTCAACAAAAACATTTTCCTTAATATAGCCATTTAAAAATGCACTTTTGACATCCATTTGATAAACTTTGAAATTCATGGAGGATGCAAAAGCAAGGAAAATTCTAACTGCTTCTAGTCTAGCTACATGGGCATATGATTCTTCAAAATCAATTCCAAACTCTTGATTGTACCCCTTTGCAACTAGCCTAGCTTTATTTCTAATTACCTGACCAGATTCATTCAATTTGTTTCTGAAAACCCATCTAGTGCCAATGACTGTTTGGTCACTAGGTCTAGGTACTAATTCCCATACTTGGTTTCTTTCAAATTGATGAAGTTCATCATGCATGGCATTAATCCAATCAAAATTTGATAAGGCTTCATCAATTGACTTTGGTTCAATTTGGGAAATTAGAGCTAGTGGGTCTTCTTCAATATCATGCAAGAAAGATGATATAGTCCTAACTCTATCATGCAAGTTGCCAACCACATTATCTAATGGGTGATCTTTTAAAAACCTATGTTCAGAAATTACCTGTTCAGAAGTACCCACTTCTAGGACAATGTTACCTGAGCCACTTGGAGATGGTGTGTTCAGGTTCTCTTCAATGTTTTCAAACTCCTCAACAGTTGGTGAAGAGTCCACAATAAATTCATCCTCTTCAGTGTCATGTCTTTCCCTGCAAGATTTAGAATTGTTAGTTGAAAGGGAATTTTCATCAAAGATAACATGTGGTGATTCTTCAACAGTTTTGGTTTTAAGAATGTACACTTTGAAAGCCCTTGACACCTCAGAATAGCCAAGGAAGATAGCTTCCTGACTTTTAGCATCAAATTTGTCAAGGTTTTCTTTGTTGTTGTTGTGTACATAACATTTGCACCCAAAGATTTTAAAATAGTAAACAGTTGGCTTTTTGTTTTTCAATAATTCATAGGGGGTTTTCTTGATTTTTGGTCTGACCAATGCTCTATTGAGTATGTGATTGGCTGTGTTTACAGCTTCAGCCCAGAAGGATTTGGGCAAGTTACTCTCAAGTAGCATGGTTCTAGCCATTTCCACAAGAGTTTTATTCTTTCTTTCCACAACTCCATTTTGTTCTGGAGTTCTTGGTGAAGAAAACTTGTGGAATATTTGAAATTCAGCACAAAAATCAGAAAAAGATGTGTTCTCAAATTCACCCCCATGATCTGTCAAAATATTTTTGATTTTATATGGATAAGTTGTTAAGACAGTGGTATAGAAGTTCCTGAATTCAAGACAAGTATCACTTTTGTGGGACAGAAAAATAACCCAAGTAAATCTAGTAAAATCATCAATGATTACAAACCCATATCTTTTGCCACTTAGACTTAGAATTCTTGTAGGGCCAAAAAGTCCATGTGAAGTAATTCTAGTGGCCTAGATGTGAGTACCTCATTGAAGTTTTTAAAGGATTTTCTTGTTTGTTTTCCTTTAGAACAGATCCCACAGACTTGATTTTCAACATTAGAGAAGGATTCAGGAAGCCCCTTAACCAAATTCAATCTTAACAACTTATTCATTGTTCTGAAACTTGCATGGCCAAGTCTTTTGTGCCAAGTCCATGCAATTTCATCTTTATTTGCAACAAAGCAAAGATTTTCAGAAAAGTTTTTATTTAGGTTGATCATGTAGACATTGTTTTCCCTTTTTCCAAAGAATTTGATTTTATCAGTTGATGAGTCAATTATCTTACAAAAATTAGATTCAAACACAACTTTGTGACCTTTGTCACATAGTTGGCTGATACTGAGCAGATTATAATCAAGACCATCAACTAGTAAAACATTATCTACAGAGTTTGAGGAAGTATGACCAACCTTACCAGATCCTAAGATCTTTCCTTTATTTTTACCTCCAAAAGTCACTGACCCTCCCTCCTTTTCAAGCAGGAATGAGAATTTGGCTCTGTCTCCCGTCATGTGTCGTGAACACCCACTGTCAAGAAACCACACATTGGTGTTGGGTGCACGACCTTCCTGCAACAAGATCAGTGGAGAGAAGATTTTGGTACCCAAACAGAGTTGGGACCATCAGAATGTTTGATCATTGTTAGTAAATCTTTTCTCACCCAAATTTGACTTGTTTTTTATTTTTGTTTTGTTAAATTGGTGTTTTCAGTCTTTTTCTGTTTGTTCTTTTTCTTAGGAATGAAATCCCCAACATTTTTGTTTTTAGTGGGAGGGGAGTTTTTCATTTGAGTATAGGAGTTCAGATGAGGAGGTGGAAACCATGGATTTTGTTGGTACATTCAAAGGTTTGGATGAAAGAGATGAGGATGATACCAACAAGGGTTGTCATACCATTGGCTCCAAGGATTGATCCAATCATCTTGAAATGCTTTCTTGGAGGTCCAAGGTTCTTTAAAACTGATTTCTTTTGACTTTTTCTTGTTTTTCAAATTTTTATTTGAATTTTTGATTGAGTTGTTTGAAGCTTTTGATGTTGAGCAGGTCGACCTGTCAGGAGACTGTGTCGACCTGGTTGTCTTCTTTTTTTTTGAGTTTTTAATTTGTTTTGTGTTTTGTTTGATGTTTTGTCTGATGTTTGCTTGATTTCTGTGTTCTCAAGATTAGGACCTTTGACAAATTTAATTAATGGTGATTTGCCCTTTTTCTCACCAGATTTGTCTTTGTTTGGTTTCTTTTTGTTGAATCTTAATCCATGAGAAGTTGTTGTCATATTTGTTCCTAGCAATGCCTCCAAGTTATCTTTACCTTTTGTGAAGGTTTGGATAACTTCATCCCTTTCTTTTAGCTGGTTTTGAAGAGTATTAATTTCTTCAATCTTTCGCTGTTTTTCTTGTTTTTCAATTTCCAGCTTTTCAGATAAGTCTTTGAATTCTAGGATGGCCTTTTGAGAGGCAAGCTTCAGATCATCAATTAGATTCATGAGATTTTCTTTTTCTTCATTTAATTCTGTTATCTCATTTTCTAGTTCACAAGTTCTGTTGTTTGAAGATTGGTTATTATAAAGATTTTCAATTTTTTTTTGATGTGTTTGTTTTCTTTTCTCATTTCAGAATATTTTTCAACTAATTCTGCATACACATCCTGCCAATCTTCAACAGTAAAATCTTCAAAGGAGGTATTTACCTTTTCTTCAGAATTGTTGGCCATGAAGCAGATTTCCTCACTCTCAGAGCTTGAGGATTTCTTGTCTTCTTCTTCCTCACTTGAATCTTCGTCAGACCAAGTGGCTACCATGGCCTTTGGCTTCTTGAACTTATGGAATTTCTTGTGCTTTTCTTTCTTATTCTCAGGACACTCTCCCTTCATGTGTCTTGGCTTGTTACACCTGTAACAAATGACAGTTTCGTCAGCTTTTTGATTCTTGTTGAAATTAGAGGAGGAAGTGTTTCTTTTACCTGTGGAAAACTTCTTTTTCCCAGACATTCTTCCTTTTCTATATTTCAAGAATTTTCTGAATTGCCTGGTCATGAGGGCAATTTCATCCTCATTTGACTCAGACTCCTCAGAACTTGCCTTTTCTTGACTTTTGTCTTTGTTACTTGAAGAGGCCTTAAGTGCCATTGGCTTGGTCTTAATTATATGTTCTTCATTTCTTTTCAAATTGATTTCATATGTCATTAAAGATCCTATCAATTCATCCAAAGACATTTTGGACAAATCTTTAGAATCTTCAATGACAGTGGCCTTTGTGTGCCAAATAGAAGAGAGTGAACGTAAGATTTTCCTTACCAAGTCTGCATCTGTGTAGTCCTTACCTAAGGCCTTGAGTCCATTGACAATGACCATGAACCTGGCAAACATTTCAGAAATTGTTTCATTAGACTTCATCATAAACAATTCATATTCTGAAACAAATATTTGTCTTAGTTTCCTTTACTTGTGATGTTCCCTCATAAAGTAATTCGAGTTTATCCCACATCTCTTTGGCGGATTTGCACATTGAGATTCTCGAATACTCTTTGGGATGAACAGCACATTGAATCATGTTCATGGCACTATAATTCAATGTGGCTTTTCTTATTTGTTCCCTAGTCCAGGTTTCTTCCTCACCCTGGTTTTCATAGGGACCAACCTCAACCAGTTTCCAAATTTCATAGTTCTGGGCTCTTAGAAAGACTTGCATTCTATTTTTCCAGTATGAATAGTCCGTTCCATTAAAAAATGGTGGCCTATTTATGGAATGCCCTTCAGCTATGAAACCTTTGGAATCCATTGACTTAACAAGAAAGCTCAGAAGAATATTCAGCAAACAAGCAAACAAGCAAGCAATCAGACACATAATACTCAAAAACTGATCAAATCAAATCAGATCAAGTATAAACCTGCTCTGATACCAATTGAAGGATCGAGGAAAAGGTGTGGATAAGATCTAGAAGGGGGGGATGAATAGATCTTTGCCACTTTCTGCGGAAGCTTAAGCAATTTGAAATACTTTTAGAATCAGAGGCAATTTTAATCAGTGAAAAACACAGATCTGATGAAATGTTAAGTGAGTTGATAAAATAGATGTAAAAACCAGTTGATTAAGTGAATCTTGATCGATCCTATGCAAGCATCTAACGGATGATAAAATCAAACCACAAATAGACAAGTGCACAGAGATTTTTAGGTGGTTCGGAAATCACCCATGTGATTCCTACATCCACCCCCCACACCCAGTGAGGATTCACTAAACAACCTGGGTTACACACCCACTGGAGCCAGACAACTCCAACACTTGAGTTTACAACTCACACACCTCTAGAGCAAGACTACTCTAGATCCCTGAGCAAGACTGCTCAACAAACACTTAAGTTAGACAACTTAAACTGAGCACGACGGCTCACAAATAACAATGCTAGACACCAACACACGACATGGATCTTCTAGCAGCAGATCATGTCAGACATGAGAACATTTATGAGAGTTATGCAGAAGCACTTGCACAATCTCAAGAAGTCTCAGAAGAACAAAAAGTACATTGAGAATAGTGTTAAAAGGCTTTGTTCTTCAGTGTACTCCCTTGTAGAAGCTTAGATTGGAAAGAGGCTTGAATCCTTGAAGTCCCAGCCGATGCTCTGCACTATTGAAGTTGGGGATCTTCCTTGAAGTCTTCTCCAACAGATGCTCCTACTTGATCTGCTTTCTTGAGGCGCTTCAATTGCTTCTTCAGAGATCAAATTCCAATTCTCACAATCGAATTGATGAGAATTGGTCTACAGAAGGCACCAGGAGAGCAGAGGAGGGAGATGAGCTCTTCTCGCCGCCAAAGGGAACTTTTCTGGAGGCTTGGAGAGTTCGTTGGGGTCTTCTCATGATGGACGGCCAATTGGGTGCCTTTTATACCCAAAAGATTCCAAAGATACCCTTTAGGTACAAGGGCACACGATCCTAGGTTGATACCCCATCGCCCTAGGCTGACACGTGGCAAACATCCAATTTAAGTTGCAAACTTTCCATAGTGTGTCGACCTGCCCTGGTGGTGGTGTCGACACACTGTCCCAAATCTTGAAACAGGTTGTTCTGGGAACTGATCCAGTGTCGACCTGCTTTGGTATTGTGTCGACCTGCTATCCCGGTTCTGAAAACAGCTGTTTTGGGAGCAGGATCCAGTGTCGACCTACTATGGTGTTGCGTCGACCTGCTGTCCCCAATTCTGAAAACTGTTGTTCTGGGAACAAGCTCTGGTATCGACCTGCCCTGAGAGTGCGTCGACCTAAGTAGTCTGATTTTCGGAATCTGCAACTCGTGTCGACACACTCTTTGACATGTGTCGACACAGTCTCAACATTTGTTCATCTTTTTACCTTTGAATTTTGGTTATTGTGTCGACACCATTGTGGAGTGTGTCGACACTTCTTTTGCAAAAAGTGTTTGTACCTAAAATTAAACACATATATCATTAGTAAAATGTTTTATTATGAGTGCAAATGATAAGTGTGCTTTGAGACATGTTTTTTGAATATAAATTTCAGGTGAAATGTATTTATCATGTTTCAAATAATTTGCATTCAAATCACATTTGTCATCATCAAAATAGGAGGGAAAATGATATGAAATTACACTCAACCCAACAGAGTCTAGGGTCAGCTTTCTGTTGCTCGATCACCTCATCCAACACCGAAAACCTAATGGACAACTGAGCTACAAAATCCTAGCACAATGATGGCTCTAACTCAGTCATCGCACACGCTGCATCCTCCAACATCTTCCAATCCTGCTGGAGAACGACCTCTTCCTACTAAGGGAATCCGCTATGACATTCGCCTTTCCAGGATGATACTGGAGGTCGAAGTCATAGTCCTTCAGAAACTCAATCATCTTCTCTGCCTAAGGTTTAATTCTTTTTGAGAGAAAAGGTACTTTAGACTCTTGTGGTTAGTGAAAACCTCAAATCTGACACCATAAAGATAGTGTCTCCAGATCTTTAGTGCATGAACCACTGCCGTAAGCTCAAGATCATGAGTCGGATAGTTTCACTCATGCTCCTTCAATTGACGAGAAGCATATGCTACTACCCTTCCTTTCTGCATCAATACACAGCCAAGGCCTGTCCGAGATGCATCCGTGTAGATAGCAAAACCCTCTACACCGCTCGGCAAAACTAACACAGGAGCCGAAGTGAGCTTAGTCTTCAAAAACTAAAAACTACTCTCACACTCCTCGGACCAGACAAACTTTACTCCCTTCCTGGTTAGCTGAGTCAATGGTGCGGCGATGGATGAAAATCCCTCAATGAATCGCCGATAATAACCCGCCAAACCAAGAAAACTCCGAATCTCTGAAGGAGTCTTGGGAATCTGCCAATCCATAACAACTTCGACTTTGCTGGATCCACTGCTACACCGGCACCGGAGATAACATGTCCAAGGAAATGAACCTCATGCAACCAAAAATCGCACTTACTGAATTTCGCATACAGCTTGTGCTCACGGAGAACCTCTAGCACTACCCTCAAATGCTGACGATGTGTGGCCTCATCCGGAGAGCAGACCAACACGTCATCAATGAAAACTACCACAAAACTATCTAAATATGTTCTAAACACCCTGTTCATGAGATCTATGAACGCTGCCGGGGCGTTGGTCAGACCAAAAGGAAGGACCAAAAACTCATAATGTCCATAACGGGTTCTAAAAGCCGTCTTGGAAACATCCTCACTCCTAATCCTCAACTGATGATAACCAGACCACAGATCAATCTTAGAAAAGATTGATGCATCTTGCAGTTGGTCAAACAAATCATCAATCAGAGGTAAGGGATACCTGTTCTTCACTGTCACTTGGTTCAACTTTCTATAATCGATGCATAACCTAAGTGATCCATCCTTCTTCTTCACGAATAAGACATGTGCGCCCCAAGGGGAAACGCTAGGGCAAATAAATCCCTTATCTAACAAATCCTGCAACTTCTTTCTTAGCTCTGCTAATTCTGCAAGGGCCATGCGATAAAGTGCCTTCGAGATAGGAGAGGTTCCTGGAAGCAACTCCAGAGTGAACTCTATCTCTCTAGCCGGTGGCAATCCAGATAAATCATCGGGAAAGACATCTGGAAAATCCTGCACTACATCTATCTCTGCAAGAGTAGGTGACTCATTAGCCTTGGGTACTAATACCACACTGGCAAGAAAAGCGTCACAACCCTTGTTAACCATACGCATCGCATTCATGGCAGAGATGACAAACTTTCCCACTAAATTCATTGGCAAAGGATAAGAAAACTCATCCTCACCAGGAATGCAAAAAACAATCTTCTTCCCACGACAATCCACTAATGCATAGTGCTCCTCTAGCCAATCCAGACCAAGAATGGCATCATAGTCCTTCATCTTAAGCAAGAAGAAGCACCCTTCTAGGACTCTATCATTAATGCACACTGGTAAAGAAGGAATGCACTTCCTAGTCGATACTGTACCAGCAGGTGTGTGCACAGACAAAGGGACTTCTAACTCCTCAGACTCTATTCCTGACTCTAAGGCTAACTGCCTAGCAAAATGCTCGGAAATGAATGAGTGGGTAGTACCTGTATCGAACAAAACCCTGGCATGCACACCCATGAAAAGAACCATACCTTCGGTGACATGCTCCGCCTGCTCGGCGTCCTCACGAGCTAACACAAACACTCGAGCTGGGGCTCGAGGTCTCCCTGGTCGTCCTGTCGCTGGCACTGTTGCTGCTGCTGCTAGGGCTGGTCCACGCTGGACTCCCTGCTAAAGCCTTGGACAATCCTTGATCCTATGCTCGCTGCTTCCGCACTTCAAGCACTTCCCCGCCAACTTCCAACATTTCATACCACCATGTGCCCTCCCGCAATGAGGACACTCCTTCTGGCCACTAGGGGAATGTTGAGAAGGTACCTGACTGCTTCCCGATACCACGGGACACTGCGGTGACTGAAAAGCCACCTTCTTCCTCTCCTGCCTCTGGAAAGGAGCTGCAGGCCTCTTCTGAGAAGCCTTCTTCTCCTCCAGGTACTGCTCCATCTCTCCCTCCTACCGACACGCCGCGCTGAGCGCCTGCTCGAGGGTACGATGGTCGAAAGCTACCAACCTCGTCCTCAGTGATGGTCTCAGACCCATCACGAATTTCTTCACCTTCCTGCGCTCATCAGCTACAATATGAGGGGCATACTTCGATAGCTCGGCAAACTTGGCCTCATATTCCAGCACGGTCATGGAGCTCTGAGTCAAAGAGAGGAACTTCTGCTCCATCTTGTCCTAGATGTGCTCCGGAACAAACTTGGCTCGGAATAGCCTCACGAACTCATCCAAACCAACCTCCACAGCACCATCCTCGAACCGAGTACGTAACAACGAGGACCACCACACGTCGGCTCGATCCTACCAAAACCATCCATAAGGACTAACCAACATAATCTATACTTAAAGAAATAACCACCGAATTAAATTACACATACCTGTAGCATATAGGTGGCTAAAGTGACCTTGTCATCCTCAGTGCACCTAATAGCTCGAAAGATCTTCTCAATCTCCCTCATCTAGCTCTTAGCAAGTAACGGATCGCTCTCCCCCTTAAAAGAGGGTAACGACATCCTCTTGAACCTTACCATGATGGAGGGTCCACCATGGTCAGCCTGGGGAGCTGGCACCTGAGCCTGCTACAACAAACATCATAAGCAACACATACAACATAACAAACATGCATTTAATAAAATAGACTACTTTATCTTATTATTCAAACCTGAACCTCCAGCTGAGCCTGGAATGCAGCCTGAGTATGGGCCTGCGTCTGCATGGCCTGCACTAGACCCTGCATGAACACTCCATAGTCCACTGGCGGTGGAGGAGGAAGCATAGGACCCTGGGGTGCTGGGGCCTGCTGCTCACCCTGGTCCTCACGCCTAGGCTCATCTCTCCTCTACTCGCCATCACGAGCAGGTACACCATGTTGGGTTGAGTGTAATTTCATATCATTTTCCCTCCTATTTTGATGATGACAAATGTGATTTGAATGCAAATTATTTGAAACATGACAAACACATTTCACCTGAATTACATATTCAAAAAGCATGTTTCAAAGCACACTTATCATTTGTACTCATAATAAAACATTTTACTAATGATATATGTGTTTAATTTTCAGGTACAAACACTTTTTGCAAAAGAAGTGTCGACACACCCTTCAATGGTGTCGACACAACACCTCAGTCTCAAAGGCAAAAAGCTGAAGAAATACTGAGACTGTGTCGACACAAGTCAAAGAGCAGGTCGACACGAGTTGCAAATTCCAAGAATTAGACTACTCAGGTCGACGCAGGACCAGAGCAGGCCGACACTGGACTCAGTTCCTAGAACAGCCTGTTTGCAGAATTGGGACAGCAGGTCGACGCAGGACCAGAGCAGGTCGACACTGGACTCAGTTCCCAGAACAGCCTGTTTGCAGAATTGGGACAGCAGGTCGACACAGCATCAGAGCAGGTCGACACTAGACCTCGTTCCCAGAACAGCCTGTTTTCAATTTGGGACAGTGTGTCGATACCACCACCAGGGCAGGTCGACACACTACGGAAAGATTGCAACTTAAATTGGATGATTGCCACATGTCAGCCTAGGGCGATGGTGTATCAACCTAGGATCGTGTGCCCTTATACCTAAAGGGTATCTTTGGAATCTTTTGGGTATAAAAGGCCCCCAATTGGCCACCCATCATATCAAGAGACCCAACGAACTCTCCAAGCCTCCAGAAAAGTTCCCTTTGGCGGCGAGAAGAGTTCATCTCCCTCCTCTGCTCTCCTGGTGTCTTCTGAAGACCAATTCTCATCAATTCGAATGTGAGAATTGGAGTGTGATTGTTGAAGAAGCATCTGAAGCGCCTCAAGGAAGCAGATCAAGTAGAAGCATCTGTTGGAGAAGACTTCAAGGAAGATCCCCAAGTTCAATTGTGCAGAGCATCGGTTGGGACTTCAAGGATTCAAACCTCTTCCCAATCTGAGCTTCTACAAGGGAGTACACTGAAGAACAAAGTCTTTTCATATAACTCTCAATGTACTTTTGTTCTTTTAAGACATCTTGAGATTGTGCAAGTGCTTCTGCATAATTCTCATGAATGCTCTCATGTTCGACATGATCTGCTGCTAGAAGATCTATGTCTTGTGTTGGTGTCTAGAAAGTTATTTGTGAGCCGTCATGCTCAGTTTGAGTTGTCAAACTCAAAGTGGTTGTTGAGCAGTCTTGCTCAGGGATCTAGAGTAGTCTTGCTCTAGAGGTGTGTGAGTTCTAAGCTCAGGTGTTGGAGTTGTCTGGCTCCACTGGGTGTGTTACCCAAGTTGTTTAGTGAATCCTCACTGGGTGTGAGGGGTGGATGTAGGAATCACATGGGTGATTTCCGAACCACCTAAAAATCTCTGTGCACTTGTCCATTTGTGGTTTGATTCTATCATCCGTTAGATGCTTGCATAGGATTGATTAAGATTCACTTGATCAACTGGTTTTCACATCTATTTTATCAACTCTCTTAACATCTCATCAGGTCTGTGTTTTTCACTGTTAAAATTGCCTCTAATTCTCAAAGTAATTTTAAATTGCTTAAGCTTCCGCATAGAGTGGCATAGATCTATTCATCCCCCCTTCTAGATCTTATCCACACCTTTTCCTCGATCCTTCACACCACCATGTCTACTGCGTGAAGCCATATACTGCAAAGTAATTTAATCACAATTAAGGACTAATCTATCAGATTTCTAACTATGTGGACAATCTATAGAGACTTAGCATATAATGAAGATGATGGTATATGCATATTTATGTACAATCTCAACCATCGCTCTGATACCAATCTCTGTAACGACCCTCTTTATATCGATACGATTCTACCAACCCACGTCGATATAGAAAGCGTCGCCACAGTGGGACATTTACCCAACACTAGTACGATAGGTTGAAATATACACAAATATAAATATCACATGACAGTGAAAAAGAAAGAACTAAATGAGATATCTTATTCCATCATCCACAATTTATCCACAGTCCATATAGAGGAAAAGAAAACTAGACATTTCGTAACTAAAACAAATGAATTAAGTGCATTGTCCACATAAGACTACACAGAGTCCTTTATTACATACTTATGAAAATGAAAATACAATGTTAAATCCACAATGTCTCCTACTCCCGCTCCGAGTCGCTCCTAACAACTTCCTCAGAAGAAGTAGAAACGTCTGTACCTGTACGCCGAAGCAAGAATGAGTCCAAAAGAACTCAACAAGTAACTCCAAACACATTAACTTACATGCATCACATTACTTTACACATTTTCATGCTGACCATTAATCATTTAAATACGGAGTTTGTACACATAATTAAGAAGATACTTCTAGCATGGATTCTAAAATCATTTACACTTGGTTAACATATTTATACCCATGAAAAGCTTGTTGTTTGATACATACATAACACATTGATTTAAGGATTGACCATCTTACATACTATCACAAGGAATCATATGGACACATATTCCTTTACATGGTTTCACAATTTACACATTCACTTTCACTTAAACACAATTTCACATTTTCTTAATGCCGTGACACATAGCCCAAACCACCTTTAGAAGGACACACACTAATCACAACACTTATTTATCACCTAGGCATTCCAGTGATAAACCTTAGTTACTGCGCAGAACCGGGAGAAGCACTCTCCACCCTAACTAGCGATACTTGTTCGCCTCCAGGATTTAATCCCAATGCCTATGGGACATCACACACATTGAACTTTCCTGTGGGGACTTTACCACAGTACAATTCCACAGCCCTCTAAGGCAGCAGTGTCACCCATTGGCACAGTTACACATTTTTCACCTTTTTAACATGCTCTTAGTGCTCAATTTAACACATCCATTTCTTACTCACATATTTACACAATTCAGTCTTTTCTAGCATGATACTACTGTTTTCAGAGTTTAACAACTACTAACTGATTCATATCATACTATAACTACATTAATCATTTTTAATTACACTAAACCATACCTTTTTCATGATGAAAATATTGAAATCAGTACCTACTATTATCCAATGAACATAAAAATTTAACCACAGGTCATTTACTGTTCACATATCACATATACGAATTTTCATAATTTTCTGAAATATCCACTATTTAATAATGTTCAAACAGTGATATTATCTACGGTTAAAATAGCCCAATTTACATAGTTGTTATAATTCAGACCTATAGTTCATGCTACACCTGCATGCTGACCGTGCTAAATATATGCTAATTTCTGAGATTTTAATTGTTTTCACACTATTTATAAAAATTTCTACACTAAATAGGCATGCTCACTATTTTTCAATTCAGAAATAAAGTAATAATTTATACAGCCATCAGAAATTTATCAAATTATAACGGTATATTTCGATGATGATTTAACTACCATAGAAAATTTTTGACATCAAACTTTATCACAAAATCATGTAACAGTAATTTAACATGCTCACAACAGTGTTTCAGAAATTTCCAATAATTATTGCAGTAAACGAAAATTCATTAAAATTTCGTAACATACTCCATGGTATAGATATATATATACTTTATAACATACAAGATTTACCATATATCCTCATGCACAGAAATCCCGCAAAATAGGTTAAAAGGGGCAGACGGACCAACTGTTTCTGCCTGAAGAACTAAACGGCAAGGGGTGGCCGTTTATCAGGTTAACGGCAATAAAGATCGCCGCCAACTTAAGATCTTCACGGCAAGAGATCCTGCCGTTAAGTTCCTGTCTGTGCAGAACACAAACTGAAACGCAAAAAGATCACTTGAATAGGGGTTTCCAGGACACGAGAAAATCCGTAAAATTTTTGGCACATACTAGACACATGTAGGGATGATGTGGTTGGGTTACTTGCCTTGGATAAAATCCCCAATCGATGTTTTGTCTTGAAGAAGCTCACCTCGGCCAGAGCCAAAAAGCCTTCAAATCCTCCTTTATCCGGGTTCCCTGTTGATCTTCACTGCAGACCAGTGTGGGGAAGTCGTTCCCGGATGTTCAGAGTCATCTCCAGTCGATGTCGATCGCCGGATGAAGCCTCCAGTAGCCGGATCGAAGAGTTCCAAAACAAGTTTTAGCACATAAAGTCTAGGTTTTTGACCCAAGAGTCAAAAGGATAGATTTGGTCGAAAATTGGCAATATAAAGGGGTGAGGGTCGGATACGCATAAGGGTTAGGCTAGGATACCGTTGGGGAACGGTTTCCAAATCAGAGGGCAACATTTTCAGGGGCGTTTCCGGATCTGAAATCGCAACAGATCTTCAACTCAACGTCAACATCAGTGGCCGCCAATTCTCAGTTGGCGTCCATCGATGTGGCCGTTGACTTGGCATTGACGTCCACCCATCATGACGTCTACTGGCTGCCTGAACAGAACATAAAACAGCAGAACTATATACATCACACATATGTATATATATAAACAATGCATACATCACAATATTATTTACTCATGCAATATATATATATATATATATATATATATATAAATACTATGCACAATACTCTATACATCAATAGTATGTACTCATATACGCATATATACATAAGCAAACACTCAAGATGAAAATCAAGGGCCTTACAGAGTACCAGAACCATTTCAAAGGCAAGATAGGAAGATGAAGAAACTCATGGAAGGTCAACAATCAACTGTGGTACCAGGCAGCGAGAAGCTCGAGTGCGTTCATTGTGGGAAGCGTCATGGCGGGGACGCATGTTGGCGAAAAGAAGGAAGATGTCTTAGATGTAGCAGCAAGGATCATTGGCTTAGGGAGTGTCCGAACCTGAAGACGAAGTTCGTTCCACGAGGTGCTTCATCAATAGTAATAAAGGAGCAAGGATTAGCCAGAGATGACCTCGGCGACGTCACCACAGGTACTCGATTCCATCTTCGAGGACGAAGATCTTTTTCAAGGGGGGGAGAGTGTGATACCCCGAAATTTCATTCTTTTATATTGTGCATATGTATTTACTTGTTGTGTGTATAGCATGTGTATTATGTTGTGCATATTACTATTTTTATACTTCTCATGAACATATACATGTATATATATATATGATAATTTATGTGAGAATAGGTAATTAGATAATTTTGTGTATATTGTGTATACTAAAATCCTAGGCATATAATGCTAAAGTAATATTGCGCATCTTTAATCTAATTACTGATGTGCATGTTGTATTTATCTATTTCATGCCTAATGTACATAACTATGTTGTATACGTGTGTGTATATTTTTACATATGTCAATTCAAGTGTGTACATGCCAGAATTAATTATTGTTGTATAGAATATTCTTAGTTAACTTATTGCATATTGCATCTTAATGATATTATGCATGTACTATCTAAATCTTTAAGTGCATATTATACTACATATTCCATAGATATTGTGTGTAAATATATGAAGTACATATGTATACATGTGTGTTATCTTATGCATGTGATACCTAGATAATTCTATACGCATTAAGTTATCCATAGTATATACATATATTGTACTTAAATAGTGTTGTGCGTACGATATGTAACTACTGTTACCTACCTTGTAAATATATGAGAGTTATTTTCGTACACGTATATATATATATATATATATATATATATATATATATATATATATATATATATATAAGTGTGCATGTATTATCTAGCTATTAATGTATGTAATATATTTATAAATCCCATGCATATTGTATGTGTTGTGCATATAGTAAGAAGTTATTATTATACATCTTGTAAACAAGTGTGAGTTTATTTCCGTGCATGCAATATAGATTTAAATGTGTATGAATTATTTAATTATTGATGTGCCTATTGTATTAATTATTTTATGCATGTTGTAAGTAACCATAGTGTGTATATGTATACATACATATATTAATCTTGTTTAAATGATATTTATCTACTTTAAACATGTTAAATTATTTATGATGTGTAGGGTGATGACCAAACTGTCCCCATAATAAATATTTCATTTATTTATATATTAATTTTGATGATTAACAAAATAGTACTAATGGATTACTTGAGCCTTGAGAACAGGAAATAAAAGAAAAATGAAAGTTCAAGACAATCAAGTAAGTCTCATCTCACATTTCTGTCCAAGTCTTTGTATCGACTTCTTTGATAAGCAGAACGATTTCCTCTTTGACCGGAAAATTCAAAACAAATCGATATCGCAACGATTCTTTAAGACATCGCAACGATTTCTTTAGAACCCGTAACGACTTGACTGTCGTAATGATTTCTTTAGACCTCGTAACGATTTCTTTAGAACCCGTAACGACTTGACTGTCGTAACGATTTCTTTAGACCTCGTAACGATTTCTTTAGACCTCGTAACGATTTCTTTAGAACTCACAACGACTCTCTAGCCGTAACGATTTCTTTAGTTCTCGTAACGATTTCTTTAGACCTCGTAACGATTTCTTTAGAACTCACAACGACTCTCTAGCCGTAACGATTTCTTTAGTTCTCGTAACGATTTCTTTGATTCTCATAACGATTTGCTTTGTGCAACGATTTGTTAAGACTTCTTGTAACGATTTCTATGAAACTCGTAACGACTTGATTGCTGTAATGATTTCTTTAGAGTTCATAACGATTTCTTTACAGTTCATAACGCCTTGCTTTGTGCAACGATTTGTTAAGACTTCTTGTAACGATTTCTATGAAACTCGTAACGACTTGATTGCTGTAACGATTTCTTTAGAGTTCATAACGATTTCTTTACAGTTCATAACGCCTTGCTTTGTGCAACGATTTGTTAAGACTTCTTGTAACGATTTCTTTGAAACTCGTAACGACTTGATAGTCATAACGATTTCTTTTACAGATCATAACGACTTGATAAGCGTTCATAACGACTTGCTATAACTCATAACGATTTCATCATTATAAGTTGATAATGCTCTGTCATAACGATTTGTCTGTTATCGCATAACGATTTCATAAGTTATGAAGTCATCGAGATTGTTTTTATCGAATTTCTTGCTGTATCAGTATAATGCTTTTTAATAGCGTTGAAAAGTCAAAGTCATATCTTGTCTGTTGACTGCTACGCATTAAATGCTCTCTGATCGTATCTCCCATGCATGCAGACAATATCTTCCATTTCTATGCTACTCTGTCTACGTACTTTTTAGACAGAAAGGAGCTTTGCTATATATTGCAATATCTGTTCCATCTGCAACTAACAATCAACGACAGTCCTAGCTGTCCTCTATTTATTGTTGATATGCTTGCAGATATCTGACAAGACTCATCTGTACAACGTTGGACACAAGATACAAAGTTCTAAAACATTTCTCTGGCGTGTACAAAAGGATAAAAGACTGACGATCAGAAGCTTCCTTAGTGACCAGTCTAACGTACACCAGGATAAGAGACAACGGACACTTCAACGTTCAAATTCAAATCAGAAGTTTAAATAGAAGACTCAAGACGAAGAAAAACAAGTAGAAAGGGAACAACGCTTGCAATTTGAAAAGGAAGAAATCCATCTCTTCGAGTCTTCAGAAGATTGAAACAAGAGCGAAGCTTCCACTCCAACCTTGTTCTTAGCTCTTAGCTCTCTGTGATCAAAAAGAGTTTTATTTGTGAGAGCTTGTGTAGTCCTTGGAGAGAAAACCTTGTTAAATCTCTTTCTCTCTCGGGCCTTGGTAGCTTCAGTGTGTAGCTGGTCAAGCTAGAGTCTGAAGCCTGTTTCCACACCTTTTCTTCTTTGGTTGTGTTCCCTTCTGGACGAAGGAAGACCTGGTGGTATCCAGGGTGGTTGTTTTTCCCTTCAGGCTGAAGGAAGACCAGTTGAGGCTGGGTGTAAGGATCCTTAAGGGGGATTGTACCCTTGGTAGTGAAATCCTGAGGTATTGCTCAGGGACTGGACGTAGGTCTCCTGTGGAGAGGAGTTCCGAACCAGGATAAAAATCCTTGTGTCTTGTGGATGTGTTTTTGTGTGATTGTTGTCTTATTTGCTCTAACTCTAACCTTGTTATTAAGTTGTGCAATCCTTTCAGTAAACAGGTTTTAATCAAAGATCGAAATTTTGATAACCCATTCACCCCCCCCCCTCTGGGCTAGCTAGCTGGGCAACAAGTGGTATCAGAGCCCGTCTCTTCGACAAAGAAGAAGATCCAACGATCTGAAGAGCAAAGATCTATGGCAGCCCAAAGCAACTTCGAAGGTCAGTCAGTCAACAGGCCTCCCTTGTTCGATGGAGAAGACTACACCTACTGGAAGACTAGAATGGAATATTTTCTACAAGGTCATGATTACACAATCTGGTCCATTGTAGAAGAAGGTGATCTTTTGGTCACAAACGTTAAGGCTCAGTGGACAGATGATGATAGGAAAAGAATATCCTTAAACTGCAAAGCCAAGAGCATATTATGCTGTGCCCTAAGCAAGAAAGAATTCAATAGAGTCTCAGCCTGCAAATCCGCAATGGAGATGTGGGAAAAGCTCAGAATTACCTATGAAGGGACAGACAAGGTAAAGGAGACAAGAATAGATATTCTAGTAGCTCAATATGAAAGATTTCAGATGCAGACAGGTGAATCAATAACTCAGATGTTCAGCAGATTCACAGACATTACAAATGGATTAGCTGGTTTGGGAAAGGTTTATGATGTACCAGATATGGTTAGAAAAGTCCTCAGATCTCTACCATCTTCATGGACTCCAAAGGTAACAGCCATTGAAGAAGCCAATGATTTAAAGTTAATGTCATTGGAAAAGCTAATAGGATCTCTCATGGCTCACGAGATAAACATGGAGAGATTAGGAGAATCCTCCAGCAGAAGGAAACAATCAAATGCTCTCAAAGCAAGTGAAGATAATTCAGAAGAATCTTTGGATAATAGTGAAAGTAGTAAAGACAGTGATGATGAAGAAGCCATGCTGTCTCGAAGACTTCAAAGGATTCTAGCAAAGAAAAAGAAGTATCAGTCCGGAAGAAAATTTTTCAAGAAAAACAAAGACTTCAGAAAACCAGAAGTAAAGGATCAAAAGAAAGGAGAAGTGATCTGTTATGAATGCAAGAAGCCTGGACACATCAAGGCAGACTGTCCAACGCTTAAGAAAAATGATCACAAAAAGAGGGACAACTTTAGAAGATTCAAGAAGTACAAAAAGAAGGCAATGGCAGCTGCTTGGGAGAATAGCAGTGACTCAGACAGTGAGTCAAGCTCAAGCAGTGAAGGTGAAGAAGTCAACTTGGCTTTCATGGCCAACACCGAAGACAAGGTAACTTCTGACTCTTCTTTTGATTCATGCAATGATTCAGATTCTGATAACTTAGAAAGTGCTTTTAATGAACTTTATGAAAAATATAAAGAAGTATCTAAATTACTTAAAAATAGTAAGAAAAATTTAGTCTGTTTAGAAAATACAAACTCAGACCTAAAAACAGAAAACGAAGAACTTGAAAAACAATTAACTGAACAGAAAAGGAGAAATGAATTATTGTGTGAAGATCTAAAAGAGAAAAACAGAAAAATAACTAACCTAGAAAAACAGGAAGACTTAAGTGAACTCAAAACAGAAATAGAAAGACTAAATAAAGAAAAGGAACACCTGACAAACACTATAAATAAGTTCACAAATAATAAACCACTCCTAATGATAAATGGAGCTAAAAGATCAACTAAAAAGAAATATGGTTTTGGATATACTCCCTCAGAAAATGAAGAAACAAAAGTCTTTCCGAAAACTTATCCAACTCCTAAATTTATATCTGAAAAGAATAAAGAACATAAAAAATTTAAACACACACCAGTTGAAAGAGTAACTAGAACAACCTGCTGTACTCACTGTAATAGACTTGGACATAACAAAGAAACCTGTCCTAACAAGAACAAAAAATGGATAATTAAAGGAAAAGAAAATGATACTAACCCATCAGGACCCAAAAGAACTTGGGTACCTAAAATTTAGTGTTTTAATTTCAGGGAAAGTCAAGAGCATCCAAATGGTATTTGGACAGTGGATGCTCGAGGCACATGTCAGGCAACAAGAAGTTTTTCGTTGATCTCCAAGCTGAAGAAGGTACAGTCACATATGGAGATAATGGAAAAGGAGTTGTAATAGGAAGTGGATCCGTGAATATCAAAGGAAAATCAGTAATTGAAGATGTTATGCTGGTCAAAGGGTTAAAGCACAATCTTATCAGTATCAGCCAGTTGTGTGACAAAGGCCATCAAATTCAGTTTCAAGAATCAAAATGCAGTATCTTAAAGGATGGTGCAGTCATATTTGAAGCCTACAGAGAAAGAAATTTGTATGTTCTATATCTCGAGGAACTCAAGGATCAAGATGTGTGTTTGGCAGCTAGTAAAGATCAATCAACTGAGTTGTGGCACAGAAGATTGGGCCACTGTAGCTTGGACGGGTTGAACAGGCTCAGAAAGAGAAAGCTAGTGGAAGGACTGCCAAAGGTAAATTTCAGATTGGACAGCATTTGCAGACCTTGTGCAAGAGGAAAGCACACCAAGAGCTCCTTCAAATCAAAGACTGTAGTAACCACCTCAAAGCCCTTAGAACTACTTCACATGGATCTATTTGGGCCAATGAGGACTACCAGTTTGGGAGGAAAGAATTTTGGATTTGTAATAGTTGATGATTATTCGAGATTCACTTGGGTATCCTTTCTAGAGCACAAAGATGACACATTTGAAAATTTTGTCAGCTTCAGTAAGAAAGTTCAGAAAGATCAGAAATTCACAATTGTCTCTATCCGATCAGATCATGGTGGTGAGTTCCAGAATGAAAAGTTTGCAAAGTTCTGTGATGATCAAGGAATTGAGCACAACTTCTCAGCTCCAAGGACACCTCAACAGAATGGAATTGCTGAGAGGAAAAACAGAACTCTCTTGGATATGGCAAGAACCATGTTGTCAGAATATGATTTGCCAAGATACTTCTGGGCCGAAGCTATCAACACTGCATGTTATATCATTAATAGAGTGATGATCAGGCCAATTCTGAAGAAGACTGCTTATGAACTCTACAAAGGAAAGAAGCCAAAGATCAGCCATTTCAGAATATTTGGATGTCCTTGCTTCATCCATAACAATGGAAAAAGGGACATTGGTAAGTTGGATGCCAAATCAGATGAAGGCATCTTTATGGGGTACTCTTCTAAACCCAAAGGTTATAGAGTTTTCAATAAACGTTCCTTATTAATTGAACAATCTGTACATGTTATTTTTGATGAATCTAACCCTTCCTTGAAAAAGGAAGAAATTAGTGACATTGATGATGCAGATGACTTGTCTGAAAAGTTAAAGAATACCTCAATTAAGGACAAGGATGATCCTCCTCTGGAAGAACTGCAGCAAACTGAAATTCAACATGAAAATCTTCCAAAAGAATGGAGACATCAGAAAGATCATCCTCCTGAAAACATTATTGGTGATCCATCTGTAGGGGTAAGAACAAGAGGTAATGTAATTCCTTGTGATTACTTAGCCTTTGTTTCTCAAATAGAGCCTAAGACAGTCAATGAAGCTTTATCTGATGAATCTTGGATATTAGCCATGCAAGATGAACTAAATCAGTTCAAGAGAAACCAAGTATGGTCACTTGTTCCTAGACCATCCAATCATTCAGTTATTGGCACAAAGTGGGTGTTCAGAAATAAACTGGATGAGTCTGGAATAATCTTTAAGGAACAAGGCCAGACTGGTAGCTCAAGGCTACTCCCAAGAGGAAGGCATAGACTTCGATGAAACCTATGCACCTGTAGCTAGACTTGAGGCTATTAGGATTTTACTTGCTTATGCATCTGCATTTGATTTAACACTATTTCAAATGGATGTCAAATCAGCCTTTTTAAATGGTTTTATCAAGGAGGAAGTTTATGTTGAACAACCTCCAGGCTTTGACGATACCGAATTTCCAAATCATGTATTTAAACTTCATAAGGCTTTATATGGATTAAAGCAAGCACCTAGAGCCTGGTATGAAAGGCTCAGTACTTTCTTATTAGATCATGGTTTCACTAGAGGTAAAGTAGATAGTACATTATTTATAAAGTCTAAGGATAAACATATACTTCTTGTACAAATATATGTAGATGATATTATTTTTGGATCTACTGATGAATCTCTTTGCAAGTACTTTGAAAAGCTTATGCAGGGAGAATTCGAAATGAGCATGATGGGGGAGCTAAGCTACTTCCTTGGATTGCAAATCAAGCAAGGGAAGGATGGCACTCATATCTGTCAAGCCAAGTACACCAAAGAGCTGTTAAAGAAATTTGGATTTGAAGATGCAAAGCCTTTATCAACCCCAATGAGCACATCAATCAGAATGGACAGTGATCAAAAAGGTAAAAAGGTAGATCAAAAGAATTATCGAGGTATGATAGGATCATTACTTTACTTAACTGCAAGTAGACCAGATATTTTGTTTAGTGTGTGCATGTGTGCTAGATATCAGGCAGACCCTAGAGAGTCTCATTTAATTTCAGTAAAAAGAATATTTAGATATCTGGCTAGAACTCATGATTTAGGTCTCTGGTATCCTAGATCTTGTGAAATAGAATTAGTAGGATATTCAGATGCTGATTATGCTGGATGCAAAGTAGATAGAAAAAGCACCAGTGGTTCTTGTCAGTTTCTTGCAGGATGTTTAATATCATGGTCATCCAAGAAACAAAATTCAGTAGCTTTATCAACAGCTGAGGCAGAATATGTTGCTGCTGGAAGTTGCTGTACACAACTTCTTTGGATAAAGCAACAACTTGAGGATTTCGGAATTCACATCAAATCAATTCCACTATTGTGTGATAATACAAGTGCCATCAATCTTACCAAAAATCCAGTTCAGCACTCAAGGACTAAGCACATTGAGGTAAGATATCATTTTATTCGAGACCACGTAGCTAGTGGTAATTTAGAAATTTCTTTTATAGATACAAATGGTCAATTAGCAGACATCTTCACAAAAGCCCTACCTGAAGAGAGATTTACATCTCTTAGAAGGGAATTAGGGATGTGCAATGTGTGAAAAGATCTCTGTAATTTTATTGGCATAAAAATTTTCAGATAGAAATGAAATTTTCCCTCTTTAACAATGAGCAAAATTCAGCTTGTCTACATTCCTTGACCGCTATCGTAGTAAAGGCTGTTGACCCGTCAAACGATTTTGTCGTTTTCTGGCTTTACTGCCTCTGGCGCTTCACTTTTCGATAAAATAGTAATAATTTATTCAAATCGTTCTGAGAACGACTCGTCTTCTACCTTTACCCTTTTATCCTCTATCCGTTCACCCAAAGCCGATGCCCTAACGATTTTGGGATCGACTCTCTGCAACTTTCGAAGCTTTCTCCTCTTCCCGCGAGAATCCCTTCGAGAGCTTTCATCCCCTTCCATCATCCTCCTTTCCCAGAACCTTTTCTTCTCTGCACCCATGGCCGCTCCGATGATCTCCGGAAGCGTAGGGGGCTACAGTGCTGAGTATTTGTCCCCAAAGGAGCAAGAGAGGTTTACGTTTGTGAAGACGAAGATTTGCGGAAATAAGGCAGTGGATGTTCAGAATCTTGAGAAGAGTGGCTTGGCCAGGCTAGTCGACGCCCTGAGAAGATTGCAGTGGATGGATGTAGTCACTTTCAATGAGGTAAGCTACCCGGACTTGGTGAAAGCCTTCTACATTTGTCTGAAATCGGAAGCAGATGGGTCCCTTGTTTCCTCTGTCAAGGGCATCCAAATCAGAATAACCCATGAGCTTTTGCGTGATCTGTTTGGAGTGAAGACCTCTGGATTTAGTGGCATTCACTCTGTGAATGATGAAGTCAAAGGTCTCGGGATTATTGGTCCAGGGTTTAAGCTGAAGGACGGGAAGCTTGATATTAATCAGATGTCCGCATTTAATAGATTGCTTCACTTTATAGTCTGCCAAATCATAGTACCTCGTAGTGCTACCTTTTCTTCATGCACTAGGGCAGATTCGGACATAATGTTCTGGGCAATCCAGAACAAAGAGATAAACCTGGCCGCAGTAATGATTGAGCGAATGATGTTTGCACATGCTCAGATATGGGAAACAAAGAGCAAGTTGAATGTTTCCCTACCGTATGCTCATCTACTGACCAAGATTTTCAAGCACTTTGGAGTAGATATGTCAGGTGCAGTAGCTAAAAAGATGGGCCAGTCAATAAGATCCAGAAATCTGAAGAAAAGTGGATTCTCAGTGGTAGATGGAATGTGGTCAAAGTCTTCTGTGGCTGAAGGAGAAGCAATTATTGGAGATATTTTAGAAGTTCAAGAAGAAGCAGTAGCAGAAGAAGAAGTAGCAGCAGCAGAGCAAGCAGCAGAAGAAGCAGTAGAAGAAGAAGAAGTAGCAGCAGCAGAGCAAGCAGCAATAGCAGCAGAAGAAGCAGCAGCAGAGAAGCAGCAGTAGCAGAAGAAGCAGCAGCAGAGCAGCAGCAGCAGTTGTTCAAGAAGCAGCAGTACCAGTTGTGTCCAGCCAGGCAGAAGGTTCAGTCTCACCTGTTGTGGAGATTATCTCTCATTCTCCAGAAGTTCAGTTGGAAGAAGGTGCAGCTGGTGTGGCAGACTCTTTGCCCACCACCTTAGTCGCCTCAATCTTAAAAGAAGTATTGGATTCCATTCCCTCCACCTCAGCTACTTCTAAAGAAGGTGGATGTGTTGAAGAAGAAGCTATGGCACCAGGCCATACAGAAATTCTGTCGGATACAATTGCTAGTGTTGAGGTACAAGCAGGTACTCAACCAGATGTGGTCATGGATGAAGCTCCTAGCCAAGAGGAGCAAAGTCTCTTTGAACTTGAAGTGCCTGAATCCGTGGCAGAAGGCCACTTGGAGAAAGTTGTGTTGGAAGAAGCTCCTGCTAAGGGGGAGCAAGAAAGTGTTGATCTCCCCGCTCCTAGTCAGGGGGAGCAAGTAGGCATTGAGGAAATTCCACCTCCTGCCAGTGTTCCTGTTAGTGAAGGCCCAGGTGCAAGCAATATCAATCTTGAGGAGCCTGTCATTCAGCAAGGGAAGCAAAAGAGAGTGGCTCACAAAAGGCCAAGAAAGAGTCACAGAAAAGTCAATCTGAAGCCTATTATGGCATTGTTGAAAGCTCAAGGAGAAGTCTTGTCATCTGTTCAGACAAGTGTTCAGGGCATTATCTCTAATCAAGCCTCAACCTCCTCTGATCTATCCTCAATTCGAAATGCAATGAGGTGGTTCAATAAAGAGATGTCCGATATGAAGAATTTGCTGGCTAATCTTTCAAGGTCTAGTGGTGTCCCTCCTGCACCCACTCAGAGCAGTCCAGCTGAAGTTCCTAGGCCACCAGGGCCTCCAGCAGAAGTCTCTCGGCCATCAGGGCTACCAGTTCAAGCATCAGGGCCACCAGGGCCATCAGGGCAAGCTTCAGGGTCATCAGGACCCTCTTCAGTTGTCAGAGAAGCCAAAGGGAAAGAGCCCATGTCAGCTACTTCGGCCCCTGACACTTCAAATCTTGCAACTCCAATTTTGTCCTCACCTACCTCTCCTCTCACAGCCCCTCCTGCTCCACCAACTATAAAACACCCAGTACCTCGCACCCTACCATCATCCTCTATCATTTCATCTCAACCTACCTTCTCTCCTACTCCTTCTCACACTTCAGCCCCATCATCCTTCTTACCCTCATCACCTCAAACTCAAACCACTCCAATTCAACCCACTTCATCCTTCAATCCAAAACACCTTTTCTATCCTCCTACTCCTCCTTCCTCTGTTACTTTTATTCCAGAAAATCCTCCTCTACTTGGTGTCTTTGACACAAACTTGCCGGATGACTTTGAGCGAAATACTCTTTCCACCATTCTCTACACTGCCACTCATATCCACAGGACTGATCCTCCCAGTCCTGCCAAGAAAAAGAGGAAACAATCATCCTCTGCTTCCATCTCCTCCTCCTTATTTCCACCTCTTTGGTACTCTCTTACCCTTGAACCTCAGAAAAGATTCCTTTATAAGGAATACCTTCAAAAGTGCATCCTCTCCACCATTTATGGTATTCCCTTCCTAACCTTACTGAGCACCTAAATATTGTTCTTCCTCTTACCCAGTTATCCCACTTTCATAAATCCAAAATCTTTGAGGGGACTGAGTTCAAGACTGAAGATCAGTGGGCAAATGTCAAGGGCAACAAAGCTCAATACAACAAGTTCTTGACTGCCAGGGCCGAATCCATTTCGCATGGAGCTCATTCTCTCACTCTCTCTGAGTGGTTCTTTCTCAAGCATAAGAATTTGTGGGGTCCTTTCATCTTGAAAGAGATCCGCATTGCCAAAAGCTTCCAGCAGTACAGTGACTTCTGCTTCCTGAATAAACTGCCAGAAGTCCAGTTCTCTCAATTCCATTCAGCTATAGTAATGTTAAGATCCGAACGTCCAGTGAATATTCCCCTAACAGTGAATTTTGCTGATATCCGGATTGACTCTCTAGTCCTTTTGCCAAAGCTGCATTCCCTAGTATTTGATTCAGATGCAGGATCCCATGCATTTGACATGTTTGCCAAGCAGATGGGTAGAATGTCAGCCAAGCAGAGCAGACTGCCCTCCTTCCTGCGGTTTATCTTCAGAGAATACCACTCTGGCCGCATCTCCTCTCAGGTTTTGGCTCCACTCATTTCTGAGTGTGAAAGGCTTACACCCTCCGTGTGGGCAATCATCTACAAGAAACCCACCTTCAGTTAGAGGCCATCAACAGTTCCTTGGTTCATCAAAATAAGCCCTCTCTCTCAGCTGAAGCCTTCATGGATCTCAACTCCATAAATCCTATTCAAGAGATTTATGTTCAGTGGGCAGCTAGATATACAGCTTTCTATGCTCTGAAGCAGGATCTATTAGATCAGAAGATCTTCTATCCAATCTCCTTGGATAGATTTCTCCATCGTGCCAGCTTCGGAAAAAGCACTTACTTCAGATTCATCCTGGATCCAGATCAGTATACAGAATTCTTGGATCAGCAACGGATTTTGTACATTCAAAGAGCCACCCAATCTATGGGTCCCAGCTTCTCAGTTGCTTCTGGGGTTTTCCAACAGACGTTTGAAGACCTTGAGATCAAGGCATGGGCTGTCATCTCACAGCATGCCTCCTTGTTATCTCCCTTGTACTACCTTTCTCATACTTAATACAATGATCTCTCTTCTTTGTCTCACAGCTTATCTTTTTGCTTATTGACAAAATGGGGGAGAAAACTAAAGTAAATCTGAAAAACATGTTTAATTTTTTGTATGATGTTTAGTATATTTTGTCATCATCAAAAAGGGGGAGATTGATGACCAAACTATCCCCATAATAAATATTTCATTTATTTATATATTAATTTTGATGATTAACAAAATAGTACTAATGGATTACTTGAGCCTTGAGAACAGGAAATAAAAGAAAAATGAAAGTTCAAGACAATCAGGTAAGTCTCATCTCACATTTCTGTCCAAGTCTTTGTATCGACTTCTTTGATAAGCAGAACGATTTCCTCTTTGACCGGAAAATTCAAAACAAATCGATATCGCAACGATTCTTTAAGACATCGCAACGATTTCTTTAGAACCCGTAACGACTTGACTGTCGTAACGATTTCTTTAGACCTCGTAACGATTTCTTTAGAACCCGTAACGACTTGACTGTCGTAACAATTTCTTTAGACCTCGTAACGATTTCTTTAGACCTCGTAACGATTTCTTTAGAACTCACAACGACTCTCTAGCCGTAACGATTTCTTTAGTTCTCATAACGATTTCTTTAGACCTCGTAACGATTTCTTTAGAACTCACAACGACTCTCTAGCCATAACGATTTCTTTAGTTCTCGTAACGATTTCTTTGATTCTCATAACGATTTGCTTTGTGCAACGATTTGTTAAGACTTCTTGTAACGATTTCTATGAAACTCGTAACGACTTGATTGCTGTAACGATTTCTTTAGAGTTCATAACGATTTCTTTACAGTTCATAACGCCTTGCTTTGTGCAACGATTTGTTAAGACTTCTTGTAACGATTTCTATGAAACTCGTAACGACTTGATTGCTATAACGATTTCTTTAGAGTTCATAACGATTTCTTTACAGTTCATAACGCCTTGCTTTGTGCAACGATTTGTTAAGACTTCTTGTAACGATTTCTTTGAAACTCGTAACGACTTGATAGTCATAACGATTTCTTTTACAGATCATAACGACTTGATAAGCGTTCATAATGACTTGCTATAACTCATAACGATTTCATCATTATAAGTTGATAATGCTCTGTCATAACGATTTGTCTGTTATCGCATAACGATTTCATAAGTTATGAAGTCATCGAGATTGTTTTTATCGAATTTCTTGCTGTATCAGTATAATGCTTTTTAATAGCGTTGAAAAGTCAAAGTCATATCTTGTCTGTTGACTGCTACGCATTAAATGCTCTCTGATCGTATCTCCCATGCATGCAGACAATATCTTCCATTTCTATGCTACTCTGTCTACGTACTTTTTAGACAGAAAGGAGCTTTGCTATATATTGCAATATCTGTTCCATCTGCAACTAACAATCAACGACAGTCCTAGCTGTCCTCTATTTATTGTTGATATGCTTGCAGATATCTGACAAGACTCATCTGTACAACGTTGGACACAAGATACAAAGTTCTAAAACATTTCTCTGGCGTGTACAAAAGGATAAAAGACTGACGATCAGAAGCTTCCTTAGTGACCAGTCTAACGTACACCAGGATAAGAGACAACGGACACTTCAACGTTCAAATTCAAATCAGAAGTTTAAATAGAAGACTCAAGACGAAGAAAAACAAGTAGAAAGGGAACAACGCTTGCAATTTGAAAAAAGGCAGAAATCCATCTCTTCGAGTCTTCAGAAGATTGAAACAAGAGCGAAGCTTCCACTCCAACCTTGTTCTTAGCTCTCAGCTCTCTGTGATCAAAAAGAGTTTTATTTGTGAGAGCTTGTGTAGTCCTTGGAGAGAAAACCTTGTTAAATCTCTTTCTCTCTCGGGCCTTGGTAGCTTCAGTGTGTAGCTAGTCAAGCTAGAGTCTGAAGCCTGTTTCCACACCTTTTCTTCTTTGGTTGTGTTCCCCTTCTGGACGAAGGAAGACCTGGTGGTATCCAGGGTGGTTGTTTTTCCCTTCAGGCTGAAGGAAGACCAGTTGAGGCTGGGTGTAAGGATCCTTAAGGGGGATTGTACCCTTGGTAGTGAAATCCTGAGGTATTGCTCAGGGACTGGACGTAGGTCTCTTGTGGAGAGGAGTTCCGAACCAGGATAAAAATTCTTGTGTCTTGTGGATGTGTTTTTGTGTGATTGTTGTCTCATTTGCTCTAACTCTAACCTTGTTATTAAGTTGTGCAATCCTTTCAGTAAATAGGTTTTAATCAAAGATCGAAATTTTGATAACCCATTCACCCCCCCCCCTTCTGGGCTAGCTAGCTGGGCAACATAGGGTACTTAAATAATAATGTGCATGTAGTATTTAACTAATGATGAACACATTTCATTCATAGGTTCATGCATGATGTATGTAATCATGTAGTGTGTAAGTATATATGCATGTATGTATGTTATTTATGCATATTATCTTTAATTAAGATTAGTGTAAGTAATATTTAAATAAATATATGGATTGCATGTACTTTAAGTGGTGAGGATATATGTAATTATTTTTACAAATATTAAATTATTGGGGTGTATTTATGCATTTATTTTAATGCATACCGGTGTTTTGGCCAAATTGCATTGTTGGCGACCAACACTGTGCCACCAACTGTCAGGCTAGTGCTTGGCGTCCACATCCTTGGATGCCAAGGCACTGTGGGCGGCCACCCCCAGGACGCCAATAACCTGTTGGCGGCCAGGCCCTAGACGTCAACTGTCAGGTTGACTACAACCGATGTTGACGTCAATATCCTCCTGTGTAACGGTTCTAGATTTGTTAACGCTCGCATTTTCGCCAGTTCTAGATTAGGAAACCCATCCTAATGCGTAGGAAACCTACCCTATTGCGTACCCCAACCCCCAAGCCTATAAAATACCCATCTTAGGGTGAGGGGAAGGCTTTTAGCATTGGTGAAACCCTAGCACTCGCAATGGAGAAAAATTGAACTTTGGAGGGCCGGATCTGGTGATTGGAGGTGTTCCCCGAGGAGCTACAATAACTGGGAGATAGCCTATGCATAGGAGAAGAAGTTCCAACTCCAATGAACCATCTGCATCAACAGGAGAACCGAATTTAACGAGAGTTTGAGCACCTTCTTAACAGGGCCGAGGAGGGCTTCATCGACACATTTTGATCTTCGTAGATTTTGTTTAGAGGCAAGTAAACCCTAGATCTCAATCTTAAACATGTCCCCTAAGTTCAAGGTATTTTTCTGGATTTTTCCTCGAGTCCTGGAACCCCAAATTCTCCTTTGTATTGTGTGTTGTCTGTGTGTGCTGCTGGGAGGAAGTTGGCGGCAGCATCTGCTGCAGTCAAGTTCCTGGGTTGGCGGCCAGGGATGTTGCAGTTAACAGTAGGCGGCCACATCCCTTGACGTTTACTTCTTCAGTGTCCTGAAAATGTACTATTTGGTCTTCTTTGGTTGTTTAAATGATTTCTAGATATAGGTACATGCTGTAAATTTTATGTGAGGTTGTATACAGTCACTAGGTCATATCATGAGGTTGCCCTAATTTTCTAAGATCTGTGTTAATTATTAAAATTCAATAATTGAACTATGAGCATGATATGAGCATGTTTAAATCTTGTATAAATGGATTTTGTTGTGAATTGGATTTTAGGATTTTTCCATGACAGATTGAATACTGATATTAGATTTTTGAACTGTTAGCACCCAACCATGTTAATGTGTACCATGTCTCATGATATTTCAATGAAATGTCTGAAATCTAGATTTAATTGTAGAAATTGTGTTTAATGTTCAAAAAATTTGGAAAATTGGAATATGTGATATGTTTACTGTTAGTAATTAGTGATAAAAATTTGGATCAATTCTAATGACAGTAAGTTAAATTCTTAATTACACTATGGAAATAGTCAAACTAAGCATGTTAGATTTAATTTATGTAATTCAATAATTAACAGCATGTTTAAGATTGTAATATGACTTGTTTTACTTCTAAAAATAGTAGTATCATGTTAGGTTAACTGAGATGTGTGCAATTGATTAATAATACATATAAAGTGATTAAATAGTTTATATGAAGTGTGTAAATAATGAGAGAAAATGTGATAAAGTGAATGTGTAATAATTGGGCCGAGATTGACACTGCTAACCTAGAGGCTTCCAGAGCTATACCATTGAAAGTCCCTATGGGAGGCTCTACATTGAGAAAAGTATATCCTAAAGGCATTAGGATAAAAACCTGGAGGTGGAAAAGTACCACTGGATAGCGTGGAGAGGGCTTCTCCCGGTCTGCACAGTTACCAAGATTCACCACTACATTGCCTAGGTGGTGGGTATGTGATTATGACTTGTGTTATGAGTTATGTGCTATGAGATGAGCTGTGTGCTATGAGATATTGGTGTGTGTCCTCTAGTAAGTAGTTAGGACTATGTGTCATGGCATTCTAAGTGATGGAATATGAATAAAGTGTAAGATGATATGCGAATGTGGCACGTGATGAGTGCAAATGATATGATATGTGATAAGTGAAAATGAAAGAGTAAATGATATGAAGAATATGTGAAAAGATATGTAAGGGAGAGTTAATGTTAATGAAAGTGTGCTTGCATGTGAAAACTAATGTATTAATGCAATATGTTCATGTTTTCATGTATTAATACCTTAATTACAATATCATGTTTAGCATTATGTCTTGCAGTTTATGAATCTTCATGTAATAGTGTATGTGAATAAACATATGTAACCATGTCATCTATGCAATCTGAAAGGTGAACATGTGGGATTGTTAAATGGATAAGATAATTACATGTGAACAAATGTAAATCCATGTAATTGAGTTTAATTCATGTTAAAATAGCAAGTGAATTATGGTTATAAATGTGATAAATGCAAGAAATAATGTTTTGGTTCCATGCTAGATGTGATGTTTACTTAGCATAAAGTTCCATACTTAAGTGCTTATTATTGCCAACTAACTTGACTATGTTTTAACTCTTCAATTCATGCTAATAAATGTGAAATCGTGTGTCATGAGATTTATTTACATTAAAATAGCAAGTAAAATGTGCAAATTAAATATGACAATTGCATGTGAAAAGTTAATAGTCATCATGCTAGGTTGCTCATTTCTTTATGCTTAATTCTATTTTCTAGTTTGTAGAAATGTATCATGAAATGAATTAATGTTTTGATGGATGATTCATACTACATGTTAGGTGTAGAAAACATGTTCATGTGTATGTTAGTATCCAACATTTAGAATAAACACGTGATAGTCTAAAGCATGTCTAGGTGATTTAAATATGTGTTGATAGTTAGGAGTATGTACCATGTGTATTCTTGTAGTTTAAATGATAGTATGTGTTTCCTTAGTGTATGATAGCTTAACATGAATGTGATATGTTTAAGGTTAAGTCTTTGGTTTGCTTGCTGAGTTTTTCGACTCACTCTTGCTTTGGCGTACAGGTTGACAGGTATCCCATGCCAGAGGGAGGCATAGCGAGGAGCATCCTTAAGAGCGAGGAGTAGTTTGTGGAATTTGCTTAGTAGTTGTACTTTTCCTTTTCATAACATGAATAAAGTTTAATTGTATGGACAATGTGATAAACAATAGTTCTTTTATCATGTAATAATGTGAACATTGTCATTTTATTTCGCTATATAGACTGTGGAATGTGTGATGGTGATGGATTAAAGTTGGTTTATTCTTTATATTTCCGCTGTACTCAATTGCTATCCACGTACATATCAACCTATCGGCTAGTGTTGGGTTATTATCCCACTATGACGACGCTCTTTATACCGATGGGGATTGGTATAATCGTACCAGTATGAGGAGGGTCGTTACATGGGTTTCTTATCTCAAATAATAGAATCAATCCAATATGGTCTTCTTGTGTGAGTGACCACCTCTTACTCCCTCGAAGCTTCGCGTCGAGGACACCTACAAGCAAAGGAGGCCCACCTTCAAGTTGGGATGCCACCAAGTCGGAGAAGAACCTAAGGGAGTTGCACTAAAGAGAGAAGGATGGAAGAGAGTGAGAGGAGAAGAAGAGAGGGAAAGGGAGGGGGAGATCTGAAGGCCTGAGTTTTATAGGACTCGGGTCTCAGAACATGACAGCTCGATTGTCGCGAGCACTCCAGAATGTGATGTTCTCCTTGTCACGACCTCAAAATGATAGTCAACACTGACAGTTGGATCCGACGCATGTTGTATTGCATATTGTTGCTCTGATCGTGACAATTTACTCGTCGCCTTCGCACTGCATGTTTCTCGACATATAGCACAACTACTATAATCGCAAACAACAAGAACCATATACAATAGTCAAAAAATCATAAAACGATGACCAAGTGGTGACATTCTAGAACAGAATGCGACACCCATCCTGTCCCCATAAAAAGACGATAGACTGATACATCGCAATGTTAAGAACTGCCAGAAAATGGCCAATTTTTTTTTGATTGTTATATATATATAATTTATTCAAAATTTTATAAATTAAGACGACCGGAATTAATATGCAGAACCTCAAAATCCGACAGCAATGGTTGATTTTCTAAGAAATACGGGAACATCTTTGTAAACGACTGCGAGGACATGTCAAGATCACAGCATTGACAAGCCCGCTTTTTTTGTGCGGATTCCAAAGGTAATTTAAACGCGAACCTTTCAAAAGTTTACATGTAATTAATAGGGAATAGACTGCAAGATTCACTTGTAATGTGGCCACAAATGTGACTTCACAAATTCTAAAAGAACACACAAGAAGTCTCTCATATTAATGTCAGACACGTAGAAGAGAAAATCATAACCTAGGCTCCTGTAGTAGGGTGGAGAAGATCCAAGAAAGGCCGAGGCAGAATTACGAAAGGCATGCACTTCCGCACTGCATCCGTATCTGCATGTGCAAGGAGCGTTACGAGAAGCTCACAACACCCCGGCCCTGGCTCAAGAAGCACACCACGAGCCCTACTTGTACAAACATGTACACAACGTACGTGAGAAGGGGGGGGGGGGGGGAGCAGAACTCTCCATGTTAATTACTTGGTTCTGAAGCTACAAGGAGATGAGTCCACATGTGAGAATATATCCATGTCCGCCTTCTTCGGTACTGAAACCACGCATATATATATATATATATATATATATATATATATATAATACACCTAACTTAATTAAACAAACAGAAACCTTCAAGGGTAATTCACATTTTTCAGAAATTGATTCTACCGCAAGATATATTCTTCTGGAATTAAATTGGTCTCCACCACTAAAAAATACTTGACCCTTGAATTTTTTAGTCAAAATATCAAAATTTTCCGGACAATATGTCCTTGTCTTCCGATCCTTAATTGTTCAGTTTCTTCATGGGTTTCGGGAGTGGGTTTTACGGATCCATATGCATTGCATTCGTCAAGGACGTTAAATACCATGTACACAGTACACTTGAACCTTTGTTTTGCATGCCCATTTGGCTTCACTATTCTCCAGCGTTAACATTTTTTTCCTTACGCTCGCACGCGTGCATGATTTTGTAGAGTCATATGCATAATTCAACTCTCCATGAGATACCTTTTTTTTTTCTTAAATCATGTACTCTTTTTCATGCAAAGTTTGAAAAAGATGATCCATGCTTTATGCTCCATAATTCTAATGCTTTTCCATGACGTTGCTCATCTGAATGATGAGACGGGTTTCCTTGGAGACCAAGGAACAGTTTAGACCTTACCAGGCACGGGTTATATGGTCATCACTTCGGCACCACTTAATAATGGAAGGGCTAAGAATGTGCCCTCACTTGTGTATGTACATAAATCATTCAAAGCTTAATATGCATGCCTATGAATTATAGTGGACAATTAGTTTTAAAGATCATGTGTCGTCGGAAGATGACATCGATCTGCGTGAGGGAAGGTTGGATTCATTATTGAACATGGGTAGGAAGAGTATATATTGATCACTAGCTCCTCCAATGTTCTTATATATACGTACCAACAGTGTGCAGTTAGAATCTCCTAAAAGATTTGAAGGGAAATTGAATGATTAATGTCGACATTAATTTTCATACGATTTATTTTGTACCGCATCTGATACATTATCCTTCAAGTTCGTAAAATGTCTAATTCCCATCACGGACATTTGATCGGGTCACTCATGTTCTATTAATAGTTTTGGTTGCAAAAACGTTAATTTGATAAGGGATGAAATGTTGGCGTTGTTCTTGTTCACGTTCCTCTCGCCGTCGGTGGTGGTTGTTTTTAGTGCCACTCTTCCTGCCTGTGGCTTAATTCCATGTACTGCCTTTAATAGTTTCTCTCCGATAAAAATTTTATGTAATATTTGACATAATTGAAGTATCCCTAATTAATTGTAGGGAGCTTCCTTGCAGGCAAATTCATTTTTTCATGTCAATTATAAATGATATTCTCCTAATTAGATGCATGCATATATAATTCCCTCCATGAAACACGCCTAAATTTGAAACACATGAAAATCTAATCTAAAATATTTTATAAATTATTGAAGACATCTCAACTTGTGTGAGGGTATCTAGCTGGGGAAACTCATTTTTCATGTTAATTATGAATAACTATTTTTTCACTATAGACGCACGAATAACTCCTTTTATGCGAAGCACCTATACTTGGAAAGGCATGGCCGCCTTAATTCGTTTGGGTGGAAAGTTTTTTGACGACTTGTTGCTCCCAGTGTCGGCAGAGCACTTTCGACTTTTAATTAAAGCACCATCTGTTCTTCTAATAAGTAGACCACACTTTACTATTACATTACATCGTGAAATTAGGTACCAAATTAAAAGCTTTAGAACACTATGAACCTGCGTTAATGAGACACAAGTGAACACCATATCCCTATCACTGTCTGCTAGCTAGAATCCAAAAAAGACGACTTCCTGTACTAAAACATTTAGCAAATTGTATATATATATATACTCTCCAGATAAATTTATAATTACCAAGCTTTTATATCTTATTTTGCATGCCAAATTTCAATAAAAACTCAGCTGAGACGTCTTGTCGTGTCCCTTACCTGTATTTTATTCTTCGCCTGTCATATGAAAATAGAAAGAGGAAATTTTTGTAAAAAATGAATTTCTCCTCCAGATAACAATTCCACAGACATTATCGCACACCTATGTATATATCTTTCCATAACTTTGCGGGCATGGACTGAAAAGGGACGAACAAGTAAACCTGTAAAACCCAACAATAACCATGTCATTCAGGTGGGCTAAGATGAAATACCAGCACAATAAACAAGTAATGATCGATGGAAATTATTCTGAACACGACTAATTAATCTTACAATATTATTAACCATATTGATCCCCCCTGATATTACCATCTCAGACAATATTGCTGTTGATCAAGTGATTATCAGTATGTATGTGGTCTTAGATTTACAAAGAAAGGAGAAAAGTAAAAAAGGGAAAAAGAAAAGCTGCCCAACAATCTGTTGTACAATTCTATGTCATCTTTATATAAGTATATATATTTATGGACGTTAAAGAAGGAAAATATCAGAACGGTAATTAGGCATGAAAAAGGATATTAATTTGTTTCCTCCTTCCACCTTCCTCTCAATCATCATCATCATCTTTTTCTTCTTCTTCTTCTCCTTCAACAATAATCCTAGCAATCTCTGAAGTCCCTAACTGAGAAGCGGCCCGTCTCCGGCATGTTGCCTGCATGCCGGAGCCCGAGGGTTAGGGATACGTCCCCGGAGGCTCCAAACCTCCCATGGGTCACCATGGACCCCGCCATGGCGGCACTGTAGTCGGCAATCACGCCAGCACGGAGATCGTTGGCTGGGACCACGCGCCCGTCGGGACCACAGAGCTCGCCCATCGGGAGCACGTCCATGCCGACTAGGGCGGCGACGTCGCCGCCGCCACCGTTGTTGATCGGACGGGCCATTGGCAGCATGGGCGCTCCTTCTGAGGTGGTGAAACGGTGCTGCTGCTGCCTGGTGACAGACGAAGATGATGGGGTTTGGGATGGATCGCTGTCGGCTGCATTAATTTCCGGCCTCTGCTGAAGCACCTGCTGCTGCTGCGATGTCTGCGTTGGTGATTGTGCTCCCCCTTCCTCCCTTTCCCTGCCATCGCCTTCCTCCTTGGACTCTTGCTGGTACATCTCTTCAACCATGGGTTTCCACAGGCGAACCCTCGCATTAATGAACCAATTCGATACCTGCAAGGCATGTCACCAGATATGATTATACGCTGTTGCAGTCCACAAACTACGCTGTGTCGGGTATCACTACTGGATACATATGGAAGCAACAAGTCGAGGAGGACAAGTACAGGCAGTGGGAGAAGGTGCAATCAGTAGAGGCGATCGACCAAGTCCTCCGATCCTTTCTGATCGTCTGGTTTTTCTTTTTTGAGATTTTTCAGGTGGCACTGGAGAAACAGTACTATATAACACATTTCAGATTAGGAGCAATTTGTGTTTCCAGTGCGTGCTGAACGTGAAAAGGCTAAATCTGACTGAATTCACCGCTGCAGCCCAGATAAAGCTTATAAGAATCATGTGAACCTTGATCTGGACCACATCTTGACCTCATTTAAGTTGCATGGTCATATATGCAGGCAGGAGAACTGGCCAAAAGGGAAAGGTTGGCTGGTTTCAATTTGTCTTCAACTGTGGGGGGGGGGGGTGAGGTAATTGGTCCACAGTTGGAGATAAAAGAACGAGGAAATTGCTTAGACCTGTGGTTTTTTACCTTTTAGATTCTACGGATTGTCTCTTTTGCCATTAAGATTGTTCCCTGTTTGAAGACTGTGGCAATGTGAAAGAAAATAGTTCGGTAACCTTAAAAAGCTGCAAAGTACCAGTACAAACATATCTATTACCTCAATTTCGATTCCACGTACAGTCCGTTTCTTATGCATTTTGGATGCTTGTGATCAAATTGAAAAATATTTATCGCACTTGTCCATTGCTTTTCCATTGGCCAAAGAATTGTGGGCACATTGTGTCCACCCAATAGAAAGTAATAAATACACTCAAAAATGAAATTGGCTAGTGCAATACTCTATCAAAGAACCACGGAGAATGGAGGAGTACCCAAGGAAAAAATAAAAGGGACAATTTTCCGGTTCGCATTTCTACATGATAACTCTTCTTCATTTTTGAATTCCCTGTAGTTAGAGGTAGGGCTGAGATTTGGCCAGTTCTAAGGAAAGAAGAGATTGGACGGACCTGATTTCTTGATAACCCCGTCTGTCTCGCGAGCAAATGCTTGTCCGCGTCGCTCGGGTACCTGAGAAAAAGGGAAAGGAAGAAAGCGACGTCAATCTCTGCCCCGGTAGAACGCCCACATAAATGACCACGCGGCTCTCTTCACGTAACAGAGAGAGAGAGGAGAATGGCCACGGGGACCGAGCCAGTAAACACGTATAAAAGCAAAAAAACTGCAAGTGAAAGAGTCGATAAAAGGTTCTTCCTCTGTAACGGGTTACCCTAAACAGTGCCTGCTGTTAGCCACTGTGCTCGAGGGGGATGAAAAGAGGGGAACAAGATGGGAGCTTTTTTGCAGCTTTTGGCTGTAAAGACGAAGCCCGGCGACGGCTCCGGTATTGCTGACCCGTGGATGAACGTGAGATTAAGTTACAGAAAGTCCTAATCATTTCCCACAAGCGAAGTCGTTGGACGTGAGACCTGCAATTCTCATGCAGGGGAATGTCTAATTTTAACTGCTACCTCTCTATGGCTGTGTGGGCGTGCGCCGCCTGGGAGTGTGATGAGGGCATTGGGTGTTGAGGAGGAGAATAGATGGGCAATCGAAGATCTCAAATTAACATATAGACAGTCGGACATCATGGTCACATAAGAATCACCATCGATCGCATGCAGATATATTTCTCTCTGAAACATGTTGTAATCACGAAAGTATTTCGATCCAAATGGAGGAATCGTCTACCTGGTTAGTATCCTCACGGTTAAGGGTACTGGGGGGCAAGGGTTCGAGTCATAGGATGCCACAGTACCACTATGGATCTGACCAAAGAAGGAAAAAGTAGGTGGAAGAATAATTCCAATTACAATGTGTGTGTATAGTCTTGTCTATTGTCCATGAAGAGAAGAGGGGAGTGTACGTACGGGTGGAGGAAGTGCTCGAAGAGCCAACCCCTCAGTATGTTCACCGAGCGTTCTGGCAAGCCCCTCTGAGGCCTCCAAGCTTCCTGTTCCATCATTCCGATCTGATGGAAGGCTCTCTGCTGGCGCAGGCTTTGCTCCAGCAGCTTCAGCCTGGGCGTCTCCCCCTTGGTGATACCGGAGGTGCTACCCCCGTCCTTCTCGCCGAGGAGATCGCACGTGTGCTTCAGCTGCGAAGCTATGGCGTCCTTGAGGCAGCGGAAGTGGCGGGACATGGCCTTCTGCGCGAGAGCCGTGTACGGGGTCGCTGCGCCGAAACCCATGACTGAGTCGAACGAATTCACCACCATCTGCATCTGTTCACAGTAGTGGTTGTACCTTCTATCCACCTGATAAAAGAAAAATGGAGGCGTCAAAAAATGGTAAAAGGGTACTAAAGGAGAAGAAGATGTAGTTCCGAATTGTGCAATGGCAAACCAATTGTAAGCAAGATCCCAACGGCAAAACCCAAGTGTACAATAATTGATCAGCTTCCGAATTATGTAGATAGTCTAGTTCTGAATTATACTCTAACCTTCAATAATGGAAAGGGAGATGCCAAATGGGAAAACAAAAACCATTATGAAGTGATTTCCTCAAGCTTCTAGCTTTTCTATGAAATTGCGATAAATATCTCATCCATATAGATCGTGGATCTGCATGAGGACATAATTTGGTGGCCTTCCCCGTGTAACCCCGGCCCACCCCATTTTCCGAGATCCCTTGGAAGGGGAAAATTGAAGAAAAGAATGGTGAACTGAAGAAGAGGTTGGTTGTCTGAGAACCCTTCAATCTTAGCAGTGATAATTCGAAAGAATTTAAAGCCCAGCGAGAGAGAGAAAGAGAGAGGGTGCTTGGGTTTTATGTGAGGGAGATAAGGGGGCCGCTGGAAACTAGGCCAGAGATATGATAAGAAGCACCAAAAGTGGGAGCAATGAATTCAAAGGATCAAAGTTCTTCCACAGTAGAAGTGAATAACTTCATGAAAGAATATCCAGATATTTACACAACTATGTTTGCCGCGATTGAGAGCAATAATGAGATAACATTGAAAAGCATGCAGAAGCAGCAGCCGCCGTCAACCCCCCAGACTCCCACCAATGGCTCGCCCCTCCAGGTTTGCCATGATGGGTAACGCGATCTATTCTAGGCAGCGCCCTACATGACATCCCCACCTCCTGCAACGCTGCTTCAGGGGTAAGGGAATGTGGGATCGGTAGAAAGAGGAGAGGGGGAGGAGGGTTGGATGGGGTCACATGCTAGCGGGGGTTGTGGGGGCGAGCTGGCGGCTTGCGGACGGGTTCCCCAATCAAAGCTCCGTCGTTTCCCGTTTGGACATATTACCCCTGCTGGCAATCTACAGAAAATATTTCTACAATGGAAACTTCCAAAGCGCAACCAATTCTGTCATGGAAATTAAATGACGTCATATCTGAAGAAAAAATCGAGCTTGGGCCGGCTGAAAGCCTCCGGTGAAACCAACAGACTTGAATGCCGGCGTTGCGTCCGGGCTGAGAGACGGGGAATTTGTCCGGCCGGACCGCCGGCGTTTTAGGGTTTTCGCGGTGGGCTCTTGGTGAAGTAGGTAAGGAACGATGAGAGGAGGTGTGGAACAGGAGAGTGAAGCGGTAAAAGCGGGCAAAAGCCGTGTAACATAAAAGATAGATGGGAAGGAGAGAGAAAGGCAAGAAAAAAAAAAGTAGGTGAGGAGAGAGAAATAGAGAGTAATACATGCCTCATCAAGCATGGAGAGAAGCTTGGCCTTCCTTCTCTGGTGTTCGAACCGATCAGCAGGTGAGAGAGGTGGGGGTTCCTTGGTGGAGGAGGAGGACCCAGCGGCTGCGCTGGAGGTCGAGGCGGCACCACCAGCGGTGCTGCTAGGGTTAGGGTTGGTGGAGGAGTCGTGGTGCTTCCCTTTCCTGGACCCCTTGAGCTGGCCCCTCGCCACGCTGCAGAACTCCTCAAGCAGCTCCTGGGCGGCCCTGGCATACTTGGAGTGCCGCAGCATGTTGACAACCCCAACAGGGCTTGCGAAGCCGACATGGTGCACCGACTGCGTATGACCCACCTGGCCCGCCGTCTGACCTTGCAGGTGCAATTGGCGCTGCTGCGGTTGCTGCTGTTCATGGTGCTGGCTACCATAATACAGCACCCCGTCCCTCACCCTCAATTCCTCAGCCCTCGCCATCTCCAGCTGCTGTAGGGAGGAGCTCAGGGACAGCGACAGGCCCTGACCCTCCACCAACCCCGCACCGAAGGAACTGTTTCCGAAGGATGGTGCCTGCAGGAAGGCATGGGGCGGCTGTTGTAGGGTACTTGCAGGGTCTTGGGAGGTGGGAGATGGCGACCTCCGTTGCTGCGGCTGCGGCTGCGGCTGCTGCTGCTGGAGCGGGTTCATCAGAAAGAGGTGCATCGCGGCGGCCGAGTCGGCATTCAAACCGGGCAGCTGATGCTGTTGTGGGTTGCCGCCTTGCGGCTTGGCCATGTCCCCCAAGGAGCCAAGACTGCCACCCACCACCAACCCCTCCCTGCTGCCGCTGTACCAGTCGCCGGAGAAGCCCGGCGCCACCGTCGGCCCTGCGGGCCTCTGGAGGCGATAATTGGCCGGGATCTGGCTGGCGAGCAGGTCGGTGGAGGACGGTCCGCCGGCGGCGGAAAAATTGAACATGTCCGACAGCATGCTGCCGGCGGCGGCGGGGGGCTCATAGATAGCCTCCTCCCCACCATCTAGGGGAACCAGGGGGGCCCCCGTGGGGTCAAAGCCTTGCACCCTCAACTTGTCCCTCCGGCTCTGCTGCGCGATGTGCTGCTGCTGCTGAGGAGCGGCGGCGTGTGTCGATCTTTCGAAGCCATCGGAGAAGCTGAAGATGCCTTGGTGAAAGCCCTGGGACATAGAAGAAATCGCTGGGTTGGCCCCGGCAAGGGGTCCCGAGTCGTGGGGCTTCGTGTGATGGTGGTGGCTGCTGGTGGCGACGAGGTGACGGGGCGGGAGAGGCTGCGATGGTGGAAGTGCCGCTATTCCCATGCCGACGCCTTGTCCTCCTTCATGGCTGCCGGATCCCCGCAGCGCTACAAGCCACAGGCATCGACCGACGGGAATACACAAAACCCATATGAGATTCTTGGCAATTTGACATCAGGAAAAAGGAATAAGCTAAGAGAAAAGCGGAGTGCTAAGAATTGATATGCCGGGGGAAAGGAAAGGGGGGAGAGTGGGTAGTAGCAGCAGCAGCAGTGATCTCCCTGCTGCTTGTTATAATCTCCACCCATCGCCCCCACCCTCTTCGGCTTTTGTTGGTCGAGCAGTATACCTAGTGGATACAGCTCTGAGACATCGTTGTCCTTGCAGTAGAATTGAAAGCCTTTCTCCGCTGCTGTGGCTCCTCCTTATCCGTCCCTCTTGTCCCCCCCACGCCTTCCCTTTCCTCCTCCCTCTCTCTATCCTTCCCTTTCTCTTTCCTCACTTGCTCCCTCCCTCCCACAATCGCCTTCTCAAAGCGAGAGAGAACGGCAGCAGAAGAGAAAAAAAAAATGGAGGAGACTGGTATCAGAGAGACAACCAGGGAAGGGGTCGCTGTTCTCCTCTCCTTCCCTTTCCTCCCTCCTCTCCCCCTCAGCGTATAGCCTTAAAATAATTTGTGCAAGCATAAATAATAATATAATCGTGTCTGTGATGTGGAGGAGGAGGAGGAAGTGAACAAAGGGAGAAAAGAAAAAAAAATGGTGGGGGGGGGGGGGGGGGGGGGCTTCCCTTTTCTTTTTCGCCAAAATCGACCTCGAGCAATGCGATAATACATGGCTCCAATAACCCCCCATCTCATCCATGTTACACCATCCTCCGGATCACCTTGTTGTAGAGAAGGAGAGAGAGAGAGTGTGTGTGTGCGTATGTGTGTGGACGGGGCATTTCCGTCAGTTTGTGAGAGAAATTTGGTGGGTGGTTACTTTATCTTGGACACCACTTTTTAGTGGAACTAATAAAACATGCGGGGGCAATTTGGGCATCCCAAACTCGAAGCAACGAGTCTTCTATTAATCCTTTTTCTCATTGTTAACATGGCGTCCTACGCAATCATTAGCCAACGCCTAATACGCCCCCATAAAAGATGGGGGGAAGGGGGGGGGGGGGCAGTATCGCGATTTCACTGGCATATTCCTTTGGGGGCACAACTTAAAGGAGAAGATAAGGTTACGGGTTCATTAAAGCCACTACCTCAAAAGGGGCGGCGTATCACCGTTGATGCCTGTGGGAGATGGGCCGGGATGAGAAGATCGGACGGCCCGCCGGGCTGGTCCCGGGAGCACGATAAAGGGGTTGGCCTTTAGATTTTGTCGGTTGATAGGGTTGGTCCGGGGGGGGGGGGGGGGTCGCCTTCGTAATAGTAGCTAGCTTGTTGATCAATTATATTAGACCGTTGTGATTTCGACATGGCACCGAACCCCCTCCCCCTCTTCGTTACGTTTTGTAAGAGTTGGGAATGCCCACGAATGACCTTACTAATCTTTTCAAGTCAACAAGTGGTGATTAGGTGTGGCACCGATGGTCTCCAAACTGTTGTGTTAGCATATATAACAAGGTTAACATGCCCATAAAAATGCCTCCTTAAAAGGTCTACGTTAATAATGTTCTTCAATTTACACGGCATATATATCATATGTATGTTGTCATATAAAAGCCCGAACGCGTTGACAACACTTAAATTTTCTGGGTAGGCTGATGTCTTGCATGCATTGCTGTGCTAGCTCGATCTCCTTGAACCAGAGACTCCCAGACCAGACGGAAAGGTGGGAATGTGGTTAATGGAGATGCACAAACGCCGTCAATGGTCTATTAACACAACATTGTTCGAAATTAAATACGATTCTAAAGAGCAGATCAGAGTCATCAGACGATGGAATTAGCTACCGTGAGTAACCGTGTCTTCTCATGATAACCTAGCTGTCAAGATGGAACTTTTACAAATATTGAAGGGGTGAGCACGTGGAAGCTCGACACCTTTGGCACGTAAGAGGGGAAAGGAACACAGGGGTTGTATTTGTGTTAAGTTGATCAAGAAGAGGCCTAGAGACCATCAGCCACTGGTTAGCGTTAAGAGGGACCCGTCTCAGACGATTTCGGAAAACAAAGTGCTTAATTAGCACGTGGCTGGCCTGGAAGTTTTATGACCAAAATATAGATGAGATGACACCAGCCTTACTTGATGGGTCACGGACTCTGGACCAATAAACATTATCGGCCTAGAAACATAAGTTCAGCACGAGTTTGACTCCGATCGGGATTTGCTTGGGCTTCCAGAATTCGACTATGATCTAGACGCCAACTATGGGTCTCAATACGAGTCCCCCGCCCGTAGTTGTTTCCCCGTAAAGAGTCTAGTTGTGAATTTTTCTCGATAGTGGTTTCCCACATACGGCATTAAAGATAAGGCTAGTCCGCAATGTCTTTTATGAGTTCAAGACCAGCCTTAGAGTTGTCTATAGAAAACAAAATAGCAAGTTGTGACACCAATGAGAAGTATGGCGATCGTCCCCTCTGACGATCCTGACGTCTGAGACGCTGAGGTGAACATCAGGAGCGAGAACAATAACCCCCCAATTTCTCACAAGTAGTTCCAAACCCTCTCATGTCAAGTCGTTGACCTCGGAGAGGCCATAAAGGACTATCATCACTTTCTGAGCTAATAAACACCCTCGTAGGCCCCCAGCGCTTGTGCCTGGGCCTTCCAAGAAAGCACATCAGGTGCACCTACCCTCTCCTCCTCCATAAGTCGCAGGGGAACATGATACTGCTAGTAGCACACTGACTCCACCTTCACCACGGGTACACCAGTTACCAATGGTCATTGTTGATCGACCTCCAGCCATCACGGCGATGGTGTGTATGCTGGCCTCTGTTGATTTGGAGAGGAAATTTAAAGATAAGCATATTGGAGTTTGTCCCATATCTTGAATATTTAAGATGGGCTTGTACTTTATATAATGTGGCCTTCCTCCCCTCAACACAAGCCCATCTTAAATATTCAAGATATGGGACAAACTCCAATAAAGCAAAAGGAGGTCTAGCGTCTGGCTAGACAACTCCCCAGTTCGGCCACTCTAGTGGTCCACCACATGCACTTCCCGTTCATCGAGGAGATCTTGGAAGCGTCGCATCCTCAGCATCTTGAGATGCCCGACATGAAGCATTATAATGGTACAACTGACTCGTTCGACCATCTGGATCACTTTAATACCATTTTGTCTTTCTAGTAATGGCTTTCGACAGTGTGAAGTGTAGGGAATTCAAAACTCTACTAGAAGGAGCTGCAGCCTCATTTAAAATCCTTTTGCCAAGTTCTATTTCTGATTTACAAGTTCTCAAGATAAAGTTTCTGGAGCACTTCATTGGCTATGCACGCCCGGCAAACACTTCTGCCACCCTCCTCCCCATTCGTCAGAAGCTGAGCGAGTCCTTTAGAGACTACTTTGCAAGGTTCCATGCCGAGGCCTTACAGATCCTAACGTTGGACACTGCCATGTGTCGACAAGCTAAATTTGACACTATTTTGAGTAAATCTCGTATTACGTTATAATACCTCTTGAGAGTCTAGTTCCCCATTTTTGTGAATCTCCTCCGTTTCTGGAATGCTTCCCCTTTATTTTCATGGTTTGTTGGAAGAGCTAGACAAATTTCATGAATCGCGTTAGCATTAATGGTCACCAATATAATTTAATGAACACATCAGACCAACATGACGCCTTTTTATGAGAAGCACGTCAGGTATACCCGTCGCTATTTTCATATCGATTTTGGGGCAATCCCCAATCGATTGATGCACAATCATTAACGCGTCAGGTATACACGACGCGATTTTCATATCAATTGGTAAACCATCAATCGATTGATCATTAACGCATCAGGCATTGCCGACATGATTTTCATATCAATTGGAGAACCCCCACATTGATTGATCATTAAAGTGTTGGGTATACACGGTGCAATTTTCACATCGGTTGGTGAACAATCAATCGATTGATGAATATCGTTTAACATGCCAGTATACCTGGACACTATTTTGATAATCGATTGGTAAGCTCATGAATACGGTTGTTTAAGTTGACATGATTCTTCAAAAATCGATTGCTCTCAGAATAAGCATTCTTGAATGTGTCAGCCTGATACGATGTGAATTTTGCATTATGATATTTCACAATAATTTTCTTGTTTGTTTTTTTGGAAATGCTTATTACCTTTTCTGAAACGTGTCTTGCACCCTTGACATGATTACACTTTCTAAATCTATCTTTTATCAAGTTTCCATAAACAAAATTCGGAATTTCATAAACGCATCTGGTCTTCCCAACGCGATTCAAGTTGCTATTTTTGGTAGAATTCAATTATAATTGGCAATTCATAAACGCGTCTGGTTTATCTGACGCGATTATACTTTAAATGCGTTTCGTATCTAACATGATTTAGGGTCATACTCCACCTTAGACTTCGAGCCCCATATCCTTATATATACAACTTTGGTCTGTTGTTTCTGGAGGTTGGCCAGTCAATGAACCATCCCCACGTCCAATGAGTTGTGAGGGAGCATTATGTGGCGGAGCCCTACAATATTTCTACTTCAATGTATCAATGCCACCTCTCCTCTCCACAATCAACCAAGCAGAAGCTCCACCAGTGCATCCTCTCCTCCTCCCTGAAGCTCCATCAAGCATTTCCATCAGCAGCTACCTACGCCATTCTTTATGGAAGCATCTCCTTCTCTCTTGTCTATTTGCTTTGTTTATTCCCTTTAATCTCCTCCATAGCTCCCAAGAGAGCATCATCTTCTTTGTTTCTTATTCTCTTCCAATCAACACACACACACTATTGCATGCATGCACACAACCACCTAATTCTAGGGGTTTAAAAAGCCAACTACCCAAGGTGAGATCAACTCCATACTTCATCTCCTTTATTTTCATTTAAGAGTTTGATACTACACGTCTCTGGCTAACCCATATTTTCCTATATTTTATTATGTTTCTTTTTAGGGTAATCAAATCTAGAAGAAGCATTCTACCACGATCGATCGTGCTCGTAGAAGAAGAAACGAACCCGCCCACATCTCTCTAATCATTAAGAGTATTCCACTATCATCTCCTTCTTGCACTTTAATGCGATCTTTCATCCTTTATATTCTTTCGACATCTATGTGTGTATGGCAATCACAATCCATCAAGGAGTAGTGCTCCATCCATTCTTTGTCTTTCTCTTTACTTTCTCATATTTTCTTTGTGGACACTTTTAGTCTTTTTAAGACAAGAGTTGGGATCCACACCATGGCCATTTCAGCTTTGATGGGTGCCATTGCAGACCTCGACTTTTGAGGTTCCCTTAAAAAGAAACCACCATCAACCTTCGCTGGCCTGATGAATAAAGCTAACAGATATTCCAATCAGGAGGCGATTCTGAAAGTTCATGCTCCATCCGAAAATAAGAGAAAATCTACAGAGGTGTACTTATTAGAAATCAATCTACTGTTGCATCATTGTTGGCCGATCAAAATTTATCTACATACAATAAAAATAGTCAAAAAACAATTTTAGAGATCATGTTTATGGGGCATCGAATATTCTGTATGACCAGAGACGAACGAGTGTGGATTCCTCCACGGATCTCAAGCCACTCAGATGTGTGGCCTCTAGCAGTATCCATACTAGCTTTATCAATCGACAAGATCTCTCCTTACATAATCTCCACCACCAGACCCGAGTAGAGTCCTACCATACAAGGAGGACGTGGGGGGCAACTTGGGAATGGGAAGAGAGAGAGAGGAGCATTGATTAATGCCCTATAGATTGTTAGGGTATCTCTAATGACTATAATTTATATTGATCAGCTTTTTTCATATAAACCCATTAGTATTATAACAGTGTCCCTCATCCTGATTAATAAAAAATCCCTCTACGCCCAAATGTCTATTTGGTTTATGGCCCAATAAAGAACACCTCTTTAATTAAATCGATTATAACATAATAGATTTATTCGGCCTTTATATCATGAAAGATATAAGCCACGCCCCATGATCCCAAACGACATTGAAAATATGCAATTCATTTTGGAGCCTTTCAGTCCATCATTGCCATATAATCATAGATCTTAATTCATGCAATGTCCTAGTTAGATAGGGGTATGATTCTAACTGTCAAACCTCTCTAAAGTCCTAACTCTATGGGATCATATACTCAAAATTAGATAAATTAGAAAACTCCTCTTCTAATTGATCACACTACCATTTTTTGGAACTCCCATAAAGGGTTAGTCATTTTTCTCATTGTGTCAGATTGGAGAATGATCATTGGAGCTGGGATTAAGAATCTCTGCAAAAGATTGTGGAAAAATGTTCATCCACTCTTGATTACAGATGGATCTATCCTAGAGTATTATCTCACATCACATTCTATCTCTTAGGTACTTATCGAGAGTGAATGATCTCGTGTTGTCAACTTAAATGCCTTCACCAGAAATCCACTAAATGGAGCTACTAATTACAATGAATCACTAAATATGTGATCCATAAGTCAGCAGTCAAAGTTTAGTGTTCATCAAGTAAAACATCTTTGGTGACTTAGGTCTAGGATCCAACTATGCTATTGTGACTGTAGAATATTGTAACGACCCACTTTATACCAGTACGATTATACCAATCCCCATCGGTACAAAGGGCTTCATTATAGTGGGATAGTAACCCAACACTAAATGATAGGTTGATATATACATGAATAACAAATGAGTACAGTGGGAATAAAAGAAATAACTCATCTTGTTCCATCATCATCACATCATTCCACAGTCTATATAGCAAAAATAAATAGCAACTGTCCACATTATTACATGTCCAAAATGAAATACATTATGACATTGTCCATATGAATAACATCTTTTACATACTATGGAAAGAAAATATAACTACAAAGAAATCTTCCACAAGTAGTTACTCCTCGGCCCGGAGTCGCTCCTCACTACACCCTCCTCAAGTATGGGAACACCTGTCTCACCTGTACGCCGAAGCAAAGATGAGTCTTCTAAAAAACCTAGCAAGCAATCTAAAGATAACATTCTTACACATATCACACACATGCTAAACTAATAAACAATGAGAAAGCACATGCTCTCTTTTAAACAATAAAGAAAGTACATGGTACATACTTCATTTCAATTTACAAATATACATAAACAACCTAGACATATTTTCTAAGTATGATAAACAAATTGGTTTATGTTACTAAACAAAGTATATATTAATCATATTCTTAAAATAAGTAAATATCCATGAATTACCTATAGCATGCTTTCTACACATTATGTCTAACACGATTCATGGTTTTTAACTTCATTCAATTCACATTACAATTATATGCAATTAAAACGTGGATCTATGTACATAGTAAATAACACTCCTAGCATGGTATCTAATCAATTTCTCATGCAATTATAACACTTTTTCACTCATTTAGCTTGCTGTTTTAATGTAAAATTATCGTATTCACATGACACTAAAACATAGATTATATTAAACTATACAACATGAAGCTAAAAATGATATTACAATTAATCCAAATTACATTAACACATGTATAGCATGAACATATGCATTTACTCTCTCATTTACATTCACTTTCATTTACACATGATTTTCCACATCTTTCACATAGTTTTCACTTGCACATCCACATGTCACTTCACTTGCACTTACAACGTGCCACTTTCACATGTCACTTTACACATTATTCACATTTTACACTTTTTACACTTAATTTACCGTGACACATAGTCCTAACTACCATCTAGAGGAACACACATAACACATATCCGCCACCAAGGCAATGCAGTGATGAATCTAGGTAACTGCGCAGAACTGGGAGAAACCCACTCCACTGTAACTAGTGGTACTTGTCCACCTCTAGGATTTCATCGTAATGCCCTTAGAATAACACATATACATTAAGCATTTCCATAGGGACTTTACTACAGTACGGCTCTCAAACCTCTATGGTAGCAGTGTCAATATTGGCCAATTTTTACACATTATTACATGTGTCATTCATTTACACACACATTTTAACTCATTTACATGCACTTTAACATAATTACACATGGTTCAGTTTACAGTACATGATGCTTCTATTCACAGTGATAATTAACTCATAACAATGTCCCAATCCTACTGCTAATCACAGAATTGCACATGATTACTTAACATATTTATCACGGGCATATGACATATTAAATTAACAATAGTGCCTACTGTTATCAAAACAGAACGAAATTTTTACCAGAGGCTGTACATTAGTTTTATATCACATACCAAACTTTTCAGATTTTTCAGAATAGTAGATTAATTTTCACAATTTAAAATAGATCTCATGCATAATTAACAAGAAATTCATTAAACATGATTCACAGTAAAACAGTTGTGCCTAACAGTTCAAGAACCTGAAAACAGTCACCCTATGATCATGGAAAATTTATGAAACCCTAATATACAATAGATCAGATTATTCAGAATTTATCATGGTCAATTCATGCTTATTATCCAATTTCAGCAATTTTAACAAATGAAACTATTTACAGAAATTCGGCATAAACTCATGACATGACCTACTGACTGTGCTTGACCACATATAAATTTTACAACATGCACTTATACTCAGAAATTCGACAATCATATCACAGTAATCAAAATAGCCTTTCTGTAAAACTTGAAGAACTTGGCGGCATAGGGGTTGCCGCCAACATGAGTTAACAGCACAATATGTTGCCGCTAACTATGGATCTTAACAGCACACAAGTGGCCGTCAAGTTCCTATCTGCAAAAGTGCAGACCGAACCCTAAAAATAGTGAGAATAGGGGGTTCTAGGACTCGAATAAAATCCATAAAAATGCCTAAGACCTAAAGGATATGGGTAGGGATGAGATCCCTAGATCACTTGCCTAAAAATAAATCTATGAAGGTCTAAATTTGTCAGTGAAGCCCTCCTCGGCCAAGCCAAGAAGGTGCACAAACTCTTGCCAGATATGGTCCTCCTGCTGATGTAGATCGTTCCTCGGAGTTGGGGTTGCTTCCTCAATGTTTGGTGTATCTTCTGGTCGATGCAGATCGCCAGAAAACCCTTCCAATCATTGGATCCAGCTCGCCAAAGGTCTAGTTTTTCCCACAGAAAACCCTAGTTTCTCCAAAGTCCAAAAAGACCTAACTCTGCTGAAAACACAAGGTTTTTATAGGCAAATGGATTGGGTTGCACTTAGGGTTAAGTCCTCTACCGTTAGGGACAGGTTTCCTAAATAAGAATCGGAGGAAACACAACTGTTTCCAAATCTGAAATCGCAATAAAACTGGGAAATAGACCGCCAACTTTCTGCCGTTAACAGAGAGTCAGCATCCATCGATTTGGACGTCAACCTCTCCTGGCCATGCAGTCAACGGCATGCATGTTGCCCTCAACATGCAATTAATGTCAATTTGTGTTGACGTTAACTGGCGTTTCGGCCAAAACACAGAAATACATCAAAACAAATATACATATACACCATAAACAATTTAATGAGTACAGAAAATAGATAGATATCATATGCACAAAAAAAAAAAAAGATATATATATATATATATATATATATATATATGAGTACACAACATAATTACATACAATATGCATTGAATAAATAAATATAATATGCACAACAATAATTAGATACTATATGCACAACATTATTTAAATACAATATGCATAGGATTTAAATAAGTACAATATGTACAGAATTAACTAAGTACTTATATTCATAGAAATAAATATATATAGGTACATGCATATATACATGCATACGCACATGAGTAACTAAATACTTATATTATGCACAAAGTTAAACAAACACAATGTCAATAAAATTCGAGGGTCTCACAAATATCATAATTGATAGTAAGGTAAGATGACCATTCAGGGTTTCTAGGTTGGATTAGTTCAAAGAACTCATTCCTCTAATGAGCATCTGTACATGTACCTTAGTCTTTAGTTCAATGAACTCATTCCTATAATCAATGCATGTACATGTACCTTAGTCTCCCCAGATTAATGACTATTGAGATCAATCACTCCTATCTCATGAGAAGGTATCACATACACCACTCTATCCGCATCTACGTTAACCCATCTTATCGAATCTATGACTAGGAACATTTAAAACACATGCTTTCAGATGATCTCATTATCATAATCTCATTACGAGCAATCATCATTGCATGTATTCAAGGACTTCATTACAAAAGTTATATGTTACAAGTGATTAGTAATGAAGAAATGATGTTTATTTCTACGTTCTAAATAAGATATTACATGATATGATGTTGTCATATCAAATATGATTAGCTTACAAGGCATATATCTTTATCAGTACTCTCAAGACGATTAGAAGGCAAGAAGGGATCATGACTAGCAAGGGGAGTCTGGACCTCAAATTTCTTACTTTGGGGTCCCCCCACCACATATCTTGATGGAAATAAAGCATTCAACTATCTCAGATGGCCAAAGATGCTGAAGTCTAGCTCCAGCAGCCGTGACAAGTTGAAATATTTGAGTTTCACCGAGACCATGGGCATACTAGTAATGAATGTCGTCACCTTCGATTCGAGATCTAGGCCATCATCAAGAGGGGAATCCAAGGGAAGAACCTTAAGGGAAGTCAACACCGAGAAGAAAGGAAGTGTGATCCCAGCCTCAAGCTAGAGAAAGATAATATAGTTAAATTGTGTTCATGATGATCGTGCATGGGGGGAATGTGTTGAACCACTCTTATATTTTGGTGATAACAAAACTCATGATTAATTAAATATTTAATATCATGTTTTCATAATAAATATAAAATTATGGCACTATCACTTCATGATTTGCACTGGAAAGCCAAATCGATTGTTGTTCAATGCATATCGATTACTTACTAAGTGCCACATCGATTTCATTGGAACATTGATTTCATTTGAACACCAACTTCACTTAAACATCGACTTCCTTCAACATCGATTACGTTCACATCAATTCTACTTCAAACATCGACTTCATTGAAACATCGATTTTGGTTTAAACAACGACTTCATTGAAACATCGATTTCAGTTTAAACATTGACTTCAAACATCGACTTCATTGAAACATTGATTTTCTTTAGAACATCAATTTCATCTAAAACATCGATTTCTTTTCTTAAACATCGATAACGTTTGAACATCGATTACGTTTAAAAATCAACTCTATTTGAACATCGATTGTCTCTTAACTCAAACATCGATTTCAATCCAACATCGATTATGCCTCAACATCGATTACCTTCATACATGGATAATGTTCAAACATCAATTTCATACTCCGACTTCTTTACAGTCGAAGTCTTCATTTCAAACATCGATTGTCTTTTAGCTTAAACATCGATTACCTCTATGAAACATTGATTGCCTCTCATTTCAAATGTTTCAAAATGTCTACAGCGACAAATGAAAATTCAAATGTACTTCACATGATTATCTTATTAATTCTCTGTCTGGCTGAAGATCTTCTTCCTGTCTATCCTTCAAGATAGGTGAGTTATTGTCAGCAGAAATCATGGACTTACACATAAGAAGGTATGAGCTATCTGTCAGAAGACTTTTCTAGTCTAACATTCTCTTCCATGCATTAAATGTCTGTAGGACTATTCTACTCCTAGTCAAAACATCTTGGACCTGCTGTTAGTTTAGACAGAAGAAGAAGGAAAGGAGATGAAGAAGAGGATGAGCAACGGTTGGAAAGTACTCCAAAAGAATCCAAGAAGCTCCAACGGCTACTCTTCAACGGATCTGTTCAAGCTACTTCATAAAAGAGAGAAGGAAAAGAAGAAGAAAGATAAGAGCGAACCTGAAGATCATTTTCATAGAGTGTACATCCTGTGAGAGCCTAAACGCCACATACACTCAAAGAAGAGAGGAAGAGCTCGAGCCCATTCAAGCTGAAGTAGTCAAGCAGTTTCTCTCTTTCTCCTCATTCTCTATATGTGCGCCTTATGTATTTGAGAGAGAGATAGCGGGGGGTTAGCCTAAGAAGAGTATTGTCCTATAAACTCTTCTTTCTTAGGCTCAGTTTCGGATCAAGCATCTCATTGTGTATCTTGAGCTTGATCTAGGGGCTTTAGGTCCTTGCTTCTGTATTTAGAAGTGTTCCTCTTCTGTTGAGAAGAGAAGACCAGTGCTGCTAGGTGGTGTGTCTGGCTGTGGGACTGTCCACAGTGTTCCCCTTGGTTAGAAGGGAAGAACCACACTGGGGTTTATGGATACCGCTTTCTGTCCTCCCTTTTCAGGGGAGGCTGCGAAGAAACAGTCCACGAAGAGTGGTTTACGGTGATGATGGATTATGGAGGTGGAGATACAAAAAAAATAAAAAAATCATGATCGCCAGGCACGTGAGGGTGCCCGAATGGAGGGATGCACGGCGAGGGGTGCAGGTGGAATGGGTGATCACGGAGAATACCTGTTGAAGCATGGGGAGATTGCGTGGGGGATGTGGGTCCTTTCTTCCTCTACGAGCACGGCCGACCGTGGTAGAGGGCGTTTTCCTCGTTTGATTACTCTGACAAGAAAGACAAAGAGAAAAGAAGGGGATTAGCCACCTATGTAGTATACAATCCTAAAAATAAAGAATAAATGAAATGAAGGGCATGGGGAATGACTTACCATGTGGTGGCTTTTAAACCCCTAGAATGTAGGTGTGTGTGTGTGTAAAAAAGGAGCATGGGGGCCACGTGGGGGCCGAAGGAGTTGAAATGTAAATAAAAGGGAGAAAGGGGAGGGGGTGCTTCCCCAAAAGTGAATGGCGCGGCAGCGTTGCCGGTTGGACGGAGGAAGAAGGGGGAGACGCTTCCACCTCGCTTCGCTCCGGTGCACGTGGTGAAAGACGACGGGGATGCCGGCTCCGAACTCCAAGGAATGGGGACGTAGCTTGGCGTAGAAGGTCCCCCTGGGCTGGGGTCGAGACGGGAATCTGACAGGGCTTCGCCACAGTGTGTGGACCCCCCTTACAAATGACCCTGGGGGGGTCTATTTATAGGCATCCAACGCTTGAATCGCGTTGGCTACAGCGGACACGACTATAAGAGTGAATCGCATCCGCTCCGGCCGCCGCGATAAGAAACGTGTATGCAATGGCTGTCGCAATTAGAAAGCACTGCATTTTCCGCTTGATTTGCAACAAAGGGTGATGATTGCGGTATGGCGGCCACCTTCAGAATCGCGTCGGGGATGACCGCCGTGTTCTTGAAACGCATCGGACTACCCCGCCGCGACTTCGTTTCGGGCACGTGGGCCATAAATGCGATGACTTCTGGGGTTTGTCCTGTCAGGCCTAGGACCTAATTGCGTCGGCCTAGTCGGACGCGATTCAGAGATTTCACGTGATTCCGACGTCTGGGCGCTTGAGTGCGACGACTTTTGAGGCCTAGGGCCTAATCGTGTCGGCTAGGTCCGACGCGTCTCTGATTTGAAACGCGTCTGAACAACAGGACGCGTTAAGGGATTTCTATATTTTATTTATAAAAAAGTTTCCAAAACTGACATTAGAATTACGTCGCCTATGGCCGACGCATTCATAAAATCGTATTGGGCATTTTCCATAAATAAAGTTAACAAACTCCTTGTTGCGTCGCTTACGGCCACCACGATAAGGTCCTCTCGGCTAGTCGTGCCCAAGATGCCCGTCATGACTTGGAATCGCGTCCGCCTTTCTGGACGCGGCCCCCAGAGCCGTCACAACATGATAAAAGTGTCCCGGAGAGTCGTCGCGACATGAAAACAATGCCTATGCCATTAAATAGACCCCAAGAATAGGGGTGGAAGCACCGAGGGAGGATGGGTGAGATCCGAAATGATGGGGAAAACACTCTTGTGAGGAAAAATGACAGTCATTTGTGGCATTACGGCACAACATGAAATTTGCCCGCAGTGGAGCCAAATTTACATGCCTACAGGGTTCGTACTAGAAGGCTGGCTTCTTGACCTGTAAGAGAAGTGGGCTGCCTTCTTGTCTAGGAAAGAGAAGAAGACCAGATGGGGTTGGGTGCTATATGTCCTTAAGGGGGACTGTGATGATCAGATCATCCCCATATAATTTCATGAATTATATATCTATTTTGGTGATTAACAAAATCCTAACAATTAGTATCTAACAAGTTTTATGAAGCTTAGTCACAGGAAATAAACCAGGCAAAATCAAGCAAAGATTTATAAGTAAATCCTTACACTGTTGTTTTTAATTTTCAGAGCATGAAATTTCTATAAGTGCACATCAACTCGCTTTGAAGCATAACGATTTCATAAGTCATCGTAAAGAATAACTATTTCATAAGTATCATATCATTTTGGGCTTTATATTGATCTCAGAATGATTCGCTAAGTGATCGCATCGATTTCGATCTCAGAACGATTCGCTAAGTGATCGCATCGATTTTGATCTCAGAACGATTCGCCAAGTGGTTGCATCAATTTTGATCTCGGAACGATTTGCTAAGTGATCGCATCGATTTTGATCTCAGAAGGATTCGCTAAGTGATCGCATCGATTTCGATCTCAGAACGATTCACTAAGTGATCGCATCGATTTTGATCTCAGAACGATTCGCTAAGTGATCGCATCGATTTTGATCTCAGAATGATTCGCTAAGTAATCACATCGATTTGATAAGTGAGAACAACGATTTGCTCTCACATCGATTTGATAAGTCAGAACAACAATTTTCTCTCACATCGATTTTGGTTCTCATCGATTTGCTAAGTGAAAACAACGATTTGCTCTCACAACGATTTAAATCTCACAACGACTTCGTAAGTGAGCATATCAATTTGCTGTCATAACAATTCAACAAGTGAGTATAATGATTTCAATCTCACGCCGATCTGTCTCACATCGATTTTGTTTTTCACAACGATTTGCTAAGTGACAACAACAATTTGCTCTCACAACGATTTCGTCCCACAACGATTTCCTCACAACATCGACTTGATAAGTGAAACAACGATTTGCTCACATCGATTTGATTATAACGATTTGATCACAACGACTTGCTTATAACAATTTGGTTATAACGATTTGCTCATAACGATTTATTATCCAGAACGACTTGGTTATGGATGCATAATGATTTGTGCGTACAACGATTTGTTAACGAATGAGTAACGATTCACATGAAAAATGACTCATTCACACAACGATTCTATAAGTCATGTTCATATCGATTTCATGAGCTATAACAACTTGATATTCAAATATCTTAACAAGTCAAAGTCATCCCGCATATTTCTCTATTATCCATGCATTAAATATAACTGTACATTTCTCTGCACGATTCATGTCCAGATATCTTCTATTCTTATGCTTCTGCATGTAATATCTTTTGGAAAGACAGAATGGAATTTCTATTTGATGTATTCTCACTCTAACGTTGACTGACAACAAGAGACAGCTAAGCTGTCTATGTTTTAGCATTTAATGTGTGTAGGTCTTTGACAGCATGACTCTATACAACGTTGGATAAAGTAGAAGCTGGAGGATATCAAGAAGGATTTTCTTCTTACGTGCATAGAACGCAAAGAACCATTGATTGCAAAGGAAATCCATGCAGTCTAACGTTCTCTGAGCATAGAAACAATGGATACTTCAACGACTACATTTTTCAAAGAAGAAATAAATAGAAGACTAGTGCCTATGCGAAGATAAAAAAAATCAGGAGAATTCAAAATCAACAAGCACTATAGAAAGAGCTGAAGCCTTACTCTATAGTTGTCATAGCTCTTGCTCTCTATGTGTAGTGTAAAAACCTGAGAGAGCTTTCAAGTACTGAGAGTAGTCTGAGTTGTAGATCTTTTTCCCTCTCAGTATTCGCTTTGGATCAAGCATTGTGCTATTAGCTTGGTCCAGGGGCGTATCATCTCTTGTACACTATGTTGTGTTTATTCCCTTTGTGTGATGGAAGACCTGGGGGTTCCAGTGTGTTTATTTCCCTTCGTGTTGAAGGAAGACCTGGTGGGATCCAGGGTGTTGTTTTCCTCTTCGGATTGTGAAGAGAAGAGCAGCTGCGGCTGAGTGTGTAAGTGTCCTTGAGGGGGACTGTATCCTTGGGTAGTGAATCTTTTTTTTTTTTTGGCCAATATCTGGGGGAGGTGGAAGGAGAGTGCTCACCCCTTCAGAGAAGGGATAAGGGAACCACTCCACCGCCACACAACACCCAGAGAGATTTTATTAATAATGGTAAAGCAAAGTACATCAGGGCCGTAAGGAAGGAACCCCTGCCTTATCCAGACGACAGGGCCCTTTAACAGAAGGAGGAAGATCGGCCCAAGAAAACCAGGAATTACAAGGTTCGATAGAGGAGCAACCAAAGGTGGCTAGAGCATCCGCAACCTGGTTAGCTTCTCTATAAACATGACAAATAGAACACAGAGAGACTGACATTTGGATAAAATGTCAGTAACAGGATAAAGAAGCTTCCAGGGACAAGGAGACAGACCCTTAATGATTCGCACCAGAACCAAAGAGTCAGACTTAATAAAAAAATTAGTAACACCTTTAGCGCTACACAATGTAATTCCATCCCTTAGAGCAAGTGACTTAGACTCAAGGCTGGAATGAATGTTGGGATATCGATGTGCAAAGCAGAAGATAACATCCCCACGATCATTCCGAAGAACGCCACCACCTGCTGCGATGCCCGAAGAGTGCTTGAGAGCGCCATCGACATTGAGCTTGAATCTCCCCGAGGGTGGGAAGCAACCATTTGACAATCTTTGGGCACTGTCTAAAAGACTGAGGAATATGAATCCCCCATTGCGAAATAGACCTACACTGATCAGGTCCAACATCTTTCAGAGAGAGCATAGAGGCGCTGATAGCATCCTGCACATTCATCCGAACTTTGAATAACACCTGAGAGCTGGACATGGTAACTGAATCGTATCTTGCACGGTTTCGACTGCACCAAATCTCCCAAATGACAGATAAGAAAATGAAACGAGCAAGCTTCCACCAATCAGCACCGCCAAATCTGGTAGATAGGTAAGAGATGGGTGCATGCGCTGCATGTTGCACAGTCAAATTCTGAAACCTGAGCACATCAAAAAGAGAGACCCACACATCATTGGCTACATCACTGGTAAAAAACAGATGGGAACTAGATTCAACACTTGGGATAGAGCAGCAAGAACACTTGGAACAAAGAGGAATTCCACAGCCCATCAGAACTTCATCCGTCGGAACACAACCTTTCACCAGGCGCCAAGCAAGAATAGACCACTTTAAAGGGATATCACGGCTCCAAAGATTGCCCCAGCCAGCAACCAAACCACCTTGAGAAAGGTTCCTCACTGAAGAGGAGGTGAAAATACCATGAGAGTTGGACACCAAATCCATTTATCAACATCACCATAAGCCGCAATAGTAATATTGAGAACCATTGGAGGGCAGAACTGATGTGCCAGCATAAGGTGGTGTCCTCCAGATTCCTGAATAGCATCATTGACAGAGAGGTGTTTGTGTGGAAGACTCCGCCATATGTTTTCTGGAAGGAATGATTGAAGAGGAACAGACCCAGTCCAAACATCATACCAAAAACTAACCTTAGAATTTATGCTCGCAAGGAAAACTCGATGGTTAGAAGCAACCAAGGAGGACGCATGCCTCCAAAGTTTTCTATCAGCTGCAGACATCAACATATAAGTAGCTTCCGAGTAATGATCAGTATGGAGATATTTTGACTTGAAAAAATTACCCCACAAAGAGTCACCAGTAATCACTTTCCATAGCATTTTGGTTCTTAGAGCAATTTGCATGTCATGAATGTTAAGAACCCCAAGACCCCCACACTCTCTGGGCTTCGCAATATTTTCCAGGAGACCGAGTGCTTCTTCGGAGAGCCTTCATAAGAACCCCAGAAGAAATTGGCAAGCAACTTATGAAAGCTTTTGATGATCGAATTGGGAATAGATAAAGATGACATAGTGTAGATAGGGATGGCAGATAACACATGTCTCACAAGAACCAGCCTTCCACCAGAGGACAGAAATCTCGATTTCCAAGCTTGGAGCCTTTGAGCCGTTTTAGATAGGATATGTGAGAAATAGATAGGCCTTCGCCTGCCATGATAAAGTGAAACACCAAGGTACTTGAAGGGAAGTGCACCCCTAGGAAAACCAGTGATATGGCCAATAGAACGGCTAATAGATGAAGACGCCTTTTCATGAAGAATAAAAGAGCTCTTAGCCACATTAATCATCTGCCCCGAAGCTGCCTCGTAGGCCCTCAAGAAAAACATAAGGCGCTGAACATGTCTAGCCGAACCATTGGAGAAGATGAGAGTATCATCAGCAAAAAGGAGATGAGATATGAGTGGACAACGTCTTAAGGTCTGATAGGCACCACCAATACTTCGACTAAACAAGTTTGACAGCCCCCTACTTAAAACCTCTTGAGCCAAAATAAAAAGCGCAGGAGCTATTGGGTCCCCCTGACGAACACCTCTGGATGACTTAAAGAACCCATGAATTTCACCATTAAAAAGCACAGAGAACAAGCAATTAGAGAGAAGAGGTTCAATAAGAGAAATGAAGCTGATGGAAAAACCGAACTTATGCATCACCGCATAGAGGAAATCCCATTCCAATCGATCATAAGCCTTTGCCATATCCAGTTTAAAGATCACATTCCCACCTCTACATTTCCTGGTGAGATGCTGCGCCATTTCCATAGCCAAGGAGACATTTTCAGATATACTCCTTCCCTTGACAAAAGCACCTTGTTCTTCAGATATTAATAAAGGTAGAACCTGAGCAATCCTGTCATTTAGAATCCGGGAAATAATTTTGTAGAAGAAGTTGCACAGATTGATAGGCCGAAAATCAGCACAGACCTTAGGATGATCAATCTTCGGAATCAAAGCAATTAAGGATGAAGTGAAACCCCTAGGAAGAGCATGACCACAAAAATAGGCTTGCACAGCACTACAAACATCAGCTTCAATAAAACTCCAGCATGAATGAAAGAAATGACCAGTGAAACCATCAGGCCCCGGGGCGCTATCAGGGGACATAGACATGACAACTCTTTTGATTTCTTCCATAGGCGGAATGGAACATAGCATGTCATTGTGGTTGCTGTTAAGGACAGTAGGAATAATACCCATTAACTCCTGACTAATGCAATGGTCTTCCGATGCAAAAGCCTTAGAAAAGTGTGCAACAAATAAGGAAGCCATATCATCCTTATTATCCACAGGATCGCCCTCATCATTGTTTATTTGGGAGATGAGCAAATTTCTACGGCGGGAATTAGCATAAGCATGGAAAAATTTGGTATTCCCATCACCTTCTTTCAGCCACTTTAACCTGGATTTCTGTCTCCAAAAGATTTCTTCTTGAGCATGGCAGCGCAAAAGAGCTTGGCGGGCGATTTGCAACTGGTCACTGTTTCCCTGAGAGTCGTCAGCATCAAAATTAGATTGAGCAATTTGAAACTCATCTTCAGCATTCAAAACATTGTTAGTAACATTCTTGAAGATATTCTTATTCCAATGACGGAAGAAGCTTTTCATGTGCTTTAACTTCATTGCCATAGAAAGCAAAGGGTAAGATGAGTGAGGAGCGGCCAGCCAACTCTGCTTAGCGTCATCCAGAAATCTGTCATGGGAAGTCCACATTTGTTGGAAACAAAATCTAGAAGGCATACGTTGCACAGCGGGAGCAGTAGAGACAATAAGAGGGCAGTGATCACTACATGCCCGAGATAAATGTTGAACTTGAATGTCTGGCAGGGTGAGAACCCATTCACCATTTAATAGCACCCTATCCAACCTTGCCCAGATACCATTAGAAGACTGACCATTGAACCAAGTAAAGCGGCTACCTAAGAACCCAACATCTTCAAGACCTGCAGCGGCTACACAAGCCTGGAAGTCAATCATAGACCTTTGAAAAGCCATCCTACCACCTCTCTTTTCATGAACATCAAGGATACTATTGAAGTCCCCTCCAATGAGCCACGGAATAGCACAAGAAGCAGAAAAATCAACAAGGGTGTCCCAAAGAACTCGACGTTCAGGTAGTAAGCAACTGGCATGAACAATAGTAACAAAAACATCCCGCTGGCCGGGAGAGCACAAACGGACAGTAATAAATTGATCCGAAGAAGACACCAGACTAGCATTAACATGAACCTTCCAGAAGAGCCAAATTCTTCCTTTATCAGTAGAATTTGAGAGACAAGAATCCATGCCCAGCTTTTGTCTATAAGTATCAATTTTGTCATAGGGGATCTTAGGTTCAATTATAGCCAAGAAGGAAACATCATGATGCCGAATAAGGAATTTAAGACGATGGATAGAAGATTTGTTACCAATACCTCTAATGTTCCATATAATTGCTTTCATTGAGAACTACTGAGAGGAGGTATTAACAGAGGCACTCCTGCGCAAAGCTGACCTGGTCTTGACACCTTCCACCACCTTTTCCACCACAGTTTCAGTACCCACAAAGTTGGCATGAATAGCTATGATATCAGAATTATCCAAAGAGGATGTAGACCCCGGTAAAGATATAACATGATACATGGGCAGGCAAATGTCACTATCAATATTTAACTCCATCGGGATCAAAGGAAGCACAGAATTCTCCTCAGCATCAACAATCTTCTACTCCACAGGTAAACACTGCAAATCAGTGGACTGTCCTGCATTATCATGAAAGCCATTATTGGTAGCATGAGCATCATCCCCCAGACCATTTCCACTGTTGACTTCAGAGACATTAGCAAGCATATCAACTGGCACATCATCATCGATCAAAATACCATCTTCAACCATTGTAGCCTGCGCATTGATAGACTCGAAAGGAGGACAAATATCTTCTTGGCCAGACTTCATAACAAGGTTATCAGCAGAAACCATAGCAGTATCATTAGCATTATTATTTTCCACCACATGATTATCCTCATGAACCAACGTATGAGACAATGTAACCGGACGCCAAACCTGCTTTGTCTGGGGTTCCTGATGGCCCGTCTTGATGATAACCGGTATAGATGGTTCAGCGGCAGGAGTATGTTTCTTACATTTGGATTCAACATGACCTAGTCGCTTGCAACTCTTGCAGTAAACCGGAGGATTATGGTAAACAAGCGGCTGCCATTGACCACCAGAACCAACGCCTATCCAAACCCGCTCAGGGAGTTGTTTGGAAATATCCAACTGAACACAAACTCGCACAGCATGAGTACGAGACAACGTAGCTGTATCTCTGTCCACCTGTAAGACTTGTCCAATACTACCAGCAATGGACCTCACCATGGAATCATTATAGAAGTTAGCAGGAAGCCCAGGCATGTCCACCCACACAAGAACAACAGACGAATCTTCATCCAGAGAAAAATCCATGGACCACTGAAAAAATCGAAAGAAATAACCTTTGACAAATATTGATTCCTTCAGAAGCACCTTAAGATAATCTTCTTTATCCTGAAATCGGAGGAGGAGATGCCTACCATCCAACGCACTAATGATGAACTCCTTGGCGAAGTTAAAGCGTTGGGCTAGATGCATACGGATTTCCTGGAAGGAGGGCCTACCCACAGGGGTGCGAGCGATGATAGCATGCTTAAAAGGAACACAAGAAATACGAACCTCCTCCATGGAGAAAAAGACCGCAGGCTCGCCAGAGTCTGTACACGCTGGGCTATGAATCTTGAGAGGGAGCGCAGGGGGCAAGACAGACGCCATGAGAATTTCGGCAAAGGATTTATGGGACGTCGAGGCAACGTATGCATGGCCGGGCGAGGGAGGGACCTCCGCATTAATGGTAGTGCATGGTCCATCAACGTGGGCCGAAGCCCCCGACGCGATACTTGCATGGTTACCTGCATGGGGAACGCTCGCAGCTACACGAGCGGGAGGAAGGCCTCCCCAGGCGGAGGACGAGGGGCCCGCTGGCGACCCCATGGCTGGCGGCGGTCAACGCCAGGGCAGGTCGGCGGCGCCAAACCCTAGTAGAGCGGCGGATGGCAGGGAACGTAAATTAGGTGTCTCTTCCGTGTGAATGTGCATACTCAAAGAAAACTCCGGGTAGTGAATCTTGAGTTGTTGCTCAAGGACTGGACGTAGGACTCCTATGGAGAGGAGGTCCGAACCAGGATAAAATCTTGTGCAGTGTGTGTGTTCTTGCCTATGTTTGTTGTTTGTCTTTTCACTAACACTAACTGTTATCGAAGTGTGTTTTGTGTGAACATTTTGTGGACAAGTTTTGGTATTCAAATTTTTAAGAATCCCATTCACCCCCCCTCTGGGTTTGCTAGCTAGGCAACAAGTGGTATCAGAGCTGGTCTCTTCGACAAAGAAGAAGATCCAACAATCTGAAGAGAAAAAATCAAAGGGCAGCCCAAGGTCACTTCGAAGGTCAGTCAGTAAACAGGCCATCGTTGTTTGATGGTGAAGACTACACATATTGGAAAACAAGGATGGAATTCTTTCTACAAGGTCTTGACTATCAAATCTGGTCGATAGTTGAAGAATGAGATCTTCTGGTCACGAATGAAAAGGATAAATGGACGGAAGATGACAAGAAGAAGATTTCTCTGAACTGCAAGGCCAAGAGTATTCTATGTTGTTCTCTTAGCAAGAAAGAGTTCAACCGCATATTAGCCTGCAAATCTACTATGGAAATGTGGGAAAAGTTAAGGATCACTTATGAAGGTACTGAAAAGGTAAAAGAAACCAGAATAGATATTCTGGTAACTCAATATGAAAGATTTCTGATGCAACTCGGTGAAACAATTACACATATGTATAGTAGGTTCATCGACATCACTAATGGATTGGCTGGTCTTGGTAAGACCTATCAGATTGGAGACATGGTTAGGAAAATTCTCAGATCCTTACCTGCCTCGTGGACTCCAAAAGTAATAGCAATAGAAGAGGCTAACGACTTGAAGATAATGTCGTTAGAGAAACTCATTGGGTCCCTTATGGCCCATGAGATTAACATGGAAAGGCTGGGAGATTCATCTAGTAGAAAGAAGCATTCCAACGCACTTAAGCAGAAGAAGACACATCAGAAGAAGGCTCATATAGCCATGAAAGCATGAACAACAGTGAAGATGAAGAAGCAATGTTATTCAGAAGGTTACAACGCATCTTGGCTAATAAAAAGAAGTATCAGTCTGGAAGAAGATACTTCAAGAAGGGAAAAGACTTCAAAAGGTCAGAAGTCAATGATGTAAAGAAGACTGAACCGATTTGCTATGAATGCAAGAAGCCCACACATATCAAGACAGAATCTCCGAAGCTCAAGAAAACTGAGTTCGGAAAGAAAGACAATAGCAGAAGACCAAAAAGATTTAAGAAGAAAGCCATGGCAGCAACATGGGACAACAGTAGTGACTCGGACAGCGAGTCAAGCTCAAGCAATGAAGAAGAAGAAGAAGCCAACCTGGCATTCATGGCCAACGTCGAAGACAAGGTAACATCTGACTCATCTTTCTCTTCGTGCAATGAATCTGATTCTGACAATTTAGAAGAAGCTTTTAATGAACTGTATTGTAAATATAAAGAAGTATGTAAATCACTAAAAGCCAATAAGAAAAATCTCGCATGCTTAGAAAATACTAATTCAGACTTAAAATCTAAAAATGAGCAAATGGAAAAACAAATTATTGAACTAAAAAGGAGAAATGAATTGTTATGTGAAGACTTGAAAAGTAAAAATGAACAATTAGCGAGTTTGGAAAACCAAGAAACTGTAAATAAATTAAAACACGAAGTTAACACTTTAACAACAAAAAATGAAAAATTGTCAAGCATACTAGAAAAATTTACTAATGGCAAAACAACATTAATATTAAAAGGTGCTAGACGGTCAGGTAAAAAGAAACATGGATTAGGTTATACTCCTCCCGATAATGAGGAAATAGTAGTATATCCTAAAACATATCCAACTCCTAAATTTGTACCTAAATAAGACACATCATATAAATCAAATTTTAAATACATTCCAACTAAAAAGATAACTAAAATGCCTTGTTGTAGCCATTGCAATAAGTTAGGACACATTAAAATATCATGTCCAACTAAACATAAAATATGGATAATTAAAAGAAAAATTGATGATATTAACCAACCAGGACCCAAAAGAATTTGGGTACCTAAAGCTTAATGTTTTTAATGCAGGGAAACCTTCGAGCATCTAAATGGTACTTGGATAGCGGATGTTCAAGGCACATGTCAAGTAACAGAAAGTAATTCTCACATCATGATGCTAAAGAAGGAACAGTCACGTATGGAGACAATGGAAAAGGGATTGTGATAGGCAGTGGATCAGTAGGCAGTAAAGACAAAACCGTTATCGAAGTTGTGCTATCCGTCAAAGGACTAAAGCACAACCTTATTAGTATCAGCCAACTATGCGATAAAGGACATCAGATAAGATTTCAAGAGTCAAAGTGCAGTATTATAAAAGATGGTGCAGTCATTTTTGAAGCTAACAGAGAAAAGAACCTGTATGTACTTTATTTGGAAGAACTAAAGGATCAGGACATATGTCTGACAGTAAATAAAGAGTAGTCAACAGATCTTTGGCACCGAAGACTGGGCTACTGCAGCTTGGATGGTATGAGAAAGTTGATCAAGAGAAGCTTGGTGGAAGGCCTACCGAAAGTAAGTACAAAAATGATTGGTGTCTATGGACCGTGTGCAAAAGGTAAGCACACCAAGTCATCCTTCAAGTCAAAGACTGTGGTAACAACCTCTAAACCCTTAGAACTTCTACATATGGATTTATTTGGGCCAATGAGGACCACAAGTCTCGGGGGAAATAACTTTGGATTTGTTATAGTAGATGACTACTCCAGGTCTACATGGGTTTCTTTTCTAGAATACAAGGATGATACTTTTGAGAGTTTTGTTAGTTTCAGCAAGTAAGTTCAAAAGGATAAGAAGTATAGCATCATTAGTATCCGATCAGATCACAGAGGAGAATTTCAGAATGAGAGCTTTGAAAATTTCTGTGATAGACAAGGAATAGAACACAACTTCTCAGCACCAAGGACACCACAATAAAATGAAGTTGCTGAAAGAAAGAATAGAACCCTATTGGATATGGCAAGGACAATGCTATCAGAATATGATTTGCCATGGTACTTTTGGGCCGAAGCCATCAACACAACTTGTTACATAATCAATAGGGTAATGATCAGGCCAATTCTGAAGAAGATTTCATATGAATTATACAAGTAGAAGAAGCCGAAATTCAGCCATTTCAAAATCTTTGGATGTCCATGCTTCATCCACAACAACGGCAAAAGAGATATAGGTAAGTTAGATTCCAAATCAGATGAAGGTATTTTCATGGGGTATGCTTCTAAACCCAAAGAGTATAGAGTATTTAATAAACATAGTTTATTAATTGAACAGACGGTACATGTTATTTTTGATGAGACTAACCCTTCCTTAAGAAAGGAAGTAGATAGTGATGTTGATGATACAGATGAACTATCCAAGATGCTAAAGAACACATCTATTGAGGATAAGGAAGATCCACCCTTGGAAGATCTACAACAAAAGGATACATCACATGACAATCTTCCAAAGGAATGGAGGAATAAGAAGGATCACCCACTGGACAACATAATTGGAGATCCATCTGTTAGGGTAAGGACAAGAGGTAATGTGATTCCTTGTGATTATCTAGCCTTTGTTTCACAAATAGAGCCTAAGACAGTCAATGAAGCACTAATTGAGGAATCTTGGATATTAGCCATGCAAGATGAACTAAATCAGTTTAAGAGAAACCAAGTATGGTCCCTTGTTCTTAGACCATCAGATCATCCTGTGATTGGCACCAAATGGGTGTTCAGAAACAAATTGGATGAAGCTGGTGTGATCATAAGAAACAAGGCCAGATTTGCAGCTCAAGGTTATTCCCAAGAGGAAGGCATATATTTCGATGAAACCTATACATCAGTGGATAGACTTGAGGCAATTAGGATTTTACTTGCATATGCTTCTACATTAAATTTAAAACTCTTTCAAATGGATGTAAAATCTGCTTTTCTAAATGGTTTTATGAAGGAAGAGGTATATGTAGAACAACCGCTTGGTTTTGATAACATGGATTTTCCAAATCATGTTCTTAAGTTGCATAAAGACTTGTATGGATTAAAGCAAGCACCTAGAGCTTGGTATGAAAGGCTTAGTTCATTTTTGTTAAATCATGGTTTCATTAGAGGAAAAGTAGATAGCACATTATTCATTAAGTCTAAACATAAAAATGTGTTACTCGTTCAAATATATGTCGATTATATAATATTTGGGTCTACTAATGAATCTCTTTGTAAGTATTTTGAATAGCTTATGAAGGGAGAATTTGAAATGAGCATGATGGGGGAGCTAAACTACTTCCTCGGATTGCAAATCAAACAAGGAAAGGAAAGATCTCACATCTGTCAAGCCAAGTACACCAAAGAATTACTAAAGAAGTTTTGATTTGAAAACGCCAAGCCACAGTTAACACCCATGAGCACATCAACAAGGCTAGACAGTGAAAAAAATGGTAAGAAAGTAGATCAGAAACTTTACAGAGGTATGATAGGTTCATTACTCTATTTAACAACAAGTAGACCTGATATATTGTTTAGCGTATGTATGTGTGCTAGGTACCAGGCAGATCCTAAAGAATCTCATTTAATTTGTGTTAAAAGGATCTTTAGATACTTAGCCAAAACTCATGATCTAGGATTATGGTACCCAAATTCATGTGAAATTAATTTAGTAGGATATTCAGATGCTGACTATGGTGGATGCAAGGTAGATAGGAAAAGCACCAGTGGATGTTGTCAATTTCTTGCAGGATGTCTGATTTCATGGTACTCAAAGAAGCAAAATTCAGTAGCACTGTCTACAGTTGAAGCTGAGTACGTGGCTGCTGGAAGCTATTGTACACAACTATTGTGGATTAAACAACAACTTGAGGATTATGGACTCCAGATCAAGACAATTCCATTACTATGTGACAACACAAGTGCAATAAATCTTACCAAGAATCCAGTCCAGCATTCAAGGACAAAGCACATTGAGGTTAGGTGTCATTTTATTCGTGATCATGTAGCTAATGGTAATATAAACATTTCTTTTGTAAATACACAAAATCAGTTAGCAGATATCTTCACAAAGGCCTTACCTGAAGAGAGATTTACTTCTCTTAGAAGGGTACTAGGCATGTGTAAATTGTGAAAGATTTATCTGTATAAAACTGAAATATAAATTATTTTAGAATAACCAAATTTTCTCTCCCCTACAGTTAAGCAAAATCTCATTAAAATATTACTTGTTCCTTACTTATCGGAGACGGTTCGATTAATTTTAAAGTATTTATTCCTCTCGAACTAGTCACTTTGTCATTTTCTGCCATTATGGCACCTCTTGTTTCAAAAAGTCACTCATACTATTTTTGATAAAAACCTGAAATCTGTGTTACAACGATTCACCCTTTGTCTTCATCTCCTTCAACTTGCCTGAGGTGATACCCTATCGACTCCGGCATCGACTCTCTGGGATGTCAAAGCTTCCACCTCCTTCCCGTGAGAAATTTCTTGAGGGCTTCTGCTCCTTTCCTCATTCCAATCATCCAGAAACATTCCCCATTCAAATCGATGGCCGCGTCTGGTGTATCCGGCAGCGTCGGGGGCTATGGAGCTGTGTTTCATACCGCCGAGTAGCAAGAGAGGTATACCACTGTGAAGATCAAGGTCTGTGGCAACAAGGAAGTGGACGTTGCAGACTTGCAGAAGAATGGAATGGGCAACATCATTGCAGCAATGGAGAGGATGAAATGGACGAAGATGGCAACTCTGTCAGAGGTGAGTTATCCAGACTTAGTGAAGGCATTTTACGTTTGTTTAAAGACTGAGGAGGATGGGTCCTTGACATCCACTGTCAAAGGAACCCAGATTAATATTACCTATGAGCTTTTGGAATCTTATTTGGAGTTTCCACCACCGATCAGAGTGGGGTTCACACTGTTGATATCCAGGCGAAGGGATTAGGGATTGTTGGTCCCGAGTACAAACTGAAGGATGGGAAGATTGACATCAACTAGCTGAACGCATTCAACCGTCTTCTGCATTTCATTGTTTGACAAATATTTATCCCAAGGAGTGCTACCTTTTTGACTTGTACTAAGGCGGACTCCGATATGATGTTCTGGACTATCCAGAACCAGAGCATAAACATGGCTGATGTTATAATAGAAAGGATGAAGTTTGCATCCGCTCAGGTTTGGGACAAGAAGAGCAAGATAAATGTGTCCCTACTATATGCACATATGCTCACCAAGGTATTTCAATATTTTGGCATTAATTTGTCTGGAGCAGTGTCAGAAAAGATGGGGCAGGCTATTCGCAGCAGAAACTTGAAGAAGGGTGGATTCTCACTGGTTAATGGTGTGTGGACCAAGACTTTAGTGGCTGAGGGTGAAGCCATTATTTTCAAAGCCTAAGAAGTCCAAGAAGAGGTAGGAGAAGCAGTAGTAGCAGTAGAAGTACCAGCAGGACAATAAGTTCAAGAGCAACATCAAGAAGCTATCAGTTCAGAAATTGCAGTGGAACAAGCAGTAGCAGCAGAGGTCAGAGAAGAAGAATTAGTGATCATTGGAAGCCAGATTGAGGATATTCCTCAAGAGAATATTGAGCCAGTTGAGTGAGCTTCAGAGGCTATCAACCCCACCTCAATTGTGGCATCTATTCTTAGAAGTGTGCTGAATCCATTCCAAGCACTCAGGGGGAGCCTGATCAGTCCAGTGAACCAGCAGCAGATGTTGTGGCATCCGGCCACATTCGAGAAGCTGTCATGGAGGATGCTCCTATTCAGAGGGACCAAGAAAAAGAAAATGTTCCAGAGGTTGTGGCATCAGGCCACATTGCAGACGTTCCTATGGAAGATGCTCCTATTCAAGGGAAGCAATCTGTTGAAAAGGAAGCACCAACCCAGGGGGAGCACACTGCTAGTGTTCCCGTTGATGATCAGTTCAGAGAAGGCATTGTGGAAAGTGCCTCAGGTGAAGAAGATATTGATGAAAATGTGGAGCCCATTGCAAGGGCAACCGGCAAAGGGAAAGAAGCAGCTTCTGGGATTCCCCTCTTGACCAGGAGGCCTCATCAGAGGCAGAGCAAGCAGTAATTGAAGGTCAATTTGAAGCCCTTGGTTGCTCGAATGGATGAACAAGGAAAGATCCTATGCTCTGTGCAATCTGATATTTCTTCTATCTTTATAAGCAAGAGTACTTCAGCTATGGAGATGCGCATGGTCAGAAATGCAGTTAGATGGGTGCGCAGTGAGCTTATTAGCATTAAGGAGTCTATTGCTGCACTTGCAGATTTGATGACAACGCAGTCCACAAATGCCCATCCTGCTCCTTCTCTTGCAGAACCAGTCCGCAGTTCTGGGCCTTCAGAGGCTAGGCAACAAGATGCTGGGCCATCAGGGCAAATTTTAGAAGAACCAGCAGGGCCATCCGGGCCACAGGTTGTTGAAGAGGTAGCAACTGCAGTGTAGGATCATGCTGAAGCTGTGAAGTCAGGGCCATCAAGGCCAATAGAGGATGTTTCTGGGCCAACATGGCCAGTGGTTTCCGAGGGTGAGATTCCAAGAGTAGAAGAGCCAGCTGTAGCTCCAGAAGCCCTGATCCTTTTCCTCTTGCAACTTCGACCCCTCCTTCACCACCATCTTCCTCCACAGCACCACCAGCTCCTATCCCTTTCAAACAACCCATGCCTTGCAACATTTCATCTCCAAAACAATTTCTTTCTGAATCCTCCTCATCTCCTGCCATCTCTACATCCATTCCTCCACCTTCTCCTATCATTGAAAACCCTCCAGCCTCCTCCTCAGTTGGAGCCTCATCTTCGTCTGGTCCTTCATCTGCGGAACCATCCACCATTCCTCCTCATACTCGTTCGTCATTCCGTCATCCTCATCCTCCTCCCTCGTTTATAACCTTTATCCCTGAAAGTGCACAACTTGCTAGTGCATTTCTTAATAAATTCGAGGATGAATTGGAGCGCAAAACTCTCACTTTAGTCTTGGCAGTTGCCTCTCATGTCCACATGACTGGTTCTCTTAGTCCTGTCCCTAAAACGAGGAAACTCTCAACCACTCTTACTCTTCCCTCTGAACCCAAATTTCCTCCTCTTTGGTTTTCCCTCACTGTCGAAAATAAGAGGAAACCAATCTATCGTGAATATCTTCAAAAGTGCATCCTTGCCACCCTTTGTGGTCTTCCTCATCTAAATCTAACTATCACCTTATGTTGTCCTTCCCTATTGCCACATCTCCAAAGCTGATCAATCCAAAATCTTCCAAATGGCTGTATGCATGTCTGAAGATCAGTGGGCTAAAGGGCACAAGGCTCTCTACAGAAGTTTCTACTTGTAAAATCAGATCAGTTTCCACCCCGGGACCATCCACTCAATCTGTCTGAATGGTTTGTGATTCATCACCAAGCTATCTGGGGGCCCACTATCCTAACAGAAATCAGACTCACTCGGTACTTCCAGCTTTACAATGATTATCGATATCTCCACAAGCTATCTGAAGTGCAGTTGGGTCAGTTCCAGGGAGCCATTGCTTTGATAAAAATTGAAAATCCAGTCAATTGCTCCTTCAAGGTGGACTTTGCTACCCTGCAAATACCAGATAGTGTGTTTCTCCCCAAACTCTATTCCTTGGTCATGGACTCCTCAGTTGGTCCTTTTATTTTTGAAAAATTTACTTGTGTAATGGGAAGAATCTCAGCTCAACAGGGTCGCCTCCCTTCCTTCCCAAGATTCCTGTACAGAGAATTTCATCTGGGCCAAATCTCCTCTGAGGTTCTTGCCCCTCTGCTATCATAATGTGAAAGGCTTTCTCCCACTGACTAGGAAAAGCATTACCATCAATCTGCACTTCAGCTAGAAACCCTGAACAGTTCTTTGTTCAAGGCAAATCAGCCCACTCTCTCAGCTGAAGCTTTCTTGGATCTAAATTCTATCAATCTAGTTCAAGAACCCGATTTTCAGTAGGTAGAGCGCTACAAAATCTTTATCTCTTTGAAAAAGGAACTGAAGGTCAATCAAATTTTCTATCCAGTTTCCATTGATCAATTCCTTCAATGTGTCAGTTATGGATAGAGCAGCTACTTCAGATTCACTCTTGATCGAGATCATTATGCGCGCTTCTTAGAAGATCAGCAGCAGCTTTATATCAAGCGCATGATTCCTGATATGGGATCCTCCTATTCCATTGAAACTGGCATTTTTCAGCAACTTTTTGAAGACCAGGAGCTTAAGGCTTGGGAAATCATTTCCCATTATGCCTCTCTTTTGTCTCCTGCTGTCTATCTCCCTGTACCTCCTTAGGATTAAATGAAATTATATCTCCTATTTTCTCACTATCGTTTCTCTCCATCCTTGTCTCAGTATTGTTATCCTTTTTCTTAATGACAAAAAGGGGGAGAAATATCACACTTCTGAAATACATAAAAATAAATTCCTTTTATTTTTACCAGCAAAGTTACTAAGGTTTCCTTTCAAAAGCACCTATATTCTTGTTATGTTTTATCATCACCAAAAAGAGGGAGATTGATGATCAGATCATCCCCATATAATTTCATGAATTATATATCTATTTTGGTCATTAACAAAATCCTAACAATTAGTATCTAACAAGTTTTTATAAAGCTTAGTCACAGGAAATAAACCAGGCAAAATCAAGCAAAGACTTATAAGTAAATCCTTACACTGTTGTTTTTAATTTTCAGAGCATGAAATTACTCTAAGTACACATCAACTCGCTTTGAAGAATAACGATTTCATAAGTCATCACAAAGAATAACTATTTCATAAGTATCATATCATTTTTGGGTTTATATCGATCTCAGAACGATTCGCTAAGTGATCGCATCGATTTTGATCTTAGAATGATTCACTAAGTGGTCGCATCGATTTCGATCTCAGAACAATTCGCTAAGTGATCGCATCGATTTTGATCTCAGAACGATTCACTAAGTGGTCGCATCGATTTCGATTTCAGAACGATTCACTAAGTGATCGCATCGATTTCAATCTCAGAATGATTCGCTAAGTGATCGCATCGATTTCGATGTCAGAACAATTCGCTAAGTAATCGCATGAATTTGATATGTGAGAACAATGATTTTCTCTCACATCGATTTGATAAGTGAGAACAACGATTTACTCTCACACGATTTAGTTCACATCGATTTGCTAAGTGAGAACAATGATTTGCTCTCACAACGATTTCAATCTCATAACGACTTCGTAAGTGAGCATAACGATTTGCTCTCATAACGATTCGACAAGTGAGTATAACAATTTCAATTTCACAATGATTTGTGTCACATCGATTTTGTTTCACAATGATTTGCTAAGTGAGAACAATAACTTGCTCTCACAACGATTTCGTCCCACAACGATTTCCTCACAACATCGACTTGATAAGTGAAACAACGATTTGCTCACATCGATTTGATTATAACAATTTGATCACAACGACTTGCTTATAACAATTTGGTTATAACGATTTGCTCATAACGATTTATTATCCAGAATGACTTGGTTATGGATGCATAATGATTTGTGTGTACACCGATTTGTTAACAAATGAGTAATGATTCACATGAAAAATGACTCATTCACACAACGATTCTATAAGTCATGTTCATATCGATTTCATGAGCTATAACAACTTGATATTCAAATATCTTAACAAGTCAAAGTCATCTCGCGTATTTCTCTGTTATCCATGCATTAAATATAACTGTACATTTCTCTGCATGATGCATGTCCAGATATCTTCTATTCTTATGCTTCTGTATGTAATATCTTTTTGGAAAGACAGAATGGAATTTCTATTTTGATGTATTCTCACTCTAACGTTGACTGACAACAAGAGACAGCTTAGCTGTCTACGTTTTAGCATTTAATGTGTGCAGGTCTCTGACAGCATGACTCTATACAATGTTGGATAAAGTAGAAGCCGGAGGATATCAAGAAGGATTTTCTTCATACGTGCATGGAATGCAAAGAACCGTTGACTGCAAAGGAAAGCCATGTAGTCTAACATTCTCTAAACATAGAAACAATGGATACCTCAACGGCTACATTTTTCAAAGAAGAAATACATAGAAGACTGGTGCCTACGTGAAGATAAAAAAAAAATCAGGAGAATTCAAAATCAGCAAGTACCATAGAAAGAGCTCAACCCTTACTCTATAGCTGTCATAGCTCTTGCTCTCTGTGTGTAGTGTAAAAACCTTTAGAGAGTTTTCAAGTACTGAGGGTAGTCTGAGTTGTAGATCTTTTTCCCTCTCAGTATTCACTTCGGATCAAGCATTGTGCTATTAGCATGGTCCAGGGGCGTATCATCTCTTGTACACTCTGTTGTGTTTATTCCCTTCGTGTGAAGGAAGACCTGGGGGTTCCAGGGTGTTTATTTCCCTTCGTGTTGAAGGAAGACCTGGTAGGATCCAGGGTGTTGTTTTCCTCTTCAGATTGTGATGAGAAGACCAGCTGCGGCTGAGTGTGTAAGTGTGTAAGTGTCCTTGAGGGGGACTGTACCCTTGGGTAGTGAATCCTGAGTTGTTGCTCAGGGACTGGAGGTAGGACTCTTGTGGAGACGACGTCCAAACCAGGATAAAATCTTGTGCAGTGTGTGTGTTCTTGCCTGTGTTTGCTGTTTGTCTTTTCACTAACACTAACTGTTATCGAAGTGTGTTTTGTGTGAACATTTTGTGGACATGTTTAGGCATTCAAATTTTTAAGAATCCCGTTCATCCCCCCTTTGGGCTTGCTAGTTGGGCAACAGACTGCACCTTTGGTTAGTGAAATCCCAAGAGTTTGTTTAGGAACTGGACGTAGGACTTCCATTTGGAAGGGCTGAACAAGGATAAATCCTTTGTGTTCCTTGTGTGCTTGGTTCCGCACCTTTACTTTCTTTGCACATGCTTATTTAGACTAACCAAACATTTTTAGTGGTGATTTTTGTTTTAGATTTCAGATTACCTATTCACCCCCCCTCTCTGTAGGTTAGTCTTGCTGTCATACCAAGTGGTATCAGAGTCAAGCTTTCCAAGCAAGCAGATCTCATGATCTAAAGAGCATAGATCAGATGGTAGCTGAAGCGCGCAACTATGAAGGTCAGTCAGTTACCAGACCACCATTCTTCGATGGTGAGGTCTACCAATACTGGAAGATGCGAATGGAATGCTCCATCAGAGGCACGGACTTTGATCTATGGCAGGTAATTGAATAAGGTGATTTCATTATTGCTCCTGCTGAAGGTACTACTGCAATTACAATAGTTGATAAAGCTAAACTGTCTCTATATTTTAAAGCAAGAAATTATCTATGTTGTGCTTTATCAAAAGAGAATTTAATATATTATCACCATGCAAATCTGTAACAGAAATGTGGGATAAAATGCAGGTAACATATGAGGGAAGTGATAAAGTTAAGCTAACTAGAATAGACATTCTCGTTTCACAATATGAACAACTTAAAGTGTTGCGAAATGAAAATATCACTCTCTTGGAAAAGATCTTTCTGATGAAGAAACTGTCAGAAAAATTATAAGATCATTAACTCATTCATGGACCCCTAAGGTAACTGCTGTTGAATAAGCTCAGGATTTAGCAAAACTTCCCATTGATAAATTAATCGGTTCACTTATGGCTCATGAAATAAATATTGAAAGATTTTCTGAAAGTACTTTGAAAAAGAAAGTCACTAATGCTCTCAAAGTTATAGCTGCTCCTTCCACCTCTTCTTCTTCTAGTTCAAAAAATGTAGGCTCTGAAGACAGCGATGTAGATCATGTACTATCCAAGCTTCAGAAAATTCTTAAGAAGAAGAAGAATGGATCAAGAAGGATCCAAAAGAAGGAGAAAAAGAAGAAAAAATCAGTTTGTTATGAATGCAAAAAATCTGGACATCCGAGACCAGATGGTCTAAGACTCAAGAAGACTGGTCAGGTAGAAAAGTCCAAGAAGAAGCACAAGAAATTCAAAAGAAAAGCCATGGCTGCTACTTGGGACAATGAAGAAGTCACCACTTTGAATTCATCAACCTCAGATTCAGAAAAAGAGTAGATAAATCTAGACCTCATGATAGGACTAGATGAGGTACATTCTGACCCATCTTTTAATTCATCCACTGATTCAGGGTCAGAGTCCGAAGACTTAGAAGTTGTCTTTAATAAACTTTATGAAAAACATAAAAGTGTTGTAAAAGAATTAAGGAATCTGAAAATTAACATTACTTGCTTAGAAAACACCAATTCTGATCTCAAAATCGGAAGGAACAATTAGAATCACAATTAAAGGAAAGTAAAGATAATAATTATCTTTTAAATGAAGATTTAAAATGCAAGAACAACGAAAAATTAGAGTTAGAAGTAAAATTGAAAACTCTAACTGAAGAAAATCTTTACTCAAAAGAATCAGTTAGAAAATTAACAAAAGGAAAAACATCTGTAGCTCTATGCTTAAAAGGATCAAAATCTGGCAACAATAAACAAGGTCTTGGATACGAACCTCCTGAAAAAGGGAAAACAAATTAAGTATCCAGAAAAATATCCATTGCCAAAATTTGTGAAAGAAATCAAGATGCCTCAAAAAAAGGCCCCTATAATGAACAAATGCTCTCAAAAGAAAAAAGGTATTTAACAATCATGTCTTAGACAATAAGGCCTGCAAAACAAATTACATTCATTGTTGTTCTCATTGCAACAAATTAGGTCACACAGTAAACACCTGCACAACTAGGCACTTAGTATGGATTCCCAAAGGTTATTTTTATGCATCTAACCATTAAGGACCCAAAAAGATTTGGATACCTACTTTTGAGTAGTTTATTTGCAGGATAGCCTTAGAGCATCAGGAACAAAGAATGCTCAAGGCATTGGTGACTGCCAACTCTTCATCCAACTCATATCTAAAGAGGGAGTAGTCACAGATTTGTATTTAATTTACAGTACTACTAATAAAGTTTCGCAAGTCTATTTTTATAAGATCAATGCAAGTAAAAGTCTTAAAGACTTGACAAACAACAAGAAGAATAGGTTCACACATGGAGAAGAACAACAAATACAACAGGAGATGTCAATAGGCAAAGGAGCCATACACTGAGGGGGAGCCTCACATTAAGGGGTAGTATCACTCTCAGGGGGAGCAAACACTAAAGGGGAGATTTAAATGACAAGCAATTTTTGAACCCCTCTCATTCAAACTCACACGTAGTATTGGTAAGAAGTCCTTACAAGAAGAAATATGCAAATGGTAAGATCCTTCCTTTTTGGTTATTGACAAAAAGGGGGAGATAAGTATAAACTTAGAAATTTCTATTTATTCCATGCTTTTGAATAATTCTGTCATAAAATACCCATAAGTTTTTTCATCACAAAAAAGAGGGAGATTGTTGAACCACTCTTATAATTTACCCTTATATTTTGATGATAACAAAACTCATGATTAATTAAATATCATAAATATATTTAATATCATATTTTCATAATAAATATAAAATTATGGCACTATCGCTTCATGATTTGCACTGAAAAGCCAAATCAATTGTTGTTCAATGCATATCGATCACTGACTAAGTGCCACATCGATTTCATTGGAACATCGATTTCAGTTGAACACTGACTTCACTTAAACATCGACTTCTTTCAACATTGATTACGTTCACATTGATTCTACTTCAAACACCAACTTCATTGAAACATCAATTTCGGTTTAAACATCGACTCCATTAAAACATCGATTTCGGTTTAAACATCGACTTCAAACATCGATTTCATTAAAACATCGATTTTCTTTAGAACATCGATTTCATCTAAAACATCAATTTCTTTACTTAAACATCGATTACATTTAAACATCAACTCTATTTGAACATCGATTGTCTTTTAACTCAAACATCGATTTCAATTCAGCATCGATTATGCCTCAACATCGATTACATTCATACATGGATTATGTTCAAACATCAATTTCATACTCCAACTTCTTTACAGTCGAAGTCTTCATTTCAAACATCGATTATCTTTTAACATAAACATTGATTACCTCTATGAAACATTAATTGCCTCTCATTTCAAATGTTTCAAAATGTCTTTGGCGGCAACTAAAAATTCAAATGTACTTCACATGATTATCTTATTATTTCTCTGTCTGACTGAAGATCTTCTTCCTATCTATCCTTCAAGATAGGTGAGATATTGTCAGCAGAAATCATGGACTTACGCATAAGAAGGTATGGGCTATCTATCAGAAGACTTTTCTAGTCTAACATTCTCTTCCATGCATTAAATGTCTGCAACACTATTCTACTACTAGTCAAAACATCTTTGACCTGCTATTAGTATCCGTTAGACATGTAATACCCCAGAAATTTTATTAATTAAAAAAAAGTATTATAGATAAATGAAAATTTTGCCCATTAATAAAAATCAAACTAGTTAAAAGATACACATCATTATTGCATGAGTAGAAACTCATATAAAAATTCTATGAAAATAATAGTTATACCTTAAAAATTATTATCTAATGACCCATTAAGAAATTTGGGCATAGAAAAATAATTCGGACCATGATTTAGAATTTATGTGACTTATTATTGTAAATAGGGAATAAATTGGAGAATCCATTATTTCATGAGCCAAGTGGATTAACAATTGAAATAAAAATTATGGGTAGACTCCAAACAATATGTGGGGATAGTCCATAAAAGGAATTGGATCAATGGACAACTTATCACCCATGAACAAATTCAAGTATGAAAATAGTAAATAAATAACTTACGTATTATCCAAATGATAGAACTTACGTACCACTATCGTACGTGAGAAAATACATTAGAAAATTCCGTAAAAATTATAAATCAACCTCAAACATTATTCTTAAGAGTTTCATGAAGAGATTCGAGCAACGAAAAATCCGATTGGCCAAGTGTACGTTACACGTGACCAAGTTAACCGAATTAGAAAACTAAGTCGTAAAATTGTTAACATGGAAAATAACCCAACCATAAATTAAATAAATAGGTTGGAGAGACTTATAACATTATGTATTAGTGACCCATTAATGAAAATGGGCCAATGGATCACTTTTAGCCTAATAATAAAATTGGAACATAAAAATACTCAGAAATTCGTACCTATAAATATGAATAATTGCGAAGGGCACATTAGGGTTTAAATTAGGGTAATTAGTCATGCAAGGTAAGTCAAAACTGGACCCAACTCTAAGAGGTGGTTTCCTAAACCTTTGCTACCTCCTTTGGGTGAGAGAATCTCAGATTTTGGAAACTAGAATGCAGAAATTCGCACCCTCTTTCCTAGTCCCATTAGGACATGAAGTAGCACCCTAAAACTATAAGAACTCTTCACAAAACGTTTGGGGAAGTTTAGCATCAAGTTGGGGTCGTGTGCAGCAATTTGGGGCGCTGGAGGAGAGGAGAAGGCTGGGGAAAAATGTGGTCTTCTTCCACCTCGCCCTGTAGCGAACCAGAACCTGCAGGGAGTTCTTTGCGTTCAAAGGTAGGCATTCTTGGGTCAAGATTAAAGAAAAATAATATCATCTTGTAGAGCTTCGAGTCTAGATTCATTTGCTTCTGATTTTACTAATTTTCATGGAGTATCCTTTGTGTATTAGTCGTTCTCCCTAAGTCGCGCACAGTTAGGGCTTTTCCCGTTCTTCTTATTATGCATACAATTTGAGACCGAACTAGACTAAATCATCAACATAAAAGTTCTTTACTTGTAGTCACGATCATCTTTCATGTTGAACGTTTGTCTAAAAGTCTTTAGTTAGAGAGTTATGAACCCCGTAAGAGAGTCATGCATAATACTGTGTTTTCGGGTTTGCAGATAGCCTTAAGTTCTTCCTGTTTTGCACAAGAATAAAGGCCGAAGTAGGTCAAGACTCCAGCATAAAAGTTCTTTAGCTAGTTGTCATGGTCATCTTTCATGTTAAGTGTTTTGTTTAAATATCATTAGTTAGAGAGTTATAAACTTCGTAATAGAGTCATGCAGGATACTGCGTTTTCAGGTTGCATTTAACTTTAAGTTCTTCATATTTTTCACAAGGACAAAGACCGAATTAGGTAAAACCCCCAACATCAAAGTTCTTCCACTAGTTGTCCTGGTCATCGTTTATGTTAAACGTTTTGTCCAAATATCAGTATATCTCATGTTACAAGCCTAACATGTAGGTCGCAATGAAGTCATGCATGTTTAGGGCTTTTTTTACGTTCTTCCTGTATTGCATGCAATTAGAGATGGATTCAGACCCACAACACAAAAGTTTTCCAATAGATGTCCTCGACATTTTCTATGTTGAGAGTTTTGTCTAAAGGTCAGCATATAGAGAGATATAGGCGTTTCATGAATATCGCCCCTGTGTCAAAACATGGTAAGTCTGAACCAAGAGCATGTCAGATCCCGGTCGGACTCAGGCGCAGACCCTGTGAACGCGACGGACCGATATGTCGCGTTCTGAGGTCAGGTCGCGACAGTACATCTGTCGCATTCTGGTCGCGACAGTACCCATGTCGCGTTCTGCCTGCCTGATCTGACGACCCCGTCGCGATCCTTGCAAGACCACGTCGCGATCTCAGTTTTGGGCCTAAAATCATCTTTGCAAGTCTTGTGTACCACCATAATTCCCATATCATGTTGACGATCTTAACTACATAAAAACAAAGTTGTAAGTATTGATTGTATTTTAATCTAATAAAAGTCAATCACTTGATCTTTCATATCCTTGATTTCATGACACATACACACATTTGAACCATCCAAACATGGCTTAAATTGTATGAATATGACACATAACATATCTGGTAATTATTGCAATTAATTACCTTACTTTAACAAGTACTCGTTTACGATTCGTGCGATGTTTTAGAACACCGATCTCGACGCTCCACTGTTCTAGAATTCCTCTAGAACGTCGAGCACTTGTTTCTATATTACACACTTTCTTGACTTGGACGAACTCTCCATCGGATACTCCTTCCGCCGGACTAGTGAATCCTTGTGCAAGGCCTCCGTAAGTCTCCTCTGATCATGGATTCCGACATGGTCGACGAGCCGGTTGTACCCTAATACCTATGATACACTCTAGGGATCAGTAAGATCCAAACGGCCTTAGATTGTTCTCTCGCTCTTATCTTGAATCACGCCGGACCTCTGGACCTGTGCTTAACGAGGCCAGCGGAAAGATCGTGAGTTCCACCTGACTGCCATACCTTACGCACGTGTTGTGCAACTGTTACCATCACTCGTTACTCGACGTTTCATGTGCAATGACCATAAGATCTCATCTATGCTATACTCGCTCGTCTACTCATATTCACGTTCACTCTACTATCCCGTCTCTCTCATCTATTCATCTAGCACTCTCTTGTACCCTTTGAGCTGTGTGGATCCTATCGTTTGTGCTATTTCGTGACTGTCTAGCGCTATAATATGGGTCTTGTGACTCTACTGTATCAAATGCATACTGTGCAGGGCACGGAGAGTGTCCGAGGGGCTCCAATCTAGTCCTGGGGGCAGAGAGCCACCCGAAAATACCTGCAGGGCTATTGACGGTGTTCTGCATTGCACCGGTTCTGACTATACTATCTTGGCTAGACATCTAACTACTATTCTTTTAGTCTGAGGAGTTCAGACGTACTGTGATATTACTGTGCTATCAACAAACTGTTATACATTAGTTTGAGGAGTTCAGACGTAATGTACTATCGTGAAACGGCTATTGTCCCAAAGTGACTATTGTCGTACTCTATCAGTGCACCGTTGTGCAACCCTACACTCTATCTTGTTACACGCTATCTCGTTACACGCTATCTCACCATACGCTCTACATGCTCTACTTGATACTCGCTATCTTGAGTTACTGTGTGCTATCGCGACTTGATCACATTCAAAGTGCAATTTACTCTTTACATGACCATCTACTATCATCTCTTCTTGCTATACATGTCTCTTGCTATTCTGGACAATATCGTTACTTGCTATTGCTATTGTTATCGTTTTCTATCGTGACTTGACTTTAGTCATCGTGCTATACTTGATTCATCTGCTATTTGAACCATGTTACTTGTGCTGTTACTTTCTCGACTTTACATGACCCTCTATCATTAGTTACTCTGCTTTTAATGCATTAATTACTTAAAGCATGCTTGACTCATGAGATTTAAGTCCTACTGGGCGTTATCGCTCACCCTTCGTTATTTGTTATTGTGTCTCAGGTAAGTCGGACAATGACGTTATACGTACCAATGGGACAAGACCAGAGTGATGAGTGACCCGGAGTCAAATAACGAAGTTACCCTAGCACAATTGGAGTCTAGTAGTTGTGTGCTTTAGATTTCTTTTCAATGTAATGATGTCATTGAGCCCTATGTATTGGCTCCGAATTAGTGGTTGTAATAGTCTTAGTGATTTTATAATGAAACGAAGAGTTATTTCAACTATTGTTCATTAGATGCTCTGATGTTTGCGAAAGTATGCGCAATTGTCGTTACCATACTCGTTGTTCGCGTCTCCCTCCAATTTATTCCGCTGCTAAATTGGAGGGGCGTGACAAGACACGTGAAGGGGCGTGACAAGACACTGAAATGTTTAGACATAAGAAGAAGGAAGGAGAATGAAGAAGAAGAGAAGCAACGGCTGGAAAGTACTCCAAAAGAATCCAAGAAGCTCGAACGACTACTATTCAACGGATCTGTTCAAGCTGCTCCATAAAAGGGAGAAGGAAAAAAAGAAGAAAGATAAGAGCAAACCTGAAGATCATTTTCATAGTGTGTACATCCTGTGAAAAGCCTAAACGCCACATACACTCAACGAAGAGAGGAAGAGCTCAAGCTCATTCAAGCTGAAGCAGTCAAGCAGTCTTCTCTCTTTCTTCCTCATTCTCTCCATGTGCGTCTTTGTGTATTTGAGAGAGAGAGAGCTGGGGGTTTAGCCTAAGAAGAGTCTTGTCTTGTAGGCTCTTTCTTTCTTAGGCTCAATCTCGGAATAAGCATCTCATTGTGTATCTTGATCTTGACCTAGGGGCTTCAGGTCCTTGCTTGTGTATTCAGAAGTGTTCCTCTTTTGTTGAGAAGAGAAGTCCAGCGCTGCTGGGTGGTGTGTCCGGCTGTGGGACTGTATATAGTGTTCCCTTTGGTTAGATGGGAAGAACCGCACTGGGGTTTGTACCAGGAGGTTGGCTTCTTGACCTGTAAGAGAAGTGGACTGCCTTCTTGCTCAGGAAAGAGAAGAAGACCAGCAGGGGCTAGGTGTTGCATGTCCTTAAGGGGGACTATACCCTTGGTTAGTGAAATCCCAAGAGTTTGCTTGGGGACTGGACGTAGGACTTCCATTTGGATGGGCTGTACCAGGCTAAATCCTTTGTGTTCCTTGTGTGCTTGCTTCCGCGCCTTTACTTTCTTTGCGCATGTTTATTTAGACTAACCAAAGATTTTTAGTGGTAATTTTTGTTTCAGATTTCAGATTACGTATTCACCCCCCCTCTAGGTTAGTCTTACTGCCATACCAAGTTGGCCAACAAAATGGGCCCAACTATTGAGGGCTCAAACAAATGGAAGGCCCATTTGTGTGAGATATATTAGTTGGATGATAGATGAAGTCTTAAACTATTGAGGGCTCAAACAAATGGAAGGCCATTTGGTGAGATATATTAGGTGGATGAATAGATGAAGTCTTAGACCATCGATACCCTTACATTCTCTACTAAGAATCTCCAGGGTGTGAAAAGGCCTAATGATGATGCATTATTGGTGTCAGCCACAAATAATCAATATGATGTAAAATGGGTATTAGTAGATAACGGAAGTGCTCCTAACATGTTGTTTTATGAATGCCTCTAGAAGTTGGATGTTCCCCCAAGGTGGCTCAAGCCCATTAAGACCCCGATCTATGGGTTTAACAGTGCCTTAGTCGACATAGAAGGGGTGATGTCTCTATCCAACTGTCTACTTTCCCCACCCAAGTGAATTACTATTCAGGCTAACCTTACAGGTTTCCTCGGGTCACAACAATGGCATAATTGGCAAAGGGATCTTGGTTTAGAGTGATGGAGCCCCTTCCACATTTCACCAAAAGATGAAAGTTTTGACCTCAATAGGAGTTGGGGAGTTGTAAGGAGACCAAGCCGAGTCGAGGACTAAATGGCCAATGACCATGACAATTGCAAATAAGAAAGAACCATAAGCTTTACCTCGGAGCGAGTCAAACCGTGGAGATGGCCACCATATGTTGACGGCCAGCTAGATTATCGTCTAGTTGTGCTTGATGGCAGGATATTTATTGTCAACTGTGTTGGCGGCAACCTATGTTGTCGCCGAGTCTGGGAGGTTTCAGAGTTTTCTTTATGTGAACTTGATGGTGGTCTATATTGCAGTCAAGTTATGGTGGTTCAAGTTGATGGTAGTCTATATTAACGTCGACTGACACAAACCTATTTTTATGTAAGCAACTAGAGAGCTTCATTCTCTCCCCACCTCTCACTCTCTCCACCTCCCCTTCACCCCTTGCTTCTTCTACTGCCTTTGGTAGCCAATGAAGGTCCATGTCCGAAGTGCTAATGTTCATGGAGGTGGCGTTGGGTGAAGAATGGGGCTCAGCAAGAAGTCTTTCCCCACCTGGAGCAATTCGTGGGACGGGTGCTTTACCATGGCTTTCCATCGTTGAGGTAGGGAGGCTAACCTGTGTACCCCCATTGTTAATTCTGTTATGTTCCATTAGTGTTTAATGCCTTGAATTCATGTATTTGAGGGTGTTATTCATGCAGGGGAATAGTTACTGCACCGAGCGATCCGAGCGTTGGTTCGTTGTTTTCTAGTAGCTTACCAGTGCTTCACGATGTAGGAGAAGAGTTTTTTAGCATTAGATTGAAGTTGTAGGGTGTATAATGCCCATGGGGGTGTGGCTTGTGGCCATATGTGGTTCTAGGAGTAGATGAACATGACAGCATGGCTCGTTGCCGCCAAGATTATATTGACAGCATGGTTCGTTGCCGTTAAATGTGTGTTGACGGCATGCAGCACTATCGTTAACCTATGTTGACGGCAATTGATGTCACGGTCTACCCTGCACGACCCAATAGTGATCCCTCTATGTTATTGTTGTTAACCAGGTTGCAAGCCCAGAGAAGGGGTAAATAGATTGCTAAAAAAAATTGTCTTTAAGATTATATGTAACAAATAACTTTAGAAACACTAAATGATGTAGAGATTAGAGTTAGTGAGCAGTAAAAATAAAGATAGAGACAATCACACAAACACATGCAATATGATTTTTCTCCTAGTTCGGACCTCTTATCACTAGGAGTCCTATGCCCAGTCCCCAAGAAACAACTTGGGATTCCACTAAACAATGGTCGGTCCCCCTATAGACACGCCAAATTTGGAAACATATTGAGTAAATTTCATTGTTATATGCAATGCTCAAAGTGGCTCTCTTAATTAACCAATCGAGTGATTTTCCTTTTTTATATAAAAAGTTTAGAGATTTTTCTAGTGTGCTGTGGGGGGTGCTAATGAATAATTGATTCGCGACGGGTCAGGTGGTCATGTTTCATACATCATTTATTAAGGCTGAATTGTTTAAACATCGATTGTAAAGGTCAATCGATTGGGCTTACATTAATTGCTTTATAAGCATCGGGTCAATTGGTCATGTTTTAGATACAATCGATTATACTAATGAGGCACAATCGATTTGGTAAACATCAATTGCTGAACAATGATGCATGACAGTTAACACTGTCGCATTTCTCTATTCTGATTGATGCTTGTTCTAATTGATTGACTCTCAATCAATTGGCACTTACATTGATTGGTGAAGACTGATTCGTGATGGTACACATCATCACGCTTCTTTGTTCAAATTGGTGCTTGTTCTGATTGAAGCTAGTATCGATTGAAGACGGGAATATCGATTGGTATGATACGCGACTAATCAAGTTGACACGATTCATGTTCTGATTCCGAGTCTTATTATAATCGATGTTATAATAAACATGTCTAGTAAAGTCGTCACGATTCATAGTTTCCATATTCGATTGGTGGCAATTTCCAAAATAGTTTTTAGGCAAAATTTATTGCTAAATATGAAGGCGTTCACTTAGGTCGTCGCGTTTCTGACCTTCCTTTATTCATAAGATCGATTCCCAGTAAAACATCAATTCTTTCCAAAAGCACGATAGATCACGTCGTCGCAATCCAAACTTTCTATTTATAAAATTAGACAAGAATTCGATTGATATTGGAAGTGTTCAAAAATTTGATGACCCATGTAGTCACGATTTACACTTAATATAATTCAATTACGTTAAACCATGGAAAGGCCATACGAAGAATGGAAGGTTTTTAAACATGATGGTTGTATCGAATGTGTTTCATCTTTAAAGGCGACCACTGTGTCCATCGCGATTCACAATTTTACCCTATAAAGGGATCCACTTGGCCATATTTTTTTAAGATGATCCTAAGGCATCGTTTGGAATAGCTATTTATAAATAGAAAATTTACAAAAGCTGATTTCTCTGCAAAAGCTGTCAGATGGTTGCTTTTACCTCGCCAGCCGCGCCGTTTGTGTGAAAGTTGTGAAACTTTTAAACAAAATTAAAAAAATGTAAAAACCATCGGCAAAGAGCAAGGACTACAGAGTACCATCGTCGCCCAATCAAAATCTTCAAAAGCAGCCTCCGTTCCGCTTTTGCAAGGGGGGAGTGAGATAATTTTTTCTCTCTATCTCTCTCTTTCAATGGACGCAGCGATTTTCACACACCCCGAAACAACAGAAGACGTTTGAAACTGTGGTAGATTTTGTCAGAGATTTTGGTTTCAAAATCTCTCGCTACCGTAGTTCCAAACAATACCTAAGTCATATTGGCGAAGCCCTACTGCATTCTAGAGCCTTCAGACTCTGAGCTTTTAAGAGAAGAACTCCTTCAAGTTTGCTTGAAGTGTTCTTCAATTAGAGAATTAGTGTCACTAGCTTCCAAGTTCATTGGAGCGTGGAGTCTTCTTCCTCATCTTCAGCCTCTGTTATGCCTGATATTCATCAGATTCTTCTTCTCTTCCTTTTACTTCTTTATTTCTTTAGTGCATGCATCAATCAATATAGTCTTCTCCACACACACATATTCATTCAATTCACACCCATATTCTTAGGGGTTTAAAACACCACCACAAGATGTGTTCAAGCCCATGCAAGTGTTCTTTCTAGTTCTTTGGATTTGATACTACACAACTTGTTCTAATCGTTTCTTTCACTTGGTTATTTGTCTCTTTCTTGTAAGGTAACCAAGTGTAACGTCGCGTGTTTTTCGGATCGATGTGGATGGTCTTTCGGATCCTTACGGATCCTTTGTCTGGTAGTTGTGGTGGCCAGTGTGTGGCCAATGTGACGTGTTTCAGGTGTGTGGGCTGGTTTGGGGTGTTTGTGGGCTGGAAGGCTGGGCCCAAAACACCATCCCGTTCACTGTCTGTGAACGCGACAGTGAGGGACGTCGCGATCTGAATACGACGGTCCTACATGTCGCGTTCCTGTTGCCGTTGCTGAGCGGTCATCGTCTGCATGCGCGTCGCGTGTCGCGCGTAGGGCGACATGCAGATGTCAGCCCTAGGAAGGCGACACATTCTCCCGTCGCGATGGAGGTTTCAGTCACGTTCCTAACCACTGGGCATTTTTAAGTTGCCCTGGTTAAGCAGAGCTGTAAATAGTTCTGCCCGGCCAGGGGGAGGGAGGGGTGGCAATTTTCGGGGCATTTTGGAAGATTTTGGGTGCGTTTGGCATGTTCTCGCCACGAGGATCTTGCATGGAGCGGAGGAAACACCGAAATAGTCTCGTTCTTCGTGTTCTTCATGAAGGTAGGGGAATTCTTCCTGTTTTACACCGTGTGATTGCATGGGAGACATGTATGTTTAGTTTTTGGTGTTTAGAATAGTAGATACCATGCTAGGGTATCCATTAAAGCATGAAAAATGCGAATAAAACAGGGTTAGCATGGTTTGGGGTGGTAATCCGGAGAGGGTTCCTCGGATTAAGGTTTTTGCCTGTGAAGGTTGACAGAGCCCCCTGTCGTGTTCTAAACACGAAAGGCAGAAACCCGTCGCGTTCCGTTACGAACGCGGGACATATCGTTGTGTCCCATTTTGAAGGCGACACGACCCCATGTCACGACCTCATCCGAGAGGGTCCTTGTGCAGGTTTAATGGTGGTATGGAATTTATCTGATAATTATTATTATGTACATGCCTGTATATGCAGGCATTGGCACCAGTCGCCCTTGAGGCAGGTTTATGAAGGTTAGCATGTGGTAACATGACTGAAAGTTGGTTTCGCAGTCGTGTTACGGTGTTTCACTTGTTGACGTAAGGTTTCACGAGGTTTGTGCAGGTGTGCACGGGTTTGTGTGTACCGTGGCAAGAGTACGATGCCTACCGTGGTACTGAAGGGTTACGCGGAATAACACGATATGGTAATCTAGAAGGGGGGGGGGGTGAATAGATTACGGCAAATTCTAACTACTGATGGATTCTTTTCGGTGCTACAGCAATCTTATGAAAACTGATTAGAATTTGATTAAGATTAAGAAAGCTTGAGTTGATATATAGAGAACAGGGTATCAAACGTGCGTATGAACACCGTGCCTACCAATCATCTATCGCAAAACGCGAACAAACCACAGAACACGATGATTTAAGGTGGTTCGGAGTACACAACTCGTGTATCCTACATCCACCGTCCACACACACACGCAGAAACGACTGCTTATGAGCGAGTTCAAACAACAACTCAACCACACACACGTTGTCTGATGAAACACGATCAGAACAACTACAAATTCGTGAATCAAGCACAAGGGATGCTCGAAACACAACCACACACACACGATGGAATGGAAATTATGAAATGGAGAAGATTTAGAGTTGGGGAACAAATCCAGTTGGAATTCTTCTCGTGGATCGTCCAAACGCTCTTCAAACTTCGATTGGATGTAGATTGATCGATGTAGAAGGTTGAATTGACGACGATCCGGCTTCAACTTCGCATGGATGGCGATTCCACGACGATCTGGGCAGAAGGTTGAAGCAGAGCAGCAATTTGGGGCTTTTCTCTTGGTCCCTTGGAGGCTCTGGATGGGAGGCTGCTCTCTGCGAATTGGCTCCAAAAGGATGCTTATATAGTGTTAGGTAAAGGTGGGGGTCGTGGAGGAAGGAAACACCCAAGTGGGGCCGGATTTGGAAACTCAAAATCTCATGTTTCCGTCGTCTGTCGACAGGTGCACTTGCATCTGTCGACAGGCAGACTCAGGCTGAGAACTTGGTTTCAGACATCTGGATTTCTGAGTGTATCTGTCGACAGGCAATTTGCATCTGTCGACAGATGCACTCAGGAATAGAAAACCTGAGTTCTGTCCTGGGTTGACTGTGTGAATCTGTCGACAGGTTCATTGCATCTGTCGACAGATACACTCAGAGATGCAAACCTGAGTTCTGTCTTGGAATGACTGTATGAATCTGTCGACAGGTACATTGCATCTGTCGACAGATACACCTCTTGAACAGTTTTTGTGATATTTGCTCATCTCCTCAATGCCTCTTCAATGCTCCATCTTTCATGCTTGTGCACCTACATGCAAATACATTGTTAGTGATATACATTGTATGATTTGGCAATGTTTAACTCAATCACTTTCATGGTGTTTTTCATGTTAGTTAGCACATCAATTTTGCATTAAATCAATGTTCAAGGATGTTAATGTGATCATCAAAAACATGATATATGGAAAACCCAACAATCTCCCCTTTTTGATGATGACAAAAACATTCAATTGATGCATATATTGATGTTCTCCCCTTTTTGACAACATACAAAAGGTCAAGTCATGCACATATGGAGACAAATAAACATGAACTGAGTTTTCATTGATTGATCATTGAAATTTCACAGTACATTTGATAATCATTACATGACTCAATAGAAATCAAAAGAAAGGGAAATAACATGAACAAGCAAAAGATGACTAGACAAGTGAGACTAATCCCAGCTAAGACTCTTAGTGACCTCTAATGACCCTGAGACCCTCTATTCATTGTCATGTCCAGCAGGAGGAGGGTGACGGGATCCATCTCTCTCGGAGTAGAGGTGGTCAAGCCGGTCATCCAGAGTGTTGAGGCGAGCATCCACTTGATCAAATCTTGAAGTCATGTGAGCAAATCCTGAGATCATTTCTTGATGGATTTGTGCCAAGTAATCACGAATGGATTGTTCCTCAGGCACAGGTACATCAGCAACTCTTGAGCTTGATCAGGCATTTGCTCATCCTGAGAGTCTTCATCACTGCCGGCATTAGCGTCATCGGCTTCATTGTCTTCTTCATGGTGACTCTTCAGCTCCTTGGGATCCTTTCCTTTGAGAGTCCTTGAGACTACACCGTCTACAATCTTGTAGCCCATTCGGTTGGCGGCAGTGAGATCAAAAGCACTTCGGGATTTTAATGAGATGAGCTCACTTGCAGGGATAGGAATGCCAAGGAAAATGAGAAGAGAGGTGATCGGGCAAGCATATGGCATTGATCTTTTGGTGTTGAGAAACACCGACGGATGAGGCTTATCATGAGTTCAGGCAGATTGATTTGTTGACACTTGAGGAAGAATATGAACAAGGATTTGTGGACCTCAGTGACTAACTCTCGGCTGCCATCCTTTGGGACGATCAAGGTGGTGAAGATGTGATGGATCATCCGGATCAAAGGAGGAAAGGAGTTGGCATTAAGACGAGCAATTTCTTTGGTGGAGTCATAGGGTTGCAACGTGAGAAGTTCATAGTACTCAGAAGCAAAGGGAGTGTAGTTGAAGATTTCAACTCCTGAGTTTGGAATTTCAAGGGCTGTTGAGATGAGATTGGCGGTGAGGCGAAAACGAGTGCCTTTCACCGAAGAGTAGAGATCGCCCTGATCGGAAAGCCCTAGGTTATTGAAGAACTCTGTGACGGAAGTTGGTGAGTATTGCAAGTGAGAGTACAAGAAGGATGTCCACCCTTGAGTGTCAAAATAGGGTAGGAGTGAGGGGAACATCGGTGCTAAGGACTCGAAGTCCACATACCGGGATTGGACAATTTCTTGAAGGTGCCGGTGGCTCGGATAAGACGGAGACCTTGAGGAACGATGAGTTCCGGCAACCGATCCTCGCGATGTTTGCTGCGACGTTCGGAAGGAGCCCTGGAACTTTCTCCGGCGTCCGTCGGAGCGCGACGACGGCGAGCGAGAAGCTTTGATTTGGGTGCCATCTCAGGAAGAAGGGTGAGAATGGTGTTGAAGGGAGAGTGGAGGGATCCCAGACGAGGAGCAGCAGGATCGTCGGAGACGGAGCGGATTTGGAGCCCTGAAGGGGGAAGAGAGGGGGTTTAGAGAGGAGGAGGAGGAAATGAGAGAGGAGGGTGAGAATGGGTCGTGGGTGGCTTAGAATGGGTTTAGAAGGTTTAAAAAGAGAGCCCCACAAAAAGGAGGTGAACCGGCGCGAGGGTTTTCTGCAAAAACGGTCTGGGCCGTCGTCTGTCGACAGATGACAGTCTATCTGTCGACAGATAACCCCTTTTGGTTAAAAATTGATTTTTGACAATATTTTTCAAAGGGACAAGTGTTCATTTGTTGTTTTAAGGCAAAATAGGTGTATGTGCAAGATAAAAATGCATATCCATTATGATAAAGACATGACACAATTCTAGAATGAGTTTGAATTAAGACAAGAAGTTCTTTAATTAGATCATGAAGAACACATTTCACAATAGCCAGTGAAAATTAAATAACTCTTTTGATTAAGGCCGTTGAAAAACATGCATCTAAATAGAGATGATAGTCAGATGACATTTGAATTAGATGGCCATTAGAAATCTTACCCAAGAAGCACATTGGACTTGACATAAAAAGTTTCGGAGGCTTCACTCTATTTCTGGTATGATTTTAGAATCTTTAAACAACGAAGATGGAAAAGAGTGGCAATGAGGAGCACTTTCACTTTTCATGTGAAGGTAGACACTTGTGATGCCAATACCCCCAGTTACTCAATGTGAGTGTCCATCAAGCCATTGTATAGAGATAATGAAACAACCTTTTGACGCGAAGACCGACATTGGTGATGCCCATGTCCCCGGTTACTTAGTCATTTTCATCATTGCTCTACCTCCATCCCATAAAGAGAGATAAATTTTGATTGAACGAAGAAATAGGTAGCTTTTCTCCTTTTTTTATTTATTTTTTAATTAGTCAAGTACAAGAGGTTTCTTTAGGTAAGTTATAATGTAGAACATTAAATTCAAGAGCTTTCTGATTTTTCAAATCATTTTAGATTCATGTTTAACGACAAGGGAGTTATTCAAAGGAGATGTTTAAAAATCATTTGGTTTGCTCATTGTGTCAAAATGATCTAAAAAGACCTCAATCAAGTGTTGCATCAAACATCATTTCGACTTGGTTCACGACTTTGACATGAAGTGGATATGAAAAGGTTATATTGCACAAAACAAACAATGTTTACCCAATGTTTCTTTAAATCAATCAAAGAACACTTTCTTGAGAGTATGAATGAAGAAGGAATTGAAAAATAAGAGATGTGTGTATCTGTCGACAGAAGGAATCTGTCTGTCGACAGATGCACACAGACTGATGAATTGAAGTTTCAGTCAGAACAAAACTGAGTGTACCTGTCGACAGATGATCTGTCGACAGATATGAACAGAGTGGATTTTTCTGGTTTCAGATTGAGTGCACATTGAGTTCAAGGAAGTGAGGATTTAAAAATGAAGTGAAGGAAGAGTTTCCTCATGAAAATACTCATCTACCTTAACTCACTCCCCCATAGTGTGTGCACGTGTTGACACAACATCAAGTCAATGATTCACACAAGCATTTGATACAAGACAAACATGTTCATGAAAGGAAAGTCATACACAAGCACATGGTCACAGAAAAAGCATTGTTTCATGGAGTTAACATGATAAAATGTAAGGAAACTAAAAATCCTATGTGAAGTACAGGGCCTTTATATGAAATGGGACTATTGATACTTGGCGGAGAATATTTCTCACGCATGATGATAGTTTCCAAACAAGCCGAACTTGTTCTTCCACAGTTCACCATTTGATATACCACATAGTCATTCACACATAAAGAGCATGTACTCCAATATGGATAGTTAGCTTCATTGCATTTTACAAACCCAATTCTCTTCTTAAGGATGTGAATCTATCTTCAGACAAGGGTTTGGTGAAAATATCAGCCAATTGTTTTTCTGTGGGAATGAAATTAAGTTCCAAGGTTTTATTGGCAACTTCATCTCTCAAGAAATGATGACGGATTTCAATGTGTTTAGTCCTTGAGTGTTGGACAGGGTTTTTTGAAAGGTTGATAGCACTTGTGTTGTCACATAGGATAGGTGTGCATCCAATTTCAACATTATAGTCAGCTAACTGACTTTTGATCCACAACACTTGAGCTGCACAACTTCCTGCAGCGACATATTCTGCCTCTGCAGTGGAGAGTGCAACTGAGTGTTGATTCTTGGATGCCCACGAAACCATGCAACCGCCAAGGAATTGGCAATATCCACTAGTGCTTTTTCTGTCAATTTTACATCCAGCATAATCAGCATCAGAATATGAGATCAAATCAAAACTACTGCCTGCTGGGTACCAAAAACCCAAATTGTATGTGCCTGAGAGATATCGGAAAATTCTCTTGACTGCAATTAAATGGCTTTCCTTGGACTAGATTGATATCTAGCACAAAGGCAAACACTAAATTGTATATCCGGTCTACTTGCAGTAAGATAAAGGAGTGAGCCAATCATACCTCGGAAGTGCTTTGCATCTACCGGTTTACCTTTCTCATCATTTTCCAATTTGACGCTTGTGCTCATTGGGGTGGAGGCTGGTTTGGCTTGCTCAAATTGAAATCGTTTGAGAAGCTCTTTGACATATTTTCTTGATTTATGAAGAAGCCTTCTTCATGTTGTTTCACCTGCAAACCAAGAAAGAATTGAAGCTCCCCCATTAGACTCATCTCAAATTCACTGTGCATGTGTTTAGAAAATTCTTCACACAGTGAAGGGTTAGTAGAACCAAATATGATATCGTCCACATAAACTTGTACAACAATTATGTGATTGCGAACTTTCTTAGTGAAGAGAGTTTGGTCCACTTTACCTCTTGAGTAGTTTTTGCTTACCAGAAAATTGCTTAGTCTATCATACCAAGCTCGAGGTGCCTGTTTCAAACCATAAAGAGCTTTGTGCAATTTATACACATGGTTAGGCATTTCAGAATTTTCAAAACCTGGTGGTTGAGAGACATAGACTTCTTCTTTGATATAGCCATTTAAGAAAGCAGTTTTAACATCCATTTGATAGAGTTTGAACTTATGGGAGCATGCATATGCCAATAAAATTCTGACTGCTTCTAACCTGGCTACAGGAGCAAAGGACTCTTCAAAGTCTACACCAAATTCTTGACTATATCCTTTTGCTACGAGTCTTGCTTTATTTCTGACCACTTTTCCTTCTTCATTAAGTTTATTCCTAAACACCCATCTAGTTCCTATGATAGAAATTTCAGGGGTTCTAGGAACTAAACTCCATACATTATTTCTTTGAAATTGACCAAGTTCCTCATGCATAGCATCAATCCATGAGTTATCTTTTAAGGCTTCTTCAACATTTTTGGGTTCCACTTGAGAAACAAAAGCAAAAAGATCATGTTCAATTATTTTCTTACTTGAGACCTCGTTTGAACAGAATCATTTAAACTACCTATCACATCATCAAGTGGGTGATCTTTGGAATACCTCACATTTGTGATTGTTGAAGGGCGGGAGTATCTTGTCCTTGAGGAATTTGATCTTGTGAGTGTCGCTCTTCAGGAGGTTCACTTTCTGGTGGATTCTCTTCAACTGTTTCATCTTGTTTTCTGAATGCTATTTCATCATCTTCATCGTAGTCCCTGTGAAGATATCACCTTTGGTCTTGGAATCTTCTTCAGATTTGTCTTTTGCTTTGACTTGTAGGTCCTTAAGCGATGTTCCTTCATCCTCTTTTTCAGCCCTGTTAACATTCAAGCTGTTAGATTTGGCATAAGTCTCATCAAAAAATGACATGTGGAGTTTCTTCCACAGTGCGTGTTTTATTAAACACCCTATATGCCCTAGAGTGTTCTGAGTAGCCTAGAAAAACACCTTGATCACTTTTGGCTTCAAATTTATCTAAATCAGATTTATCATTGTTATGAATAAATACCTTTGAGCCAAAAACTCGGAAGTACCCAAGGTTGGGTTTCTTACCTTTCAACAACTGGTAGGGGGTTTCTTTATCACAGGTCTTACCATGGCTCTGTTTAGAATGTAGCACGAAGTGTTCACCGCTTCTGCCCAAAAGCTTTTGGAGAGTTGGCCTTCAACTAGAAGAGTGCGAGCCATTTCCACCAATGTTCTGTTTTTCCTCTCCACTACTCCATTTTGTTCTGGAGTCCTTGGGGAAGAGAACAGATGTTCAATCCCTTGGTGCCTGCAAAAATCAGAAAAAGCATTGTTATCAAATTCTCCCCCGTGATCGGTGCGGATTGAACATATTTTATTCACATTGCCATGCTCAATCTTATTAAAGAATTCTTGGAAGATTGTAAGTGTTTCACTTTTGTGTGCCAAGAATTTGACCCATGTGAACCTAGAAAAATCATCTACAATGACAAAACCAAAACGTTTGCCATTGAGACTTAGAGTTCTAGTTGGTCCAAAAAGGTCCATGTGCAACAGTTCATATGGTTTAGATGTGCTTACCGGTGCTTTGGATTTGAAAGACTTTCGGGTTTGTTCCCTGTGCACATGCATCACAAAAACTTTCATTGTTATTAAAAGAAATGTCAGGAAGTCCACTTACTAATTTGAGCTTCATGATCTTGTGCAACACGTTGTAGCTCGCATGGCCAAGCCTACGATGCCACAAGGTCAATTCATCCTGTCTATTTGCAACAAGACACAAGTTATCATTTTCTGGATCATCTAAGTCAACTAGGTAAATGTTATTCACTCTTTTTCCAGAAAATTTTACACTTCCTGTTTCTTTATCAACAATTTGACATGAATTTGATTCAAAGATGACGTTGTGACCTCTATCACATAATTGACTTATGCTAAGCAAATTGTGATTAAGGCCATCAACCAACAGTACATTTTCAATTGAATTGGAGGAACACTTACCAACATTACCTGTGCCAATTATTTGGCCTTTGTTGTTACCTCCAAAAATGACTTGTCCTCCGTCTTTCTCCACTAGGAAACAGAATTAGATTTGTCGCCCGTCATATGCCTCGAACAGCCGCTATCCAAGTACCATTTGTTTTGATGTTGGGCTGCTAGGCATTCCTGCATAAGTGGATCAGACAAGAGGTTTTGGTACCCAAATTACTTTGGGTCCCAAAATTTCATTCATGCAACAAAGTAGATGTTTAGGAATCCAAACCTGTTTGAATTTTTGTTTCTTTGGATTATTCCAGCATTGTTTTTCATCATGACCAATTTTTTACACACATTGCATGAAGGAATTTTCTTTTCAATTTTTGTTGCTTGATAGACTGTTTATTGGTTGAAATTGTTCTTGTCTGTCGACAGGCACCATTCCATCTGTCGACAGGTGGCTTTTTTTTTGTTTGATGGGAACATTTTGTTTGGGTTGCATTGCTTTGGTCTGAGGTTGACTTGTTTTATGCTTTGTGGGAACATGCTTGCTTGTGCTTGGGCTAGGATCAACGAAGGAAGTAATCAATGACTCTCCTATTTTCTTTTGTTTGACAGGTTGATATCCTAACCCATGCTTGGTTACATGAACTTTAGCACCCAAAACCGCGTCTAGATTTTGTTTCCCTTTTACAAATTTCATCAAGTCCTCAGATTTCTCTTTCAATTCCTTTTCAGTTTGTTCCAACTTTTTCTTTGTTTCTAGATGTTCTTCTTGAAGGAATTCAAGAGAATGGCTTAAACAGTCTTTTTCTTTTTGTGTTTCTTGCAATCTCATTTTAAGCAATCCATCTCTTCATTATGAGTCTTTTCATCAACTTTCATCATTTCTATTTCTTTTGTCAGGAATGCAATTCGTTCATCATTGTCTTATCATGCACAAGGGAGTTGCATTTCTTTTTAATGCTTTATTTTCAGATTTATATTCACAAAATTTTCAAATAAAGTAGTGTATGCTTCCTCCCATTCACTTGTAGTGAAATCATCAAATGAGAAATTTACCTCGGTGGAGTCATCACTCCTAGCCATCAAGCATTTCACTTCTTCATCATCGGATGTTTTTTGTGCATCTTCATCTTCATCTTCATCACTCCAGGTGGCCAACATTGCTTTGGCTTTCTTGGAGGTGAATTTTTCCGTCTTCAGCTTCTTCTTGAGTTCGGGGCATTCTCCTCTCATGTGCCCCTGTTTCTTGCATTCATAACAAACAATATCAGATTTTTTGTTGGACTCATGATACCAATTGAAGGGTTTGGAGTTACCTGAGTCTCTCCTTTTGAACTTCAGAAATTTCTTGAATTGTCTAGTGAGCATTGCCATTTCACCATCATCACTCTCACTAGATGTTTCTTGCTCATCACTATCTTGTTGAATGGATTTCTTGGAACTTGTTGATGTTTTATTGGATGCTTTTAGAGCAATTGACTTCCTATGATTTTCTTCTAATTCTTTTCTTTTGATGTTGATTTCATATGTCATTAAGGAGCCAATTAGTTCATCCAATTTCATTTTAGAAAGGTCTTTGGAATCCTCAATGACAGTGGCCTTAGTATTCCAAGATGAAGTAAGAGATCGAAGTATCTTTCTTACTAAGTCACTTTCAGAGTATTCCTTCTTAAGACGTTTTAGCCCGTTAACTATTAGCATGAATCTTGCAAACATGTCTGATATGGTTTCATCAGTTTTCATCTTGAACATTTCATATTCAGACACTAACATGCTAACTTTAGTTTCCCTTACCTCGGACGTACCTTCGTAAATGAGTTCAAGTTTGTCCCACATCTCTTTTGCTGTTGAGCATGTGGAGACTCTTGAAAATTCCTTTGGATGCACCGCACATTGCATCATGTTTAGTGCGCTCCAGTTGAGAGTTCCTTTAGCTATTTGGTCTTTCGTCCAGGTGTCTTCGTCCTCGGGCAACACATATGGTCCCTTGCTGACTATCTTCCACAGCTCGTAATTTTGAGCTCTCAAAAATACCTGCATGCGATTTTTCCAATAAGAGTAGTCAGTGCCATCAAAATAGGGTGGCCTGGTTACTGAATGTCCCTCGGCCATATACCCTTTGCTAAAATCCATAAGATCGAAAATCTCCTGATCGCTAGATCAATTTACGAAAAGCTGTAAATCGGAGAAACCTCGCTCTGATACCAATTGAAGGGTTACGCGGAATAACACGATATGGTAATCTAGAAGGGGGGGGGGGTTGAATAGATTACGGCAAATTCTAACTACTGATGGATTCTTTTCGGTGCTACAAGCAATCTTAATGAAAACTTGATTAGAATTGATTAAGATTAAGAAAGCTTGAGTTGATATATAGAGAACAGGGTATCAAACGTGCGTATGAACACCATGCCTACCAATCATCTATCGCAAAACGCGAACAAACCACAGAACACGATGATTTAAGGTGGTTCGGAGTACACAACTCGTGTATCCTACATCCACCGTCCACACACACACAGCAAAACGACTGCTTATGAGCGAATTCAACACAACAACTCAACCACACACACGTTGTCTGATGAAACACGATCAGAACAACTACAAATTCGTGAATCAAGCACAAGGGATGCTCGAAACACAACACACACACACGATGGAATGGAAATTATGAAATGGAGAAGAATTTAGAGTTGGGGAACAAATCCAGTTGGAATTCTTCTCGTGGATCGTCTAAACGCTCTTCAAACTTCGATTGGATGTAGATTGATCGATGTAGAAGGTTGAATTGACGACGATCCGACTTCAACTTCGCATGGATGGCGATTCCACGACGATCTAGGCAGAAGGTTGAAGCAGAGCAGCAATTTGGGGCTTTCCTCTTGGTCCCTTGGAGGCTCTTGGATGGGAGGCTGCTCTCTGCGAATTTGGCTCCAAAAGGATGCTTATATAGTGTTAGGTAAAGGTGGGGGTCGTGGAGGAAGGAAACACCCAAGTGGGGCCGGATTTGGAAACTCAAAATCTTATGTTTCCGTCGTCTGTCGACAGGTGCACTTGCATCTGTCGACAGGTAGACTCAGGCTGAGAACATGGTTTCAGACATCTGGATTTCTGAGTGTATCTGTCGACATGCACTTTGCATCTGTCGACAGATGCACTCAGGAATAGAAAACCTAAGTTCTATCCTGGGTTGACTGTGTGAATCTGTCGACAGGTTCATTGCATCTGTCGACAGATACACTCAGAGATGCAAACCTAAGTTCTGTCTTGGAATGACTGTATGAATCTGTCGACAGGTATATTGCATCTGTCGACAGATACACCTCTTGAACAGTTTTTGTGATATTTGCTCATCTCCTCAATGCCTCTTCAATGCTCCATCTTTCATGCTTGTGTACCTACATGTAAATACATTGTTAGTGATGTACATTGTATGATTTGGCAATGTTTAACTCAATCACTTTCATGGGTTTTTCATGTTAGTTAGCACATCAATTTTGCATTAAATCAATGTTCAAGGATGTTATGTGATCATCAAAAACATGATATATGGAAAACCCAACAGTTAGCTCTTCAGTTGGGTGCCCCAGGTTCTGTGTCAGCCAGGCTTGTGCCCGGGGCTTGTCCCGGTACTTGTGTTGTACCGTCAAGGTCTATGTCGTCTGTCCTGGACACCCTCACTCCTGAGTTTGAGTTGTACGTCCAGCTAAGGGAAAGACGACAGTGGGATAGCGACTAGTGTGAGTTTGTTTTTTGTTGCTTATAGCGCCTCGTAGTTGGGGGTACGGACACTAGTAGACGTCACTGGTCCCCAACTAGTCTTGTTACCAGTGCCTCATGATAATTACTAAATTTTTAGTGTTAAATTTCATACATGTAGTTGATGTTAGACATTAATTGTCCATAAATAACGTACAATTTGATTTTAATTTTCATGTCATCTAAAAATAAAATTTTGAACACTTTAGTTAAATTGTTGGGTTAGAATACACATGATTAGATTTTTCATTCAATAAATCATACATTGACTATTAGGTCCACTTTGAAAAAAAAAGATATTTGTAAATAAATTTGTTTTTGTAAATATTCTCTTAATTAGATTTTAGTTTGTTAATAAATAAAATTTTATACATACCTCATTCAATCCCATTAAATAAGCTAACACTTCTACCCCACAACTACCATCATGCCACATACCCCACACACACTCCATTTAAAATTATTTTATTTTCTTCCCACCAGATTAAAGAGGATTCGGGGGAAACTGGGTTCTTCCTAGAACCATCTAGAGGCGCCCAGAAGAAGGTGGCGATGGCCTGCTGCTGGCATGGAGCTGGCCAAGCTGAAGGTGCGGGCTCATGTGCACCGTTGAGCTGGCCAAGCTGAAGCGCTGCGGGCATGTGCTGGAGGGCCCGGTTGTGCTGGCCAAGTTGAGGCGACCTGGAGTGGCAGTGTGCGGCCGGGAGATGTGCTCTGGCGGATGGGGGTTTGGCTGGCGGAGCTGCAAGCGACCTGGGCATGGCTGGCAGTGGTGACGCGGCGATGGCGATGCGACTGGCGAATGCTGCTGGTGGCGCTTTGGGGCTGGGAAGGCGGTGAAGAGCTGGTGCTGAGCTTGTGCACGGCGGTATGTGCGATCTGGCACATGTGGCTGGAGCGCGAGGCAGAGCAACAGGGGGCGCTATGGTGCTGTGAGGGCGGTGAAGACCTGCTGAGGTGGCGATCCAGAGCAGGCTGACATGGCGATCCTGGTACACTGCTGAGGCAGCATCCAAGAAGCGGGAAGAGGTGCAGAGCAGAGGCGCCTGGAACGCTATAAAAGGACCCCAAGTCCTCTTCTCCGAGGTTGGCAAGTAGGAATTAGAGAGGGTTTTTAGTCTCTTTATTTCTTCTGTACTTTCTCCTTTTGAGCATAGCAGTGAGGAAGTGAGTTGGGAGTTTTGGAGGTTTCTTTTGGTTTCTTTGGTTCGACAGAAGAGTTGTCCATTTCTTTTGTTTTTTTTTTTTTAATTTCTGATGGCTTCTGCTGTAGAGGGAGACTGAGTGGGCCATTTTCAAATTTCTGTAGAGCAGAGCAGTGGTTCTAGGGGATTCGAGATTTCAGAAGTTCTTCTGTACTTCATCTAGAATTTCTTTCTTTCTTCTGTAGATTGTTGATAGAATCGACATTTCTCTTTCCTTTATTCTGTGCAAGTTCCGAATTCGATTTTTTTTATTTCTTATGTGCAAATGGTGAAGGTGATCTAGTGGCGTTTACGGCATTTAGTTCCCATTTCTTTGTGTTGAAGAGCTCAATCCAATGTCTGAGATCAGTTGTTCTTTACTTGCTTATGTGGACATTGTTGAGAGATTGATGCTGCTGTGAGATTTTTTTAGAGCTGTGAGAGTTTGTTCTTTCTATTCCTTCCAGTATTGTAGACAGGTTGGCGGGTGTGAATTTGAGAGGATTTTAGTTTTCCATTCTTCTGTAATTTCTTTGTTTAAGCATAGCAGTGGTGTGTTCTTAATGTTTGGAGTTCGAATTTTTTGGAGAATTGATAGCTTCTAGTTTTTCTGTTCTTCCAGTTCTTGGGAGGCCGACTGCAATCTTTTGTTTCTTCCTCTCTTCTTTGGGAGGTTCTGTTCTTCTTCTTTTCTTCCGCAATCCAATGTCGTTTAATTCAGTTTATATGAATTTTCTTTCTTCTATGTGAATGTGAAAGCTGTGATAGTTGTGGGAGCTATGAGAGATTGAGGGTTGTTGCGGAGTTCTATCCATCTAATTTCTCATTTCTTCTGTGCTTCAGATTTCAGACCAGCTTAATTTCTCTTTTGTTCAGATCTGGGGGACTTCGACTGCTGTAATGGAATCCAGGGGCAATTACTTTGTCCAATTTCCTAGTTTTGCTTTGTCCATCTCTGTTGAGGGGAATCACATTCTTTATTTCTTCTGTAGCATAAATCCACTGAGTTCAGATTGATAGTTGAGTTCGTGAGTACATGTCCTTTCTGTAGCAGAAGATAGATCTACATTTGTGCAGATTTTGGAGATTTTCTAATTGTGTTTTCGAGTCTTTAATGTTGTTCTTATTTCTGTTCTTCATGGTATGAGAATTCCAATTTAACAACAACCCATTTCGGTTTGCAACAGTAAATTCCTGTTTCTTAATTTTCTGTTCAATTTTTGAGTTGTGAGGATATTGGTTAATGTTTGTGGAGAGCTATTTTGTTGATTGTTCATCCCATGAGCTAGAGGGGTACATTGATGTGAAAGTTATCTTTTAAAGATTTCTGTCTACCGATTTGATCCCTCGAGCTGTGAGGGTACAGTGATACCAACTTTTGGTTCTCAATTCACTTGTTCTTTATTAAGTTTGAGCTGAGAAGTTTGTGAGGGATTTGATCAGTGTCATTTACACATTCACTTTAAACGCATTGTCGATAGAGATTTCAAGTCAAAGTAGTTTAATTCAAATTCTATTCTGCCTCTCCATGGATATGACCTGTTCTCACCATTGTGCTAGTTCCTTTTTGTGATTTTAATTCTGTGAGACAGTTTAGAGGAGGTGAGCTTGTTGATATGTGCAAGGAACTCTAGACAACGGAATTGCACAATCAACAATGCGCGCGTTTCACCTCACTCTAGGGAACTCAAGCCAGAGTCCCTAAAGGTGCCAGGCATGGGCCCGCGGCAATGTAGTTTGCGGTTGTGGTGTTGGTTGGTATCCACAGTTGTTTGACTTGTTCTCATGGAGCGGCAGCTAGATCTTTCGTCTGCGGCTACAAGGCTGAGAGGTAGACTTGTGTGGTTTGTCCGAATTAGTTGCTGGTGTCGCGAACTAGTCTACATGGATTGAGTGTGGCGGTCTCTACTTTACCCCATACACTGTGTTGTTGTTTTGCCGTTCATTTATTTTAATTGGTTTGTGATAACGACAAGTGGCAAGTGGTATTTATAGCTTTCATATCCTACTTAGTTTACTCTATAAATTGTTAACGTAGCTTCCTGTTTACGTACTTGAGTTAGTTTACTCGGTTTTGGGGGAGTTACCCTACTGAGCTAGTGACTTGCGAGGCTCACCCCTACTGCCTACAGGTGAAGGAGAGTAGGAGGTTTCTCTTCCATCTTCCAGTTCAGAGCCGCATCGCAGCAGTGTTGTGCCGACGCCTCCAGTAGTGTAGATTTTCTTTGTTGTACCTCGGGGTATGCCCTAGGCTTGTGTATTTTCCTTTGACTTTTGTTGAAATTTGGCTACGTAAATCTAATGTGAATATGCATGAGATTGTGAATCTTCTATATATATCAGTGTGTTCTTTTGTATTTCCACAGACGTGTGCATGATATCCCTTGCGAGGCTACGACTTGTTCGCAGGAGATGGAGTCGGGTCAAGCACATTAGTGGGTTAACGGGTTTGAACGACATGGTCTGTTATAGTTGGTATCAGAGCAAGGTCCATGTAAATATAAAGGAACTGGAAAATTACATAACCTTATTTCTACACTAGTCTACTGCTGGTAGCTGGCCTTGGTTTTGTAATGATTTGCTTTCGTATATGTGGGTTGGAATGTGTTTGTGGAGGAATTTGAGATGGCTGACAGGAGGGATTGGGTTGGTGGAGGAGATGAGCTTGAGGAGTCTACTTAGCGCATGATAGAAAGGATATGGGAGAGTCTCACGAAGATTCAGATGAGAATGGACCAGCAGGCACCAGTACCACCAGCAGCAGTATCGCCAGTTGCAGGAGAGGCCGTACCAATGGCGCCAGTTCCACCGCCACCCAGTGTGGAGGTACCTTTTGTAGTACCTGTACCACCGCCACCGCTTGTGAGGGCAGCAGAGGAACCAATGATGCAGGTTGAAAATTTTTTGAGATTGCAGCCACCAACATATACAGAAGGACCGAATCTAGACACAGTGGAACATTGGATTCATGAAGTTGAAAGAGTATTTGTGACAATGTGGTGTTCACGAGCAGATAGAGTTGTGCTAGCTGCATATCAGTTAAGGGGTTTTGCTCAAGAATGGTGGAGGTTAAAGATGCAGACTACATTTGCGAGCAGGACAGAGGAGACCATCACTTGGTCGAAATTTCTTGAGGTATTTAATGACACCTTCTTTCCAGTGCAAGTACATCAAGCAAAAAGGGAGCAATTTTGGACACTTCAACAAGGGAATTCTTTTGTTCTAGAGTTGCAGAATGCGGTGATACCGCTAATGTGCAAGACTGTGGAAGAGGCAGCCCAGAGGGCAACTACACTAGAGAGGTCCGTTCGGACTCGTCAGGCAGGAGAGTTAGGTTCGGGTAGTTTTCGGCTACCACACCAATCCACGGGGATTAGCAAGGGAAAGGCACCAGCGGGAGCATCTTCCTCAGGTTTCAGTAAGTGGGGACAAAAGTTGATGAATGTATTCCAAGGTCGAGGAGGAAGAGGAGGTCACCAACAAATATTTCAGCAGGGGCGTGGCTATAGGCCAGAGGTGGAAGAGTCGCAGCATATCACTGCTAGGTAGCCTACTATTCCACCAAGATATAGGTGTTATAATTGTGATCAACCAGGGCATTTTATTCACAATTGCCCCTATCCTCGAGAGTATGGGTATGGAAGAGGAGTACAGCAGCAGAAGCAGCAGCCCCAGCAGTCACCAGCAAGTCGTGGTAGGGGAGCACCGCACCAGCGAGGGAGAGGCCGGGTTATGACTATCACCCGAGCCCAGGCAGAGGCGTCAAATTTAATAGAAGGTATACTACCTATCTATGATTTTTCAGCAAGAGTTTTATTTGATCCGGGTGCTTCACATTCTTTTAATTTTGAGGAGTTTTTGGGTTGTATGGTGCATCCACTAGAAGAGAAATTATGTGAGTTGGTAGTAGAGGTACCCTCGGGTGAGTTTATGCTCACCTCTTATTATGTAGATGAGGCTCCTATTGTGATTCAAGGGAATCAAATGCCAGGTAGATTATATGCTTTACAATTGAGAGATTATGATATTATCCTGGTTATGGATTGGCTTGAGGCCTATAGAGCTATGGTAGATTGCAGAAAGAAGAGAATCAGGTTTTGTCATCCCGGTGGAGTATTGTTTGAATTTCAAGGTATGCCTTTCTATACTTCCAAGATTATAATTTTAGAAAATAGAGCTAGAAAATTGTTAAATGCAGGATGTGTAGCTTATTTGACTTCTGTGAGCTTGGTTGAGACTGGTAAATCAGTAGAGGCAGTTCAAGTAGTTAGGGAATTTGCGGATGTATTTCCAGATGACTTGCCAGGTTTAGTTCCACAAAGAGAGGTGGATTTTACGATTGAATTGCAACCAGGAACTTTGCCAATTTCTAAGGCCCCATATAGAATGGCTCCAGCAGAATTGAAAGAATTAAAGAAATAGCTACAGGAATTGTTGGAAAAAGGATTCATCTGGCCAAGTCATTCTCCTTGGGGAGCTCCAGTTTTATTTGTAAGAAAGAAGGATGGTAGCTTTAGAATGTGTATTGACTATAGGAAATTGAATGATGTTACAATAAAGAATAAGTATCCATTGCCAAAAATTGATGATCTATTTGATCAGCTCCAATGAGCTAAGGTGTTTTCCAAAATTGACTTGAGGTCAGGGTACCATCAGTTAAGAATAAGGGAGGAAGATATTGATAAAACAACATTTAGAACCAAATATGGACATTATGAATTTGTGGTTATGGCATTTGGGCTAACCAATGCACCATCAACGTTTATGAATTTGATGAACAAAATTTTTCACCCCTATCTGGATTAGTTTATAGTGGTTTTTATAGATGACATACTGGTTTATTCACCATCTGAAGAGGAGCATGCAGCTCATTTGAGGCTTACATTGCAGCTTTTGCGAGATAATCAATTATATGCTAAATTCAGTAAGTGTGAGTTTTGGTTGAAGGAAATTCAGTTTCTGGGACATGTTATTTCAGCAGAGGGAGTTGCAATCGATCCAACTAATGTTGAGGCAGTTATGAAATGGGAAGTGCCAAAGACAATCACAGAAATTAGAAGTTTCCAGGGCTTGGCAGGTTATTACAGACGTTTCATTCAGGACTTCTCCAGAATTGCAGCACCTATGACTAGATTAACCTGAAAAGATGTGACATTTGTGTGGTGAACTGACTGCCATAAAAGTTTCATGGAATTGAAAAAGAGACTTACAACAGCTCCTATATTGACATTACCAGTAGGCAGTGGTGGTTTTGTGGTTTATGTTGATGCATCGAGAATAGGGCTTGGAGCAGTATTAATGCAACAAGGTAAAGTGATAGCTTATGCATCCAGGCAATTGAAGCCAGTAGAGGAGAACTACCCAACGCATGATTTAGAGTTAGCAGTAGTTGTTTTTGCTTTAAAAATGTGGAGGCATTATCTTTATGGTGAAAGATTTGAAATATTTACGGATCATAAAAGTTTGAAGTATATCTTTTCTCAAAAAGATTTGAATCTTCGACAACGTAGATGGGTAGAATATTTGAAAGATTATGATTTCAGTTTAGCTTACCATCTGGGTAAGCCAATGTGGTAGCTGATGCATTGAGCAGAAAGCATACACGAGTTATATGATGATAAAAGAATGGACGTTATACGAGGAAATAACAGAGAATTCACTATATGTCCCGAGCAGTCAGCGGCGAGCAGTACTAGCCAGTAGTGTTGTAGAGCCATCTTTGTATTGGCAGATTATTGAAACCCAGAGAACCAATGGAGGTTTAGTAGATATTGTGAAAATGGAAGATGTTACCATCGACGATAATTGTGTAATCAGGCTCAGAGGCAGGTTATATGTACCCGCAGAAAGAGAAGTCAAAAAAAGAGTTCCTGAAGAGGCACATAAATCTAGATATACAATTCATCCAGGTAGCACAAAAATGTATCAAGATCTGAAAAAGCACTTTTGGTGGCCACACATGAGAAGAGAAATAATGGAATTTATTACAAGATGTACAATTTGTCAACAAATAAAAGTAGAACATCAAAAGCATGGAGGTTTACTACAACCGCTACCTATTCCATAGTGAAAATGGGACGACATTGCTATGGATTTTGTGGCAGGGTTACCAAGAACAGCTACAGCACATAATGGAATCTGGGTATTTATTGACAGATTAACTAAAGTATGCAGATTAGTGGCAGTAAGTATGTCCTGGACAGTAGACAGATTAGCAAGAATTTATGTTGATAGAATTGTTCCATTGCATGACATCCCGAAAATAATTGTTTCTGATAGGGATCCAAGGTTTACTTCTGGTTTCTGGAAAAGTTTACAAAGAGTAATTGGTACGGAATTGAGATACAGTTCAGCCTATCACCCACAAACAGATGGTCAGATAGAAAGAACAATACAAACAATTGAAGATATGTTACGAGCTTGTTGTTTAGTGTGGGGAGGCCGTTGGGAGCACCATTTGGGTATGGTTGAGTTTGCTTATAACAACAGTTATCATACCAGTATTGGAATCGCACCGTATAAAGCATTATATGGCAGGCCATGTAGAACTCCATTAAATTGGCATGAAGTGGGAGAGAGACAGGTAATGGGTTCTGAATTAATTCAACAAACAACAGAAACAGTCAGATTTATCAAAGAAAATTTGCAGACAGCCCAAAGCCGACAAAAAAGCTATGCAGATAATCGTTGCAGACCACTTCAGTTTGAAGTTGGAGACATTGTTTTTCTGAAGGTTTCTCCTACTAAAGGTGTTTTGAGGTTTAGTAAGAAAGAAAAGTTGAGCCCGAGGTATGTAGGGCCCTTCAAGGTATGAGAAAGAATCGGGGAGACTGCCTATAGAATTGATTTGCCAACTGATTTTATTGACGCTCATGATGTTTTTCATATTTCTATGTTGAGAAAATGCATTGAAGATCCAGCACAGATAGTCAGTTATCAGCGGGATGATTTAAAGCCAGATATGTCCATGCCAGAATACCCAGTGCAGATCATAGGTCGCAGAACACAAAAGCTGAGAAATAAAGAAATTGAATTGGTAAAGGTCAGATGGGAAAATAGGCAGGGAGGAGAGGATACTTGGGAATTAGCCGAGGAAATGGTTAAGGCGTATCCTTATTTGTTTGAGTAAGTTTTTAAATCTTTTTAGATGATAGAATTTATTATGGTTTTTTAGCTTTAAACTTATGAATTGTGTTCTGAATTTTGAGGTCAAAATTTCTTTTTAGATGATAGTAATGTAATGTAGCTCGTTTTTCGAATCTATGTGGATCATCTTTCAGATCCTTACGGATCCTTTGTTTGGTAGTTGTGGTGGCCAGTGTGTGGCCAATGTGACATGTTTCAGGTGTGTGGGCTGGTTTGGGGTGTTTGTGGGCTGGCAGGCTGGGCCCAAAACACCAGCCCGTTCACTGTCTGTGAACACGATAGTGAGGGATGTCGCGATCTGAATGCTACAGTCCTGCATGTTGCGTTCCTATTTCCGTTGTTGGGTGGTCGTCGTCTGCATGCGCGCCGTGTGTCGTGCGTAGGGCGACATGCAGACGTCAGCCCTAGGAAGGCGACGCATTCTCCCGTCACGTTCTGGTCGCGATGGAGGTTTCAGTCGCATTCCTAATTGCTGGGCATTTTTAAGTTGTCCTGGTTAAGCAGAGATGTAAACAGTTCTACCCGGCCAGGGGGAGGGAGCTGTGGCGATTTTCAGGGCATTTTGGTAGATTTGGGGTGCGTTTGGCATGTTCTCACCGTAAGGATCTTGCGTGGAATTGGGGAAACACCAGAATAGTCTCGTTCTTCATGTTCTTCACGAAGGTAGGAGCATTCTTCCCATTTTATGTGATTGCTTGGGAGGCATGTATGTTTGGTTTTTGGTGTTTAGAACAATAGATACCATGCTAGGGTCTCCATTAAAGCATGAAAAATGAGAATTAAACAGGTTTGCATGGTTTGGGGTGGTAATCCAGAGAGGGTTCCCCGGATTAGGGTTTTCGCCTGTGAAGGCGACAGAGCCCCCTATCGTGTTCTGAACGCGACAGGTCGACCTGTTGCTTTCATGTTATGAACGCGACATATTGTTGTGTCGCGTTCTTAAGGCGACACTCCCCCATGTCGTGGCCTCAGCCGAGAGGTCCTTTTGTGCATGATTTTAATGGTGGAATTTATCTGATTATTATTATTTCTTGTACATGGCATGTATATGCAGTGCATTGGCACCTGTCGTGCTCTGAGTGTGTGTTTCTAATGTTAGCAAGTGGTGATGTGACTGGTGTGTTGTTCTCGCAGTCAGCGTATGGTGTTCACGTGGTTGACGTGAGGTTTCACGTGGTTTGTGCGGTGTGCACATGGTTTGTGTGTACGTGGCAAGTAGTACGACGCCTACCGTGGTTACCTCTTCAGTTGGGTGCCCTAGGTTCTGTGTGAGCCAGGCATGTGCCCGGGGCTTGTCCTGGTACTTGTGTTGTACCGTCAAGGTCTGTGTTATCTGTCTTGGACACCCTCACTCCTTAGTTTGAGTTGTACATCCGGTTGAGGGAAAGACGACACTGGGACAACGACTAGTGTGTGTTTGTTGTTTTGTCGCTTGTAGCGCGCTCGTAGGTGGGGGTACGGACACCAGTAGACGTCACTGGTCCCCAACTAGTCCTATTACCGGTGCCTCACTCTAGGGAGCTTAGGCAAGAGTCCCTAAAGGTGCCAGGCATGGGCCCGCGGCAATGTAGTCTGCGGTTGTGGTGTTGGTTGGTCTACACAGTTGTTTCACTTGTTCTCGTGGAGCGGCAACTGGACCTTTCTTCCGCGGCTGCGAGGCTGAGAGGTAGACTTGTGTGGTTTGTCCGAGTTAGTTGCTGGTGTCGCGAACCAGTCTACGTGGCTTGAGTGTGGCGGTCTCTACTTTACCCCATACACCGTGTTGTTATTTTGCCATTCATTTATTTTAATTGGTTTGTGATAACGACAAGTGGTCAGTGGTATTTACAGCTTTGATATCCTGCTTAGTTTACTCTATAAATTGTTTGCATAGCTTCTTGTTTACGTACTTGAGTGAGTTTACTAAGTTTTGGGTGAGTTACCCAACTGAGCTAGTGAGTTGCGAGGCTCACCCCTACTGCCTAAAGGTGAAGGAGAGAAGGAGGTTTCTCTTCCGTCTTCCAGTTCAGAGCCACATCACAGCGGTGTTGGGCTGATGCCTCCAGCAGTGTAGATTTTCTTTTGTTGTACCTCGGGGTATGCCCCAGGCTTGTGTATTTTCCTTTGACTTTTGTTGAAATTTGGCTATGTAAATCTAATGTGAATATGTATGAGATTGTGAACCTTCTATATATATCAGTGTGTTCTTTTGTATTTCCACGGACATGTGCATGATATCCCTTGCGAGGCTACGACTTGTTCACGGGAGACGGAGTCGGGTCAAGCAAGTTAGTGCGCTAACGGGTTTGAATGACGTGGTCCGTTACACCAAGAGCTAAAGTCTTCTTTGCCAGCCGACCGGTTGGAGAATTAAGAGTCAACCCACCCCCTTTAACCCCCATGATCTTTAAGTGAAGGTAAGTAACTCATCCTTTGCTCTTTCCTTCGGTATCCACGTATCCTGGCAATCACACTTCATCTCTAGCTGACACACACACTCTTTTTCTCTTTGTTTCTTTCTTTTCTTTATTTTTTTTTTAATTAAACTCTGCGGTGTTTTAAAGCATGATTACAAATTGGCGATCATGGTGGGACTCTTCTTATTTTAATTCTTGGTTACCATTCCTTCGGCACCCACGTATGCCCCCTCCCTTCGACACCCACGCATGTCACTCCTTTTGTACCCCATGTTGTACAATTCTCCTCCCCTCATACCCCATGCGGTACTCCCTTGAAACTATCGTGATTGCCAAGTTGTGTTTGTAGCTTTTCTCCCCCTTTTTGTCATTAAGCAAAAAGAATGACGAATGAGACAAAGAATAAGAGACAATGAGGAGAAGGAACACAATCTTTTCATTAAGCTTGAGGAGGTACATGCAAATAATATGCAGGAGAGAGAAGAGAGGCAAAATGAGAAATGGCTTCCCAGGCCTGCTCTTCCTGCCTATCAAAAAATTGCCTAAAAGCTCCATCAGAAATAAAGAAAGTTGGTCCCATGGTAGAAGCCATCCGAGACAGGTAGATGGTGCGCTGCTTGGAGAGAAAGTTGGCATACTCATCAGCATCCATGGAGCACCGGATGAAGGAGGTTTTTCCAAAGCTTGCACAGGCAAGGAATTGATCCATGGTAACAGGGTAGAAAATCTGTTTCTCCTTGAGGACTTGGCATAGAGCTACAAGCACCTTGTATCTTTCAGCCCATAGTTTGTAGGGATCAAGTACAAGATGGATGGAGTTCATGTCCAAGAAGGTGGCAGGAGAGACAGGGGCTTTTCCTTCCCTAGCCTGAGCAGCATTGAGATGAGCTAACTGCTGAGCAGACAGCGAATACAATTCGGACCATTCTGAGGAGTTTAGCCTTTCACATTCTGAGAGGATAGGAGCAAGAACTTCCGATGTCACAAACCCTCTGTGATATTCCCGGAATAAAAATCTGGGAAAACCAACTTGGAGACTTTTCTGAATTTTGATTCTACCCATGACCCTTGCAAAACGTTCAAAGATAATGGATCCAACAGAAGATTCCATGATCAGGAAGTGAATCTGAGGCAAGAGGATCTCTTCAGGCAAATGGAGTGTGGCAAAATCCACTCTCACTCCTTCAGATTGCCCAGAGCTGGAGAGGACCTTGATGGCTCGCTTGAATTGGCTTAGTGGAACTTCAGGTAATCTGTTGAGATACCTGTAGTTATTGAACATCTGAAAGTGCCTGATCATCTTGATTTCCTTCTGGATGAGAGAAGCCCAGGTGTTCTGGTGATGAAATTTAAACAACTCAGAAAGGGTCAAAGAGTGATCCATGGGAGGAAATCTGCCTGCCTTAGCCTGAAGAAAGTGATTGTAAAGATCTTTTTGAGATCTAGCCCATTGCTCCTCAGTCTTGGAATGGGCAGAGGAAAAGATTTTGGATTTTTCTATTTTGGAAAGAGGAGTGTAAGGAAGAATGACTTCAAGGTGGTCAGAGAGGTTGAGAAAAGGGAGGTTGACAAGGGTGGCAAAGACAACCTTTTGTAGATACTCTTTGTACAGGGATGTGTGCTTGTGTGTCATTGTAAGAGAAAACCACAAAGGAGGGTAGAGAGGAGTGTCAGAGGAATTGAGTTTTCTTTTCTTGAAGACAGTACTGGAGGAGTCTATCTTGGAAATGTGGTCTCCTACCTTTAGCACAGACCTAAGGATAGCTTCTTCAAACTCATCCTTAATGTCTATAAGAAAAGGAGAGTTGATTTGAGCATTCCTAGGAATAATAGTGATAAAGGAGGGAGGTGTAGAAGGGTGAAGGAAATCATCAGTGGTAGAAATGCCTACTTCTGGTACTGAAGAAGGACCAGAAGAGGATGAGGCTCCAGCGGAGGATGCTGGAGGGGCCTCGAGGCTAGGAGAGGAAGGAAGATGAGAAGTGGAGGAAGCAAGGGAAGATGAAGTATTAGGAGAAGGAAAAGGTGTGGGGGAAGAAATAGGTTTGGATCTAGGTCTTTTGAAGGGAGGTGGAGCAGGTGGAGCTGTGGAGGCTGTGGTTGGAGATGGAGGAATAGGAGTGTGGGTGGAAGTGGGAGCAGGGGGCAATGGATCTGAGACCACTTCTTCAGGCAAAGATTGCACAGAATCCAACACTTCTCGCCCTGATGGCCCTGATTCCATCACAGCTGGCCCTGATTCCATCACAGCTGGCCCTGATGGCCCTGGTACTTCAGCCTCTGCTGCTGCCTGAACTGCATTTGTTGCTTCTACAGATGCTGCTGCTGGGGTTGCTGCTGCTAGTCCTTCTGCTGGTGCTGCTGCTGGTTCTTCTGCTGGTGCTGCTGCTGGGGTTGCTGCTGCTAGTCCTTCTGCTGGTGCTGCTGCTGGTTCTTCTGCTGATGCTGCTGCTGGGGGAGAAGGAGCTTGAGCCCCAACTGCTTTAAAGATTTCAGAGATCATGCTCTTCATGGTGCCCATCTCTTGATTGAACCACTTCATAGCATTGCGAATCTGAACATACTCGTTGCGTGCTGAAGCTTGGCTCAGAAATATAGAATTCACATCTGATTGCAGTGTACATAGCAGTTCACCTTGCACATCCAGCCTCTCAATCACAGGTTTCAAGTTAATGATTATTTTCTGTTTGACCTGCCTTTCAAAAGGTGTGTCAGCTAAGAGAGGTACTTCAGGTGCAGTCTCTTTGTCCTTCTTCTTGCTCTCTTTGGCTGGAGGAGGTTGATCATCATCTTCATCAGAACTTGAGGAGCTAGCTGTCTCCCCTTCTCTGTCATCTAAGTTTGGAGAAACTCTGTGCAGTTCCTCCTGATCACCACTGGTTGGAGGTGCTTCTACTGTTTTTTCTTGTAATTGCTCCCCCTCAATAGGAGCATCTTCTTCAACTGGTACTGACTCCCCCTGATAAGGAGCATCCATCATTACAGAGTCACCGTGAGGAATTGGGTGCTCTTCCTCTAGTGGAACCTCTTCAATAATGTGGCCTGATGCCACAGTCTCCTCTGTAACTGGTATAATATCTTCTGGGAGAATATCCTCAATTCTCCTTTCAGCAAAAACTCCAGCTGGCACTTCTGGAATTTCTGGAGCTGCTGCTGACATCCTTTCTCCTTCTTCTTCTGCTGTAACCTCTGACTGATTTTCGGCCATAGATGGCCCTGCCTGCTCTTGTGCTACAAAGGTTGGAACAGAAACAGATTCCATTGGCAATTCTGACATCTCAACACCTGATTCCATCTGAGGGTGAGCACCTGAAGCATCGCCAATGTAAACTTCTCCTTCAGCAACTGAGGCCTTGGACCAGACCCCATTAACTACAGAGAAGCCACTCTTCTTCAAATTTCTGGACCTGATAGCTTGGCCCATTTTCTCTACAACTGCCCCAGAGAGATCAACACCGAAGTGTTTGAAAATCTTGGTAAGTAAATGGGCATAGGGCAGTGACACATTCAGCTTGCTCTTGGTGTCCCAAATTTGTTCTCTGGAAAATTTCATTCTTTCCATTATTACTGCGGCTACATTGATCTCCTTATTTTGAATGGCCCAGAACATTAGGTCAGAATCGGCCTTAGTGCAGGATGAGAAGGTTGCACTTCTGGGAACCAAAATCTGACAAACAATGAAGTGAAGGAGGCGATTGAAGGCATTCAGCTGATTTATATCAAGTTAGCCTTCCCTTAATTTGAAGCCCGGCCCTACAATTCCCAAACCCTTCTCTTGAGCGTCCTCAGAGTGAACCCCACTAAAGCCTGATGTTTTCACCTCAAACAACATTCTTAGGAGCTCAGGGTCTATTTTGATCAGGGTGCCCTTTACCGAAGAGACAAGGGACCCATCTGCCTCTGTTCTTAAGCAAACGTAGAATGCCTTTACCAAGTCCGGATAACTAACCTCTGAGTAGGTGGTAACGCCCTTCCACTGCATCTGGTTGATCTTTTCGACTATGCTGCTCATTCCATTCTTCTTCAGATCTGCAATGTCTACTTCTTTATGACCACAGAGCTTCGTCTTCACAAAGGTGAAATGCTCCTGCTGCTCAGGAGTGAGAAATTCGGCGCTGTAACCACCCAAACTGCCGGCGATAGCTGGTGCGGCCATGGATTCAGGTGGGAAAAGTTCTGAAGGGTTGTGGAGGAAGGAGACGAGAAAGAACCCTCAAGAAATTTCGCAGGAAGGGGAAGAAGGCTTCAGACTTGCAGAGGATGGAGGTGAGAGTCGCTAGGGTATCGACTCATGCGACGGGACGAAAGAGGGGAAAGAGGTGAACGAAGAAGAGGAATCGTTATCACATCGATTTAAGGAAAAAATGAATGCTCCAAAAGGTGAGGCGACAGAAAACGACAAACGAGGTTGACCGCCTCGAACGACTTTAGCTTAAATGAAAGGAGCGCTTAAACAGAGGTATTCGAAGTCTTTTCACTTTACAAAAGAGAGAGAGAGAGAACTCATTTAAATTCTGAAATTCTTTATATCAGTTTTAAAAGAAGATCTTTTCACAAAATACACATGTCTAACTTCCTTCTAAGAGATGTAAATCTCTCTTCAGGTAGGGCCTTTGTGAAAATGTCTGGTAACTGATTATTTGTATTAATAAAGGATATTTCAATATTGCCATTAGCTACATGATCACGAATAAAATGGTATCTAACCTCAATGTGTTTGGTCCTGGAATGCTGAATTGGATTTTTGGTGAGGTTGATAGCACTAGTGTTGTCGCATAGTAGTGGAATTGACTTGATCTTGAGTCCAAAATCTTCAAGTTGTTGCTTTATCCATAAGAGTTGTGTACAGCAACTTCCAGCAGCTACATATTCAGCCTCAGCTGTAGACAGTGCTACTGAATTTTGTTTCTTTGACGACCATGATACTAAACACCCTGCAAGAAACTGACAACAACCACTGGTGCTCTTTCTATCTACCTTACATCCAGCATAGTCAGCATCAGAATATCCTACTAAATTTACATCACAAGAGTTTGGAGACCATAAACCTAAATCATGAGTTCTGGCTAAATAACGAAAAATTCTTTTTACAAAAATTAAATGTGACTCTCTAGGATCTGCTTGATATCTAGCACACATGCATACACTAAATAATATGTCAGGTCTACTGGCGGTTAAATAAAGTAGTGAACCTATCATACCTCTGTAGATCTTTTGATCTACTTTCTTACCATCCTTGTCACTGTCCATCCTGGTTGGTGTACTCATTGGTGTTGAAAGTGGCTTGGCGTTATCAAATCCAAACTTCTTCAACAGTTCTTTGGTGTACTTTGCTTGACAAATGTGAGTTCCTTCCTTTCCTTGTTTGATTTGAAGTCCAAGGAAGTAGTTGAGCTCCCTCATCATACTCATCTCAAATTCTCCCTGCATTAACTTTTCAAAATACTTGCACAGGGATTCATCCGTAGATCCAAAGATGATGTCATCCACATAAATTTGAACCAACAATATGTGTTTAACTTTTGTTTTTATAAAAAGAGTGCTATCTACTTGACCTCTACTGAAATCATGTTTTAAGAGAAAAGAGCTAAGCCTCTCATACCAGGCTCTAGGTGCTTGCTTTAAACCATACAAAGCCTTATGTAATTTAAAAACATGATTCGGAAAGTCTATATCATCAAAACCCGGCGGTTGTTCCACATAAACTTCTTCTTTTATAAAACCATTTAAAAAGGCAGAATTAACATCCATTTGAAATAATTTTAAATCTAGAGCAGATGCGTAAGCTAATAATATTCTAATGGCCTCAAGTCTAGCTACAGGTGCATAGGTTTCATCAAAATCTATGTCTTCCTCTTGAGAATAGCCTTGAGCTACCAATCTAGTCTTGTTTCTTATGATTGCACCAGATTCATCTAGTTTATTTCTGAACACCCATTTGGTGCCAATAACTTGATGATCTGACGGTCTAGGAACAAGTGACCATACTTGGTTTCTCTTGAACTGATTCAGTTCATCTTGTATGGCCATTATCCAAGATTCATCAGTAAGTACTTCATTGACTGTCTTAGGCTCTATTTGAGATACAAATGCAAGGTAATCACAAGGGATCATATTACCTCTTGTTCTTACCCCTGCTGATGGATCACCAATGATGTTTTCAGGTGGGTGATCTTTCTTGTATCTCCATTCCTTTGGAAGAGTTTCATGAGAAATTTCTTCTTGTTGTAATTCTTCCAGAGGCGGATCATCCTTGTCCTCGATTGATGTGTCTTTTAGTTTCTTGGACAATTCATCTGCATTATCATTATCACTATCTGCTTCCTTTCTCAAGGAAGGGTTAGTTTCATCAAAGATAATGTGCACAGACTGTTCAATCAATAAGGTACGTTTATTAAACACTCTATAGCCTTTGGGTTTAGAAGTGTACCCCATGAAAATGCCTTCATCTGATTTGGCATCCAACTTACCAATGTCCATTTTTCCATTGTTATGAATGAAGCATGGACATCCAAAGGTTCTGAGATGACTAATCTGTGGCTTTTTCCCTTTGAACAGTTCATAAGAGGTCTTCTTAAGGATTGGTCTGATCATTGCTCGGTTGACAATATAGCTTGTTGTGTTAACTGCTTCAGCCTAAAAATATCTTGGTAGATCATATTCTGAGAGCATAGTTCTTGCCATATCTAGTAGGGTTCTATTCTTTCTCTCAGCAATGCCATTTTGCTGTGGTGTTCTTGGCGCTGAGAAGTGTTGAACCACTCTCTATTTGTTCTTGTATTTTGGTGATAATAAAATTTATGATGTAACTTAAATTGAATATTTTGTTTCATCTGTGTCGCATCAATCCCATAGCAAAATGCTAAGTCTTTCATTGATGCAATATATGGCGCACTAAAATGATAAAATCGATGTTTAATCAATATATCATCGATTTCTTTTAAAGTAAAGTGCCAAAGTATCAAGCGCCGCAACGATTGTTAAGAAATCGATGCCATAACGATTTCTTCTGTAAAGCGCAAGAAGTCGATGCCATAACGATTTCATAAGTATTCGCAACGATTTCTTCTGTAAAGCGCAAGAAGTCGATGCCATAACGATTTCATAAGTATTCGCAACGATTTCTTTAGAAGCCATAACGTTTTGTTAAGAAGTCGATGCCATAACGATTTCTTCTTTGAGCGCAGTGATTTGGTAAGAAATCGTTCCCATAACGATTTGTTAAGAAATCGTTCCCATAACGATTTCATAAGTCATGCTCATAACGATTTCTTCATGGATTCTGTTGAAACACAGATTGCCTTTATATTTCAAATATGCTTGGCGCTTAAATAAAAGTCAAATATCTTCTGACAAAAAGCTGCATGCATATTTCAGAATCTTGTCAAAAAGATATGACCTACTATTTTCAGTATGTTAGCAGAAGCACAGTACCATGCATCGTTTATCATAAACACTCTTTTATGCTAACACTCTCTTCTATGCTCACAGACATCGAAGACCATCAGAGTCTGATTAAGACAAATGAAGAGAAAGATCAGCAACGACTAGAAGAGCTCCAACGGATCTCTTCAACGGATCTATTCTAAAGCTGCTCAATATAAAAGATGGAGCATTGCTGAAGAACAAAAGAGCCTTTTCTTGAATATCTTTGAAGGAGTGTACATCTGTGAGAAGCACCTTCACGCCACATACACTCAAGGAAAGAGAGAAAGAGCCTGAGCCAAGAAGAAGCATTCAAAGCATTTCAAGCTCTCAAGCTTCCAAGCTTTCAAGCATTCGAGCCTTCTTTTCTCTCTTCTGTTTCTCTCCGAGCTTATTGTATATCTGGGGAGAGTTTGGGACTGTGAGCTTTACATGAGTGTTCATCTTGTAAGGTCTCTCAGTTTGATCTTTCTAAGAAAGATCTGTGTCCAGCTGTAGGACTGTATACAGTTGTTAACCCAGCTAGGGGTTGGTGTCTAGCAGAACCTAACTGGGGTTTGTACCAGTTGTTAACCCAGCTAGGGGTTTGTGTCTAGCAGAACCGCACTGGGGTTTGTACCAGTTGTTAACCCAGCTAGGGGTTGGTGTCTAGCAGAACCGCACTGGGGTTTGTTCCAGGAGGTTGGCTTCTTTACCTGTAAGAGAAGTGGGCTGCCTTCTTGCCCGGGAAAGAGAAGAAGACCTGGTGGGGGATCCAGGGTGTTGTAAGGTCCATAAGGGGGACTGTACCCTTGGTTAGTGAAATCCCAAGAGTTTGCTTGGGGACTGGACGTAGGACTTCCATGTGGGAAGGGCCGAACCAGGATAAATCTCCTGTGTCCTTGTGTGATTGTTTATTTGCTTCCGCACTGCACTCTCTATCACACTGAACTAACCAAGCTTTCAAGTGTTTTTTCTGTGTTTAAGATTCTATTTCAGATTTCAGAAAAACCTATTCACCCCCCCTCTAGGTTGGCTTGCTGCCGTACCAAAAGGGCCAACAAGTGGTATCAGAGCGGGTCTCTGATCATTCAAAGAAGATCCAACGATCTTAGAGCAAAGATCTATGGCAGCTCAAGGATATGCTGAAGGTCAATCAGTCACCAGACCTCCATTCTTTGATGGAGAAGATTATCAATACTGGAAAATGAGAATGGAATGCTTCATTCGAGGCACAGACTTTGATCTGTGGCAGGTAATTGAGGTAGGTGATTTGTTATTGTTCCTATTGAAGGCACTACTGCCATTACACCTGCTGATAAAAGTAAATTATCTTTAAACTTTAAGCTAAGAACTACTTATGTTGTGCCTTATCCAAAAGAGAATTTAGTAGAGTGTCTGCATGCAAATCTGCTAAAGAAATTTGGGATAAACTGCAGATAACTTATGAAGGAACGGATAAAGTGAAACAAACTAGAATAGATATTCTTGTTTCACAATATGAACAATTTAAAATGCTTCCAAGCGAAAACATTACTACTATGTATAATAGATTTTCAAGCATAATAGTAGGCTTAAATTCTCTTGGTAAAACTCTTTCAAATGAAGAAACCGTTAGAAAAATACTTAGGTCCTTAACTATTTCATGGACACCTAAGGTAACGGCCATAGAAGAAGCCCATGACTTGACCAAATTATCGATTGATAATCTGATAGGTTCTCTCATGGCACATGAAATAAATATGGAGCGATTATCTGAAAGTTCATCTAAAATGAAATGCACTAACGCTCTTAAAGTTGTAGCCGCTCCTTCCATCTCTTCTTCTAGTTCCCAGGATGTAGATTCTGAAGACTGTAATATGGATGAAGTATTGTCCAAGCTTCAGAAAATTCTCAAGAAGAAGAAAAATGGATCAAGAAGGATTCAAAAGAAAGAAAAGAAAGAAAAGGAACCAGTCTGCTATGAATGCAGAAAACCTGGACATCTGAGACCAGATTGTCCAAGGTTAAAGAAGAATGGTCAAACCGAAAAGCTCAAGAAGCAGCACAAGAAATTTAAAAGAAAAGCTATGGCGGCTGCTTGGGAAAATGAAGAGACCACATGCTCAGAATCATCAAGCTCAGATTCCGAAAAGGAGCAGGTAAATCTAGCCCTCATGGTGGGACTAAATGAGGTACTCTCTGAACCTTCTTTTGACTCTTGCACAAATTCAGGGTCAGAGTCTGAAGACTTAGAAGAAGTCTTTAATGAACTATATAATAAGCATAAGGTTGTTGTAAAAGAACTAAAAAATCTCAAGAGCAACCTTACCTGTTTAGAAAACACTAATTCTGATCTTAAATCAGAAATGGAACAACTAGAAGAACAATTAAAAGAATATAAAGATAAAAATTATATTTTAAATGAAGATTTGAAAAGCAAGAACAAAGAGAAGCTAGAGTTAGAAGAAAAATTAAAACTCTAACTGAAGAAAATCTCTATTTAAAAGAATCAGTTAGTAAATTAACTAAAGGAAAAACATCTCTAGCCCTATGCTTAAAAGGATCAAAATCTGGAAATGACAAACAAGGGCTTGGTTATACACCTCCAGAAAAAGGAAAACAAGTAATAAACTCAGGAAAATATCCTTTACCAAAATTTGTAAAAGAAACCAAATGCCTCAGAAAAAGGAACCTGAAACAACCAAGCTTTATCAAAAGAAAAAGGTTTCTAAAAATTATGATCCAACCATGCATCACAAAGGCAATAAGAACTGCAAAACAAATTATATTCACTGCTGCTCTCATTGCAATAAACTAGGACACACTGTGAACACCTGCACAACTAAGCACCTAGTTTGGATACCTAAAGGCTATTTTTATGCATCTAACGATCAAGGACCCAAAATTATTTGGGTACCTACTTCTGAGTAGCTCATTTGCAGGATAGCCTTGGGGCATCAGGAACAAAGGATGCTCAAGGCACTGAAGACTGCCAACTCTTCATCCATCTCATATCTGAAGAGGGAGTAGTCATTAATTTATTCGTAAATTTTAAATATTACTAATAATTATTTTCAAGTTTCATTCAGGTGGAGTCTCTCATGCTCAGGGGGAGCACAGACTAAGGGGGAGTCTCATACTCAGGGGGAGCCTTCACTAAGGGGAAGTTATTCATTGAATATCTATTATTGTTGAACCCCTCAATGGTAAGAAATTTTCTCAAAGGGGAGAGAATGCATGGTAAGATCCTTCCTTTTTGGTTAGTGACAAAAAGGGGGAGAGTTTGTATGAATTTTCTGAAACCTCTATGCTAACCTCTATGCTATATACATTTTTATCAGAAAATTCACATAAATTTTGTCATCACCAAAAAGGGGGAGATTGTTGAACCACTCTCTATTTGTTCTTGTATTTTGGTGATAATAAAATTTATGATGTAACTTAAATTGAATATTTTGTTTCATCTGTGTCGCATCAATCCCATAGCAAAATGCTAAGTCTTTCATTGATGCAATATATGGCGCACTAAAATGATAAAATCGATGTTTAATCAATATACATCGATTTCTGTTTAAAGTGCCAAAGTATCAAGCGCCGCAACGATTTGTTAAGAAATCGATGCCATAACGATTTCTTCTGTAAAGCGCAAGAAGTCGATGCCATAACGATTTCATAAGTATTCGCAACGATTTCTTCTGTAAAGCGCAAGAAGTCGATGCCATAACGATTTCATAAGTATTCGCAACGATTTCTTTAGAAGCCATAACGTTTTGTTAAGAAGTCGATGCCATAACGATTTCTTCTTTGAGCGCAGTGATTTGGTAAGAAATCGTTCCCATAACGATTTGTTAAGAAATCGTTCCCATAACGATTTCATAAGTCATGCTCATAACGATTTCTTCATGGATTCTGTTGAAACACAGATTGCCTTTATATTTCAAATATGCTTGGCGCTTAAATAAAAAGTCAAATATCTTCTGACAAAAAGCTGCATGCATATTTCAGAATCTTGTCAAAAAGATATGACCTACTATTTTCAGTATGTTAGCAGAAGCACAGTACCATGCATCGTTTATCATAAACACTCTTTTATGCTAACACTCTCTTCTATGCTCACAGACATCGAAGACCATCAGAGTCTGATTAAGACAAATGAAGAGAAAGATCAGCAACGACTAGAAGAGCTCCAACGGATCTCTTCAACGGATCTATTCTAAAGCTGCTCAATATAAAAGATGGAGCATTGCTGAAGAACAAAAGAGCCTTTTCTTGAATATCTTTGAAGGAGTGTACATCTGTGAGAAGCACCTTCACGCCACATACACTCAAGGAAAGAGAGAAAGAGCCTGAGCCAAGAAGAAGCATTCAAAGCATTTCAAGCTCTCAAGCTTCCAAGCTTTCAAGCATTCGAGCCTTCTTTCTCTCTTCTGTTTCTCTCGAGCTTATTGTATATCTGGGGAGAGTTTGGGACTGTGAGCTTTACATGAGTGTTCATCTTGTAAGGTCTCTCAGTCTGATCTTTCTAAGAAAGATCTGTGTCCAGCTGTAGGACTGTATACAGTTGTTAACCCAGCTAGGGGTTGGTGTCTAGCAGAACCTAACTGGGGTTTGTACCAGTTGTTAACCCAGCTAGGGGTTTGTGTCTAGCAGAACCGCACTGGGGTTTGTACCAGTTGTTAACCCAGCTAGGGGTTGGTGTCTAGCAGAACCGCACTGGGGTTTGTTCCAGGAGGTTGGCTTCTTTACCTGTAAGAGAAGTGGGCTGCCTTCTTGCCCGGGAAAGAGAAGAAGACCTGGTGGGGGATCCAGGGTGTTGTAAGGTCCATAAGGGGGACTGTACCCTTGGTTAGTGAAATCCCAAGAGTTTGCTTGGGGACTGGACGTAGGACTTCCATGTGGGAAGGGCCGAACCAGGATAAATCTCCTGTGTCCTTGTGTGATTGTTTATTTGCTTCCGCACTGCACTCTCTATCACACTGAACTAACCAAGCTTTCAAGTGTTATTTTTCTGTGTTTAAGATTCTATTTCAGATTTCAGAAAAACCTATTCCCCCCCCTCTAGGTTGGCTTGCTGCCGTACCAAAAGGGCCAACAAGAAGTTGTGTTCAATTCCTTGACTCTCACAGAATCTAGCAAACTTTTCATTCTGAAACTCACCACCATGATCTGATCGGATAGACATAATGCTGAACTTTGATCTTTCTGAACTTTCTTGCTGAAGTTGACAAAGTTATCGAAAGTGTCATCTTTATGCTCTAGGAATGAAACCCATGTAAATCTTGAATAGTCATCGACTATGACAAATCCAAAGTTCTTTCCTCCAAGACTGGTAGTCCTCATTGGCCCAAATAGATCCATATGTAGGAGCTCTAAGGGTTTTGAGGTGGTTACCACGGTTTTTGACTTGAAGGAGCTCTTGGTATGCTTTCCTTAGCACAAGGTTTACAAACACCTTCCAATTTTCCACTGACTTTGGTAGACCTTCCACAAGATTTTTCTTCAATAGTTTTCTTATGCCATCTATGCTGCAATGTCCAAGACGTCTATGCCACAATTTAGTAGACTTGACTTTACTGGCTGCCAGACAGACGTTTTGCTCTTTGAGTTCTTCAAGGTAGAGTACATACAAATTCTTTTCCCTATTAGCTTCAAAGATGATTTCTCCATCCTTCAGTATGCTACACTTGGACTCTTGAAACTTGATTTGATGGCCTTTGTCGCACAGTTGACTAATGCTAATTAGATTGTGCTTTAATCCTTTGACCAATAATACATCTTCAATGATTGCTTTTCCTTTGTTGTTCACAGACCCGCTGCCTACTACTATGCCTTTCCCATTATCTCCATAGGTGACTGTCCCTTCTTCAGCTTGAAGGTGGGAGAATAACTTCTGGTTGCCTGACATGTGTCTTGAGCACCCACTATCCAAGTACCATTTGGATGCTCTAGGGTTAACCTGAAATAAAAACATCAAGCTTTAGGTACCCAAATTCTTTTGGGTCCTGATGGGTTAGTATCATTGATTTTGCCTTTTATTATCCATTTTTATGTCTTGTTGGGAATGTAGTTATAATATGTCCTAACTTATTGCAATGATTACAGCAGGATAACTTAGTTACTTTTTCAATATATTTGAAATCAGCTTTGTATGCGATATCTTGTTCAGGTACAAATTTTGGTGTTGGATATGTTTTAGGATGAATTATGGTTCTTCATTATCTGGGGTGTATATCCTAATCCATTTTTCTTCTTACCTGATCTTATAGCGCCTTTTAATATTAGTGAGTTTTTACATTAGTAAATTTCTCTAATGTGCTTGATAGTTTATCATTTTCTTTATTTAAGTTATTAATTTCTTTTCTTAATTCATCTGTACTTTCCTGTTTTTCCAATTTTGTTATTTGTTCATTTTTGGCTTTTAGGTCTTCACAACCAGTTCATTTCTCCTTTTAAGTTTAGTTATTTGATTTTCTAGTTTCTCATTTTCAGTTTTTAGATCCGAGTTAGTATTTTCAAGACAGGTATTATTCTTCTTACAAGCTTTTAATAGTTTGCATACATTTCTGTATTTGTCATATAGTTCATTAAAAGCTTCTTCTATGTTATCTGAATCTGAATCATTACAGGAATCAAAAGAGGAATCAGAAGTTACCTTATCCTCGGTATTTGCCATAAAAGCCAGGTTGGCTTTTTCTTCATCACTGCTGCAGCTTGACTCACTGTCTGAGTCACTATTGTTTTCCCATGCAGCTGCCATGGCTTTCTTCTTGTACCTTCTGAACTTTTTAGAGTTATCCTTCTTTCTAAACTCTGGCTTCTTAAGCTTTGGACACTCAGCCTTCACGTGTCCTGGCTTTTTGCACTCATAGCAGAGTGGCTCATTTTTCTTCTGATCTTTTCCGTCTGGTCTCTTGAAATCTTTATTTTTCTTGAAATACCTTCTACCGGACTGGAACTTTTTCTTCTTGGCCAAGATCCTTTGCAATCTTCTTGACAGCATAGCTTCTTCATCACTGTCTTTGCTGTCCTCACTGTTATCCAAAGATTCTTCAGATGAGTCCTCATCAGCTTTGAGCGCATTGGACTGCTTCTTTCTACTGGAGGATTCTCCTAATCTCTCCATGTTTATCTCATGGGCCATGAGTGACCCAACTAGCTTTTCTAGAGACATTCTCTTCAGATCATTAGCTTTCTCAATGGCCGTTACTTTTGGAGTCCATAAGGATGGGAAGGATCTAAGAATTTTCCTTACCATATCTCCCATTTCATAGGTTTTTCCTAATCCAGCTAACCCATTAGTGATGTCTGTGAATCTACTGAACATTTGGGTTATGGATTCACCTGACTGCATTTGAAATCGCTCATATTGAGTTACAAGAATATCTATTCTTGTCTCCTTGACCTTATCTGTGCCTTCATAAGTTATTCTGATCTTTTCCCACATTTCCATCACTGATTTGCAGGCTGAAACTCTGTTGAATTCTTTCTTACTTAGCGCACAACACAGCATGCACTTGGCTTTATAGTTTAGAGAAATTTTTTTCTTGTCTTCATCTGTCCATTGAGCCTTTTCATTTGTTACCAGAAGATCTCCTTCTTCTATTATCGACCAAATTTGATAATCATGTCCTTGCAGGAAGTACTCCTTCTTGTCTTCTAGTAGGTATAATCTTCACCATCGAACAAGGAGGTCTGTTGACTGACTGACTTCGTTGTGACCTTGGGCTGCCATGGATCTTTACTCTTCAGATCGTTGAATCTTGTTCTTTGTCGAAGAGACTCGCTTTGATACCACTTGTTGCCCGGTTGGCGAACCCAGAGGGGGGGGTGAATGGGTCTTTAAAAATATTCACTTAGTTAAAACCTGAACTTAAACAAACACAAAAACGTTCTTGGAAGAGATTAGTAATGGTTAGTAAAAAGAACAATCACACAAAGAAGACAATCACACAACACACAGATTTATCCTAGTTCGGATCTCCTCTCCTTAGGAGTCCTACGTCCAGTCCCTGAGCAAACCTCAGGATTCCACTATCTAGGGTATAGTCCCCTATGGACGAAACAACCACCCAGCTCAGCTGGTCTTCCTTCACACACGAAGGGAACACAACACCCTAGAAACCACCAGGTCTTCCTTCACACACGAAGGGAAACAAACAAGGGAATCTGAAAAAGGATTGACTAGCCCCTAGATCAAGCTTAACAGAGCTCGATCTGAAGCTATAAGCCTGAGAGTTAAAGATCTACACAGGTGCTCTCTCTCAGAATTATTCTAGCTCTCTTCTGAATTTTCTCACAACACAGGGAGCTAAGAGCCAAGGCAGAATGGAATGACAAAGCTGGCTCTAGAATTCTTGTGAAGACTTGAAAGACTGCAAAGTTGTTTTTCTTTCTTGATCGCTATATATGTGTCTCTTCAAATCTTCTATCTTATATATATATATATATATATATATATATATATATCTTCATCTTGAATGCAGACGATGAGATAGCCGTTGTCTCACAGCTTTGGTGAACGTTAGACTGAAGGATTTTATGGAAGCTTCCAGTCAACAGTCTTTTGTTCTTTAGAGCACGCAAAGTGATGAGATCTTCTAAGGTGACTTGTAGTTCTTTCTATGTCCAACGTTGTAAGATGGTACAACTTCAAGGTTCTGCAAAAGTTGAGCTTTAATGGTAGACAGCTAACACTATCTCCAGATGTCAGTCAACATTAGAGCAAGTAAACACAGATATAGTAGTGACAGTTTATCGTTCTAAAAGGATACATGCACATAATACACGATAATGGAAGATATGTTCTGCGTGCATGCAGAGATACGTTCAGTCTTCATTAAATGTAGCAGTTAACCAGGTGAGATACGACTTTGACTATTCAACGTATTTCAAATAAAGAAGATATATTTGATGGAAACATGTCTTATGAAATCGTTATGAGATCATGATAGTCTAAGAGAGTCGTTATGAATCATAACAATCGTTATAGATTCAGAAGAAGTCGTTAAGATAACTTACGAAATCGTTATGACAGGCAAGTCGTTGTGAGTTCTAAAGAAGTCGTTACGGTAAGCAAATCGTTGTGAGTTCTAAAGAAGTCGTTACGGTAGCTTATGAAATCGTTACACAAGCAAGTCGTTGCGCTTTCTAAGGAATCGTTACGATAACTTATAAAGTCGTTATGACGGGCAAGTCGTTACGCTTTCTAAAGAAATCGTTATGACGAGCAAGTCGTTACGAGTTCTAAAGAAATCGTTACGATGACTTATGAAAACGTAGACTGGGCAAGTCGTTACGCTTTCTAAAGAAATCGTTACGAGACTATGAAACGTTATGACTGGCAAGTCGTTACGAGTTCTAAAGAAATCGTTACGATGACTTATCAAATCGTTATGACTGACAAGTCGTTACACTTTCTAAAGAAATCGTTACGATGACTTATGAAATCGTTATGACTGGCAAGTCGTTACGCTTTCTAAAGAAATTGTTACGATGACTTATGAAATCGTTATAACATCGACTTGTTTAAACTTTAGAACTTACAAAGAAGTCGTTACATCTTTACTGGAATCAATGCATATATGAACTTACCATAAGTGCTTGATTTTCTTTGAAGAATTCCTGTGCTTAAGGCTAAATGAAATGTACTTAGAAAACTTTTGACAGAGTTTTGTTTATCACCAAAATAAGTATGTAATGGATTTAAAATTACGAGGGGATGGACTGTTCATCAGAAACCATCATCATTTGACTCTTACTTCATCAATTGGTTGGCCATATGCTATGCTTGTTTGATTTACTACTTTTATTTCAACTCTTGGGTGCCTTTTAATTCGTGATGTGCTCAGACGTTGTGTTTTTGCCTCTTATGCGACGGCTTGACCTATCACGTTTCTGTGACAAACAGCGTCGGAGGGAGTTGTCGCAGCTCTGATAGTCTCTTTGAGCTTTCAGATCTGTGAGTGACTGAACGGTGGCGATTCACTTTGATGTGCGACGACAAAAGCGTCGGAGGGAGTTGTCGCAGCTCTGATAGTCTCTCTTTGCTTTCAGATCTGTGAGTGACTGAACGTGGCGATTCACTTTGATGTGCGACGACTAAACTCGTCACGTTTTAGTCTATTCGCAAGGCGCCAAATCTATTGTCATATCTGCATTCTTATTGCATTACAGGCATACTCGTCTGAGGGACCTTCTCCCACCAATTTAGCAGCAGAATAAATCGGGGAGACGTGAGCAAAAGTACATAGTAGAGTAAAATGTACAACCAGTTTAAGATTCAGAACATCTAATGAACAATAATTTGAATAAAACTCTACATTTCATTGAAATTTCACAAAGACTATTACAACCACTAATTCGGAGCCAATACATAGGGCTCAATGACATCACTACATTGGAAAAGAAATCTAATGCAATAACTACTTGACTCTGTCATACTAGGGTAACTTCATGATTTGACTCCAGGTCGTTCATCACTCTGGTCCTGTCTCGTTGGTGTGTGTAATGTCATCGTCCGACTTACCTGAGATACAACAAATAATGAAGGTTGAGCAAAAATGCTCAGTAGGACTTAAATCTCATGATCAAGCCTACTTTAAATAATTAATACTTTAAAGAACAGAGTAACTAATGATAGAGAGAGTCACATAAAGTTGAGAAATTAATAGCACAAGTAACATGGTTCAAATAGCACGTGAATCAAGTATAGCATAAAGAATATGATCAAGTCACGATAGAAAGCGATAACTCATGATAGCAAGTAACATCATTATCAAGCAATAGCAAGTAGCATGTTAAGCAAAGGAGAGTGAGAGAGTAGTTGGCCATATAGAGAGTAAATTGCTCTTTGATTGATTTTCACAATCGAAATAGTATATAGCACTTGATTAACTTCGTCAATCGAGATAGTATTGTACTTTGGTTATCCGTAGATAGCTGAGAGAGAGTATGCCCTTGTTTGTCAATAGACAACGAAAGAAGATAGCACTTTGTTTGTCAAAAGACAACGAGAGAATATAGCACTTTGATTGATTGTTTTAGATTAATCTTGATAGTATGGCACTTGGATGTAATGCCGACATCTTGATCATTTAACTCCCGCGGGCAAATGGCACTTTCGGGCGCTCTCCCAAGGGCCAGATCGGGCCCTATTGCGCAGGCATTGATTATTTTGTTTATCTGTAGACAATCAGTCAATGGCTAATAGAGAGAACCAAGAAATATATGAGAGCACTAGATGAATAGACGAGATAGTAGCGAGATTGTGAATAGACAAGCAAGTCAAGTGTAGATGAGAACTAAGGGTCAATGCACATGAAATGTCGAGTAAACGGGAAATAGTAACGATTGCACAAACACGCACAGATAGTGTTGTCAGTCAGGTGGAATTCTCCACCCATCCATGGGCCATGTTATGCACAGGTCCAGAGGTCTGGCGTGATTTAAGATAAGAACGAGAGCATCTAAGGCCGTTTGGATCTTACTGATCCCTAGAGGGTAACATAGGTGTTAGGGTACAACTAGCTCGTCGACCATGTGGAAATCCATGGACAGAGGAGTCTTACTGAGGCCTTGAACAACGGTTCACTAGTCCGGTAGAAGGAATATCCGACGGAGAGTTCATTCAAGTCAAGAGAAAGTGTGTATATAAAAACAAATGCCCGACGTTCCAGAGGAATTATAGAACAGTGGAGTGTCAGTAACGGTATATCCAAACATCGCGAGAAATGAAGACAAGTACATTTAAAATAAGGTAATTTTAAATACATTATTGAAATAAATTACCAAATATCTTATGAAAAATTTTCATGCCATGTTAAGTCATAACGGAGGGTTACAAGTGTGTGCATGTGATAAAGCGATCGTGGATATGGAAGTATCATGTGAATGTCTTTTAAATTTAACACTTTACATAACCACGTTTAACAGTTTCATTACTGTGTTTAAGATAGTTAATAATGTACATGGTCACTGTAGAACATCAAGTCTTGCAAAAGTATAGGGTTTTTATGCAAAAAGTCAGAACTGTTTGTACCCTTGTAAGCATCGCGATTGGTCTTTACAGAACGAGATAGGGTCATTCAAGGGTCGTGACAGGTCAGGCAGTGCAGGTTGCCAAATCACGACGGCAGGGCCTGTCGCATTCAGAATGCGATGGGTGGCTCTATCATGATCAGCCTTGAGGACGCTGCCTATCGGGTCATCGTGTTCTCAGGTCCTATGCCTGAGATCGAGCGGGAAAAGGATGGGCCTTGGATTGCAGTCCAAACCTTCTTTGTTTTGACATAGGGTTGTTCAAAAATTCATAACTAATTGCACATACGATCAAAATTCATGAAACTAGTTCAAAACAGATCTAGACATGCAAGAGTACTTCCAGTAAATAGGAATTTGAAAGTGGACATGATCTCGACATGGTTCAACCAAGTTTATTCACGAGGAACATAGTACAGTGTACAGTAGAGATAAAAGAATTAATTAATGAAGTGGGATGGATGAAAATTAGGGCTTTCAAGGGCAAACGACGCCTAACATCCATCAGTATCTCTTGTTAAAATTTCATAGCATGGTGTCGAGTATACATGGAGATATAAATTAAACATGATGGTTCGGGGTCATGGTGATTGCAGAGCGTCAAAAATCAAGGATTAAAGATTGGCTCAATGGAAAATTATGAAACAAAAAGGGTTTTGTTCCTGATGGTTGGAACAACCGACAGACATAATTAATTAGGTTTTGCTCGTAAGAATGCCTACCTTTGGGTCGTTTTGTCTCCTAGGGCGTAGAACTTGAAGAACACGGGTTGCGGCCTGAGCAATCCTCCTCCCCACGAGTTCTTCTTCTCCTTGGCCTCCTCTCCACACCCAGCAACCCTCTGCAACACATTAGGGCCGGCCATGGAGAGATTGGGGAGTATTTAAGCTCCATTGGTTTCCCTTTCCTAATACAACTCTAATTCCCCTTTAATTACGAGATTTCCTAATTTCTCTTAACCTTCCAAGCTTGCCAACTCCTAATTGGGTTAGGTTGGGATACAATTTCGTGCCCAACTAATTTAGAGAGTGTTAGGAATCCAATTCCAACACAAATAGCTATTTTAAATGATTTATTAACCCCTTTTCTTTTTAGGAAATAATATAGCTACGAATTTAGGGTATTTTCTATTATTCTCCTTTTAAAAATCCCTATTTTGGCCCAATAAATTTTATATAGTCCATTTCATAAAGCCCATCACTTATTGGAATTTAACTTACGGAAATTTCCCCTTTTAATTAGAGGGTAATAGAGTTACAGATTTTTTATTGTATTTTTATTACTTTAATTTATTCATGGGCTATGAGAGGTCCATTGGTCCAACTCTGATAATGGGTCATCAATACATGATGTTGGAAGTATCTCCAACATGTTCATTAAATTTGTGATCATGTTATATTTCTGTGTTAACGTTTTTCCGACTTAGTTTCTTAATTTGGATATTTAGTCACGTTGTAATGTATACTTGGCCTATCATATTTTTGTAGATTTTTGTTGCATGAATTTCTTCGTGGAATACTTAGGAATATTGTTTGGGGTGGAATTATAATTTTACAAAATTTTCTGATGTGTTCTTGCACATACGATAATGATACGTATGTTTCTATTATTTTGTTATTATAGAAATTAATATTTCAAAATTTTAAATACTGAATTTTTCCGGGGTGCTACATCCTGCCCCACTAAAAAGAATTTGGTCCCCAAATTCCATGACTCCTTCGGTTACATATGAATCATTTATTGAAAAAGGTATTAATCATTGTGAGTTTAGAGGTACCTTCCATGGTTCCCACTTCTGGATTTGAAGAGAGTTGCACCAGGGCTTCCAATGTATCTTGCTGGTTTGATTCCTCATGACGTTGGTTCTCTAATTGTGGGCAGTCTCTCATCTTGTGGTCTGAGTTACCACATCTATTTTCCTTGTTTCCACCAGCAATCCTCCGACGTGTGACCCCTCCTATTGCAGCGCTTTCATCGTCCTCTGTGAATAAGGGCTAATTGTATGTCGTTCTTCTTATTCTTCTTTATTTTTCTTTATCACCATTTGGCGGGTTCCCTTTTCTCATAAAATTGAGATCTTTTGTGTTAATGGATGGTTTCTTTTAGAAGAGGGCAATCTCGTAGCTGATGCCTCGAGTCGCCAAAAGTAGGCATGCACCATTGTTCGCCAACACTCCTTGGCCACATGACCTGGCTTATGACAATGAAGGCAAACGACCCTAAAAATGTCATCGTTATGTTTCACTTGCTGGTTGCCTTCTTACCATGGTTGTATCTTCTCTTCCCATTCACCCCCCTCTAGAACATCTATAGTGCCATCTCAATCCATAAAGTGGTATCAGAGCGAGGTCTTCTGAGAAGAATCGAAAGATTTGAGAAGAGATGGCATCTGAAGCTCACAATTATGAAGGTTAGTCAGTCACCAGACCACCATTCTTCGATGGTGAGGATTACCAGTATTGGAAGATGAGAATGAAATGCTTCATCAGACTTACAGACTTTGATCTATGGCAGGTAATAGAACATGGTGACTTTACTATACTATCTGATGGAACTTCTGCTCTCTCTATAGCTGATAAAAAGAAACATGTCCCTAAACTATATGCCAAGAATTATCTATGTTGTGCTTTATCCAAAAAGGAGTTTAACAGATTATCTGCTTTTAGAATGCTAAAGAAATATGGGATAAACTACAAGTACTTATGAAGGAACTGAAGAGTAAAGCAAACTAGAATAGATATCTTGTCTCCCAATATGAACAATTCAAATGCTTCCTAATGAAAATAACACAAATGTATAATAGATTCTCAATATATAGTAGGCTTGAGTTCATTAGGTAAAATTCTTAGTATGAAGAAACAGTAAGAAAAATCTAAGATCATAACTCATGCCAGGACCCCTAAGGTCGCTATTGAAGAGGCACATGATCTAACACAACTTTGTATAGATAAATTGATTGGTTCTTTAATGGCTCATGAAATCAATATGGAAAGATTTTTGAAGGCTCTTCAAAAAGAAAATGATAAATGCTTTGAAAACTGTAGATTCTTCTTCCTCTAAGGATTTAAAAGGGAAATCAGATGACGGTGATGATGAAGCTATGCTGTCAAGAAAAATCCAAAGGATTCTTGCCAAGAAGAAGAAGTTTGGGTCGAAGAGATACTTCAAAAAGGAAAAAGAAGAAAGAACCAACTTGCTATGAAGGCAATCAGCCAGGACATTACAAATCAAAATGACCTAAGCTCTAGAAGAAAGATCCAACTGAAAAATATGAGAAAAAGGAAGGTAAAGAAAAAAAGTTCAGAAAGTACAAAAAGAAGGCAATGGTAGCAGTACGGGATAATGAAGAAGCCACAAGTTTAGACGCATCAAGCTAAGAATCAGAAGAAGAAGAAAAAGCTAATCTAGCCCTCATGGTAGGACTGGATCAGGTAAATTCTGAAACCTCCTTTACATCATGTTCTGAATCTGATTCTAATAGTCTAGAAGATGCATTTAATTAATTATATGAAAAGTATAAAACAGTAGTTAAACAGATGAAAATAGTTAAGTTAAATTTACTAAATCAAGAAAAAGCCAACACTTTTCTAAAGAACGAAGTAGAAAGATTAGGATAAAACTTAACTAAAACAAAAGATCAATGAACAACTGTGTGAAGATTTAAAATTTAAAAATAGTAAAATCATGGAAATTGAATCAAATCTAAAAGAATTAAAAGATGAAGAAAAATTAAGAGAAGAAAGTAACTATCTAAGAACTACCATAGATAGGATCACAAATTGTAAAACATCCTTAGTTGTAAAACTGAAAGGTGCTAGAACAGACAAAAAGAAATATGGAGTAGGATATATACCTCTTGATAATGTAGAAGAAATTGTGTATCCTGAAAAATATCCAACTCCTAAATTTGTGAAGAAAAAGAAAGAAATTAAAATCCGGAAGGTCAATCAGTATGTTTACAAACAAAAATTGAAATCTAATAACACTACACATGCAAGAAATACATATGATTATGTTGTAGTCACTGTAATCAACTAGGACACACAATAGCACCTGCACAACTAGAAACTTGCGTTGGATTCCAATGACTAACCATCAAGGACCCAAGAAAATTTGGGGTACCAAAAGTTACAATTTAAATTTGTTTGCAGGGTCGCCTGAGAGCATCCAAATGGTATTTGGATAGGGGGTGCTCAAGGCATATGACAGGTGACAAAAAACTGTTTACAAATTTTAGAGATGAGGTTGGTCAAGTCACTTATGGAGACAATAGAAAGGCAAATATTAGGATGTGGAATAGTAGGAACAAAAGAAAAGATTTTGGTTCTTTAATGGCTCATGAAATCAATATGGAAAGATTTTCTGAAGGCTCTTCAAAAGAAAATGATAAATGCTTTGAAACTGTAGATTCTTCTTCCTCTAAGGATTTAAAAGGGAAATCAGATGACGGTGATGATGAAGCTATGCTGTCAAGAAAATCCAAAGGATTCGTGCCAAGAAGAAGAAGTTTGGGTCGAAGAGATACTTCAAAAGGAAAAAAGAAGAAAGAACCAACTTGCTATGAAGGCAATCAGCCAGGACATTACAAATCAAAATGACCTAAGCTCTAGAAGAAAGATCAATGAAAAATATGAGAAAAGGAAGGTAAGAAAAAAAGTTCAGAAAGTACAAAAAGAAGGCAATGGTAGCAGTACGGGATAATGAAATAGAAGCCACAAGTTTAGATGCATCAAGCTAAGAAATAAGAAGAAGAAGAAAAGCTAATCTAGCCCTCATGGTAGGACTGGATCAGGTAAATCTGAAACCTCCTTTACATCATGTTCTGAATCTGATTCTAATAGTCTAGAAGATGCATTTAATTAAATTATATGAAAGATAAAAACAGTAGTTAAACAGATGAAAAAATATTAAGTTAAATTTACTAAATCAAGAAAAAGCCAACACTTTTCTAAAGAACGAAGTAGTAGAAGATTAGGATAAAACTTAACTAAAACAAAAAAGATCAAATGAACAACTGTGTGAAGATTAAAATTTAAAAATAGTAAAATCATGGAAATTGAATCAAATCTAAAAGAATTAAAAGATGAAGAAAAATTAAGAGAAGAAAGTAACTATCTAAGAACTACCATAGATAGGATCACAAATGTAAAACATCCTTAGTTGTAAAACTGAAAGGTGCTAGAACAGACAAAAAGAAATATGGAGTAGGATTATATACCTCTTGATAATGTAGAAGAAATTGTGTATCCTGAAAAATATCCAATCCTAAATTTGTGAAAGAAAAAGAAATTAAAAATCCTAGGAAGGTCAATCAGTATGTTTACAAACAAAAATTGAAATCTAATAACACTACACATGCAAGAAATACATATGATTTATGTTGTAGTCACTGTAATCAACTAGGACACACAATTAGCACCTGCACAACTAGACACTTGCGTTGGATTCCAATGACTAACCATCAAGGACCCAAGAAAATTTGGGTACCAAAAGTTACAATTTAAATTTGTTTGCAGGGTCGCCTGAGAGCATCCAAATGGTATTTGGATAGGGGGTGCTCAAGGCATATGACAGGTGACAAAAAACTGTTTACAAATTTTAGAGATGAGGTTGGTCAAGTCACTTATGGAGACAATAGAAAAGGCAAATATTAGGATGTGGAATAGTAGGAACAAAGAAAAGAATTGATAGATGATGTTATGTATGTAGAAGATTAAAGCATAATCTTATTAGCATCAGTCAACTGTGTGACAAGGGTCACTTGGTAAAATTTTAGAATGATACGTGCATTATTCAAAAGGATGGGAAAACAGTCTTTGAAACACAAAGAGTCAAAAATTTGTACACTCTACAATTGGCAGAATTGAAGGAAGTTAACTTATGTCTTGCAACTATCAAGAGTGAAGAAACTGATTTATGGCACAGAAGACTAGGACATGCAAGCACCTCAGTAATCATGAAATTAATCAAGCATGATCTAGTTGAAGGTCTTCCGAAGCTCAAACTGAAGAAATCTAGAATCTGTACAGCCTGTGCCAAAGGAAAGTAGACCAAGACATCATTTCAGCCCAAAACACTGGTAACAACTTCCAAGCCTTTGGAACTAATTCACATCGATTTGTTTGGACCTATAAGAATAGCAAGTCTTGGAGGAGAAGTTTATAGCTATGTAATTGTAGATGATTATTCAAGGTACACTTAGGTATCTTTTTTAGAAGCCAAATCAGAAACATTTTCACCTTTTCTAAAGTTTACTAAACTAGTACAGAAGAAACCAGAAATTTTAGATAATCAGTATTAGATCTGATTATGGTGGGGAATTCAATAATGAAAATTTGTCAGATTCTGTGAAGAGAATGGCACAGAAATAATTCTCTGCACCAAGAACACCTCAACAAATGGAGTAACAGAAAGGAAGAACATAACACTGCTGGATATGGCCAGAACAATGTTTACAGAAAATAATCTACCAAGGTATTTCTGGGAGGAAGTAGTCAACACAGCCTACTACATCATCAACATGTGTATGATCAGACCAATTTTGAGAGAGGACACCATATGAGCTATACAAGGAGAAAATGGCAAACATCAGTCACCTTCGACCTTTTGTGTAAGTGTTTCATTTTGAATAATGGAAAAGATAATTTAGGATAATTAGATACTAAAAGTGATGATGGTTTTCTACTAGGTATATCACAAAACCTAGAGATATAAAGGTTTAACAGAAGGATTTAACATAGAAACAATCAGTCATATCTTATTTCATAAAACTAACCCTTCTATAAGAAAATAGAAGAAGAAGATGTTGTTAAGATTTGTGCAGGGATCTGGAATAGGCATCTCTTGAAGAAAAAGAAGAAAAGAATGAATATCCACCATTAGAAGAGCTTCAACAACAAGAAGAACCACATGAAGGACTACCTAAAGAATTAAGGTATCACAGAGATCATCCAAGAGAAAATATCATAGGTGATCCTGAAGATAGGGTAAGAACGAGTGGTATGAACATTCCATGTGATTTTTCTGCACTTGTTTCTCAGATTGAGCCTAGGACAATCAATGATGCAATGGCGGATGAATCTTAGATCCTAGATATGCAAGAGGAACTTAACTAGTTCCAACGTAGCCAGGTTTGGACTCTTGTCCCTAGACCTTCTGACCATCCATTTATTGGGACCAGATGGGTCTTTCAGAAACAAAATGGATGAATCAGGAGTAATCAACAGGAACAAGGTCAGACTGGTATCACAAGGATACTCCCAAGAGGAAGACATTGATTTTGATGAAACATATGCTCCAATTGCTAAATTAGAGGCAATTAGAATTTTAATAGCAAATGCATGTTCTTTTAATATCAATTTATTTCGAATAGATGTTAAAAGTGATTTTCTGAATGGTTTCATAAATGAAGAAGTTTATATTGAGCAACCACCAGGTTTTGAATATTCCAAGTATCCAAATCATGTTTTCCGTTTAGGGAAACCTTTATATGGTTTGAAACAAGCTCCAAGAGCTTGGTGTGAAAGATTAAGTGCTTATCTTATATCACATGATTTTATAAGAGGTAAAGTAGATAGCACACTATTTATCAAGAAGTTTTCAGAAGGAATGTTAATTGTACAAATATATGTTGATGATATTATTTTTAGTTCTACTAATAAATCAATCTGCAAATTCTTTGAAAACCTTATGCACTGTGAGTTTGAGATGAGCATGATGGGTGAGCTTAACTATTTTCTTGGGTTGCAAATCAAGCAGACCAAGGAAGGTGCTCGCATCTGTCAAACCAAGTACATTTCAGATTTACTTTCTAAATATGGTTTTGACAAGTGTAAGCCCTTAGGAACACTCATGAGCTCAGGAATTAAGTTAGATAGTGATGCACTTGGCAAGAAAGTAGATCAAAAGATCTATAGAGGCATGATTGGGTCATTACCCTACCTTGTGGGTTTTCATTTAATATTTTTAACAACATGTTTTTGATGATAGATAAGTTTATTGAGGTTTGATGCATGACAAAGAACTTGATACTACTTGGATATCTATGTACTCATATATCTAACTTTATATGTTCTATCATGTAGGTACAAATGCTTAAAGCCAAGCTATCACAAAACAAAGAAAAAAATCACAAAAAGCTATGAACCATGTCACCTGTCGACAGACCACAATGCTCTGCCGACAGATCTCACAGATATGGTTAGCTAGAAAAGCTCAAAGCTCAGGTTACAGCCATCTGTCGATAGATGCCCATTGGTTGTCAACAGATGTCCTGACAGAAGTTCTAGATATCTGGACAGTAGATATCTGTCGACAGATGCAAGGCGATTGTCGACAGATCTCACAGAACTGAAATCCCAGATCTCTGTATATTGCAAACCTGTTGCAACTGTCGAAAGATGCTGCCAGACCTGTCGACAGACGAACAAAATCTTCAGATACGGAAAGTCTCCACTGCAGAGGCAGAATATTTGCTGCAGGGAGTTGTGCGGCACAAGTGTTGTGGATAAAAAGTCAGTTGTGTGACTACAACATGACATTGGATGCACAACTATCCTTTGTGACAACACTAGTGCAATCAATCTTTCAAAGAATCCCAATCAACATTCTAGGACAAAACACATAGAAATTCGTCATCATTTCTTGAGAGATGAAGTAGCCAATAAAACATTGGAGATAAGTTTCATACCACTGAAAATCGAATGGCAGACATCTTACCAAACCTCTGGCTGAAGATAGATTCACAACATTGAGACGAGAATTGGGTTTGTGCAAATTACAATGAAATTAACCCAAAATATTAAGTATATGTTCCTTGTGTGAACTAACTATGAGGTATATCAAATTGTGATTTGTGGAAGAACAAGTCATGCTTGTTTGGAAACTTCATTATGCGTGAGAAGATATTCTCCGCCAAGTATCCATAGTTATGTTGCATGAAAGGGTCATTGACTTTCTATGAGGATTCAGTTTTTTTTATTTTACACTCACTATTTCTTGTCAAAAATTGAACATCTTCATGAAATCACTTCATCCTTCCTTTGGTGTTTTCAAATTATGCAAATGTGTCTTGTTGTACTTGAATGTATGTGTACACATAAGCACACACTATGGGGGAGTAAAAATCAGGCTAGATGAGTGTTTGAGTGAAGGAAGTCATTCATATCATATTCATGTCAACTTCTCTCACTTTTTGTATTCATTTATTCCCTCGTTCAAACATTGATTCCACTCTGAATAAGCTGCTGTCGACAGACATGAACACCCTGTCGACAGATTAGGGTCCACAGACATTAGTTTTTGAACTCTGTGTACACCTGTCGATAGACGACAACTCATCTATCGACAGCTAAACCCAGCTCTGAAAACCCAGTCTTCTGTCTGTGCTCATCTGTCGACAGGCTCCCCTTAGCTGTCGACAGACACACTCTTTCCTGTCAATTCATGCCTATTTCTTATCAAACTCATGAGTAGGTTCATGTCCTTCATCTAAGATGTTTATTGGGTGTTTATACATGTTTGACTTCATCATATTCAAGTGATATTAATGTTATTCCCTAAATTACCATGATTTGGACATACTACTTCTACACGGGTTTAGATTACATCATTTTGAAAACATTAGACCATCGTAGAGGATAAACACCTAACTCTTTAGAATAATTTCCTTGTAGGCAAACACTATTCTCAAGTAACTTGAAAAGTCTTATGGTCATTGAACTTTATGTCTCATATTGACTGCTAATCATATACCTTCTTTGATTGGAATTTTAAATCGGAAATGGAGAAAAGCTACCTATTTCTGAAAAACAACAACAACAAAAAAAAATCAATCTACAAACAGGTAAAAGGTAGAGCAATGATGTGTATTGCTGAGTAAACCGGGGAGATGGGCATCACAAATGTCTGCCCTCGCGTCAAAAAGCTATCTCATCAACTCTATACAAAGGTATACTGGACACTTCCACTGAGTAACTGCCGGTACGAACACTTGTCATGTCTATCCTCACGTCAAAAGGTATGAAGTTCTCTTAAATACCACTTTTCCCGTTGCATTCATTTGTTGCAAGCAAAAAAAAAAACCTTTTGAAATAGAGTGAAGCCTCCACAGTGTCTCAAATAACCAGGTCATTTAGTGTCTATGGTTATCATGAAGTTTAGACATTCATTTCAGTCATCATTTGATCATCATAAACTAGGGTTAGTGTTGGTCTACAATGTCCTTAATCAAACAAGGGTATTTGTGTCCTTTCTCTAAGAGCGTAAGGTGTTCTCTTAATGCTCTAATTTAAAACTCCTTACGTATTATGTCTAAACCATTTAGGTAAATGGGAGGGCCTTCATATCCATGTCTATGGTGGGTTCCAATGTGTGTATACCCTTTTACACCTTAGTTATTCATGTGTAACCTTTGCTCAAGAGTTCTCCTTGAAAATCCACATAAAAATCATCAGACAGAATTTCTATATGGATCTGTCGACAGACGGCGGCAGCTCCGGTTTGGGAAGACCAACGGGCGCGCCGTTTGGGGACAGATTTAGTGGGACCCTTGCCTTCTCAATTTAAATCCACCCTCTTTAAAAAGGCACCCACATCCCCTTCTCCTTCCCCACTTTCAAATCCCTCTCTTTCCTCTATAAATCGAGCCCCTGCTTCCCCCTTGGACGCAAACCCTACCTTTCATCTTTCCTATCCTATCTCTGCAGTGGGCTTCTCCTCTTCATCCTCCCTCTCTGTGCTTCATCCCTCCACACTCTACATGGCCCCCAAGGCAAAGAAACTGGCATCTCGCCGCCGTCCCTCCTCCTCTCGAGCCGGCGACGATGACTGGGCTACTAATGAGCGCCGCACGAAGCTTCGGGACGATCGTTTGCCCGAACTTGTGGTTCCTCCCCGTCTCCATCTCACTCATTCTAAGGGGTCATTCATCAAGTTTGTTCAACCTAGGTATGTCGATTTTGAGTCCTTGGCAGATCTTTTTCCAAACCTCCAACCCCTATTTGACACTCAGGGGTGGACATCTTTTCTCTACAGTCACACGGCTTATTCTCCCACTGCCATTCGTGACTTCTTCAATTATCTTGGCTTCTCAAAGGAAAAGCATTTTTATACAACTGTGAAGGGCACCACTTTCCAACTCACTGCCAACCTCATTAGCACAGCCCTTCAAATCCCCAACTCTGGAGCCGACATCCTCACCCATACTCCGGATGCTTCTGTATACTATCATCTCCTAACTCTTGAAGAATATGATGGCACAAAGAAGATTGCCAAATTAAATGCCAATTCCTTCCCTCCATTGAACCGTATGATCCAACATATCTTCAAAACCATGATTGCGCCAAAGCATGGCAGTCGAGAACTTGTCACCGACGTTCATAAATCACTCTTCACCTTTTTCCTTAAATGTGAACCCATTAATCTCCCAGTCCTGATGTTTGGCCTTATTCTCAAGTGCTTCTACCAACCACGGAAGTCAATTCCTTTTGCTTGTCCAATCACCTCCATTCTGAAGTTCATTGGAATCGTCATTCCGGATAGTGAATGCATCACGCTCAACTCCCGCAGTAGTTTCGATCTCACTGCTGCACATAGGATGGGATACAAGCTCGTTCATGGGGTCGTCACTCGTGAGCTAAAAGGAAAGGCACTAGCTGTTGCCATGGATATAGATCATGAGGTTGCTGATGATGATAATGAAGAAGCAGGAGATGAAGACTCCCAGTCTGAGCCTCTTGATGCCTCGGGAGATAGTGTTAGTGATGCAGATGATGAGCCTTCTCTGCGTGATCTTATTGCTCAGATGCAACTCCAGATGTCCACTGGATTCGATAAGATTCATGCACGATTGGACACAGTGGATGCAAACATGGAAGCAATAGTGGATCGTGTGACAGTGTTGACACTTACAATATTATACATGTCATATTTATTTTATACAAAATAACTTGTGGTATATTTTAATAGTTTTGATTGTAGAAAGTCTTAAAGTTTTTGTCATAGCAAAAAAACAATGCTTAAAATGTTTAGCAATATTTTAGTGATAGTTGCTCAACAATTCTCCCGCTTTTTGCTAATGTTAAAAACTTTTAAATAGATAGTGAAAAAATAAATTTGATTTTACAAAACAACGTAAACATTTATTTGTTCTTACTTTCTTTCTCCCCCTTTGTGGCATTAACAGAAAGGATGAAGGATACACACAGAGAGAGATAGAAAAAGAGACATAGAGACTCATAAATGGTTAGAAATAGCTGTATATTGATAAGATTTGAGTAACATTTTACAGTCATGAGGTAGACAAGAAACTAGGAAGATACAGGGAAGGAGGGATTTGAGCAAAGAAGGGATGAAGAAAAGCCTATAGTTTCTTCTCATTTTCAGGGAAGAAATTGAAAATTTTAGAATTATCTATGTTATAGGAGCATCCTATAGAGGGAATTTTCCTATAAGACTTAATGTGGCGGCGATGATACCAACTGAGTCTCCTAGGGTAGTTATCACTGCGCAGGGTACTCTTAAGGGGGACAAACTTCTTATAGGCTGCTTGGTGCAATAAATCATGAACAGTGATATTCCAGTGTAGACCTTGGGAGTGAGCAACTTTCTTTGCCTGGTAGTAGACAAGATACCTTTGTTTCCATTTTTGTGATACAGACTTGCAAAGTGTCTCATAACCCTTACAGAGATAGACAGAGGGAGATAACTTGAGCTTCTGGCAGCCTGTATGCTCTTCTGGATAAGCCGCTGCCCACTGATCTCCAGTCAACCTCTCAGATTCTGCAAAGCTGTGCTGGAAATCTATCATGTACTGAGAGTTCTTAGGGGCATGCATTAGAGCAAACCAATGGAATGAAAGTTTGATATTGTACTTGATTCTGATTCTGGCTGCAATCTAAATGTGCCTGTTGAACACAACCTGGACAAAATGTTTCATGGATAAAATGGCACCTATCAGACTGGGATGCAGTCCACAGGGCAATCCAATAGCCATTGATAGAGTAATTTCTCTTTGCCCTTTGATAATCATTTCTCACTGCCCCTTATCCACATCTGGTAAACCCATCTTGAATTTGTCTTCATTAAACTATTTCATCCTGCTGTAGCTAATCTGGAGCTCTTTTAGGAGGTTGCCAAAGAGATAAAAAAATATAAGATTGAGGTGAAGGGGAACATCCAAAAACTTGTTCGTAGCCTGAGAAACTTTAAATTTTGCAGCTTCAACAGGGTATAGATTTAAGAATTCTGTAGGGGATAGACTATGGCCTTTCTGTGTGATGAGGTTCACATCAGCCAATTGAACTTCAGAAGTTTTAAGGAGAATAGGGAGCCAATCTTCAAACTTGTAGCCTGGCATCCCATGGACTTCATGAAAGGCTTTAATTGAAAGGAATTCTTTGAAGAGAGTCATATGGTGCTTAGAATGGTAGATGAAAGCATACCAGAATGGGGGATGAAGGGAGAAAAGGTTGTCTTCAACTGGCACCCTACTCTTGATGATAGTACCACACTAGGTATAATTTCAGAAAGTGAGAGTAGATCTGACCGAAGAAGGAATTGAGGAAGTAGGGAGAGAGGAGTAAAAATGAGGAGCTAGAGTGTGAAGAGTAGGTGTTTAACAATGTGAGGCTTGAAAGTATACTTCATAGGATACAAAGAAAGTGAAGTATTTGTGGGAGTGGGAAGCTATGCCTCTGGTTGAGAGGCAGAGGGAGGAGGATTAGAAGAGAAGTAAGGAATAGTTTGAGGAGGTGAAGGGTCAGTAGCAGGAGGAGGGATTGGATTAGTAGGAGGAGTAGAAATGGTTAGGGGTTGAGAACGAAAGACTAGGTTACCTGATTTCGAGAGTTTCTTTCTAACCCTTCTCTTAAAGATTTTGACCTTGGGATCAGCTACTACCTCCATAAGCTGATTAGGCAGCACCAAATGCTGCTCAGAAACTTGTTCCTCTTGAGCTGACCACTATTGCTACTCAATAATTGGATATGGCACTACTGCTTGAACCTCCATTGGCTGTTCTCCAAACTTCTCTAGCTGTGGAACACCTTGCTCTAGCTACTGCTGTGGCTGCTCTTCAGTGTGAACAAATGGGGGAACATGAGAGCCACTTGTGCCCTGTTGGCACACCAAATGTAATAGCAGGTCCTTCATCTGATGGACCTCCTCTGACATGAAATCGAACATAACATCTATTTGTTGTATCTGCATTTGAAGTACAGATAACGTTTCTTCTTGTTTCATGATTAAGACCATCACATTATTTACTGGTCTGCTGGTCTCCCCCTGAGACCTTTGCCGGGTCTCAACATGAGGTGGAGAGGCATGGTGGTATTCCTCATCAAAGGAAGGCTCTACTGGAGTGAAAGTTGCAGTATCTTCTTCTTGAGTCACTCCCTTGCCCCTTAAATCCCTTAGAACTTGATTGATTGTATCATCTGGAATTTCATGCTCTTGAGAAGGGGACAACAGTATGAACATCTCCTTGTTCTCCCACTGGTGCTTCTTCTCTAACTTCCTCTCTTCTAATCTCAGAAGGCTAAATAGGAGGAAGGAAGAGGAACTCTGTGCCTCATCAAGAAATGTTTCATGAGAGCACTTAGGGATAGAGTCCTTAGTCAAACATTCTGTGTCTTATCTACCAAAATATAGTGGCTTCTCCTCAAAGTGTATAGCCCACAAAGATCCCATCTTTCAAATCAACTGAAAATCTCATGATAATAAGGGTCAGTAGGGGTCCATAAGGGAGAGACTCTTGCAAGTTCTTAGTTCCTGTCATTCTTTCCAAGATAATAGAAGGCAGGTTGACCATATGTCTCTGAACTACCCAAAATAGAAAACTATCATCTCTGGCAGTGATGGAAGAGTGGGTGCCTGCCCTAGGGGTAATGATACAGTGCAGAATCCTCTTCTCTATGACAGCTCGTTGACCAGGAGCCCTTTCTTAGAGATAGACCCCAGGCCAACTGTTGAACCACTCTCTATTTGTTCTTGTATTTTGGTGATAATAAAATTTATGATAACTTAAATTGAATTATTGTTTCATCTGTGTCGCATCAATCCCATAGCAAAATGCTAAGTCTTTCATTGATGCAATATATAGCGCACTAAATGATAAAATCGATGTTTAATCAATATACATCGATTTCTGTTTAAAGTGCCAAGTATCAAGCGCCGCAACGATTTGCTAAGAGTCGATGCGATAACGATTTGATAAGTGGCCATAACGATTTCTCTTTGAGCGTATTGATTGTTAGAAGTCGTTCCCATAAACGATTCCTTAAGTGACCGAAATGATTTTCTAAGAAGTCGATGCATAACGATTTCATAAGTAACGATTTCTTCTGTAAAGCGCAAGAAGTCGATGCCATAACGATTTCATAAGTGTCGTAACGATTTCTTCTGTAAAGCGCAAGAAGTCGATGCCATAACGATTTCTAAGTATCGCAACGATTTCTTAGAAGCCATAACGTTTTGTTAAGAAGTCGATGCCATAACGATTTCTTCTTTGAGCGCAGGTTTGGTAAGAAATCGTTCCCATAACGATTTGTTAAGAAATCGTTCCCATAACGATTTCATAAGTCATGCTCATAACGATTTCTTCATGGATTCTGTTCAAACTCAGATTGCCTTATATTTCAAATATGCTTGGCGCTAAATGAAAAGTCAATATCTTCTGACAAAAGATGCATGCATATTTCAGAATCTTGTCAAAAAGATATGACTACTATTTTCAGTATGTTAGCAGAAGCACAGTACCATGCATCGTTTATCATAAACACTCTTTTATGCTAACACTCTCTTCTATGCTCACAGACATCGAAGACCATCAGAGTCTGAGTAAGACAAATGAAGGAAAGATCAGCAATGACTAGAAGAGCTCCAACGGATCTCTTCAACGGATCTATTCTAAGCTGCTCAATATAAAGATGGAGCATTGCTGAAGAACAACAAGAGCCTTTCCGAATATCTTTGAAGGAGTGTACATCTGTGGAAGCACTTCACGCCACATACCTCAAGGAAAGAGAGAAAGAGCCTGAGCAAGAAGAAGCAATCAAGCGTCTCAAGCTTCCAAGCTTTCAAGCATCGAGCCTTTTTTCTCTCTTCTGTTTCTCTCCGAGCTTATTGTATATCTGGGGAGAGTTTGGGACTGTGGAGCTTACATGAGTGTTCATCTTGTAGGTCTCTCAGTCTGATCTTCTAAGAAAGATCTGTTCCAGCTGTAGGACTGTATACAGTTGTTAACCCAGCTAGGGGTTGGTCTAGCAGAATAACTGGGGTTTGTACCAGTTGTCAACCCAGCTAGGGGTTTGTGTCTAGCAGAACCGCACTGGGGTTTGTTCCAGGAGGTTGGCTTCTTTACCGTAAGAGAAGTGGGCTGCTCTTGCCCGGGGAAAGGAGAAGACCGGTGGGGGATCCAGGTGTTGTAAGGTCCATACGGGGGACTGTACCCTTGGTTAGTGAAATCCCAAGAGTTTGCTTGGGGACTGGACGTAGGACTTCCATGTGGGAAGGGCCGAACCAGGATAAATCTCCTGTGTCCTGTGTGATTGTTTATTTGCTTCCGCACTGCACTCTCTATCACATGAACTAACCAAGCTTTCAAGTGTTATTTTTGTGTTAAGATTCTATTTCAGATTTCAGAAAAACCTATTCACCCCCCTCTAGGTTGGTTTGCTGCCGTACCAAAAGGGCCAACACCAACTACCCCTAATTTTTGCTTCTCCATGGACACTGTCTCACTGATTTTAAGTCCAGAGTTAGGGCAATCCAAAATATCCACTAACAGATCCTCAAGAAACTATAAGAATAGTACCATTAACTGATCCTGTGACTAAACCATCTGCACAGACTTGGAGGGAGAGGTAAAAGGCTTTCAGAGTGCCCTTAAACGACAGTTCACTGATCTGGCAAATCTTCTACCAGCCCATAGCCTCTAGGGTTTCTGGCACCCAACTAAGCCTACCAGTCAACTGAAAGAAATCTACAACCTTTTCTGGCCAAATGGAAGCCTTGGCTGAAGACAACCACAGGAACTGCTCAGGGGTGAACAGGGTTCCCTCTGAAGCCCTAGATGAGGCCATCTAGACAAAAATGAAGAAAACGACTAAGAAGGATGATAGAGGAGATGTCGAAAAGGTCCACAGGGGTCAAAGATCCTACCTTTCTTTAGAGAAATGAAGAAAATCTGTAGATGCTTCGAAGGTAGTTCCATCAGGGTGACGAACACGTGTAGGAACTAGGAGGAAGACGACAGAAGAGTCGGAGACATTTCAAAAGGGTGATTTGGAATGAAAGAGGTAAAGGTCCTAATATGGAAAGATAATATGTAATGGACCGTAGATGAGGAGATGAAAGGTTGAGAATAAATGAATAAACCATTATAATTAACACCTATTTGAACAAAAATTTAAAAGCCCACTTTTAAAAACAAAAAAAAACATTGACTCTGACTTCATGAACTCTGACTTTACAAGAGTTGCAGTACACAACTCCGACTTCATGAGAGTCATAGTACACATGTCCGACTTAATGAGAGTTTTAGTGCCGAAACTTCGACTTCATAAGAGTTGCAGAACATAACTCCTACTTCAGAAAAGTCAAAGTTCCAGGACTTAGAATTTTGCAATGAATGGAACTTGCAGTGCAGTAAAATATTTATAATCAGGTTTACACATACCTATTTCTCATACCTATTTCTCTTTTAATTGAAGTAAATCTATCTTCAAGAAGAGGTTTAGTGAATCTATCACCTAATTGATTATTTGTAGATACAAATTCAAGTAAAATATCTCCACTACTTACATGGTCCCTGATGAAATGATGTTTGACCTCAATATGCTTGGTTCTTGAATGTTGAATTGGATTTTTGGTCAAGTTGATTGCGCTTGAGCTGTCACACAGCATTGGTATTTCATGAAGTGTATGACAATAATCTTCTAGTTGATGCTTGATTCTCAATAGTTGAGTGCAGCAACTTCCTGCTTCAATGTACTCTGCTTCTATTGTGGACAAGGCTACTGAATTCTGCTTTCTGGAAGACCATGAAATTATGTATCCTACAAGAATTTGACAAGTATCACCGATACTTTTTCTATCTATTTTGCATCAAGCATAGTCAGCATCACTATATCCAATCAATTTGAATCCAGAACATCTGGGATACCATAAATCCAATTTACTTGTATTTATAAGATATCTACAAATTCTTTTAACAACATTAACATGAGATTCTTTAGGATCAGCTTGAAATCTAGCATACAAACATACACTGAACATTATATCTGGTCTACTGGTAGTAAGGTATGAAAGGTTGCGGATTTCCCTATATGGTAATCTAGAAGGGGGGTTGAATAGATTACTACCGATTAAAAGCGTTTATCACCTTCTTTTCTTTGAAACACGGATTATCAAAACAATGTTAAACTATAAACTATGTGTGGATGTGTGTGACTTGATGACAGATAGATAACAGATTATCAAACGTGCGTAGAGATGTCGTGACTACCAAACATCTATCGTAAACTCGTGCAAACCACAAGACACGACGATTTACGTGGTTCGGAATACACAACTTGTGTATCCTACATCCACGGGCCACACACACACGCAGAGCAATCTACTTATGAGCTAGTTCACAAACTACAACTCACACACACACGTGTTATCTGATGTAAAACCACGATCAGAACAACACCCACACGTGAATCAAGCACAAGGACTGCTTGAGACACCACAACACACACGGATAAGGAAGAAAGTAGAAACAGAGAAGAGTTTGAGAGTTGATGAACAAATCCAGATTGTAAACTCTTCTTGTGAATGTCTGACTGGACTTCAAGCTTCGTGTTGAAGATCGCAAGTTGATGGAGACACTTGAATCCACGACGTTCAGGCTTCACCTTCTGCTGGAGAGACTTCTCTTCTTGGTTCTGGGTGGTAGGTTGAAGCAGAGCAGCAGAACAAGACTTCTTTTGAGAACTCTTTAGGGTTTTTGCTTGGAGGCTGCTTGTGTACGTGATTTGCTTCAAAAGGATGTTTATATATTGATGTTTACATATGGAGAGTCGTGGTAGAAAGAAACACCAACTTGGGCAATGTTAGATCTTTCCGTATCTGAAGATTTTGTTTGTCTATCGACAGATCTGGCTGCATCTGTCGACAGATTGCAACAGGTTTGCAACATACAGAGATCTGGGATTTCAGTTTTGAGATATGTCGACAGTCGACTTACATCTGTCGACGGATATCTACAGTCCAGATATCTAGAACTTCTGTCAGTGACATCTGTCGACAGCCGATGGGCATCTGTCGACAGATGGCTGTAACCTGAGCTTTGAGCTTTTCTGGCTGACCATATCTGTGAGATCTATCGACAAGAGCATTGTGGTCTGTCGACAGGTGACATGGTTCACAGCTTTTTGTGATCTTTTTCTTTTGTTTTGTGTTAGCTTGGCTTTAAGCATTTGTACCTACATGATAGAACATATAAAGTTAGATATTATGAGTACATAGATATCCAAGTAGTATCAAGTTCTTTGTCATGCATCAAACCTCAATTAAACTTATCTATCATCAAAAACATGTTGTTAAAAATATTAGAATGAAAACCCAACATTCTCCCCCTTTTTGGTGATGACAAAATTATTCAATTAGTGCACAATTGAGGTTTCTCCCCGTTTTGACAACATCGAAAGGTATTCACAATAGTCACACACAATGATGTAGCAAAGGACTGTGATTTCATTGATGAGATATGAAGCATACACAGTACAAAATGTGATGACTGAAATGAAAGGGAAAGAAATTACATGACCATGAAGTGGAAAAACATAACTCAGAACATGACAGACACATGTGAAAAATAGAAACAAACAGTGACTCCTAGACCCATAGACTCTCCCAAGTCCAATTGCAGCTGCGTCTCACAAGGCTTCAGGAAAGCCGTCGGGCATCTGCATTGCCTGGCGATGATGCTGCATATGGAAAACAAGATAACCAGCCACTGTCGACAACAAGATTGCATCTGTCAACAGCCCAGTCCATTGTTAAGAAATCTGGGTCTAGAAGACATGAGTGATGCAGTATATGTCGACAGTCGATTGGCAACTAACGAAAAGCGCTTGTTAAGTCACAACATGTGAAAAACATGTGATCTCTATTAGGGCATCCTCTTCTCTCACGAATCCCAAGAGTTGTGTGAGACAAGGACACTCCTATATATAGATCGTTTAGACTCCTTTTTACAGCAAGCAGCCTCCATATCAAATCTGAAAGACGTGCAGAATTATCCAATATGGTAATCTAGAAGGGGGGGGGGGTTGAATAGATTACAACAAACTCTAACCACAGTTGCCTTCTTTTCAATGAAAACACAAACTTATCGAAATATTAAACAGATTCAGGATTAGTTCGATTTACAATTATTGTGCTTGTTGTGAATAGAACATGAACAGTCTATCTAACGTGTGTAGAATCAGCGTGCCTACCAATCATCTATCATGGAAATGTGCAAACCACAGGACACGAAGATTTAAGGTCGTTCAGAGTACACAACTTGTGTATCCTACGTCCACAGTCCACACACACACACAGAAGGACTGCTTATCAGCGAACTCAAACCACGACAACAAACACACTCATGTTGTCTGATGTTAACATGTGATCAGAACAACATGACCCACGTGAATCAAGAACATGAGACACTTGACCCACCAACACACACACCGAGTATGAAAAATAGAGACAGAGAAGAGTTTAGAGTTGTAGAATCAAATCTTGAGATGGAACTCTTCAAGATGGTCGTCCAGATGAACTTCAAACTTCGTCTTGACAGGTATCAGTTGATGGAGAAGCTTGAATCACAGACGAACCAGCTTCAACTTCGTTCAGAAGATTGTTCTTCTTTGTTCTGGACGGAGTGCTGAAGCAGAGCAGTAGGGAGAGAGTTTTTCTCTTGGATTTCCTTAGGGTTTTGTATGGTGGCTACTTCTGTACGAAAAATGCCTTCAAAACATTCCTTATATATGGGTTTTTAAGTATGGAGAGTCGTGGTAGAACGAAACACCCAACTTGGAAACATGTCCAAATCTCGAAATTGAGATCTTCTCTTCGTCTGTCGACAGCAAACTATTCATCTATCGACAGGTGCTGACAGGTTTGAAAAATCTAGAAGACTGGCCTTGTGGGAAACAATTTCTTGTGTGTATCTGTCGACAGGTGATTTTGATCTGTCGACAGGTACACTTGTCCTGAAACCTGTCTGATCTCCCTATGTGTAGTTGTCGACAAGGACTTGTGGGTCTGTCGATAGGTACTTGTTGAATGTGACTTTCTTGAGTTTTTGCTCTAGAATTTGGTACATTGTCTTGCCTACACTCACACCTACATTTAAGAGCATTGTTAGTGAGATATAAAGAACATATAAAGAACATTTAGACAATCACTTGGGATGTTCTTTCCTAATTATCATTTGCTTGATCATGTCTCAATTATGCTCATAACATTAATTTGGATTGTTCATCATCAAAAACAAACATAACACATGTAAACCCAACAATATCCCAAACCTAAGAGAACCGGAAGAAGATTTCCAGAGCTCTGCTTCAAGCTTCAACCCTTAATAGCAAGAAGATTTTTCTAAGAAGACAAGGTTGAAGCAGATTTGTCCTCAAGGCTTCAAGCAACAACATCGGATCATCTATGACTTGAAATCTAAAGATCATTAGGACGGAGGACTCAAAGAGTTCACCTATTCGATTTGTTTTCTCCACTATGAACTCTTCATGCACTTTATCCTCTTATTTCAAGTGTGTGTTGTTGGTGTAAGCAGTCCTCGTGCTCATTCTACATGTGTGTGTTGATATGAGATCTTGCTTATCTCAGACCTTGTGTGTGTGTGATGATTTGTGTTGAACTTTCTTTATAAGCAGTTTGGCATGTGTGTGTGTGGACGTTGGATGTAGGATACACAAGTTGTGTAGTCCGAACCACCTTAAATCTTGATGTCCTGTGGTTTGCATTGATCCATCGTTAGATGTATGCTAGGCACGATAACTTGTTCACACATCCTCCATACTGTTAATTCTCTAAACACATTCTACACACACATTTAAGTCCAAACTTGATTCATATCCTTGTAAGCTTTTCTACAGTTTGTCTTAGTCTCGAAAAGAAGGTCTGCTTGCTTTTAATTGGCAGTAATCTATTCAAATTCCCCCTTCTAGATTACTATTATAGATAATTCCGCACACCTAACATATTCCATCCATCATCTCTATCTCAAATTCAAATCTTTCTGAGAAAATGCATGTAATGACTCTCTTTATATCGGTACGATTATACCAATCCACATTGATATAAAGGGCACTGTCAGAGTGGAACATGTACCCAACACAACAAAGTAGGTAGAGATGTACATAAATAGCAAAGGAGAGTACAACGGAAATAGAAAATAAATCTTATTCTATCATCATTCAATCATTCCACAGTCTATATAATAGCAAATGCAAATAACAAATGTCCATAATTATACAAGTCCATATCATAATGTCAATGTCCACATACTAGTGAAAGAAAGTGTAAACTAAGCAACAATCTTCACAAGTGCAGGTACTCCTCGCTCATAGTCACTCCTCACTACGTCCTCCTCTAGTACGGGGACACCTATCTGACCTGTATGTTAAAACAGGTATGAGTCTTCCAAAAAGACCTAGCAAGCAACCTAAAGCCACATCCTTACACATATCACATACATTCTAGTCTTCTAAACAATGAGAGAAATATATGTCACATGATTCATGTCAATTAAGAAAATACACATGAACAACCTATAAATGCTTTCTACACATGATAATTAACTTGGTTCATGGTGTCAATATCAATTCATATCATTCATATTTCTAAACCAACTAGATCATGGAATTTAGCACAAGTTAACTAACAATCCTAGCATGATGTCTAACATTTTTCACATGCTTTTATAACACATATTCACATCTTTTACTTGCTGTTTTAACATAAACATATGACATTCACATGGTTTCACATCTTTTCACATGGTATCACATTTATACAATACTATCACATGGTCACATTGCACAATTTCACACTTTACACACATTTACATTTTAATTGCCGTGACAAATAGTCCAAACCACCATAAAGAAGGACACACATTCACATAACACATAACCGTCACCTAGGCAATATAGTGACGAATCTTGGTAACTGCGCAGAACCGGGAGAAGCCCTCTCCACCCTAACAAGTGGTACTTGTCCACCTCCAGGATTTCATCCTGATGCCCACAGGATATCACATACACAATGAGTCTTCACATAGGGACTTTTCTACAGTACGACTCCATAGCCTTCTATGGTAGCAGTGTCAATTTCGACACATATTACACATTATCTCACATAATCACATGGTTTCATTTACTTACAGGTAATATTTAGCCCATTCACATGCACTTTAATAAAACATATATACTTCAGGTTACAGAACTTAACATGACTGTTTCACAGTGACAATTTAATCATATCAGTACCTAAACATGCTGCTAAACACTGGAATTTACATGCTCTTAATCAATCATACTTAACATGGCTTAATTACCCTTGATAAAAGAAAACAGTACTCATGGATATCAATATAGTATGAAATTTTAACCACAGACTCTATACATTAATATATCATATGTTTAATTTTTCAGATTTTTCACAAAAGCAAAACTGTTTTTAGCATTTAAAATAGATTTCATACAAATTTAGCAAAATATTCCACTCAACATGATAGACAGTAAAATAGTCGGTTCTAACAGGTCTAAATCATGCAAACAGTAACTCTAAGATCATGAAAATTCTCTGTAACCATAACATGCATTCAAACTATTTGTTCACAATTAAATATTGTCAAAACATGCATATTTCACCATAACATAAATTATATTAAATAAAATCATGCTCAGAAATTTGAAAGAACCTCTTGATCTGACCTAAAGACCATACTTGAATAACCATAATTTTTATAGCATGCACAAGCATCCAAAAATCCAAAAATCACAGTACAGATATTAACAAATAATTCTCTAGAAAACAAATGAACTTGACGGCAAAGGTATGGCCGTCAAGGTGGGTTAACGGCACAGTATGTTGCCATCAACTCAGGAATATGACGGCAACAAGGTTGCCATCAACCTCCTGTCTGCAGAAAAGTGCAGATCGAACTCAATAAAAGAGAGAATTAGGGATTCAGGACACGAAATAAAATCCATAAAAGTACCTAGAACCTAGGGGACATGTCTAGGGAAGATACCCCTCAGCTACTTGCCCGGAATAAAATCTCTAAATGTTCAATTTAACGATGAAGCCTTCCTCGACCAAGCCAAGAAGGTGTCACTTTCAACTCCAAATCCAGTCTTCCTCTTTGAGCAGATGATTCTCCGGAGTCGGGGAAGCTTCTTCACAACCAAGAGTACCTTCCAGTCGAAGAAGATCACCAGAACAACCTCCCAAACGCCGGATGAAGCCATGCAAAGCTTTGACTTTCTCTCAAACAAACCCTAGTTTTTCCTCTCAACCAAAGGACCTAACGTAGCCGAAATCTCTATGTTTTTATAGGGTTAAGAGTCGGGGTACACATAGTATTAGGATTCCTAACCGTTGGGATTGGGTTTCCTAAACAGGTTTTCTAGAAAATGTAGTCGTTGTAGATCTGGAATCTCAAACATAACTGGAGAAGTAAACGGCCACTTTGCTGCCGCTAACAGGAAGTAGACGTCAATCGATCTGGACGTCTATATCCTTAGGCCATGTGGTCGACGACACATAGATTGCCGTCAATTTGTTGTTAACGTCAGGTGATGTTGACATTAACCAGGGATTTCAGACATGACTAAAATACATTAGACAAACACACAAGCACAAAAATGAATAGACATACTATGTACAGAAAATAAGTAAATACCATATGGACAAAATTAAATAAATATAATATGAATAGAATTCGAGGGCCTTACACTCTCTCCCCTGAAAAGAAAACTTCATCCTCGAAGTTAGAATGAAATACTAACTAAACAAATGGGGATACTTCTTCTTCATGGCGTCCTCAAGCTCCCATGTAGCTTACTCCCATGAGAAATTCTTCGATAACACCTTCACGAATGCAATACTGTTGTTCCTAAGGTGCTAAACCTTTGATCTAGGATAGCTATTGGTTGCTCTACATGCGACAAGTCTGGCTGTACCTCCATTAGCTCATGACTAATAACATGCGATGGATCTCTCATGTATCTCCTGAGCATAGACACGTGGAAAACTGGGTGAACACTAGCTAGCGCTGGGGGTAAAGCTAGCTCATATGCCATAGTTCCCATCCGCCGGAGAATCTCAAACAGACCAATGAATCTTGGACTCAACTTGTTGTGCCTGCCAAACCTGACAATGCGTCGGGTAGGCAAAACCTTGAGAAATACATGCTCTCCAACCTCGAACTCTAAATCGTTCCTCCTGTTGTCGGCGTAGCTCTTCTGCCTATCTTGCGCCACAACCAACCTCTTCTTGATAAGCTAAATTTTATCCCCAACCAACTACCTATCGCATGTCTCCTCCCAGCATAAAGGAGATCTACAAGGCCGCCGGTACAAAGCCTCGAATTGATCCATGCCAATGCTTGCATGAAAACTGTTGTTGTAGGCGAACTCCACAAGAGGTAGATGATGCTCCGAATCACCGTTCCAATCAAGCAAGCAGACTCTCAACATGTCTAGATCGTTCTCTCAGATTGGCCATCTGTCTAAGGGTGAAATGTCGAACTACGCGTCAGCTGAGAACCCAAAGCCTCCTGAAGACCCTGCCAAAGCCTTGATGTAAACCACGGATCTCTATCTGAGATAATGGACATCGTCACACCATGCAACCTCACAATGCTGCCAACATACAGCCTAGCCAAACTATCCAAAGACTATTTCTTCTTCATGGGAAGAAATGAGCAATCTTGGAGAAACGATCTACAATCACCCAAATCTAGTTATACCACTTAGCTGATCCGGGCAAACCCATCACAAAATCCATGGTGATTGCTTCCCACTTCCATAGAAGTATCTCCATCTTTTGCATAAAGCCCGATGGTCTTTGGCGCTCGGCCTTCACCTGCTGGCACACTAAACACCTGGACACGAACTCGACAACATCCTTCGTCATGCTAGACCACTAGAAAGATCTCTTCAAATCCTGGTACATCTTGGTGTTGTTTGGATGAATGGAGAACCTAGACCTGTGAGCTTCTGCAAGTACACACTCACGAACATCCACAACATTAGAAACACAAACTCGGTGCTGAAATCTAATAACACCATCCTCATCACGACCAATGCCTACCTTGCCCACCATCTCCTGAAGCCTAGGATCAGCTCTCTGCTACTCGATCACCTCGTCCAAAATCGTGGATCGGATAGACAACTGAGCGACGAAAGCCTGACACAACTATGGCTCTAACTCGGTCATAGCATATGCTGCATCTTCCAATCCAGCCGAAGTAATGACCTCTTCCTACTGAGCGCATCTGCCATGACATTCGCCTTCCCTAGATGGTACTGAAGCTCAAAGTCGTAGTCCTTGAGAAACTCTATCCATCTTCTCTGCCGCAGGTTCAACTCCTTCTGAGAGAAAAGATACCTCAGACTCTTATGGTCAGTGAAAACCTCGAACTTGACACCATAAAGATAATGTATCTAGATATTCAGTGCATCAACCACAGCCTCTAACTCCAAATCATGGGTTAGATAATTACGCTTATGCTCCTTTAACTGGAGAGAAGCATAGGCAACTACCTTACCATACTGCATCAACACACAGCTAAGGCCTATCTGAGAAGCATCAGTATAGATAGCAAAACCCTCTGCACCACTCGACAAGATCAACACGGGTACAGATGTAAGCCTTGCCTTCAGCAACTGGAAACTACTCTCGTAATCATCAGACCACACATACTTCACACCACTCCTGGTTAGCTTAGTCAAAGGTGCTGCGATAGAGGCAAAGCCTTTAATGAATCGCCTGTAATAGCCTGCTAAGCCAAGAAAACTCCTGATCACCGATGTTGACTTTGGAGAACCGCCTGAACCTTCACCGAATCAACATAAACTCTAGCGCCTGACGTAACATGCCCTAGGAAATGAACCTCGTGCATCCAGAAGTCACACTTACTGAACTTAGTATATAGCTTGTGCTCTTGAAAAACCTCCAAAACAATCCTCAGATGCTCACGATGTATAGACTCATCAGGAGAATAGACTAACACATCGTCTATGAACACCACAACAAAGCTATCCAAATATGGTCTAAACACCCTATTCATGAGATCCATGAACACTGCAGGGGCGTTAGTCAGACCAAAAGGAAGCACAAGGAACTCATAGTGTCCATAACGGGTCCTGAAAGCAATCCTGGACACATCTTCATCCTTAATTCTCAACTGGTGGTAGCCAGACTATATATCTATCTTGGAAAACACGGATGCATTCTATAGCTGATCGAACAAATCATCAATTCGCGGCAAGGGATACCTATTCTTCACTGTCACCTGGTTGAGCTTCCTGTAGTCGATGCACGGCTTGAGGGAACCATATTTCTTCTTCACAATGAATACATGTGTGCCCCATGGTGACACACTAGGGCGAATGAATCCCTTATCCAGCAAATCCTGTAACTGCTTCCTTAGCTTGGCTAACTCCGCAGGTGCCATCTGATATGGAGCCTTAGAGATAGGAGAGGTGCCTAGAAGCAACACTATGGTGAACTCTATCTCCCTTGTTGGTGGCAGCCCAGACAAATCATCAGAAAACACATCTGGAAACTCCTGCACTACCTCAATCTCCTCAAGAGTCGGTGACTGATCGGCCTTAGAGACTAAGACCACGCTGGCAAGAAATGCGTCACAACCCTTGATCACCATCCTCATAGCCTTCATGGCGGAGATCACAAACCTTCCCGCTATGTTCCTTGGCAATGGATGTGAGAACTCATCCTTACTAGGAATACGGAAAGTAATCTTCTTCTCCCTACAATCCACCAAGGCATAGTGCTCCTCAAGCCAATGCAGACCAAGTATGGCATCATAGTCCTTCATCTTGAGCAATTAGAAGCACCCAAACAAGCCTCAGTCTTCAATGCACATAGGTAAGGATGGAATGCACTTCCTGGTCGCTACTGTACTTGATGGTGTGTGCACAGACAAAGATACTTCTAACTCCTCTGCCTCCACTCCAGACTCTATTGCTAACTACTTCGCAAACCGCTCGGAAATGAACGAGTGTGTGGCACCAGTATCAAACAACACCCGAGCATGCACACCCATGACTAGAACTGTACCTTCTGTGACGTTCTTGGCCTGCTTTGCATCCTCTCCAGCTAGTGCAAACACTCAGGCTTGGGCCCGAGGCCTTCCTACTCTCCCTGTCACTGGCACTGCTGCCGCTACCGCTACTGGGGCTAGCACACCTTTCTAAACACTATGCTGGAGTCTGGGGAAATCTCGGATCTAGTGCTCGGTGCTGCCACACTTGAGACACTTCCCTGCTAGCTTCCAACACTCTGTGCTATCGTGTGTCCTTCCAAAGTGAAGACACGCCTTCTTGTCGCTCGGCCTAAAGCTGGGTGACTGTGGTGCAACTGCCTGCTGACTCAAAGCTGCCACTGAACGCTGAGGTGACTGGTACACTGCCTTCTTCCTGTCCTGCCTCTGGAAAGGTGGCGCGGACCTCTTCTGAGCTTCCCTCTTCTCCTCAAAGTACTGATCCATCTCGCTCTCCTGCCTGCATGCTGCGCTGAGAGCCTCGTCTAGAGTGCGGTGGTCAAAAGCAACAAGCCTCGACCTAAGTGGTGGTTTAAGCCCCATCACAAACTTCTTGGTCTTCCTGCGCTCATCAGCCACTATATGTGGAGCATACTTGGAAAGCTCAGCAAACCTGGCCTCATACTCCAAGACAGTCATGTAGGCTTAAGTGAGAGAGAGAAACTCATGCTCCATCTTGTCCTAGATGTGCTCGAGGATGAACTTGGCCCAAAATAGCCTCGTGAACTCGGCCCAAGTCACCTCAATGGCACCATCCTCGTACCTGGTATGTAGTACGAGGCCCACCAAACATCAACTCTCTCCTACAAAACACAACCCATAAGTACCATCTAAATAAAACCTTAACCTTACACAAGTACATATACTTTAAGTACCTACAGCATGTAATTAGCCAGGCTGACTTTGTCTTCTTCAGCACACCTAATGGCCGGAAATATCTTCTCCACTTCCCTCATCTAGCTCTCTGCCAAGAGAGACTGACTCTCCCCCTTAAAATAAGGTGGAGCCATCCTCTTAAACCTCTCAATGATGGGCGGACCACCATGGCCATGCTCCTAAGGAACGAGAGCTGGAGCCTGAGCGTGAGACATTAAGCAACATATAAGCAATACATAAACAATCATGCATCCAACAAAACAGAGTACTCTATATTAAACAACTCTAACCTGTGCTTGCAACTGAGCCTGCAGTGCCGCCTGAGTCTGCGCCTGGGTCTGCGTTGCATGAACCAGGCCTTGCATGAACACGCCATAATCCACAGATGGTGGTGGAGGGAGTACTGTGGCACCCTGGGGTACTGGGGCCTACTGCTCACCCCTCTCCTCACTCCCATGCTCGTCCTCTCGAGCCTGAGCACCACGCCTACCATGGCTCACCATAGCCTGTAAAATGATTAACTTAGTTAGAATCTAAGTTATTTACTCCTAAACATTTTATTAACTATCCTTGATTCATTATTAGATACTTTCCATATATATGGACAAATTCTATAAAGACTTTGAAATATTGTTTAGATGATGGCTTATTCATTTACAATCTCAACCTGTTGCTCTGATACCAATCTCTACAACGACCCTCTTTATACCGGTACAATTATACCAATCCACATCGATATAAAGGGTGCCATCACATTGGGACATGTACCCAACACAACAAAGTAGGCAGAGATGTACATAAATAACAAAGGAGAGTGCAACAAAAATAGAAAATAAATCTTATTCCATCATCATTCGCACATTCCACAGTCTATATAGTAGCAAATTCAAATAACAAATGTCCACAATTATACAAGTCCATATCATAATGTCAATGTCCACATACTAGTGAACGAAAGTGTAAACTAAGCAACAATCTTCACAAGTGTAGCTACTCCTCTAGCTCAGAGTAGCTCCTCACTACGACCTCCTGTAGCACGGGGACACCTGTCTCACCTGTATGTTAAAGCAAGTATGAGTCTTCCAAAAAGACCTAGCAAGCAACCTAAAGGCAAATCCTTACACATATCACATACATGCTATTCTTTTAAATAATGAGAGAAATATATGTCACATGATTCATGTCAATTAAGCAAATACACATGAACAACCTATACATGCTTTCTACACATGATAATTAACTTGGTTCATGGTGTCAATATCAATTCATATCATTCATATTTCTAAACCAAATAGATCATGGAATTTAGCGCAAGTTAACTAACAATCCTAGCATGATGTCTAACATTTTTCACATGCATTTATAACACATATTCACACCTTTTGCTTGCTGTTTTAACATAAACATATGACATTCACATGGTTTCACATCTTTTCACATTGTATCACATTTACACAATACTATCACATGGTCACATTACACAATTTCACACTTTTCACAATTTTACACTTTAATTGCCGTGACACATAGTTCGAACCACCATAAAGAAGGACACATACATAACACATACCCGTCATTTAGGCAATATAGTGATGAATCTTTGTAACTATGCAGAACCGGGAGAAGCCCTCTCCACCCTAACCAGTGGTACTTGTCCACCTTCAGGATTTCATCCTAATGCCCATAGGATATCACATACACAATGAGTCTTCACATAGGGACTTTTCTACAGTACTGCTCCACAACCTTCTATGGTAGTAGTGTCAATTTCAGCACATATTACACATTATCTCACTTAATCACATGGTTTCATTCACTTACAAGTACTATTTAGCCCATTCACATGCACTTTAATAAAACATACATACTTCAGGTTACAGAACATATCATGACTATTTCATAGTGACAATTTAATCATATCAATACCTAAACATGCTGCTAAACACTGGAATTTACATGCTCTTAATCAATCATACTTAACATGGCCTAATTACCCTTGTTAAAAGCAAATAGTACTCACAGGTATCAAAATAGTATCAAATTTTAACCACAGATATACATGTAATAAGTCATATGTCTAATTTTTCAGATTTTTTGCAACGATAAAAATGTTTTTAACTCTTAAAATAGATTCCATGCAAATTTAGCAAAATATTCCACTCAACATGATAGACAGTAAAACAGTCGGTTCTAATAGGTCTAAATCATGCAAACAGTAACTCTAAGATCATAAAAATTCTCTATAACCATAACATGCATTCAAACTATTTGTCCAGAAATAAATACTGTCAAAATATCCATATTTCACCATAGCAGAAATTATATTAAGTAAAATCATGCTCAGAAATTTGACAGAACATCATGATCTGACCTAAAGACCATACTTGACCAACCGTAATTTTTATCGCATGCACCGGCATCCAAAAGTTCGAAAATCAGAGTACAGAGATTAACACAGAATTCTGTAGAAAACAGATGAACTTGACGGCAAGGGTATGGCTGTCAAGGTGGGCTAAAGACACAGTATGTTGCCATCAACTCAGGAACTTGACGGCAATAAGGTTGTCGTTAACCTCCTGTCTGCAGAAAAGTGCAGATCGAACTCAATAAAAAGAGAGAATTGGGGGTTCCAGGACACGAAATAAAATCTGTAAAAATACCTAGAACCTAGGGGACATGTCTAGGGATGATACCCCTCAGCTACTTTCCTAGAATAAAATATCTAAAGGTACAATTTTGCGATAAAGCCTTCCTCGGCCAAGCCAAGAAAGTGTCTCATCCAACTCCAAATCTGGTCTTCCTGTTTGAGCAGACGATTCTTCGGAGTCGGGGAAGCTTCTTCACCACCAAGAGTACCTTCCAGTTGAAGAAGATCACCGGAACAACCTCCCAACGTCGGCTCAAGCCACGTAAACCTTTGACTTTCTCTCAAACAAACCCTAGTTTTTCCTCTCAACCAAAGAACCTAACCTAGCCAAAATCTCTAAGTTTTTATAGGGTTAAGAGTCAGGGTACACATAGTATTAGGATTCCTAACTGTTGGGATTGTGTTTCCTAAACAGGTTCTTGAGAAAACGTAGTCATTTCAGATCTGGAACACCAAACATAATTAGAGAAGTAAATGGCCACTTTGCTACCGCTAACAAGAAGTAGACGTTAATCAATCTAAATGTCTGTATCCTCTGGCCATGCAGTCAACGGCACATAGGTTGCCGTCAACCTGTTGTTAACGTCAATGATGTTGACGTTAACCAGGAATTTCGAACAAGACTAAAATACATCAGACAAACACGCATGCACAAAAATAATAAACATACTATGTACAGAAAATAATTACATATGCACAAAATTAAATAAACATAATATGAACAGAATTTGAGGGCCTTACAATGCATATCCTAAACTCTGGTGGTCGGTCCTCATAACAAACCTCACACCATAGAGATAGTGCCGCTAGATCCTTAAAGCAAAAACCACAGCCGCCAACTCCAGATCATGGGTATGGTAGTTCTGTTTGTGGGGTTTTAGCTGTCATCAAGCATAAGCCACCATGCTGCATCAAAACTACTCCCAACCAATTCTAGAAGCATTAGTGCAGACCTCTAAACCATATGGACCTAAAGGTAGCACAAGAATTGGCACCGAAGTAAGCAACCGCTTCAACTCTATGAACCTCTACTCACACTGCTTCGGCCACAGAAAAGGTAATCCCTTCCTTATCAAACAAGTCAGGTGTGCTACAATCTACGAAAAACATCTGATAAACCTATGGTAGTAGCTAGACAAACCCAAGAAGTTCTTGACCTCTCACACTATACGGGGGCCTCTCTGACTAAAGCATATCCTCTACCTTCGTTGGATTCACTCAGATACCGTAACCTAAAATCACATGCCCCAAACAATGCACCTTCTGTAGCCAAAATTTACATTTGTTGAATTTAGCATACAACTGGTGATCTCCCAGGGTTTGAAGAACGATCCTCAGGTGCTGAGCATGCTCCTCCTCAGAAGTAGAGTACATTAGTATGTCATCAACAAACACCACCACAAAGTGGTCCAGGTACTGGTGAAAAACTCTGTGTGTCAGATCCATAAAAGTTGTTGGTGCATTAGTGCGCCTAAATAAACTCATAATGCCCATAAAAGCAGCCTTCTCAACATCAGAGTCTCTAATGCAAAGCTACTAATAAGTAGATCTCAAATCATTCTTCAAGAAGACACGGGGTGACTGCCGCTAATCAAAATGATCATCAGTCTTAAGCAGAGGATACCTACTTTTGAAGGTGACTTGATTCAGCTACCTATAATCAATACATAATCTCAAGATACCATCCTTCTTCTTCACAAATA